>CAWUFW010008988.1:0-600000 GCA_963921515.1 Calotriton arnoldi | reverse complement strand
TCTCTTTCCACTGCTGGTGCACAAACAAGCAGCCTAGCGCTATGCACACAATTTTGCACTATAGTGCAATATCTAGCATTGGTTTTCAAATGGAAGGCTACCCGTCCAGTACAAAATTGCATGATTGGACTAACTGTGCTGTACAGTCTAGAAATCTAAAGGGCACTAAGAAATCCAAAGGTAACTAAGATATCTGTTCCTTCTGTAGAAAAACATTTACTAAAGGATTTGCCTACCCACAGTTATAAGCAACCCTTTAGATAAAAAAAGGTGTTGCTCATTGGAGAGCAGTACCAGAGACCCCAAACACTTGAAGATGAGTCAGGATGATTTTGTGATTAATGGTTCTTGTTCTTTCCCTGGATCTAAAATTCATCAAATTAAAATGTGCTTTGATCTCACCATCATCTGCCTCTCCTTGTAAGTCATCTAAAATTTAAAAAACATACCTGATAAGATCCAGTAGATGGACAGACCTTCAGCCCGGAGATAGAAGGTGGTGCTTCTGTCCAGAAATGTGTTTACAAAGTAAAATCCCCTGTTATTATATTGTACAGACAGTTCACACTGTAAACCCCCTCCCTATTACACTTGTCAGAGGATTCACAAAGTAAAGCTCCTTCCTATTATATTTGAACAATCCAGTGCAGGAGGTCCCAGGGCATTCAGAGATTACTAGCCCCATTTGTATCCATCAATCAATAAGGCTGGATTTTTATAGTGCGGCTAATCACCCGTGAGGGTAACTCAATGAGGGACTTTCAACCCTGGTGTCCTGCAGCTTTCATACCCCTGACCCTCAAACTGGGGGCCAAGCATTTACTATGGCCAGGCCTAAAAAGGGGCCACGGTACTAAATCCCTCCATATTTTATTAGTTGAATTCTTATGGTGTATGCTATGGTATTCACAGTTTTAAGCCCAATACCATTGTATTTGTCAGAGGGTTCACAATGTGAAGCCCCTCCCTATGCTATTGAGCAAGAAGAACATAATGTAAACCTCCTTCATACTGTATTTGTTAGAATGTTCACAATGTAAAGCCACTTTTGGTTTTTGGCAAACAGGTAAATTTAAAACCCTTTTCTAAAATATTAGAAAAATGTCCATGCCAGTTTTGCGCAACAGAACTACTTATAATGACTAATCTATGGCAATTCGTATTAGAAAATATTGTTCTACAGACTTTAACACAGTGCAATATCAATCCACTCTTAAAGGCCCGTTGGCTTTACCATATGCTTTCACAATATATAATTCAGTCCTTTTGCCTTTCCCATAACTTTTTATAATAATATACAGATCAGACATATGACATGTGACATAGCTTTTCCCAGTGAACTAATCAGGCATACAGCCTTGATCACGGGCTTGTCACCATAATCAACTCAGGGCTACTCTATTGAGCATAATTTGCTTAACACAAGCATACTTTTTTGCACACAGTTTCTGCCCAATCAAATCCTACAAGGAGGAACAGCAACATATGGGCCTAGCCAAAGCCTCTCTCTCAGTAGTGCTGCTTAAAGCACTTTTTTTGTTACTGACATGAAGTCTGGCGCCAGCTGCACTGTCAAGCCAGACCTAATATGTTGCTATTTTTTATAATTATTTTTGATAATGTATCAGATGGTGATTGTGAAATTGGCAGGCGACATTCTATATTCCTCAGTGGCCTTCTACACTTTTGAAGGGATAGAATACATTGTTGATAAAAATACTTTTTGCTTCTTTAGATGGGTGATTTATTGTTGTGGTTATATCTTAACATCTGGTTGATCATCTATAACTCCCCTGCAAGGTTTACTGTCATATTTCAGCAGCTGTAATTTCTCAGAGAATCATTTTTATTAGAGTTTCTTCTTTGGAATAAACAGATTTTGTAGCATATGAGGGTCCCTTGTTAAACCATGAATCCTTTGTAATCATTAAAATGTTTATACTAAAGACAGTAACACTAAATAAGGTTAATGTGGTTATTAAACAGACTGCCAAATAACATATGAAAGCATTTTTTCAGGAACACTGCACAATGGTATTATCACAAATTGCTGTATTTCTCCACAGATGATTAGCTGATTATTGTCCAATGGTAAAATCAGGATAGCTGTACAAAAAAGCAGGTTTTCAGAAATTCACTGCAGCTAAATATTTGATTTAATGAACTCTCTTCTTTGTGAGTCGGACTAATTGTGTATGAGATAGGGGCAAATAAGCAAGATACAAGATGAATTTATATATTTTAGAAAATTCTGGCCTGACTAACCAGCTATTAAAGCTGGGTTAGGTGAGCGAACAACAAGGCTAGTGGAAGACAAATCATCTGTAATATGAGAGAACAGCCAACTTTCTTTGACCACGTGACTGGAAAAGTGTAATATCCTACATTTAACTTCACAATCAGAGTAGCCAATTCTTATTGATATCTAGTAACATCTGTGCAGAGACCATGTGTGGTCTTGTCTAATGGTGACCTCACTGTAGTACAGCCCTTATATTGCATGAACATGTCATTATCTTCCAGAGTTCAACACAGATGCCATTTCATCAGTGTCAAGGATTGTGAGTAGTGAGGTAGAAGGTTGTGACTGGTGTACAGGGGCGGCTAATGCAGCACTCCAATAGCAGCAGCATGAATAGTAGGAGGAGCTGTTCTTCACAGCTTCAAGCTGCAGGAATGAAAGCAAAGCAAGAGAAAGACTGTAACTTCCTTTTTGAGCTTATGTGCTGACAGTGTATTTTGATGTCACTTGGAGAGCATGGAACACAAGGTCGTCGGCAATTCTTGCGATGTACGAGTATTCCATGCCTCCCAAGTGACAGTTGCACTCTGTGCCTCTTAGCATGAAGAGGCAATATATGCTCTTTCTAATAAATACATGTACTTATTACGTGAAGAGTGCAGGACTCATCGTTACAGTACTGGCGACAAGGAGAAAACGTAAGGTATTTGAGGAAGGAACACTGTAAGTAGTGTTTATCTATTTTTGATCGCCAAGTCATTGGCGGAGTTTTCAGGCATGTGGGGCACCAGGACAGGATTAGAAACGGTGTGCAGCCTGTTGCTGGTTTGGCGCTTGGGGAAGGGTAAAGAGGAGAAAGTACAGTTAAAAAAAACAATAACTTTGAGTAGAGGATCAGTTGCTCGTCGTACGACCTCAGTAGAATGTTGCACTCTAGTGGCACTCCTTCAGTGCACTTCAAAGAACTCTTTTGCATGCAGCTGTGGCACAGAATAATGTGGCACTGCAGGGGCAAATGAGATGCTTTTACATGTTTTTTTTTTTTTCACACGCGTGCATCCAAAAGCAATTATCAGCACGTCAGTGTCTTGAGCATAAATTTATAAAACAGTCCTACCTGCAGTTAGAGGCCAGGTCTTCCAGTCAAGTGCCTCCTCCGGCCAACTCTGGTTTAACCTCATTAGGCAGGATATCGCAGAGAGGCTGACAGCGGCATAGAAGTGAGATTACTCAACTCTTCAGCCATTTTAGAAAAGGTCTATTTTAAAGGAGCCTAGTGCATTTCTCAGCGTAAAACATCAGCGATACTGGAAAGAGGGCATATTTAAGTAAACTAGTGTGAATCACAGCGATTTGCATGCTTTTATGGTTTTCAGTGATATCTTCTTGCGTGTGTTACAAAGCATAATGCAGTATACAAAAACCTGTGCGTTTTTGTGCATTTTCAGTGATTTTTACACTGCTGCAGGGAAAAGCAAAGTGCAAAGTACAGTCATTTGCACGCAATTTGGTTATTCAGTGATTAGCACACTGTCGCAAATTGGGAAACTGTGTGAAGTGCACTGCATATCTACAGTGATTTGCACACTGCTGCAAATTGGAAAGTCTTGTGCAGAGTACAGCGATTTGCATGCTGATTTTTTATTTTAAGTGAATTACTTTCTGTGCAAGTCAAAGTATTGTCAACAGCAAAGATAAAACACATAAATATGCAGGATGTAACACCTCCAGAACCATTTCTTCAGGAACCGGGTGATCCACCATTGGAATGGAAATTATGGCTGAGATCAATCAAGGATTACCTAGGAGCAATGAATGGGCAAAGATTTAAACCTGAAAGAAACAGGAGCTTGATGTGCTATTATTTAGGAGGGTAAAAATATGTTTGATCACTTACCTGTTAACCATCTCTAGAAGATGAAGACTTGGATCTGTTTGAAATTGCAGTAGTACAATTGGACAAATATTTCACTAAAACAAAAAATGTAGTGGTGCATAGGTACACATTGTTTACAAGATTGCAACATCCTAATGAAAGCATAGATACATTTATTACTGTATTAAAAGTATTGGAGGCTAAATGTGATTTTGAAATTTTTTCCTCATAATTAATAAGAGATCAGTTAATTGTGAGATGCTATTCCAAGAAAATACAGGTCCAGATGTTCATGTTTTAGTAAACAATGTGAAAGTTAAACTTTTGGTGGACACAGGAGCATCACAATTGTATCTCAGGAGACATTTCGGGAAAACAAAAGTATATATCCTCTTGAAATCTTGATGGTAGCTTTCGAAGGAAGTAGAATAGATTTCACTGGTTACTTTTGGAAATCCATTGAAGTTTTCGGTGAGATTATTCGAGGAAAGATTTATGTAGCAAAGAAGGGCATTAATCTACTAGGATGGCTACATCAAGCTGAACTCAATTTAACTATAAAACCAGGTTCAGATACTCCAATCTCCATTGAAAGACAAAATGTAAATTCGCTAGGAGACATAAGTGGTGTCAAAATGGATTGGGAAAGCAAATTTGAAAATGTTTTTCATGACAACTTGGGAAAGATGACAGGTTTCATTCACACTATGAAAGTGAAGACAAATGCCAAGCCAGTAAAACATAAAACGTGTACCGTTCCATTAAACATCAGGTAAGATTTTTCTACATTATTGAAAGATGTAAGTGAACAAGGTGTTATTGAAAAAGTTGAAGCAACTTAGTGGCTTTCACCCATTGATTTAGCAGGGAAAAAACTGGGGATTTAAGGATGTGTGTAGATCTAAGTAGTTTGAATGATGTGATCTGGGTGGACAGTGTTCCTTTACCAAGGATAGAGGATTTAATAACAAAAGTAGGGGGTGCATGTTGGTTTACAAAGCTAGATTTAAAGGCAGCATACCACCAGGTGGAATTAGATGTACATTTCAGACACTTAACAGTATTTGGAACTCCAGATGGAGCATTTCAGTTTTGTAGATTGCCAATTGGTTTGGCATCAGCAGCTGCTGTTTTTCAAAGATTAATATCAGGTATGTTTCAAGATAATCATCAAGTGGTGGTGTTCCGGGATGACATTCAAATTTTTCACAACACTGAAATCCAGCATGATAGTGCTCTTGATGCTGTGTTAAGTATTTTAGAAAGAGGAGTGACTTTAAGGAGGAGAAATGCATTTTTAAAACCGGAGAAATAGAATACTTAGGACATCTACTGTCAGAACAAGGTATTAAACCCAGACCCTGTTTAAAATTAGTGTTATGGAAGCTCCAAGAAACAGGGAACAACTATTGCCCTTTTTAGGCATGTGCAAATTCTATGCAAAGTTTTTAAAAGACTTTGCAACGTATACTGAGTGTTTCAGGGTGTTATTAAAAAAAAGGAGCCATGTTCAAATGGTCTAATGAATGTGAAACAATGGCCCAAAAGATAAAACAAGAAATTGTTACTGCACCAGCGCTGCAGACATTCATTGAGGGGAAGAGAAGTAAAGTAATGGTAGATGCATGTGAATATGGATTAGGAGCAGTATTGTAACAATCTGAAGGTATATATGAGAACACCATAGGTTTTGCTTTAAGGACCTTATGTCAGGTGTAAAGCAAATATTCCATAATTGAAAAAGAAGTACTGCCAAGTGTGTGGAGTGTAGAAAACTGTAAACAATGTCTGTGGGGTAGACCATTTTTTTTTTATGGATTATCATCTTTTAGTATATTTTGTCTGAAAAAAAGTGAAGCATTCCACAGCCCGTGTTGCAAGGTTGTCTGCCAAAATGTTTGAATTCAATTTTACAGTGGAATACATTCCAGGAGGGAAAATTGTAGGGCAGACTGTTTGTCCAGATTACCGAGTGTAGATATAGAAGAACAGGAGTAGGAAACAGAAGAGTGTTTTGTAGCTTGCATTAATAACAAGAATATGTGCATGGAGGAGAAGGAATGGGTGGGTGCTGTAAATAAGGATACAATCTTAAAAGAAGTAATGACCTTGATCACATCTGGCTGGCCTAGAGAGAAAAATCTTTCACCTGACTTGCAAGTGTTTTGGGAGGTAGCTGATGAATTACCCATTGAAGGTGAGAAGGTAGTACGAGGCAAAAGATTAGTTACACTTGAATGTTTCAGGAAAAGGTCAGTTTCAACAGCTCATACAGGTCATTTGGGGTCAACCATCAAAAAAAGGAAAATACAGAATGATTTTTGGTGGCTAAGGATGGATGGTGAAATTGACGAGTACGTTAAAATGTGTGTAAGTTGTAGTACCAGTGATATGATGCTAATCACAGAGGAGAAGTCTGAAACATTTGTTCCTGCACCACAGAGAGCATGGCAAAGGTTAGGAATGGATTTTTGGGACATTGTCACATTTTACCACATAATATGAAATTCTTCATTGTCATAGTTGACCATCTGTCCAGCTAGGTGGAGGGAGAATCAATAAATATTCCAGCTACTAGGAGTGTGATAAATTGTCTAAAATGAATACTCATAACAGAAAGGTTACCTGGAGAAAGTTTAATAGTAGGCCTGGGCGGTAAATTCCATTCCGCTCGCGCAATTTGTGAAATTTTGGCAATTCCGCGTTCCGCGGAGAACGCGGAATTGCCGAAAATTCCGTGATCCGTGGCGTAGCGGAATTTTTTCCTTGTTCGCGCTTTCAAAATGCGTGTTCGCGACTTACCGGGATCCCTGCGTTCGCCAACGAGTTTTCCTATCCGTTCGCGCGATCCCGCGAAAGTGTGCGATCGCGAACACGTCATTCGGACGCGCCATTGGACATCTGCGTTCGCGAACAGGAAACACGCATCGCGAGCGGGAGGGACAAGTGAAACAAGATGGCCGCGCCAATTGGCGACGCATGGGCAAGTTCGCGAGATATTTCCCCCGAGCACGCAAACAACGTCCCCGAACAGGAAAAACGCATTGCGAACGGGCGGAACAAGCAATTCCACGTACACGCAGAATTCTGCGTGCTCGCGGAGATTTTTTACCGTTTCGCGGAATTTTGCATAACGCGCCTACGCAAATTCCGCCCACCCTTATTTAACAGACAATGGTGTACAGTTTTTGTCCACAGTAATGCAACAATTTCTATGTAATAGTGGAATCAAACACATTAGAATGCCACTATATCATCCACAAAGTAATGGTAAAGAGGAAAGATTTAATAGAGTTTTGGTAGAAAGTATTCAAGTGGCGCACAGGAATAACTTGTGTGATAATCAGGCAATCAAGGATTTAGTATGATCTTACCACATTACACCACCTGTTGCTACTGAAAAAAGTATTTTGAGTTAATGAGAGGAAGAAAGGCGTCTACAGAAAGGTGTCCATTTTGGCTGGTAAATTTATTTCATGAAGGATATGATGTGAAAGATGGGTGGAATACAGCTGAAAGAGTTTCAAATGAAACAAATTAAAAAAAAATAATGCTCAATCTAAAAAAGGTGTATGCAAGCTGAAAATTGGAGAGTATGTAAAAGTAAAAAATCCTATTTTGTTGAGGAAAGGGCTGTTGAAATTTAAAGATGCTCAGCAAGTTGATGAGGCATGCAAAAATGCAGTGAAGTTGACAGATGGGTGTTGGTGGAGCGCATGTCACGTAGCTTTGGATCCTAGTAAAAAGTATTGAAGTGTCACTGATACTAGACCTGCTAAACGTTATAAGAAACAAGTTGAAGAAGAAATGCATAATGATTTACTGACACAAAGGAAGAGTCCACGAACTCACACTAAACCAAAAAGGTTGCAGGATTATATAGTTTTGAAGTAATGAGGATATATATATATTTTTAAATGAGGGAGATATGGTATGAGATTATTGGTTCATGGTAAGGCTTAAATTTATGATGTTGAGTTATATACCAAGGTTTGTGGTAATTTGTTGGCAATCAAAATGGTTGTAAAATTGAAAATGCATTGTGTGTTAGACTGCATTTTGGTTATCATATTTAGTATGTTGACTTTGTATTTAAAAAGGGGAAATGCATGGTGATGTCACTTGGATGCAATGCCAGTGATAGAACATGGCACTATTCATTTTGTTTGTTTCTCATTATATCATTTGAAAGTCTCTAAAATTCACAACTTTGTTAATTACTACAACACATCAGCAAATAATTCTTATATTGTTAAAGATGCTGTTATTCTTATATAGGAATTAGATTGACCAGGCATATTGCAGAGATAAATTGAATTATGATACAATGATGAAAATTATGTTGCCATGATGTGCAATTGAAATAGATTGCATATTTCCTTCGATAGATGACATGACAGTGTTAAAATAGTTATACTCCCTAATTTCTGCATCCTAGCTAATGGTAGCATTATTTTGGGGTTAAAAGTAGTCACAATCAAAACTACTATAAATTTGCCAAATTCAATATTGTGTATTCAGGATTACAGGTATGACGGGAATAGAGACTTTTTGATATTTCTAAATATTGTCAATATGCATAGAAAGCATGAATCAATTGTTAGTAAAGGGATAATGAAAACGTTTAAAGATCTTCAATCCTAGTGCAGGCCACCAAGAGTGGGATTTTACTAATATCTCCAAATTAGGGATTTGAGGATAGTAAAAATAATGAGGCTTATATAAATATGCATAAGATCATTTTAATTGAACTAATGTGTTTCAGACTCTCAACTCTTAACATAAAAATTCTATACCTATTATTTTTAGAGACATTTAAATTTGATCATGAAAGTATGGCCACTTGCTGGGCTAATAAATGAAACGTGGACTATCTAGCAGCTGGCTCTCAGAAAGTAGCAATTTCAGTCAATAGTTGAGAGCCTCAAATCTTCAATTACAACATTTTTGTTCAATCACTATGTTCTACTATATACCCCTATTAGAGGTAACAGGAGGGGTAGTTGGCCCCCAAGGACGTCCTTGGGGGCCAAGTACCCCTCCTGCTACCTCCAGTGAGTCCCACACAGCAGGATTGCTGAGAGGTTGTCTGAGGCCACGCCGCCTTTCTCCACCACTCTGCAAACGCGCCTCCTGGTGCACTACTAGTAGGGGAATCAAGTCCCCTTGGCTCATGAGGGTCCTTGGGGGCCAACTACCTCTCCAGTTACCTCCAGTAAAACACACACAGTTGGATTGCTGAGAGGTCATCAGAGGCCATGCCCCCTTTCTCCAGCACTCAGCAAACGCACCTCCTGGTTCACTAGTGGTTGGAGGAAGAAGTCCACTTTAGTCCTGAGGCCCTCAGGAATAAAGTGGAATTCATTCCCAACCAGCAGCGCACCAGAAGGCGTGTTTGGAGAGTGGTGGAAATAGAGGGCATGGCCTCCAAGTCCTCTCAGCAATTCCGCAGTCTTGGACTTATTGGAGGTAACAGAAGGGGTTCCTGGACACCAAGAACCCTCACCATCCTAGAGGACTTCATCCCCCAACCACCACTGAGCCAGGAGGTGCATTTGCAGAGTGGTGGTGAAGGGGGCATGTCCTCCGGTGTCTTGCCGGAGCTTTTTTTTCCTATATTTTTTTTAAATTGTTTTAAGGGAGTGGAGCTGTGTAGCCCCCTTCCCTGGGCCGTTTTCTGCCCCGGGGACCCCATCCCCCAGGGCCCAGCCTTTACTTTTTCTTTTCTTTTTTGTATTTAAATGGAGGGGGGCCGAGCAGCCCCCCTCCCGGGCCAATTTCGGCCCTGGGAACCCCATCCCCCGAGGCCCAGCCTTTTTATTTTATTTTATTTTTTTAAATAATGGGAGGAGGGCCATGGGCCCCCCTCCCATGCCGAATTCGGCCCTGGAGACCCCATCCCCTGGGGCCCTGCCTGTAGTGTGGGTGCCCTGGTCCCACCCAAGGCACCCACTCTTATCTGTTGGGGACCGTGGGGGGAGCCTGAAGGCCACTGCGATCCCTGCTGGCTCCCCCACTCCTGTGGGACCCAGCATTGCTTTTACACATAGGGAGCTGCTAATATGCAGCTCCCTGTGTGTAAAAGCAATTCTGCTCCACTTCTAGTAAGCGAGAGCATTTTCTGCTCTTGCTTACTTGAAGCGGAGCAGTGTTTGCTATGGCTTGGCAGGTGCAGCGCTCCTGCCAAGCCATAGAAAACTGCAATGGGCACCCCGGGAGATCGCCGGCCCTGATGGTCCCCAGGGCCATCTATGGCTTCATGATGGGGGGCCACGTGTTAATTTAGCCCAGGAGAGGTGGTGGCCCCCGGGACTGCTGGGGGCTGCGGGGCCCCCCTATTTAAATTTACTTTTTTTTAAATGCTTTCTTGGCCCTGTGGGGTCCCTGTGGGACCTCCCCCCCAAGAAGCCTCGGTGGTCAGGGTGTTTCTTCACTGCCCCCTTTTCCTTTGTTTAAATCTTTTTCCTGTGACTCGGTTCAACTGAGTCACAAGATGGCTGCCAACACTTCCTGGTTTGAAGTGTTGGCAGCCAATCAGATCTCAGCACGAGACCGCATCTCTATTAATACAACTGGAAATTTCTTTAAATAACTCCAAAACTACTGAACGGATTTACAGCATTTAAAAAAAAGGTCTCTTTTTGGACCAACAGCTACCTTTCTGCCAAAATTGGTGGAATTCCAAGGCAGCAGCTGAATTGAGTGCCAAACTAGTTTTGAAAAGTTTGCGAGGATTCGCCAAACGACACCAAAGTTATTGGCAAATCAAACCGCCAGTGGGTTAAGGTTATATATATATATATACACACATATATATATATGCATATATATATATATATTATCTACTGGCGGTCGCCAGTAGATAGTTATAGTTAGGACCTATTTTCCATAGGAAATCTGCAACATTCTATTTGAAATAACTTTTGCGCCGGTTGACGAATCTTCGCGAAATTTTCAAACTTTGTGGCCCGCTCCGCTCCTATCTTGAAAGTCTCGGGGTGATTCGTCAAGCGGGGGCCGAGAAAAAAGGGGGGTCCCAAAACGTGTTTTCCCCATGCAATTTTCCATAGGAACCTTTCATCGCAGCTACAGCCCGAACTGCTGAACGGAATTACACCAAATTTGGCAAAAAGGTAGCCCTTGGTTCAGAGTCGTGCCTTTTGCTTAAATGGTGTAAATCCGTTCAGTAGTTCCTGAGAAAATCAAAATTAAAATCACATATATATCTATGGCCGAGTAGGGTCCGCGTACCCTCCCGATCACGAGCTGTATGCTAATTGGCTGTCAACACTCCAAATCAGGAACTGTTGGCAGCCATCTTGTGCCTCGGTAGAACCGAGGCACAAGAAATCAGAGAAACTAACGCGCAAAACGTAAAAAGGGGGCAGGGTAGAAACACCCTGACCCCGTAGGCCTGCTCAGGGGGTCCTACAAGGACCCCCAAGACCCCAAATTATTATTATTATTTTTTTTAAATTGGCAAAAAACGCGCTGGGTGCGCGGATCCAGCCTATAAAAAACAAAAACAAAGCGCGGTCTCCTGCGCTTCGTTGGTAATTGGCCCCCGGGTGGGCCAAGTCCCGGGGGCATGCGGGGTTTATCAAATTTATGTATGGGGGCCTCTAAGGCTCCCCAAGCCCCGGGGACCACCACCCCGGGGCTTTAAATATACAATGGTGCGGGAGGGCTCTCGGCCCTCCCGCAGCCCCGGGGACCACCACCCCCGGGGCTTCTTTTTTAAAATTAAAAGAACCTGTGTGGGGGGGCTCCAGCCCCCCCACACACCCCGGGGACTGCCACCTCCCCGGGGCACTAAAGATTTAAATATGGGGGTCCGTTACGGACCCCCAGAGCCCCGGGGACCACCACCTCCCCGGGGCTTTCAAGATGTTGGGAGGGGGGCCGCGTGGCCCCCCTCCTGGAGCCAGTGATGGCCCTGGGGACCGCCACCCCCCAGGGCCGGCTCCTGCAGTGCCCCGGAGTTTGCTCTCTCTTCCAAAAACCAAAGACAATTAATTTTCCACATGGGGAGCTGCATCTTAGCAGCTCCCCATGTGGAAAGCAATGCCGGCTCCCGAGGGACGCGGGGAGCCGGCGGGACCGTGGGGGATTGGGGACCCCCACGGTCCCCAACGGAGAGGGCCAGCCCCGGGGGATGGGGTCCCCGGGGCTACAAGTGGCCCAGGAGGGGGGCCACGCGGCCCCCTCCCCAAAATTTGATTTAAAAAAAAATATATAAAAAAATAAAATAAAGGCCGGCCCCGGGGGATGGGGTCCCCGGGGCCATAAGTGGCCTGAGGAGGGGAGCAACGCAGCCCCCCTCCATAAGTTTAAAAAAAAAAAAAGGAGGCCATGCCCCGGGGGATGGGGTCCCCGGGGCGATTAAGGCCTCGGGAGGGGGGCCACGTGGCCCCTTCCAAAAAATGTTTAAAAAAAATAATAATTAGGGTCCAGGCCCTGGGGGATGGGGTCCCCAGGGCCAATAATTTAGAAAAAGAAGGGGGGCCACACAGCCCCCCTTCTTAAAATTTTTTTTTTAAAAAGACCGGCATCGTGCTGGAGGCCACGCCCCCCTCCTTGCAGCACTCTGCAAACGCGGACCCTGGCGCGTTTGCAGATGGGGAACGAATTCCCCATGAATACTGGGGGTCCCTGGGGGCCAACTAGCCCACCAGGAAACTCCAGTATGCGCCAGGGAGCTGCGTTGCAGAGAGGTGTACAGAGGCCACGCCCCTTTTTACACCTCTCTGCAATGCAGCTCTGTGGCACTTTTTGAAGGTACATGGTGGGCTAGTTGGACTCCAGGGTCCCTCAGGATTCAAGGGGACTTAATCCCCCAACTTAAAACGCGCCACGGGGCGCGTTTGCACAGTGGTGAACGGAGGGGGCGGGGCTTCAGGTGACATGTGTGCAAACAGGCCCTGTGGCGCGTTTTAAGATGGGGAATTAAATCCCCTTCAATCTTAGCTGAACTAACTATAACGGAGGGAATCTCACGGGTTTTGTACGAGTGAAATGTCCAACTAACTATAACTGTCCCTAAAACCTATGGTGTTTTCAGTGAATATATATATATATATATATACCTTTTGTAGGTTTCGAAAAATGAATGTTTAAAAATTGTTTCTCTATGAGCATGCAGAGGTTACATTACAGATATATGTGGACCAATTATGTGAGGCGCTCTGGATCCTTTTAGACCTAAAATTTAAAAAAAAAATCTATCTGATTGGGAACCTTTTCTCCTGCCGGCTGTTTGGGGACTGTGAAGCCCACAGTGCCCTCGAGTTAGTGAGGGTTTGTGAGCCCTATGGCAGGATCCACAAACCTTTAAAATATTTTTTTTTTTAAACAGATGAAGTTTAAAAAATGAGGCTCCACAACATGAGGTCTGCTCCCTAAGAGGCATGCGACTCATCCACGGTTTTTTATGCAGTGAGCCACTCGCTTACAGGTTGACTCGCTGTGAAATCGCCTGTCTGCAGTTCAGCCACGCGTGAAGCTTAATTCAAATACAAGCAGGGCGCTCACCCCTGTTCTCTGCCGCGTGCCTGCAGTCTTTTCTCAAATTGAAGCCGGCCCTGCAAAATGAAGCTGCAAGCCTACATCTGTTCTTTGCCATGTGCCTGCAGCTTTCTTTAAAGTGAAGACATGCTCTGTTTGTTTGTAAAAACGAAATAGAGAGCCTGAAGTCTTCTTCAAAGTGCAGCCGTGCGCTGCTCTACACTACAGATTGTCACATTTTCAACAAGTATGATATTAATTGACAAGTAGGGAGACTTTATATAATTATCTGTTGTTGAAGTAACAATATGTACAGCAAGCTCACCTTCGCTTAGGCTGTGAAGAAATTGTAGTCACAAGGAACTCCAGAGGATTTTCATTGACTTCAGTCTTGAGGATTCTTATTGGCTGAGAGGATTAAAGGAAGGACTTTAGTTCCCTACCAGTTGACTGCATATTTAATGGAAGTTTTTTCTGCTACTGACTCTATGAAGAGACAATTTTAGTCTTGAACTAACTCACTCTTTATTGTGCTGATTTTATCTGTTGCATATTTTAGAAATAATTTTGGGGTCAATATAGATTTTATATCACGTTTTTAGAAAAACAGGTGGATTTAACCAACTTTTTCTTTCACAGATAGGAACTCGGGCACATTCTCGTGTATAGTTGATATTTACATTTTTTACATTGTTTATAGTTGAATTTGCATATTCTTAAAATGCAGAATGTTAATACTCCTCCATTTTTCTTGACAAGTTCTGGTGTACCATCCATCAAGAGGAGCACATGGAAGAAAGTTTTCAAGAGGTATGCTAGGGTTTGTGGATCATTCCTTAGAGCAGAAAGGAAAACAGCTTTTCTTTTGCATTGCCTGGGTCCTAAGGGACAGGAAGTATTTGATCATCTCCCTGATATTCCAGACAATGAGGCTGTAGATCCTAATGAGCATTAGACTCGCATTAGGAAATTAGACAAACACTATTTGTATAAAGTGAGTACTATTCTTGAAAGGTGTCACTTTGGGAGGAGGGTTTAGACTGAGGGGGGTCTGTAGAAAATGATGTTACTGATCTCAGATGTTTAGCATCATCCTGCAAGTTTGGCACACGACTAGATGATAGAATTCAGAGCCAGTTCCTGTTGGGGTGCAATATTGAAAAAGTACGATAAAAACTCTGGGATGGGCCCCTATTAGAGGATGGTTTTTTTGGTGGCTAAGAAAATTGAGCATTCCATGAAATGTACTGAAATAATGAAGAAAAGGTACATATTGTCAAAGATGGGTGTAGAAAACGAGACACTAAGAATACCAGAGAAACAGACAAAAGGAGTGAATTGGTTAAAAGATGTTTCAGGTGTGACAGGGTTGGACATTTTGCAAATGATAAGACATGTCCTGCCCTTAAGAGGGTTTGTATGTCCTGTGAGAAAAAGAGACATTTTGCATCACTGTGCAAGATGAAGCAATTCAAGCAAAAAATCAAGGAAGTAAATGTCAGTGAAGAGGAGGACAAGGATGATGTTGATTTTGAGTGTGGTTAAATTGTATGCAGGATGCAGAAATGTTTGGTGGGTGAAAGATGAATTGGCCTCCCAAAATGGTCTATTATTCAGAGATACCAGAATAGTCCATCTGAACAAGCTTAGGGAAGAGTTGTTAGATTTGGTGCATAGCCGCCTTTAACGTATCACAAAAACTAAAGAAAGATTACATACTTCATATTGATGGCCAGGGATGGATCTCCAAGCAGAGAGATGAGTAAGAGAATGTAGGCAGTGCAGCGAGTTAAAAAGCTATGAAGCCCTGAGTGCAGCCTAGGGTGTTTAGACATCGTCCCTTGGGTCTGTGAAAGGATGTTGCATTACACATTTTGGGGCCAATTTATAGAGAAGGTCAAGACTCATATGTCATAGTTCTGATTGACTTATATTCCAGATGGCCTGATGTGTGTTTTACCAGAGGCACTGAAACTAAACAAGTAGTGATTTTTTTTAAAGGATTTGATGGGCAGAGAGGGTTTCCCAGAAACTCTACTAACTGATAATGGTGCACAACTGGTCTCCAAGGGGTTGGAGGGTTTTCTGAATGGATGTGGAATCAAGCACAAAAAATGCACATGCTACCATCCCGAAACTAATGGGATGGTGGAGAGGTTCAATAGTGAATGAATGATTTTTTAAATTTGTTTCAAATAATAAATATTGTTACAAAAAAAATGTACACAATGTATCCTTTCAAAGACCCTTGTTTGATCTTGCTTAAAACATCAACGTACCATTTAATTTGGTTGGTTTCAAAATAATACAAAGCAACAAAAAAAATAATAATAAAACCATTAAAATTGGGTATATGATCAACAATATTTAACTTTCGGCGGTGTACCTTTGGCCAAAGGTTTAGATTTTGCTTAGGAGTCCTTGGAGTTGCCGTGCAAATTTTGCTAGCCTTGCCAGTTCCATTGGGATCTCCAAATTAAAAAGAAGTTCCATTGCTTCTGAGCAAGTACGAGTGCCATACTTTAAAAAGAGTGGTTTTAATAAAGTGCTGCGTGCATACATCAAATTGGGGCAAATGCAGACTAGATGGGCCAAGGTTTCCTCATACTGGTGGCACAGTCTACAAGAGGTAGCCATCTCGAGGCATTTCCAGTAGGCGTTTATATCTTTTATTGGCAAAACCATGAATCTAACTGGCAAGATCTGTTTTAAAATTGATTTAGTTCAGTGCGGAATTTAGATACGGCTGGCTTGATTTGTCCCTATAGGAGCCGATTAGGACCCGGATGTTGCTTTCAGATGTTTCTATTAGTCCCAGGTGTTCTTGCCCAGATAAAAGTCTTACTTGTTCCCTTAATATTATTTTTAATATTCCCGGCTGATGGATAAAAAGGCCCCAGTTTGACATATCAAGATTTAATTTAGTGCAGGCGGTCGATAAAATGGCTGACCAGAGGTTTTTGCCTTTTATAAAGAGTTCTTTCAGGATTGCTGTCATAGTGTTAGGAGGAGTTCTGCAGATTCCTCGGTAGTATCGAATGATAGATGCCCAGATTTCATAGGATTGTTTGCTTATGCCAAACTCCAGCCGTACCAAGGCATTACGAATGTGGGCAGGAATTTGGACAATCCGTTTAAAAGTGCGGCAGTGGGCAGACTCCATAATATTCACCAGCGCTCCAGGAAAGAGCAGTTGTCCATAGGAAATTGAGGGTAGTAGCTCAGCTTTTATTACCTTTCGGACTGCCCCAGTGGATGGGCTATGCAATTTGGAATTGAGTTTACACATGGCATACGTCACCTCCTTGGCTTTTTACTTCTATGGAAGAAATGTGTTGGGTGAGCTTGCCATTACTCATAAACCAGACCCCCAGATAATTATATTTAGATGTGGTGGTAATTTTCAGGTCGCTCAATCTCCAATAATGTTTAAGTGTGTTGACGCGCTTTCCAAAGATCACTACCTTTGTTTTATTGGCGTTGGCCACTAATTCATTGGCGTTGTTAAATGCTTAGTGCGTCCAGTGCTTTTTGCAGCCCCCTCTTTGTGTGGTCCAATAAGACCATATAGTCTGCGTACTGCATTAAAAACAGTCTAGTCCACCCAATTTTTGGCGCAGGCAGGTTGGCTGTTGATATTGAATTACCCAGGTCTGCAGTGTATAAATTAAAAAGTAGGGGCGCCAATATGCAGCCTTGTTTAAGCCCTTGGTCTGTGAACACCTTCTTTGTCACTGTGTTTTGTGTAAGTTTGAGTGATAACCAGGTTTTAGAATAAAGAGCAAAAATGGTGTTCAGCAGCATGCTTGGGATCCCCCAGTTTTGTAATTTTAGCCAGAGTAAATTCCCGTTGACGCAGTCAAATGCCGCAGAATAGTCCACGAAACAAGTGAAGAGAGGACGCTGTACTGCATGGGTTGCCTGTTCGACTAGGTAAGCCAGGGCTAAACGGTTGTCAAGTGTTGACGTTCTCGCTATAAAACCTGATTGGTATACCAGTAATATACCTTCGTCATTGACCCAGTGTTGTAATTCCTGTAAAAGTAGATTTGCATATGCCTTTGCCTTAATTTTCAACAGGGCTATCATCCTGTAGTTAGTAGGATCTGTGGTGTCACCTTTTTTGTGTATTGGTTGTAATAGGGAACCTTTCCAATCTTCGGGGATTGTTGCGTTAATTATACAGAACTGGTATAACGGGGTAAGTTTAGTTGCCCAGAGATCACAGTCCTCTTTAAATAGTTTCCCTGGTAGACCGTTTGGGCCCAGGCTCCTTTGCTTCTGATGTTCTTTAAAATTGTTAGCACGCGGTTGTGCCCATCAGAGAGTTTGCATACATCTTCACAGGTTATTTGCCTTGCCCCGATTTTCGTTCCATTGGTATTCTGCTGGCTGTTGCTTACTAAGAATGGTTGATTATCTGGGAAGGTTCCGGTGGTCGGCCTACAGTACAGTGTTTTCACATCGTTGATCCATGTATGACTTGAAACTCCATTTCGTCGATCGTGGCCGTGCCCTACGAGTGTATTAATATATTGTCAAAATTCTGATTGTCTGCTTGGAATTCAAAGACCATTGGGATTCTTCGTGTTGTCTTTTAAAATTCCATATATTTCTCTTGTGCATGTTTCTGGCTGAAATCCACTTACGATGCGACGCTTCATCGCCCAACCATTTGGGATAGCGATTTGCCTGTCAGTGTTCTCTTACTTTGCAATATCTTGGTGCAATGAGGTTGATTTCGGCAGCCCACCTTTTCTTTGGACCCCAGGGAGAGATAGGTGGCTTGCCAAGCAGCAAGTGTTACAAGTCCGACATCATATTTGGCCATTTTAGAAATATGTTCTCCCCTGTACAGTTGTTGTTAGCTGTCAGCCAGTTGTTTTTCCAAGCTGCCAAGCCTGATATATCAATTTTATTCCACTTTAGTCATTGCAATAACGTGTGAATTTCTTCCCTGTTGGATGAACCCAGGTTCTTTATAAACTTGGGCTGCGTACTTGTAAGGAGGTTACAGTGAGCAGGGGAAGATGATAATTGGTCTGCTGCTTTGGTTTTGAAAACTCAACCACTTGTTCATAGTGAACATTACTCATGAAGACATAATGAATAGTTGGTTTATGGCTGGGCAAAGTATGTTTTACTCTGGCACGGATAGCATTTTGTACAGACCTCAATCGGTGTGCATTTATAAATGAATTTAACATGTTGCCGGCTAGATCCCTAGGTAGATTAGATTCTTATCTGTTGCCAGGTTGTGTGTGTTAAAATCACCGGCCATTATTATCCTGCAATTTGTATAGTTACTGAGTAGTTCTTCTAGTGTTTCAACCAGTTCCCTCATCTTACAGTGTTGAGGGCTTTCCTTACAGTTAAAGTACACGTTCAATAGTAAAATCACTATTGGGGGCCCATTCATTTTCAGGCCTTGTAAGTGCACGGCCTGTAACCATATCTGTACTCATGGGAGGTTTTACTGCCTGTAGTGTTGCGGCGAGGCTTACATAAATTGATAGGCCCCCAGATGGCCTTCCAAACAAATTGTACTTTTTAGCTGGATGTTGAAACTTCTCAAAGCCTGCGATTAACAATGATGACAATAGCCATATTTCCTGGAGACAAAGTAGATCCCCTGTCTGTAGAAATTTGAAAGAAGCCCTGTTATTTAATGTTGTTTTAAGCCAGTACACATGCCAGGATATTATTTTTAAAGCCTTGTCCCTTGGCCTATTTAGTCCTTTTGTGCTAGGAGAAATTTGGTTGCACTCCTGCCAGGTTTGTCACCAGCCAGTTCCAATCGTTAGTACGATGTGGATCTTTTACTCCTTCAGTGATTCTGTGCCCTGTTACGGAATTTGTGGATGTGAAGCTTATTCTCAGATTTGAAAATGTTTTGGGGGATACCGCAGGCGCTGTGCCCCTTACTATGGACTTTCTCTGCATCTGTGTTGTTTTTTCATTAGGTTGTCTCGATAGCATATGTGGATATTTTTTCTCTTCGGGTTCCTGTACGTTAATCTCCCAGTTGGCGAATTGGCCCTTTTCTGCGATGATCATTTGTGCTAAAGCGTTGGTTTTCCATGTGACTATTGTTCATTCTTTTATTGCGTTGTTGCTCTGGGCCTTAAATTGTACTTGTGTTAGGTCTTCTGTCTTAAGGTGTGTTAGCTGTGGAATGTGGTGAAGAACTTGTAAAATATTTGCCCTGTTTAATATGTCCGTGCTTCCCTGAGAGATGTATTCAGGCATGAAAGCTGTGATATTATTCCCTAGTTTCCTTATTGCCTGGTCCCCAATACGTATGTTAGCTGCATGTGTTTCCGAGGCTTGTTTATTTATTATGTTTGGGCTGGTATGCGCATGCAGTGGTCTATTACCCCACGGCCCATTTTTGTTTATTTGGGATGTCGTCGTTCTTGTACTATCCATGGTGGGTGGTAACTCTGTTTGTTCCTGACTATTTAAATGCCACGCTATATTGTCGCTCCCCGTGTTGTCTGCCTGTTTGGGGTAATAGGACTCCTGTAAGGCTTGGTTCTGCCCCTCCTCCTCGAGGCCGACCCCAATGCGTGGTTTTATAATTGACTGCGCTGCAGGCATCATAATTGGCTGGTCATTGCTTAGACTGATGACTAGCCTCGCCATTTGGAAGATTGGAAAGAATTTCTGTGGCCTAAGTGTGTCTGATTGGAAGTCAGTGTTTGGGTCCTCGTTAGGGACCGAATTACTTTCTGATGCCTCCAGTCACCATTGGAGTACTTTTGTGCACCGCCTCTGTTTAGTATTTTTTGCTTGCTTCTTCAAGCTTTTTTTGCTCTTCTGGATAGGAGTTTACAGGGTTCTGTGGTCGCTTCAAGCTGGTCCGTTGGCACTTTTCTGCTGTATAAGTCTTTACCTGTTACAGTCAAGTCATGTTGGATTTGGTTGTAGTTCCTCAATGTTGCCAACTGTGACAAGGTGGGGGGTATCTACTCCCATTGTATTGTCGCTTTGATGTTTATGATGGTGGCAGTGGGACTCCCGTCTTCCGAGGCTAGGGCTGGGACCCTGTCCTCTATATGTTGGCCCCGGTGGTCTGTATTCGACAATTGCCTTTGTTTCAGTTCTGTTACCAATGATGGAAACACTTCTGGCAAAGCTTCTCCACTATGGGGAGACATGAGCACTTCACTGAATCCTGGGTCTTTATTGAGTCCACTTTTCCCGCTAATTTGTCTATTCTAGCTGCTTTCCTAGTTATGGCTATTACTATTGTCTGCATCATGTCCATTTAAATTTCCAGTTTTGGCGTCTGCCATGTAAGGGCATTAACTGTCACTATCAACGTTGTATTTATTGAAGATAGGAAGGAGTTTTGTTGAGCACAACCGGGTTGAGATGTATACTTAGTCGTGTCGGTTAGGTGGAAACAGACCGGGTCCCCCTCGAGGCTATTGCCTCCCAGACCCAGGAGGGGGGAGCTCTGATTGAGTTTGGAAGTCTGCAATGCTGGAGGAGTTTGTAATGGAAACAAGTCACCATAAAAGTATCTACCTTGACCCTGGGAAAGTTCATCACTTTTTCCTTCTATGTTGTCAATAGTACCTTTCGGGGAAACTAGTGCTGATGATATTTCTCTGACTTCGGGTTGTTCGTGTCCTGCCTCTTTCTTTGGGGTGCCCAGTCTCGATGGCCAGTCAATTACGCTAGCCTGGGAGCAATGGGAAACTCCACTGGCGGGCAGCCGATGGCAGAGGCAGGGGGGCTCCACCCAACCACTAGCCATGCCCTGCCCTGGCTGGGCCTCCTCCGTGATCTAAACTGGACCCGGAGCAACGCCCGCTCTGCAGGGTGTGCCCCCGCTGCGACCTTGCTACAGACCCTTTCGGGCCGTCTCTCCTCTGGCACAGGTTCCAGTACACCAGTCCAAGTTCTGACTAGTGGGGTAATGATCCGGGGGTGCACAAGGTTCTCTCCTGTGACTCTCCTCCCAGGGCTCTCGAAGAAGGGCTATCGGACCCGGGGTGCACAGGATAATGTAGGGCTGCACATTCAACTTAGTGCCTCCGGGGCGGAGCTGTGGCTGTGGGGTGGGCGGGAAGTGAGTTCCCCGCCAAGACAAGCCGCACCGTCCTAATGCCCCAGTTTCCATCACGGTAGGGTGTCTCACAGGCTTAGCCATTCCGATGGTTTTCCTCCTGCGCAGTCTGCTCCTCTCCCAGCCAACCTGTAGTTGTCCTGTCGGCGCCACCGACAGGGACCCCTGGAGTTGTGGCGTTGTTGAGCGAGCTGACTCTCAGGTTTCCAGGTCCCCAGAGCAGAGAGTTCGTCCCCGCTCGTGGCTTGCAGCTCGTGTGACGTCATGTCGCGTTCAGGCTCAGGCTCGTTCAGTCGAGTGAAGCGAAGTTCAATTGTATATTAAAGGAAACTATATCATTGGCCAAGGATATTTACCTCAATTGGACGGAGGAAGTGAGAAAATGTGTGGAAGTGTCTACGTTTACTCTGCATTCCATCACTGGCAAATCTCCTTTTGAACTTTTTCAGGGAAGGTACCCTAAAGCTGTTATGGAACCATTTTGGGTGAATGGTTTTCAATCTAATTTGTGAAAAAATTCAATGTATGATGATTGGCAGTTGAAGGAAGAGAAGAAAATAAGTGATAGTAGAGCACGTTTTGATAGGAGAAACTCTGTGAAACAAACAAATGTTTCTGTGGGTGTCTGGGTGCTGATAAGGAGACCGGTGAGCAATGATGGTGCCGGTAAATTCTCAAAGCCCTTGAAAGTCATAAAAGTTTTCACACATGCGATCAGGACACAAGATCATCGAGTATGGAATTTAAACAGAGTTTTTATTTACAAAGGGAGATGTCTAGATGGAAATGTTACGAATTCTGGGGTGTCTCGTGAAGCTGAGAACAAAGGGGCAGATTTACAAGCCCCTTGCGTCATTTTAGCGCCGCCGTTGCGTCACTTTTTGTGACGCAGCGGCGGCGTAAAAATGCAGCCCATTTACAACGTGACGCATCTAGGGAGATGCGTCACGTTGTAAAGCCCTGCGTCACATTATACCTGCGTCAGGTATAATGCATGCAGGGTGGGCGTTCCCACGCAAAAAAGCCTCGTAGAAGTGACGCACACTTTTAGGACGCCACTGCGTCAAAACCTTACGCCTGCTTGAAGCAGGCGTAAGGAGTGACGCAGTGTTGTGGGAATAGGCCTCAAAATGCATTGCTGGAGTTGCGTCGTGCTTGCGACATGACTCCAGCACTGCGTGACTTTTGCCCGAACAGATGCGTCAGATCTTCTGACGCATCTGTCAATCCTTGCGCCATGGTGCGCCATATTGTAAATACTGTAACAAAACAGTGGGAAACCCAATACACCCCTGGAGACTTGGGCAAATAAGTAATTATTAGGTAGAGATGCCTTCAAGGGATTTTATTCATAAATCTTAGTCAAATTGAATATAAACTTGTTACTAAAAAGTCGAGCCCTAAATAGTGACTGAACGTTGTAAAAATCAAAACAACAATGTAATTATTCCTGAAATGAATATTCAGTGGAATAGTTAAGGAAGCACGGGTATATCATCGGCCGGTAGCTGTGTGTAAGACGCGTGGAAGATTACGAGTGAGCTCTTAACTCTCTTCCGGAGGTCTGACTCACGAAGACTCTCCCGACTCTTTGAACTTTGACAAGAGACGTGTGCCTTCTTTATTTCAGCCACGAGATGAATTTTATGTATTTGCCGTGTTGAAGTTTGTCTGCACCGGCACGTATTTTAAACGTCAGAAAGTGACCATTGCCATTTCTGCCTGAGATCGCCAGGCTTGGCTTTCTCTTGTATATGTCATCAATACTGAGCTTCTCCTCTCAATTCAAATAGGAGCCTACAGTGAGGCCTTCCGTTTTGTCAATATTCGATCATTCTGGTTCGAGTTAATCACCGAACTAGTGTTGAGGGACTTGTTTTTACAAACAATTGTATGTCCTGAAGATGGTCTGACAGATGAATCCACCAATACAGACTGAAACGTCGACTGTTACATCCATTTCCTTGGCACTTGTGTTGTTTGAGGATTTGTTCTTTATTGTTTTAGACTCATCCTCTTCCTTATATATTACTGGAATGGTTGTTCACACTCATGATTTGTAGGCTCTTTTATGTATCCTCCATCATAGTGTTCTATTGTGTTTAAATGTACCCCTTACATTCTTGGTTTCACATTAAACTGTATTGTAAATACGGCGCCTCCATGGTGGCGCAAGGGTTTCTCAGAGTGGCGCAGGGAAAGTGACGCATCTCTACAGATGCGTCACTTTCTTGTAAATCTGCCCCGAAGTGTTAAAGTCTCATGAAACTACTAGTAAAACCACAGATGATAATATCTCATCAAGACAGTCAAAGAGAATAAAAAAACACCTGCATATTTGGAAGATTATGTTGCGTAACTCATTTATATTTTCTTATTATTTCTATCCCTTCACATATCGTATGTTGTGTAAATTACGTACATCATAGTAATTTTATAGTAACTAGATTTGTATGTAAAATAGGCTATGTAGCTTCATTTTTGTTACATGTATATTTCTTTTTATTATTTGTCAGTATAAGAATGTAGATGTGTGGCATTTATGTATTTTGCACAGAGGTTTGTACTGAATGTCTTCTGCTATATGTGATGAAGTCATTATAGAATGTAATGGGATCATTCTAGAATAACCAAGGAGGTAAGGTGAGAAGGCTGGAGGAGGTTGAGCTGGATGGATGGGATCTCTCTTGGAAAGATTAAACTCATTGCATCTGCATTTATTGTACGTCTCATCTTTAAGTGAAGTTCCCCGCTACAATCCCCGCATTCTAAACATGATGTTTATGCTCTGCAAAACACAAATGCCATAGTAATTGTGATACCGTACATTTTTTCCTCTCTGGGGCATTTTTAACATTTCTGGTAATTTTCATGAGCTCTTGGAGAAATACAAAGAGACATCCCTGCAACACAGCACACCTTTCAAAAACTAGCATCTAGCAGCATTTTGCTTCAGTAAACAGTTGTGGGAAAACCTTCGGAAATTATGTTTTCCAGTGTTTATTTCCTCAAATACTAGAGACATGTTGTAACTACTTTGGGAATTGTGGCTGACAATGCTAATTGTGGAGCAGAAATGTATGCAGTATGTAAATGGGTGAATTTAATATTAAGGCAATACTTTTCTATCCCAAAAATGGAGTACTCAAAGCACAAACTGCTTTTGCACTACTGGCCCTCATCCTATGTTGAAATTTGCATTTCATATTAGGGTCCTTCACAAACTTGTAGGATCTACAAATTCATGCAGCAGTGGAATACCCTATAAATCACAAAATCACAGGATTTGTGACCATAGAATGGCTTTTTGCTATGTACTAAACTATTTTTCTGAGTCACAAAAGTGTTTCAGATTCACAAAATTAGTTTACTACCAATTCCAAATCGTAATTAGGAAGGGCTCTCAAAAGAGGTCTTAACAGGTTTGCGAATTGGAAACTCTCCCCATTGAAGAACTTCCTCTTTGGGAATTATGCCAGGTGACTTTGGGATAGCAGCATGGGTGTTGATTCACCAAAATGCCAGGGGTAGCGGTAGTACATCCCATTTTTTTTTACCCCAATGACATCACAGAAAGTAAAGTCATGTGACTTTTGACACACTGTCACCCTCCCCTCAGCTGTTTGTGATCTGTCTAACATTTCTATTTGTCACATTATTTTCATCTGTTGCTGACTCTTGTTCACCCCTCCTGTTTAGCTTAACTGTGTCTTACTCACTGATCTCCTTATAATACATGTTTTCCCCTCTCTCACCTAACTTTCTCACCTGTTCTGTCTCTTTTCCCACTCTATTTCACCTTTCTCCCTCCTCTCCTACTCCTTTATCTTTCCTTTGTCACCTGTCAATGTCACAGTATTATTGGTGTCTCTTTCATTCCTCTTTGTCTCTCTCAAATATACATCCTTCTGTGTTTGTATCTTGATCGCTTATCCTTCTCTCTGTAGTGTTTTCTTCCTTTTGTTATTTTACCCTTATATCACCTCAAAACCTTTTACCTTTACCTCCTCTCTCTCTTTCTCTCTCCTTCTCGCCCTTGTATTGGTTTCTTACTCTCTCCACAAGCTCAGAGGCAGCAGGAGGCGATCCATACCCCTTGAGACAATACATTATTTTTTCCAAGTTAGCTACTGTCCTATGAGGTCAGGGGGTCGCAGTGACAGTGCTGGGGGTCGCAGAAGGCAAGCCAGGGGTCGCAGCTGCGACCCCTGGCAATCCCAAAATGATGTCCATGGGTAGCAGACAATGGTCCAGGAGACCAGTGGTCAAGGGATTTTTTCCAAATGGGATTCTGGTTCCTTCCTGTGCTGCTTTAAAAACAGTTTACAGTTTGGTAATGAAAACACAAGGTTGGTGGTCTGCTGTTCCTTGCAAGCCACCATCCTTGAGCTTGTAGCCCTACACAGTGTCCAGCCTAATTAATAGTAATTAGGAATTTGGCAGGTCATTTTACGACTTCCTGCACCTGCACATTTTGCGATGCAACCGACTAGTACATAGGTCGCTTCGCAAAACCGAATTCCGCTCGCAAAAATTCAATGCGCAATTTGTAACCATTTTTTCCAAGCAGTGGTTTCGTACATTGGCTCTCAGATCACAAAATATAACAAAGGTCGCTCAATTTCCGATGCCCTGACAATTGCCCTCTGCTAAGAACAAGCATTGGCATAGCCAATAGGTCTCGCCTTTGGGGCCTTATAAGTGTTTAGCCAGAGCTATTGACTTTGCCAATGTCTTCAAGCTGTGCTGTAGAGAAGTGTGGCTGCTGTGCGGCATGCTGAAAACTTATAATAAAAAAGTGTCAGAAGCATTTTTGTTACTTTATATATGACCAAGAAGGCATTATGTAAAACTGAACGACCATATTAAAAAAAGTATTTACAATAAAAAATTTCCTCAGTTTTCGTTTGTTCTTGCAATGCTGGCAACTTGTTTCTGCCTATTGCAATGGTTGTTTGTTAAAGCTTTTTTTTTGAGGGGGCATAAACAATCGGAGGGTGAAGGTTGGGAACTAGTACCTGTATTATAACACTAGCAGCGGCCAGACGCTAGGGGAGAATCAACAGATGCCAGATTCCGAGAGCAGGCTGAGGTGGTTTTGAGTGATGCTGAGGTGGTAGTGGTGGTGGTGGTGACTGTTGCGGAGACGATGCTGAGGTGATGCTGAATGATACTCGGGTGTTGCTGAGTGATACTGCTGTGGTGCTGAGTGATGCTGTCTTGGCGCTGAGTGATGCTGTGGTGGTGCTGAGTGATATTGTCTTGGCGCTGAGTGATGCTGTGGCGGCGCTGAGTGATGCTGTGGCGGCGCTGAGTGATGCTGTGGCGGCACTGAGTGATGCTGTGGCAGCGCTGAGTGATGCTGTGGCAGCGCTGAGTGATGCTGTGGTGGCGCTGAGTGATGCTGTGGCGGCGCTGAGTGATGCTGTGGTGGCGCTGAGTGATGCTGTGGCGGCGCTGAGTGATGCTGTGGTGGCGCTGAGTGATACTGTGGTGGCGCTGAGTGATGCTGTGGTGGCGCTGAGTGATGCTGTGGTGGCGCTGAGTGATGCTGTGGTGGCGCTGAGCGATGCTGTGGTGGTGCTGAGTCATCCTGTGGTGGTGCTGAGTCATCCTGTGGTGGTGCTGAGTCATCCTGTGGTGGTGCTGAGTGATGCAGTGTTGGCCCTGAGTGATGATGTGGTGTCGCTGAGTAAAGCTATGGTGGTGCTGAGTGATGCTGTGGTGGCGCGGAGTGATGTTGTGGTGGCGCTGAGTGATGCTGTTGTGGCGCTAAGTGATGCTGTGGTTGCACTGAGTGATGCTGTGGTTGCACTGAGTGATGCTGTGGTTGCACTGAGTGATGCTGTGATGGCGTTGAGTGATGCTGTGATGGCGTTGAGAGATGTTGTGTTGGTGCTGAGTGATGCTGTGCTGGCTCTGATTGATGCTGTGCTGGCTCTGATTGATGCTGTGGTTGCGCTGAGTGATGCTGTGGTGTTGCCGAGTGAGAGATAGAGTGAAGATATAATGCCCAATTAGAGAGGGTGGTGAGAGAGAAAGAGAGAGAAAGGGTGTACATAGAATAAAGAGTGGAGCGGGATAGAGAGAGAGAAAGAAGGGGAGAGAGAGTGAATGAAGGAGTTTGAAAGAGAAACAGATAAAGGGGTGAGAGAGAATGAAAGGCTAAAAAAGATAGAGAGGGGAGAGTTAATTAAGTAGAGAGAGAATTAGAGAGGGAGAGAGAGAGAGAAGGAGAGAGACAATAAGAGTGGGGGTGTGGAGTTTAAATAGAGTGAAGAAGTGGCGCGGAAAAAGTAACCTTAAATATAGCTTTGTGCTTTGCGCGAATAAATATAAAATAAAAAAACAGTGAGAGACAAAAATACTGGTAATTAGGCTGTGACTCCCAATATAAAACAAATAGCGATATAAGGTGAAATCAACCCACCGAAGCAATATTTCTAACTAGACAAAAAAAAGCTTGCATTTCAATGCTAATCGCTGTTGTTTTTCATGTGACTGTAGTCCAGGGTCAGTTGGTAATGTGAGCTGCTGCTGCGATTGAAACATCAGAGTCCAGAGAGTTAATGAGCCATGACGAGGAAATGAGGAAGAGATAGGAAACCCAGATGCCAGCTGCGCGTGCACGCCATCGTGAACTCAAGCTGGTCGCCAGCCGAAAGCCAGTGTTTGCACTTCCAAAACCCACTTACTAAAACTCTCGGCCAGACCAGCGCAAGCGCTGGTGCAGGCCGAGATCTAAAAAAGGGCGCACAAGCAGTTTACACCCATTTACTCCTCTGAATTGCTCTCTTAATGAAATGCTAACTATTCCCTCTACCCGGTGACAAGTTCTGAGCTGCAGCCCTACTAACATAAATCACAGAACTGCGATGTAATGGAAATAGTAACATGGTTCATACACAGGCAAACAGCCAAATCTGTCATGATTTGAGCGAACATAAAACTTCCCATTACATCTCCAGCTAGCATGAAATTCTCCTTTATCTCTGGCATTCCTTATGACCGAGCAAGCAGAATTTTCTAGAAGCTGCTATGAGCTCGTGAACAAAATGCTGCTCCACTCAAGCGTTGATTCAAATGTTAATGCGTGTATTTTTCATTGAGGACAGCATCTACAACCTTTTCCTCTTTAAACTCCTTGCTATCAGTCGGAATGAATGTTAACAATTAATGACAAAAACTAATAAGGTTCTTGGCTGTTATCGCGGGTAACTTTGCCATAGCAGACGGCAGAGGAAAATTTAGCATTTCCCGAGCAGTCTTTGCCAGGCTATAGCTTGATTTTGCTTTAATTCGCTTTCTATTTTCACTGTGTTGTTGTTTTTTTCAGTTTCTATTTTGCATATTTCTGAGGAGTTTTTACACAATATATCAATATCTGCAGAGGAGCTTTGTCCAGTATTATTCCAAAATGATCCTGTTCGATGCAACCGAATTGCTTCGGCTGCCATCACTTCGATTGACCATTACTTCATCCAAGGACATTGAACTGACCTTCATAATGGGCACTACAATGACCTCAACATGGCTGTCAACCCCAATTTGCTAGTAAATCTGTGCAGCCGGGCAAGGTATTGGCGACAGTCTCTTTAATGGTCGCAGTCTCAGTAATGTTAAGTCGCAGTATTGTCAGTCAAGGTCAGTCAAATGTTTGCCTTCAAGCCTAGTGAATGGCCTTGTACATAACTGGTTAACAGGCTAACTGTACTGAGGTGCGTAGTACAAAGTATACTTAAGATTCAATGGGAGCATTTACGCGGGAAAAAGCCTGCAGCATCACAATCCAGAAAAGAAGATAAAGATGTCAGTTTCTCTACACAAAGACTCTCCTTCAGAGATTTCTGGTAAAACAAGTATGCACCCAGAAATTCCAATATTTCAGGATAAAGCCACATGTCCCACGTTCAGTTATATGTGGGACACGCTCCATGTGCTTCAAAAAGTCTGAAGGTAATATTGTTCCTATGGGAAAGCAGGAAAGTCACATTTATAAGCACATGGATCACAATAAAGTGCCCCCGGAACATGTAAAGACCTACATGCCCTAAGAAGAGATCATCAGCCGCGGCCGCTGCAGGTAAGAGCATTGGGGCCGGCTGGAGGGGGATTTCGAGAGACGACCACAAGGGAAAATTAAAGAAATAATTAATTTTCCCTTGTGGTCATCTCTCGAAATCCCCACAGCTCTTACCTGCAGCGGCTGCGGCTGGAGATCATTGCCACTCACAGGCAAGCCACACAACTTGTTCCTGGGCAAATCACAACGGAGACACAAAGAGGTGGATATTTTGTGTGTTCTGACACTCCTGGAGCAACGTAAACAGACACTACCCACTGCCATCGTCCCCTGTACCTTCCATCTGCCTCACCTGATGTGCCGCAATTGACACCATGAGCTTAGGCAGGACTTAGAAAAATTATTTGTGGGCAGGAGCTTGAAGGGCTTAGGGATTAGTCCTCTCTCCTGGGCCAGCTCAGGAGGATATACAGCCCCAAAGTGAATGCCAGGATCTGAAAAAAAGTGATCAACTCAGTGTTGACCTTCTACCCAAAGGTCAACTGAAATGCTTTAATGACCTCTACTGGAAGGTAAGGGACCTGCTATTATGCCAGCAAAGCCAGAGCTAGGTCACTGTGGTGCCTCTCCAGAGCTCTGTCTCCCACCTAGAGAGTAGAGAGTCCAGAGCATGTCCGACCTCAGCAGCTGAGAGGAAGTGGTCAGCAGAGTGGGAGCTAGAGGGATCACTCTGCAGGGAAAATGCACAACACACAAAGTACTTTGCCACATTAAGTATATGAAGCATCCTAATGGGCCAAATGTGGAGGGCAAGATTAGATAAGTGCCACCTAGTAAGGGGAGGTGGCCATGTGCAATAACCTCAGTGCATAATTTCATTCACGCTACGGTGCTTAATGTAAGGCCCATGCACTCTACATGATATATCAATGAAGGATAACTCACATTTTCCTCATGTCCAACTTCTTCTCACAAACAAATGTGTATCAATCTGATAGCAGAAAATGATAATTGCAGGCTAGACCTGGGGTCTATTAGAAAAGATTTACTTATAAAGGTGCATCATTTTATTTGAATTTGCAAAAGGAGGGAGAGCGTTGTAAAAGGGATCAACTATGCCCAGGAGGTGTTATGTCGAATATTGTGGGCATGTGGTAGTAGGAATGTTGAAGGAACTACTGTATTTCATCTGAGGTGAAATTGTTTCAGTTTTGTGTACACAAAGTCTGCTACAGTTGTGCACATCCCATAGTTTTAGTGCCTCCTGAAATAGTTTAAGGCCACATTAGAATGGCTCCACATTACAATGGGAAAAATGTTCAGCAGGACTTGATTATCACCCAAGGTGAAACCATAATGATACTAGACTCTGTGTAAATTCATACCCTAATGTAAAACGCCACTCGTACTGTGGACTACGAATGAACAACAGCATATGACTAATCAAAACCGCCCCTTGCAGGTGACACCTCACAGGAAGATGCAGGTGTTGATGAGAAATCTTCAACCAGCCAGGCTTTAGCACCCAGGAACAGGGAAACCACCACCTGACCCCCTGCACCAGCCACTGCTCTAGTCCCTACTGCTACCACTACCCCACTTCCTACTCCAGCCTCATCTGAGGCACTGGCTATTCCTGTCAATTTCACTAAACCCGCTACCCCAGCCACCACTGGACCACTCTGCAGCACTCTGTGAGCCTGCTACCCCAGTTATATCTAGCACCCCTGCTGCTCCTCTTATGTCTGCTGACCCTGCAGTTGCCATAGATTTCTTGGCCATCAAGGAGGCCAGCCAAGAGGTGCTCTCTAACCTTCATGAGGGTGATGTTGTTGCAATGCCCAAGGATGGCACTGAAGGGGAGCAGCATATCCCTCTTCTGGATGGTTCATCAAACTGGGAGGCCTGGTGGCCCCTCAGTCCATGAGCAGGAGGAGACACCTGTGTCTGTACAGTGGCAGGCAGTGGCTACCGGACCCGGGGGTTGAGGCACATGGGGGGAGGGGAGATCGACGATGGAAAAAGAAGAAAATAAAACCTCTTGCATTTAATGGCGGGCCGCTGCCTCTCCTCTGTCCTCCGTCACCTTTGTTCTTCCTGCAGTCCTGGCAGGCAGCAGGAAGCACCCAGCTCCCAAGCTCCCCTGAGCCTATTACAATGCTGCAATGCAGCAGTGTGATTGGTCTGAGTACCGTGGTTCGGCTCTCAGACAGGAAACAGGAGGCTTTGCATGTTCCTCACCAAGAGGGCCGGCCAAGTAGTCCCATGCACTTAGGGAGTGTAATCCACTCCTCCCCCTGCTTTTTGCCAGCCCTGCCCCGCCCTGAGAGCCACTGATTAAAATAGGGAAAATAACTGATAATAATGATACTTATCAAGGGCAACCTTTTAGATATTTTAATTAGATTACACTCATTTAATGCAGCACAGGTTAGGTGGGGGGACAAAAACCAAGTAACAGGAACCTTCCCAGTCCAACGAGGAGTGAGACAGGGATGTGTGTTAGCCCCCACTCTTTTTACTCTTTTTATTAACGGAGTGGTTGATTTTATAGATAGAGATGGCTATGATGCCCCTAAAATACTTTTCGCCGATGACACTCTTTTAATTTCCAAATCCCCGCAGGGTCTACAACAACTTTTGAATGATTTTATAAGGTTTTGTGACGAGAGGGGTCTGGTTTTAAACAAGACTAAAACCAAGTACATGATTTTTAATAGAGGCATGGCCAAATTGTCCAAAAGACCGGTATTGGCTGGTAGTATCAAACTAGAGCAAGTCGAAGTCTTTGACTACTTAGGCATCCGTTTGACACCTTCGATTCACTGTGGTGCCCATATCTATAAAGTAAAGTTACAACAAATCCATCAGTGTGCCCACATCAGTAAAATTCACAGGAAGAGGGTCTCTCGTCAAATTGCTCCAGCACTCGAAATCTACAACATCAAGGTCCTAGGGGGAGTACTTTACGGCGCAGAGCTTTGGGGCACGGGTAACCCAACCTGCCTCACAATCACTGAAAATCGTTTTTTAAGATCACTGGTAGATCTTCCTCCCAGCACCCCCTTGATACCCCTCTATATGGATCTTGCCCACAGACTGCTTGTGCATAAGTTGAACTATAAGCTTCTAATGTTTTGGTACAGGCTATGGACAGTGGAAGAACTCGAATCTTATCGAGAGGCCTTGTTGGACCTATTGAAATTTCCCAGGGCTACATCGATTAGGTGGTTCACCTCTCTAAGGGAGTTACTAGGGAGGATGGGGATGGAGAGTTTTTGGTCCAACCCGGAAACTATGGCCCGAATATCGAGGGCAAAGCTAAAAGAAATGTACTGGGAGATGACACTTGTAAAGGACCTGGCAAAACCCTTGTCTAGTCTGATTAATGATTTTCTCAATTTTAAACCAGTCCCCTGTTTTGAGACTAGCATTGATGAAATTGTCCCCCCTCTGGCACGCAAATTGTTTTTACAGTTCCGCTATAAGACTTTACCCACCAAACTGTTTTGCTCTAAGTGGTCCTGCAATGCTTCTACTGATGATCTGTGCCCTGTGTGTAAAGCCAGCCCGGAATCCATTGCTCATTTACTTTTCTTCTGCCCACATTATTTGTCTCTGAGGAAAAAATGGATACTTCCGTTGTGTAGACCTGCAGGCCCGGGCCATTACCTCGAGGTACTGAGAATTGTGTGTACTGATACTCAAAGAGCAATGGTTTACGGCCTCTCAAGATTTTGGTATGCACTGTGGATCAGGCGTGGGAAATCATGTGCGTGAAGCATTTTATTCCTTTTTACCATGCAGTACCGTGTATCTGTAAAACTGTTTTTATGGCATGCCCTTTTAACATATTTATTGATAATGTTTTTATAGCCTTGTTTTTTACTTACTGTGCTGTGTACTTTTTTTGGATCTGAGTGATCGAAATAAAGTTAATGATGATGATACTTATTATCATATTATTTTCCTTTTGTTCAGTGGGGCGACGCTCCTCTGCCTTAGCAGAGGAGCTGCCACTGGTGACAGGAGACAATACAGCATTGAATGCAGCAGAGGCAGGACGCCAAGTCTGCCCAACCTCATTGGGTGATGTTGATGATGCATGAATGTGCCATGCTTTGGATACTGAGGAGACTCACGACTTCCATTTAGGGATTCCTACAGCTGATGGTAGAGGGAAACACAACCATGGTGACTGCATTGCAAGCCTGAGCAAAGATCTGGGACTGTTTGCTACTTCAGATGATCCAGGCAATGACATGCTGGCTAATTCTTCACACCCACTGCCTTCTCCACAATGTCCTCTCAGGGGCCCTAGTCAGGCTGCGGAGAAGTTTTGCTCATGCTGCTCATCTCTCAAAGACCCTCTTAAAAAGACTGCATACTGATCACAGTGCACATGCACTTTAAGGTTTTTGGGGTTAGAGTATACGATAAGAGAGGGTAGCTAGGTGGTGGCTTTGTTGGGGTGGAGTGAAGGTAGGAAAGAGCTTCAAGGGCACCGGGATCGTTACAGTTACAGTGGTTGGTAGGACAGATGAGATAGGAGATGTGTTCGCTGAGGCAGGGTGTGAGGTAGGATGGAGCTGAGAGGCAGCGTTGGTGGTCTCCTCTTTAATTAATATTAGATTGTTTCTGAAGGTGTATTTACAAGAAAAAAGCATTAATGTACAGTTGGTGTTTTTTAAAAGTAAATTGTTGTAAGGTCTAATACGTCACCACCGGCATCCTGTCACTATTTGCCATGTCCCACTTGAGCTTTTTCCAGTGGCGGCTCGCACCCTGCCCCTCCCCCGCCCCGCCCACTGCCCCGCAGCACGCCCTATGCGAGCCACCACTGGCTTTATCTTCATCATGACTTCGATTTGTGCCTCTTCCTCTGCCTCCTGTGACACTAGCATATGTTACCTCAAATGAATATTGTGCCTCATGCATCAAAGTAGTGTGATTGTATACATCTTATCCAGATAATTATTAATGCACCATTGAAAATACCAGAAGCTCTCCATTGTGTTGAGTGTCTGGATGTGGGCTTTATTGTAAGCTTGCTTCTGTTGAGTTGAAAGGTGTCATAGAGGGGTCATAACCCATGGCCTGGTAGGACGTCTAGAGTTTCCTTCAGAGAAGGACAGCTATTTATGTTCTAGGTAGCAATTGAGAACATATACATGCCCATGTTCATTTGTTTACATACATGGGTTCCATGATACATATGTTACATTTGCTAATTCTATACTTCTTGGCTACTTGGAATCTTGCCAGTTGCCCTCCTAGTGACTGAAAATTTCAATTTGGCCGGAACTCCGCGTTACAAACGTAACGCGGAGTGGACAAAATTCCTCCAATTCCGCCAGTGGAGCGGAATATATTCCCCACCTCTAGTTCTGATGTACTCACCTAGTAGGCATGTCCTAAATGGTTGGATCTTGGAAATCTGGCACAGCAATGTGTGATGTAAGGTCTACATTGAAGACTGTCTGTAGGATCAAAGTTTGCTGCATCTTTCAGTTGGAGAAGATTGACTCCACGGACCAAGGTGCAACTAGTACTATACGGAAGAACTCTATGGCCCCTAATACACTTACAACACCCCCAAATGCCCAGAATTTAGTTCACATAGCATTTATTGTGGATCTGTGAGAGACACAATTTGCAGATGGACTTAAGCAAGTAGTGCGCTCATAACTGTCTCAAGATATGGACTCTGGACTTGATTCTGACAGAAATGCAGCGATGTGAGTAGTTCGCTGAGAGAAGCATGACGGTCTGTGTGCCAGTATTGGGACCAGGAATCTCCAGTGGACGTTTGGAGAAGACCACATCCAGCCAATAAGTAGTTAGGGTGTTCGGAAGACATATTCCTGATTTCAGCCCTGGCCTTTCCACTGTGGACCTTCATCTGGGCAGTGGAATTGGATTTTGACTCTGGGCAGCATGCTTCCTTTCCACAGCACTATGACATGCTAGACATGCAGTTGTATCTTGTGAAACCTGAAGAAATAATCGATGTAATGTGCCTTCAAGTTGCTACTTGCAAATTAATGTGAGTGTTGCTGTGGACTGAGTTTGTTGCCCGTGTGGTCAGTTTGACTCACCAACGCACCCACAATTTTTGGGAGTTTAATCATTTTTCTCTACATTGTCATATGCTAATCCCCGAGATCCCACTTGTTGAGATGTTATTTGGTGTTTTTAAGTTGACTGAACTGATTTACCAACTGCTTTGAAATAAAGGAGACTGTCAGGGATAACAACGTTTCCAAAAGGGCTTGTAAAAGTAGGGGCTGTTTTTCTTTTTAATTGCAAAGTTACTGTATGGGGTATTTTGTCATGTGTTTATTTCACATACAAAAAATATAATCATTCATGCAAAATATCCACATTTTATAAGTACAGTTTAAGCAGTATTCCACTTGGGTCTACGTGGTTGATTGTGCAATGCGAAAATGCAGCAAAACTGCATCTGCAAGGCTCAGAATGAGGGCCGACGCTTATAAAAATATTTCTTGTTAAGATCCTTACTGAAAATTACTACTATACAGTTTTTTTTCTTATTCTTGGAAGCTTTAAAAAACATGAGTCCTCATTGCCTTATTGTAATGTTTGATGTTTGCAGCAGAAAAAAGTATGCAACTACTGCAATGCTCAGCATATCTGATGAGCCAACAGCACTTGATGTTTTTTTTTTTTTGAGATGGCACCTCGCAGATGTGTTCCTCCTTCTTGATAAGTACTTTTCTCAGCAATGTTTGTCTTTTGCTCTCCATGGAAGGTGTATTTAATTTGTTATAGAGGTGACATTTTCCCACAAATGACCATTGACATCCAGAGTGCAGTCTTATGCCACCAACCCGTAATTACCTTTCCAAGTACTCATAGAGGAGCTAAAACAATGTCTTAAGCTTAATTACAGGATCCGCCATCTTATGGCGACACGCCCTCAAAAATACTTCAAGCAATGCAGGTAAGTGCTTAAATCACCTACGACCATTCTGGACTATTCTGAGTGCACTCCATTCCATCACTTTGTGGCTCAACAGTGTCATTACAGAAAGGAACCAATCATATGTAGATTCAAATGTGCCCATCCGCAAAAGGAGACCTAGTCTGAACTGCACAGCTGTGTCCCATATAAGTGGGAACATAAGCAGTCTCAGACAATTTAAGGCCTCTGCTGTATCCGGGGGTGGATGGCAGACCTTCCCTCCTGCCACTGTACAGACACAGGTATTTGTCCTCCGGTTCATGGAATGAGGGGCCTCCAAGTCTGATGAATCCTTTGAGTATTTCTAGCGCCGATGCTGTCACTGCGTTTTCTGAATCACCCAGGCTTTCCTATCCATGACCTCTTTCATTGCTCCCTCTTACCTACCCCAATGAAAGCCATATTTCCTGCCTGGTTTTATGAAAAAACGTATTTTTTCTTGTGCACGCTTGGGGATGTCGAGCAGTATTGGACTATTGATCCGAACAGTTGCATATTGAAGCGAAAGTGCTCCGTTTGTAATTACATATGACCAGCAGGTTATACACAAATCCCTGCGGTGGGTATATTAACAGTCCTATGATTCTCGTATTACAACTTTGAATAAATTTACAGATCCTGTCGCTATCATCCACCGAAATTTCCTAACAGTTTATCAGAAACGTACTTTCCCCCGGACTCTCTTTTTCTCCCTGACAAATGCAGCGCCGTGAGTTCAAATACTGCCCTCCATGGCATGAAAAAAGAATACATTTTGGCCTAAATATATAAGAATATATGAGTTGATTAGCCTACTGTTATTAATGTTAATACAACCATGACGCTTATTGGACGGAAGATTGATCACTGGCCCACAAACACCCCTAGCATGCTTTCAGCAGATTTGCATGTCTTTAAAGTTATGTTTTCATATATATTTGACTGTAAATATCAGTCCAACTAGCCATCGGCCCACCTGTCCAGCCTTGCTTCTATTCAATATCTTATGCCCTTCTCGTGTGGACCTGTCCGTGCGGGACACTCTGAAGCCATACGAAATGTTAAAAACTGTTTCTTAAAACAGTATCAGTGCAAGAGGTACTGAGAGTGTAGAAATGGCCAAGTTTCCATAAAGATAGAATGTGAGAGGTTTAAAGTAGCTGGTATGGGACTGTAGGAGATATTGAGACCCTACACCTGGTTATGCTAAAAGTATTATAATTTATGGCTTTCTGTCCATATGCTTAACATTTTCCGATCTTTTGTTTACATGGACAATTTCTTTTTATGATTGCCCAGTGACCTAAGAAATGATAGAGGGCACCCAGTTCCCCAAAGTGAACAAGCAGTTAAAGAGAATGAGATAGAAGGGAAAGAGATAAATGACAATGCCTTTAGAAGACTGATTTATCGCGCTTTCTTTTGTAACAGCCCTTGTTATCCTCTTCTGGATCAGCGAATAGCTAAAGGCATTATTTCTCACATTCTAAATTTTAACACTATAGAAAGACGAAATTTTAGCTCAGCGGGGGGCCTGGACCACAATCCCCTGCATTCCAAGCGGCAGAGAGGCCGCTCCTGTAATGCTCTGCACCAGGAAGGCGCTTTTAATCACCACATCACTCCCGCTTTATTGACACCCATTCCCTTTTGTTCCCCTTGCTTCCCTTCCCCAATAGAGAATACTCTCACATCAAGGGACTAGGATGGGGAAACGGAAAATGCTAGAGGGGGACAAGCCTACAGTACCCTCACCTCGCGCACAACCACTACACTTGACTCCTTTCTGTCAAGAGCTGTAGGAGTTATTGCTAAAGGAATTGATCAGGCTGAGAGACCTCTCTCTTTGGAGCAATGTGTCTCTTCAACCAGCATGGAGCGTGTTCCTTGTTCCAAAATGGCTAATGGTCTAAATGAAGTATTCGCTTTACCCACTGAGCAGCTGAAGCAACAGTAAATGGTAGTGCAGATTGTTGCCAAAACTCATCTAAGCATTCTCAGGATACCAATTTATCATTAGAAGGAGGCCTATCTTCAAAAAGGAAACGCCAGACTAAGGCTAATGGGTGCCCTAAAGTTGGGACTATCGTTAAAAAAGCAAAAGATAAAGGGAAAGCAGCTGGAAGAGCTGCGGGTAATACTAAGTTCTCTGGGACACAACATTGCATTTGCTCTGCCAACCCTGGGGCCAACCCTGGGGTCCCAATGTGAGAACAGATGTTCGATTAGATGTTTGACAAACTTAAGGTTCTAATTCAAGCTGGTATAGCCCACTTAGTAGGAAAAATAGCGATCCTTGAACCTTCTGTTTTAAAACTCTCTAGCTCCGATCCCATTTGCAATACTGCAGCGGAGCAAACAAACATACACAGCACAGCTGCTTCCACTGTTCTTACAACGAAGGAGGGTTTTAGTGGGCCCCAGCCATCACGACTTGAGAGAGCAGAAGAGGACACACATATGTCTCCACGGTATAGGGTGACAGGTTCGTCCGGTCAATGGATAATAATGCTATTAACCAAAATTATGAGAACATGGAATTCAGTGAGAGAAATATGCTGCACAGTTTCTGCTCCTTGGCCACAAACACCACCCACCTTAACCTTCCTCCCGAATGCAGTCCATACATTGTGGTTTTCGCCAATGTACCCTGTCTGTCTCTTGCTAAGGAGGAAACATATGCCAATCTTAAAAAAAAAAAATTGCCATTGGCTGAACAAAAACATGGATTTTGGTTTTGCAGAATATAATGGCATTTTATTAATCAGAAGGGGGGGTTGGATGGGACCATTATGCAAGGAACTCTCAGGGGACTGTGTGGTTATGAATTGCAGGAATCCGGCTCTTGTTGAGCACTTAATTGTGTTCCACTCTCAACTTGCAATGGGTCTTCTCAGAAACAACCACATAAGGGCCCTACCAGTAGGTTATTTTTAATCACCATCTTGCCGGGTCCCAACCTGCCAGGAGGAGCTCGCCCCTCAGGTTAGTGGATCATGAGAGCAGAGCCCCGACCTCATACTTACCCACTTTCAATAGATTCAGGTCCCTATTATGATGTTGGTCAGAGTTGCCTCCGACCCACACCATCTCGGTGTGGGAACAGACGGACTGTAGCGCGGTGGTACCAAACACAGGATTACAATGTGACCGCACATGGTGCGGTGCAAACTTCCATTTCTCTATGGGAGCTTGCGCGGTGGCCGAAACCGCCCGCAGCACAAGCTACTATAGAGAATCGGAGTTTGTGTAAATCTCTTCACCAGCCTTTTCAACACAGTCAATAGTCTGTCTAAACTTGATATGGAAAAAAGTCTTTGACCCCAGAGCAGTCACTTTGTGACAAAATAGCAGACTTCTTCATCTCCAAAGTTACAAACATTTTTAGAGAGTTTACCGATCTGGCCAGAAATACTGAGGCTTCAGATTTTAAGGAGATACAAGAGGTGATCATCTCCTTCATTACAGAACAAAGTACAGCACTGCTTACCACCTTGACCCTTTTTACAGGGTATAAAGTGACTAAATTAATTCAAGATGCTAAGTCGGTTACTCCATCGGACTCCTGCCCTCCGTTGGTTCTTCATCCAGTAGCCAATACTGTGTCAGTACGTCAGTATACCTTACAACACTCTGAAATAAAGTATTGGTCTGAGGATGCTTTCCTTTAGCATGGAAGAAAGTATCTATATTACCACTGCTAAAAAAAGTGTCGCTTAACCCCCAGGAAGTCAAAAACTATAGACCTATTTCTCGGCTTCCAATCTCAGCAAAGATTCTAGAAAAAAGCCTGAATAAGGATATCATGACCTTTCTGGAATCCATGAGCATTCTTGACCCAATTCAACATGGTTTTAGACCAAACCATTCCACAGAATCAGCTCTTATAGACGTAACTGAGGAAATCAGGGCCATTGTTAATAATGGAGGTAAGGCAGCCTTGAATTTGCTTGATGTCCGGGCCGCATTCGACACAGTTGACCACTGACTTCTGATCAACCGTCTCGAACAGATAGGCATCAGGGATCAAGCATTACATTTACGCAGCTCATTTTTATCCAATCGTGAGCAAGTGGTGACTCTTGGAAATGTCACCACCTATTCATTTACACTTCCCTGTGGGGTCCCTCAGGGGTCCTCACTGAGTCCCACCCTTTTTAATGTATGCATCACCCCCTCATTGAGCTTACTGGATTATTTGGCTTCTCAGTTCTCTCATGTGCAGAAGACACTCAGATAGTGGTGTCCATCTCTTCAAACACCAAGATAGTTGCTAGCCAATTTAATGGGTTTCATGAGGAACATTGAGGAATGAATGCAGAAAAACAGACAAAAAATTAGTTCAGAGAAAACAGAGGTAATCCTTTTTGGCAATGATACCTCCTTACGGGGTTTAGCATGGTGGCCCTCCAATTTGGGATCTCTCCCAATGCCAGTTCAAAAAGTGAGTAATTTGGGGGTCATTTTTGACACCAAGTTGTTGTTTACTGACCAGGAAAACCAGGTAGCTTCTGCCTGCTTTTTACCTTGAAGGTGTTGAAGAAAATCCTTCCCTTTCTTTCCCGTAAGCTAAAGAAAACTGTAATTTCGGCTCTGGTAATTTGAGGCTTGATTACTGAAATGCTCTGTATGTGGGCTCTCATCAGTGCATACTCAGTAAGTTGCAAATGCTCCACAATGCGGCAGCCCGAGTTCTGTTGAATCTCCCAAACATCAGTTCCATCTCTCAGAGCATTAGCGATTTGCACTGGCTACCCATTAGGGAGCGGATTAAATTCAAAGCCCTGTGTTGGGCTCAAAAGGCCCTTCACAAGGTAGTAACTCTCTCCCTCCAAATGACTTTCAAGTGGTATATACTCACTAATAATCTTCGATCCTTGACTGCCAACAAGGTAGTTGTACCCAGGATCAAGAAGGCACATTGGGGAGGGAGAAGTCTCTCCCACACTACTTGTAAATGGTGTAATGCATTGACCCACCACCTTAGAGCAGAGACCAATCTGTTTCGTTTTTAGAAAGCAACTAAAGACCTGGCTGTTCCTTGTGGTTACTAAGTAGGTTCTTTCTTTTCATTTTTTTCTGTTAGACACCGTTCACACATAGCGCCAAGACGCCTCTTTTGGTATATGCGCGCTCTACAAAAATATTAACATTAATATTATGGTGCGCCCCAACCAAGCTATTTACCATAATCCCCATCATATGTGATTACCCAGGAATTCAGATTCTGTGGGTTGTCCAATCCATCACTTTTAACTTAATGTGATTAAGTTTTATAACGCGGTAGTGGAACTGGGCTGCTAAATTACGGTTTGATTTAATCTTATTGAGGCTTTGAAATACAGAGCCGAGTTTAAGCTGGGAGGGTTTTCGGTGATTGTAGGTGAGGATTTCACTGCCAAGCTTGGCCTATGTGACATTACTTCCTACCCTTTTGCTGTGGTAACCCCGGTAGACCCTGATTGTTTGACTGACTACAGAGGGCGATTACTTTTGAGTAATCTGTTGGAACTGAACCTCTGTAACCTGGATGAAATTGGGAGAAGCCAAGAACCACATATTCCTACCTTCATAGGCTGGGTGCAAGGTACTATTAGAGATTATGGGCCAGATGTATGAAGGAACATTTTTGCGAGTCCTTAATAGCGATTTTTAGAGAATCGCTATTAAGGACTCGCAAACTGCTATGTAGGTAGGAATCGCAATAATAATTGCGATTCCTAAACATTCCTTAATTGCGTATCGCTTCCCATTCATTCTTCCCAATAGGTACTCGCAAATTGCGCATGCAATTTCAAGGGTGTCAAAAGGACACCCTGTTGCACCCCTGAAATGTGCATGTGTGCACATGTGGCACACATACATGCCCTAAGGGCACGTCTGTGCGCCACATGGCACTTTGAAAAATGCCAAAATATGCATTTTTCAAAGAAATTGCAAATTACCACCAACTTGAAGTTGGTGGTAATTTGCGATTTCTTAAACCAGAAATCGCACAACTTGGATGCTTCCTGCATTGCATTTAAGGCATCGCAATTTGCGAGTCCTTAAATGCATTCGCAAAATAGGGAATCGCAAATTTTGCGATTCTTTATTTTGCGATTGGGATTTTTCTTCTCTACATTGCACAATGCTATTTTGCGAACGCAAATCGATCGCAATTTAGCTTGCTACATCTGGCCCTATGTCTTTCTATCTAGGGATATGGCCAATTGTGTCGCCGCTGGGGGAACCATCACTAGTGGATACAGCGATCACAATCCCATAAAAGTGATTCTAAATTTGCCATCAGGACAGCAACCTGTTATGTCTAAAGAGGTAACTAATCTGGCTATTAAAGATAAGGGTCTTAGGCTTAGATGGAAGGGGATAGATATCCCTCTTGCATCAGCTAAGTTCGTTAAAGCAAACTTGAGTCTGATTACAGAACATCTGCTAACTGAAAACTGCCCTAGTTTGGACATTATTGCCTCTTTTGAAATGCTTAACACAGGTGTCTCCAACCAGTCACTCCAGAGCTGCCACTAGCTCCCAGACAATATCAGAGTAGCTCACACTCTTGAGTTCATTTTCAAATAAGCACAGGGTCACATTTTCCTTTTAAAGTTAAGTGAAGGCTGGGTTTATTTAACAATATTATCATCAGGCTGTAGATAGCAGTGCCTGATAATGAGCAGTGCTCAGTCAGATTTATGACACAGACCAGGGCTGGGGCACAGAGGTGAAGAACTGACAACACATTGAGGTTTTTAACTCTTGAATAAACGTCCATGTCAATTCAATGTTGTAACATGAGAATAAAACGATCTTTTTGAATGCTTTAAATGGGAGAAAATGAAAAGTTACCTTATAGATTAAGTTAACTCTTCATTTTAATTTTCTCCCATTTCAATGTGTCGCATTTATAAACAGCAGGCCTTTTGCTTTTAATGGCCAGTATACACTGTGCCATATGTAGAACTGAAAAATGCCGTAATTTCTTTAGATGAGAGAAATTTAAAGTGCAGAACAATGTTCCATATTTGGAACATTTTTGCAGAACATTTTTCTGCATTTTAAATTTTTCCCATTAAAAAAAAAATGGTTCTATGTTTGATATACATGTAAGGGTGCCACATATGGTGAAAGATATCCTGTGCCACAAGTGCATACGACACAGGCTCTTAGTCACTCATACACATATATCCCACTAATACACACACATGTTCATACAGCCCCAAAGATCACGCTCTCCCTGACACACATGGCAGCCCCATCATAGTGCCCCTAGTCAAAGTACTTTTTTTCAAATCATAGTAAATGGCTCAGTGGACATTAGCCTTAAAGTCAATGAAGATGGGCGTAGTGGCATATGATAACAAAGCGTGAGTTGTTTAATCTTCAGTAGCTCAAAATGATTTTCACTGATCAGAAGTAGATCTCACTGCAGAAAAGGTTGGAGATCCCTGGCTTAACAACTATATTAAATACCTCCGTACAACTACAACTAAAGTTTAGACACTGTTAGCCCAGGGTGGTTTAACAGGGAATGTAGGGCCGCTAATCAAATTCTTAGGGCTGCCTTAAACTTCAGGACTAGAGATCGGGAAACCATACTTAAAGCACGATATCACTATCAGCTCATTATTAAAAAGCGCAAGATGGCTCTTAAGGAGGAAGCTTGGAATGGCCTTGTCAGTACCTTCAAAGAAAAGCATTCTAAAAAATTCTCTGCTATTGTAATTGACAAAAAGCAGCCCACAAGTAAGAGCGATGATTTAAGCTTGAATATTACTCTCCAGAGCTGGGTTGACCATTGTAAGCACATTTAACCAATTGCCCTCTGAGTCTGATGACTTTCATTCCTTTTTCTCTATAACCATTAGGTTCGATCTTGAGGAGGTAATAAAACCCATTTCCTCCAGTCTCTGAATTAAAGCCCCGGGACCAAATGGGGTCCCCATGGATCTGTATTAAGGAAATATTGATTTGCTACACCTGCATCCTGTAAGATTTCAACTTCCTGGCAGAAGGTCAAAATTGTACCAATTTTCAAAAAGGGTCTTTGGCAGGATCCTCGCTGCTACAGGCCAATTTCACTCCTGGATTCAATTGTCAAGGTGGCAGGTTGGATGATCCTTCATAGGATGGAGGATATGGTCTAGCAGAGCGAGATTTGAAGTAGGGCTCAATATGGTTTTTGGAAGGGCTTGGGGACGGAGAAACAATGCCTTAATCTTAACCTAATAGTGGGAAAATACACAATTGCCAAGAAAAGTTCATTATAACTTGCAATTATGGACCTGAGCAGTGCATTTGATAGAGTCAAAAAAATTGTGGATTATTCTCCAGCGGATTGGCATGCCGTTTTATTTTTTGCATGCATTGCACTGCGAGGTCTCAGCAAAGGTGAGGTTTGGTATAGAGGGCAAATGTATGTCTCTTTTCCCCCTGGTGTGAGGTGTTTGCCAAGGGTGCGTTCTGTGCATTAATGATTTAGATTCTTTCCTTATTAGAAACTGCAATGATTTAGGGGCTGATTTAAATCCTGGCAGGACTTCTGTTGTCCCTCTGTGGCGGTGGTTACAAGTACTCTGTCGAGCTGATGGAGTCTCGTCCGCCCTGTTTAGATGTGGGCTGGCTGAACGGTTGTTCGCATTAACAGACTGTTTTCCGTTGCATAAGCGGCGCATCTCCTCAATGTGGCTGACTTGTCTGCTGGCAAACAGAACTCTGTCACCGTCAGGCTGGCAGGTTTGCGCGGACCCTATTCAGATTTCCCAGTTTTGCTGGCATTGTCCTAGTGGGAGATTTGTGGCTGACTGAGTCCGTCGCAGGACACATTCAAAATGGTACTATTTCTTTGGCTTTAGAATGGATGTGATTTTGCTAATTGTTGTCACCTGCATACCTCCAAGCGTCACCTGGAGGCCCAGAGGACTTGTGGTGGTACTCCCAGCCCCACCTTACCACTACTTCCCTGGGATGAAACGTTCTTGCAGATCCCACACCCTGAAGGTCTGACAGAAATCCCTGGTGGACTGGAGCTGGTAAGTAATACTTTTTAATGTGTCACTAAACATACATGTAGTGTTTGCTTTTAAATGATCTGTTAGTAATGTGTTTTGAAACTTTTTTTTACATATAGCATAGCAGCCTCCTCACTTACCCCAGCCTCCCAAGCAGCCGAAACTCCTGCCCCAACTCAGGACCCTTCCTCAACCCAATTCCAAACTCCCACCCCAAACCCAAACACACTGACTTCTTTGCAGGCACCTACTGCAACAGATGCAAGCACCACAATCACACACTCACATAAACAGAAACCCAAGCAACATACACACACTATTGCATCTACATCCACAGGCACCACAAGCACCACAACAAAACCAACCACCACAACACACTCATCAAAACCAACCCACTTACACAAAATAACACCTACACACAAAACTACAGCAACCAAAAACAAACACACACACTTAGCTGATTATCAAACACCAGTCAAAAAACACACATGCAAACCTACACAACATACACCAGACCCACATGCAACTGCCAAACATACAGAGACAAGCACATCACCCACTCCAACTCCCTCTACCTCCAAAAACCACTACTCTACCACCCCTCTATCTTTTACTCCTTTTTTTCTTAAAAATGTTTTGGGTAATTGTAAAAAAATACATGATAAGAGTATACCACACTATTTTTTCATATTTTTTTATTTAACAATTGCAATTTTTTTGGTTAAGTGGTAATATAGGTATGTGTATTTTACCTTAATAAGTCATAAAATAAACACTTATATATTACATGTAAGAAATGAAATAGCATGTAACAGCATGGAGAAAATGCACAAGTTTAAAGAAAATGTTATCACACGATTCATGGGAAAACAAGTAAAAAAGAAGCTTACCTTCGATCCCGACGACAACGGGGTCAATTTGCATCGTTGTGAAGTAGCTGCAGCAAAGGAAGGACTTGGACAATTGGGCTCAAGATGGAAACAGAAGTGGAAAAGAGATAAAATGGTCATTTTCTACCTCATATCCCTTTCATTGTGCCAACTCAAGTTTGGAGGTTTATCCACTGCAGTTCCTCGACGGAAAGGCACATCGTAATTGGCACGTCGGAAATATTGGCTGGACTCTCTCCAACAGCCCCTTTTGCCTACAACCCCATCAACACAGGAGGAAATTTCTGGCAGAGACAGCAGCACTCGGATAGACCATCTTCCATGGACCCAGGAGCATCTAAATTGAGCGGGCAGACTGCCAAGTAGACGGGCGGAGAAACCGTCAGAATAGTGAAGGTGGGAACAGATCCACAAGATCTAAATCAGGCTCTTAGTCAGCTCTATTCTAATCCGGTGTCAGCCTTACCAAACACTGATGATGCAGTCTTGCTCTCCCGTACACCTAATTGGCTTCAGGCCCTGTTAGAAAACTTTGTATCTTTCATGGATAACCTGGACGTATGTGCTAATATCGCCAAGTCACATTATATGGTGCACGGGTTACAGCGTAGCAAGGTTCGACCCATATCTATTAAGGGAAGTATCATCACAAAGGTTAGTGAATTCCCTTATCTGGGAGTGTTCTTTGACACCAATAATAGCTTTTTTTCCTTCTCTTTCCTACTGATATTCATGTTTTAATCGTGCTGTGTGGCTCTGTGAGATGTATCCACCAAAGTAGGCAGCGAACCTATAACACCTTTGCTGGAAATCTATGAACTAAAATGCTTTCTCGTTATTACTTACATTTCTGGTATATGAGGGTACAAATATTGCAGTAGCCTTCAAAGGTAAGAAATCCATTTTTGGAGATGGCTGCTTGGCCTTGGGCCAGGCAGCTCACTGCACTTTATACATGGAGAATTGGGATTCACCTATGTGACTGACATGGTGGGGATACCCCCATTCTTCTCCATTTGGAGTAACCCAGAGGCTTCTTTTAATCATGAAATCATTGAGGACTGCTTGTTCTGCGATTATTGCATAAGAATCCCATGGCTGAACTATATACCAAAATCAGCAGAAGCCATGGGAAGACCAGAGATATTCTCTAAATCATGTGCCATTCTGAAGGCGGACACTATCAAAATAAAAGATCTGTTCTTAAGCAGTGCAGTGTCTAACAGGGAAGATAAAGAAGTTATGAAGCCCAATATGAGAGAAATGATCAGTCTATAAAGGGTCAAAGGGGTTGATCCATGCCTGCTGTACGTTGATAATGTAAGAGAGAGAGTATTGGGAGAGGATGTGGCATTACGGCTAGAGCGGTAAAACCTCGACGCTGGGGAACTGGGTTCGAGTCTCGTCAGGGACATTCAACATCCCGTGATTCTGGGCAAATCGCTTATTCTCCCCATGCCTAACCAAAAAAAATGAATGTGACCATCTGTGACCCAACTGGTGCTCATGTAAAGCACTCTGATACCTTCATATCAAGTTTGCTCTATATAAAAGGCCGGCAAAAAAAAAAAAAAGGGAAAGGGCATTGCTGACGAAACTTCTTCTAGGAACCATCAAGAGGCTATTTAAGTTTCCCCACTGGCCAATTTGACCCTAAGTCTATCCTGCTCTGTCCTTGCGACGATTCATCTCCTCAAACCTTGTCCCATTTTATATTTTTTTCTAAATTTTACAAAGCACCCAGGCTAAAATTTGTATCACAAATTCTCAAAATTCAGGGATTTATCAGTATCGGCCTGCTCTTCATTACCTTCGAATGCTTCCTAAACACAATGTTTGTTATTCTGTGGGAGCCCTTCAGAAAAATTCACTTTATTGGTGCATTTCAATTGCTTTTAGATATAGTGTATTGTACAGGATGAGGATACATCGAATGATTATGATACTACGAATTATCACGGAAATTGTACATGAAATTATTGATGGAAGTATTATCTGTATTTTAATATTTGTCTGTTCTTTAATGATTATATTTATAATCAAATAAAGATATTCATCATCATCAACACTATATTATAAACTATCATTCAAGCAGCACCTTACAAACAAAGAGGCACCAAGCAGAACACTTCTCAAACATGCATAATACACTTTACGACATAAAACTAGCAAGTCAATGTTCTCACAACAAACACTCTCTTCCTCAAAACTTTAACACTATACAAACTGAATTACAGGTGTATCAATATCAACACTTACTAACATTACAACCCTACTTAAAATAACTAAAAAAGCTAACGGTTCATCCAACACTTCCAGTATTTACTCTCTACTGTGTACTATTGTACTGTTACAGGATTTGCACTATTAAACTAAACAAATGCATACCTAAGTAATCCTTAATTTAAAAAATACAATTTGCTTTCAATGCCTTTAAAAAACATTAAAATCTAATTTATTATATACATTTTAAAGATGAAAGTATATGTCGGTTTTATAAAAATAAATTGTTCTCTTTCAACATTTTTTTCAACAAAATGAATAATAACTGCTTACAGTGTAAAATAACAAGCCACATCTCTTAGCATTGTTACTTCATGTTTGGTCTAAGAAAGATAGGCTTAGTGATCTGAGAGTGCTTGTGCAATCTACATTGAGATGCATTGAGATCAACCCTCATCAGCTTTTGATTTTTGTAAGTATCATTGATCATATTGATCCGCTATTAGATTTGTGTAATGATCATTCAGAACATATAGCAAGCTATTTACAAAGGTAACTTTACACATGAGTAAATCTACATGTATAAAGCTACTCTTACACTTTGAGTAACTTTACTGCTTTTGGCTATGCACCTTTTATAATTGTACAGTTATTCAAAAGGGTAGACATGTGTCTCCACCCCCAGAATCCCGAGAGTGGAGCTTAATTTATGAGTGTAAAGATACTACTTGTAACATTTCACACATGAGTGGGGTTATCCACCAGCAGGAATAGATCTATATATGCTAAAGTACAGGGAGATGTTTAAAAGCTTATTAAAGTTTTAAGAGTAGACATTTTTAATGCTAAAATATAATGTTAATTTATTGAATATATTTCTTTTGAATGTGGAACAATATAAAAAATCAAAAAGGTTAATAAGAATTCTAAATTAAACATTTAATTAATAAATAAAATAAAAATTTCGCACCTAAAGTAAACAAAAATATGTTTTATTACACATTCAATATGATTGGAAGTGATATATAGAATTAAAGTACAATATTTAAAATTTGAAAAGGTTAATTGCATATTTTAAAATAAAATAATAATTATGTTTTATTTATAGACAATTTTATACCTTTAAATTCAATGTATTTATATTTTTAAGTAGTGTAAATAATTTCTTTTATTTCAACATTAGTTCCTATGGGGTTTTATTTTAGGCCCCTACGTCTGTTATTTTTCTTTGAGATGGTGATGCAGTACCAGTGTTTGGACATGTGTGGTGCTGGACGGAGAATTTTTAACTGTAGTAAATATAGAAGGGCAGTTTGTGGATAGAAATGTGCTTACTCTTTTTATGGGTAGATGTTTGGCCCTGCCTATACCCCTCCCTAAACCTTCTTAAGCCCATCCTTACTCCACCCCTAACCTCTCACCTTTAGTTGTAAAATTCACAATTTTCCCGCATTCCGCTATGTCCCTCCCACATTTATTGCTAAAATGTATCCTTATATGTGCGCAGATCTCCACAGTCTTGGCAGAGCTCTCCATACAGAAAAGAAAGATGAGATGGAGGAGGAGACCTTCACATGTAAATATGTGAATAACATTTTACAGTACATTAGTAGTATCTTGAAGTACTACTAAACGTACCACAAATTGCACTTTGTGAGCAGGGCCCGCAGTTTGTGAAGATGGCCAAAGTGTTTTACCATTAAACTAAAGGGCCGATTAGAATAGCGGACCGTCGGACCGCTGACCTTTATCGCTGCACTCTGGAGATCGCCCAACAAGCAGTCGGTTGTCCGATCACCGCATTACGATGTGACCGTCTGGCTGGCAGTCGCAAAGTGCTCCTTTACATGGCGCTTGTGCTGCGGCTCAGGAAAAGGGCTACAGCACAATCCCTGTGTAAAGGAGCACTTTGTGCACATCCATGCACTGTGTGCCATGCACCATTTGGTGCATGGCACACGATGCATGTAGGTGCGTGGGGGCACTACATGTGCCCCCTGGGCCCACGACTTTAGGGGGCTCTGTTTGGGGCCCCCAAAGTACATTTCCAACAGCCTTTTCATGGTGGGATTTCTACCATGAAAAGGCTGTTGGAAAGGGATATCGTAATCCCGACGGCAGTGCCTGCCTCGGCACCGCCTCCATTCGGAATTGCCATTCCGACCGCTTCCCCGGCAGGACCAGTGATCCTGTCAGAGGCGACGGTCTTCCCCCGATGGTTTGGGTCTGACTGCCAGAATCAAAATGTGGCAGGCGGATCGAAGGGCTGTCAGTCGGTCGGACCGCCACCGACAGCCGGTCGGTGGCAGTTCGACAAACATCGTAATCAGACACTAAGGGGCCGATTCCGATTCGGGCCGGAAAACGTACCAACCGACTCGGAGCCGAAATAAATACCGACCAACACGTACTGGTTCAGCCCGACCCGCAAAGTACGATGAGAAGCGTGCTAAATCCGACCGACTCGTACGGAACACAAGCCGAACGACCGAGCCGCGCGGAAAACAGCCATCCGGCCGGAAAAGCACGCGAATCGAACGGACCGACACGCACCAGGAAGCATCCCGAACGAAACGTACCCGCGAACTCCGACACGCCAAGTACGATGCAACACGTGGAAAACACGACCGAGTCGCACGGAGCCCAAGCCGCACGACCGACACGCATTCACAACTGCGAGCCGAAGCAACCCAAAACCCCGCGACCGACGCGTACGCAACACAGAAAACAGCACAAACACAGCGTGAACGAATCTGAGAGGCTCGCACGAGACAACTGGAGGGTCCGACTCAGTCACAAGAACGTCTCCCACATGCACAAAAAGAACCAAGGAAAAAATTACACAAAAAAGGCCAAACAAGCTATTACAAAGCAAATAAATACTGGGGGGGAAACAGGGAACAAAGACACACCCACAACTCCACCCATATAAAGGACACAAATCCCTACCATGATCCCTTGCAAATTCAAATTACCTGCCAGCACTCAACACCAACAGACAGCAACCACACACACACTCACAGCTCATCCATCACACAAGCCACACACCAGCAGCACCACAACAAATAGCACCCTCACATACACCCAGCAAAACACACACTCACACACCCTCACTTGCACACCAACACACACATCACACACCAGCACCACCCAACACCATGCCCCCAAAGAAGAATCACAAGTTCCTAGATAGTGAATTGGAAGTCCTGGTAGATGAGATCCTCAGGGTAGAGCCACAGCTGTTTGGCACATTGGTCCAACAGACACCCATGGCGCAGAAAACCAAGATGTGGGAGAGGATCGTCGACAGGGTGAACGCACAATCACCATGTTTGCGCACAAAGGTAGACATCCAGAACAGGTGGTATGACGTGCGCAGGAGGGTCAAGGAGCTGTTGAAGAAGGACTACATCTTGAGCCAACACACCGGCAGTGGCCCTCCTGCCAAACCAGTATACCTCAGGCCCTGGGAGGAGAAGGTGCGGGCCATCCTACCACCAGTGAGCGTCTATGGACTAGAAAACATCCCAGAGCCTGGTGAGTACACAACAAATGTACACAATATTGTGCCACAATACACACACATCACTGTCAAAGGGAGAGTCAAACCATGCACCCTTAGCAAATACACACCAACCAAAACAGATCATCCCAAAATGTGTATGTCAGTCAGATAAACACAATACATGCCAGCTCATATTGAAATGTAACTGTGTCATGACATGTACAAACCTAACAACAAATAGAGCTAGGCAGTTGCACAAATATAACCAACAAACACAGTCAGACATGTAGCCACCACCACAACACCACCTCACAGGGAAGCTCACTGAAAGGAAGTAATACTGTGTATGCTGGGCAAGTCAGTGTAGCCAATAGCATCATGGGAGTCGTAGTCACAGAAATTGCCCACCCTCACAATGCGCACATCAACACCACCATGAACCATGCACACATCACAGGGAGTGCAAAACAACTGACAAGATGGCTGACACTGGCTACTGCTGTGGGAGCACAAGGCCCTGCTGGCAACTGTGCACCAACCAACAGCAGGACACCACTGACTGACATCCTGAAAGACAACTTGCACTCCCTGCAATGGAAGCACGTTCCATGGTGGGATATCTGGCTGGGTGGGAAGGAGGACTCACAGCACTGACCATAGTCACCAGCAGCTCCACCCACACACCCCCCTAACACAAACTACACACAACCCACCTGGGAGAAAGCATTGCCTCACACACCAATCAAATATCCCACAAAGAACCACAACCCTGGGTCATGCAGTGTAAAGCACAGGGACACACTTGGGACTTGTAGCAAAACAAACCCCAGGATAACACTGTCAGCCATCTTGTCAGCACAGGCACACAACCCCACAGGTAAGCTGAGTCAAAAGGAAGGAAGCATGGGCATGCTGGGAAGGGGGTGGAGGCAAAAGCATGATGGGAGTGGTAGTCACAGCCCAACATCCCCCACCCACATGGCCCAGCAAGAACACACCCAAGCATGCACACCTCACAGGGAGTCAAAAGCCACTTCAAAGATGTCTGACACTGGTGCTCTGTTGTGGGAGCACAAGGCCATGCTGGGAACTGGCCAACAACCAACAGCAGGACACCACTGTCAGCCATCTTGTCATTGCTGTCACACCCACACACAGTGAAGTACACTCAAAAGGAAGGAAGTATGGGCATGCTGGGAAGGGGGTGGAGGCAATAGCATGATGGGAGTGGTAGTCACAGCTCAACATCCCCCCCACATGGCCCAGTAAGCTCACACTGAAGCATGCACACCTCACAGAGAGTGTAAAGCCCATCAAAGATGTCTGACACTGGTGCTCTGTTGTGGGGAAAACAAGGCCATGCTGGGAACTGGCCAACAACCAACAGCAGGACACCACTGTCAGCCATCTTGCCATTGCTGTCACACCCACACACAGTGAAGTACACTCAAAAGGAAGGAAGTATGGGCATGCTGGGAAGGGGGTGGAGGCAATAGCATGATGGGAGTGGTAGTCACAGATATTGGTCAGCCTCACAATTGGCCCATCAACACCACCCTGAACCATGCACACATCACAGGGAGTGGAAAACAACTGACAAGATGGCTGACACTGGCTACTGCTGTGGGGAGCACAAGGCCCTGCTGGCAACTGTGCACCAACCAACAGCAGGACACCACTGACTGACATCCTGAAAGACAACTTGCACTCCCTGCAATGGAAGCACGTTCCATGGTGGGATATCTGGCTGGGTGGGAAGGAGGGCCGGATGTCAACCAAATACAACCAATGCAGACCATGTACACACCCCAACATTCACATGGAAATGGCCAAATAATGCAGGACAATGTGCTACACCAATATCAACCCTTGACTGTGACAACTTAGGAGAATGCAATGTACAGGCCCGCATCCAGAGGCACAGTCACAACTGTCAGGTGTGTCAACCATTTATGCCTGCAGAAACATAACATACATTGTGTGTGTCTCCCAAAAACAGGTGATGATGGGGACACAGCAGCAGACGCTGAGGAGTCCCTGTCCCAGGCTCAAGAGGATACGGAGCTCACTGGTGTGGAACAGCCTCTGCCCTCCTCGGATGAAGAAGACCAACCTGGCACCTCCGGAGCAAGTCATCATGCAGCACCAGCAGGACAACCAGCTGCACCCCCTGCACCCACCCCTCCAACGACTGTCAACACACATACCACCCCTGCCGACATGGAAAGACCAAGGAGCACCACCACCACCAGCACAGGGACCCTGGACCAACGTGGGGCCATGGACACCAACACCACCAACAACCCCAAGGGGGCCCAGGGTCACCTGTGCGTGCCACCTCAGGTACTGCACGTGTCGCCAGGGGTGGTGGGAGGGGTGGGAGACATAGGTCACTGATCGCAGAGGGGTCTGGACTGCATGATGACCCACAACTGGCACGCATAGCCGATGCGTACCAGTCCAGCACCGGAGAGCTCAGCCAGGTAGTGGGGCTCCTCAGGGACATTAAACAGCAGCAGGCTGCCCATCATGCCCGCTTGGACTCACACATGTCCCGCGTGGAGTCCAAGTGGGACACACTGCAAGAGATGACGGCGGTGCATAGGGACATATTACAATGCCTCCGCCAGATGAGCAGCAACCAGTCAACACCTCCCAGTGTGCCCACAACATCTGGTGCTGAAACAACTGCAACTGCCACAGGGAGGGAGGATGACTCTGGCGGAGAGTCCCCTGCACCGCAGCAGCCTGCACTTGAGGGTCCCTCCCCAAAGAAGAGGGGCCGTCCGAGGAGGGGCAAGTGAGAGGCCGATGGCCATGTGCAACCCCCAGGAAGCCAAAACCTGTTCTGGATAATCACCTTTGTGCGCAAACTGTTCACCCTGTTGACTGCAACACAACTCTCCCACATGACATGGGGAGCTCAAGTTGGACCAATGTCTCAGATGACTGTGGACTTTACTCTGGACATTTCTGCTACCAGGACTTCCAAATCATCTAGGAACTTTGGATTACAATCACAATGTACAGCACCCACCATCCTGTGCACTATACTCACACATGTATGTCAATAAACTCACTAATACACCATACTTGCCTCTGTTGTGATTCCTACGTTGTCTCTGAAGTGGCGATGATGATCTGGGAAATGACACTGTGCATGCTAACTGCTACAGCAAGTACAACACCGGCATGTGAGTCATGGTGACGTCACACATATGAGGGAGGCACACCACCAGGGCTACACAACACATACACACCATGGCCATCTGACTCATCGCCTACACTGATGTTGCCAGGAAATACGTTGCATTGCACAGACCCAACACCCATTCACAGTCTGTGTTAACTAGCCCACTGGTGCAGTAAGCAAATGTCAGTCAGATGTGTGACCACAGACAACGCACATCACAAAGTGAAGCACAGGTTTATTACACATTTGCAACATGTTGTAACCACCACAGATGCAAGGTAATCCCACCTGGCAGCGGGCACACAGTCAACAAGTGTAGAAGGAAGGAAGTCCATGGGTGTGGTGCACATCACCTGTAGGGACACGACAGCTACCACCCTGGAAGTCGAATCACGGTGTTGGGGATCACAGTTGACCAAACGACTCTCAAAGTACCCTGTGAAGGACAGAAATGACACACAGTCAAAAGCACTGAAGAACAGGACAGAACTGCAATACTCATGCCCAATACATGTCACAAGATACCCACCCAGAACCAAGTTAGCATGTCGACACTGTTGGGGAGTACAGACTACCTGTAAGGACACATCGCTACACGCATACAGTCATGTAGCTCATGGACACACTCAAACAGCACCAGAGCACCACCAACACATATCATGCAAACTCACATCAGTTACATGACATCTCTGGATACTTACATTCAGCTGAAGAAGTTGGTGATGAGCTGTGTGCGGACATCACCATCATCATCATCATCATCACTGGCATCGTGGTCCAGGCCAGGATCCTCCACAGGTGGCGGACGTTGGTCATCGTCATCCAGGATGAGAGGCAACTCCTTCCGCACTGCCAGGTTGTGTAGCATGCAGCAGACGATGACAATCTTGCACACCTTTGCCGGGGCATATGGGAGGGACCCTCCTGTCTTGTCCAGGCAGCGGAAGCGGCTCTTCAGGAGACCAAATGTCCGCTCAATCACTCTCCTCGTCCGACCATGTGCCTCATTGTAGCGCATCTGGGCTGGTGTCACAGGGTTCCTGAGGGGCGTCAGCAACCACGGCATGTTGGGATATCCGGAGTCACCTACATGCAGACAATTGCACATTAGCTGAGTTGGAAAAGAGGGTGGAACACTACATTGCAGAACACACACAATGGTACAAAGTAAGTACACACCAACAAGCCAGGCACGCTGGTTCCGCATCTGTGACATCATCCTCGGGATGCGACTACTCCTCATCACGTAGGCATCGTGTGCAGAACCGGGGAAACGGGCACACACGTGTGAGATGGTCATATCTGCAAGACAGACCACCAGTGCATTGACCGAGTGGTAGTGCTTGCGGTTCCTGTATGCCTGCTCCTGGGCCTGTGGTGGTACCAAAGCCACATGTGTCCCATCAATGGAGCCAATGACATGCGGCATCCTCCCCAGGGCATAGAAGTCACTCTTCACGTCAGTGAGTTTCTGGAGTCTAGGGAAATAGATGTACTGGTTCAGGTATATCAACATAGCCTCCAATACATCGCGGAGCACACGGCTGAACATGGTCTGTGACATCCCACCAGCAGTCGCCAGAGTGTGTTGAAAGGTACCGGTGGCAAAGAAGTGTAGGGCTGCCATCACCTTCACCTTGGGGGTCAGCGCTGTAGGGTACGGCCGGCCAGGTTGCAGGTGTGGTGCCAAGCGCACTGCCAAATCATCAATCAGCTGCCTGGTGAAGCGGTACCTTCGGATGCTGTCACGTTCCACCATCGTTGCCAGGTCAGGGAATGGTCTATGGACAGCTGGTGCCCTGCAGTGCATAGGTGAACAAAGAAAGATTGTCACTCGCCCCACATATGTGACATTGTACACACTCAATATCACACGATACATCATTATGAGGCACAAGTACATGCTGTGTGCAGTTCCGTAAGGACATGTATGGCACATACATGGCCAACATCCAACATCACAGTTCAACAAGTGGCATCAAAAAAGTCCCAGGTTGTGCCATTGGGTATCATGAGGACGTGTCACATTTCCCATCTCCTGCTGCCACGTTACAAACACACCCCACAGTGACATGTGAGGACAGATGTGCCCCAGGCATCACAGCCCAACGACAGGTAGATTCCCAGGGACCCTGTATTGCCACATGGACACTGGCATGACATGGCGTATCATGTATACACCACAGCAAAACAACCATGACCCCCACAGGTAGTGGTCCCTGTTGCCTCGGCAGGACAGACATGGACGTCTGTGACACACACACGCACAACATCAAAGTCCATGCACAAACAACGTGGATGTGGAGACTGTCTCCCATTGTGCACATGAAATCCGAGACATTGTAAACACAACATGCACACAGACTGTGGAGGACCATCACTATTGTGCCAATGGGTCACCCTGGGTTAAACATACCGTCCCACATGGGACTCAGGGGGCATGTGACATGACATACACATACACCACCGTGAAATGTGACCATGCCACATGCTCAGATATGAACAGTTGCACATCACAGTGTACATCATGTACACGAAACACCAAGGATACTGTCCCCATGAACACGTGCACAGCCTGGGGGTGGCTGCCCCAAGTGACACCCACAGAACAACATGTTCACCCCCATACACGGAATAGGTAATCCAGCCTTACATGCCTTAGGATACAGTTTGGACAGGCTGTGGTGTTGTAGGTGTGCCCCTCACTCCCTGGGAAGTATATGTGGCTGGCATATGTTCACCTGTGACAGGCATGGTGACATATGCCAGTGACATGTACAGGGACGCGTTGGACAGCAATGGACCGATCGGTGCGCACACATTGGCCATTGCATTCAATGTGTGCTGGTACGTGTTGTATCCTGGGTACGCATTGAACAGCAATGGACTGATCGGTGTGCCCGGCCGGCCCATTGCATTCAATGTGTGCGGGTACGCGTTGCATCCCGGGTACGCGTTGAACAGCAATGGACCGATCGGTGTGCCCGGCCGGCCCATTGCATTCAATGTGTGCGGGTACGTGTTGTATCCTGGGTACGCGTTGAACAGCAATGGACCGATCGGTGTGCCCGGCCGGCCCATTGCATTCAATGTGTGCGGGTACGTGTTGCATCCCGGGTACGCGTTGAACAGAAATGGACCGATCGGTGTGCCCGGCCGGCCCATTGCATTCAATGTGTGCGGGTACGCGTTGTATCCTGGGTACGCGTTGAACAGCAATGGACTGATCGGTGTGCCCGGCCGGCCCATTGCATTCAATGTGTGCGGGTACGCGTTGCATCCCGGGTACGCGTTGAACAGTAATGGACCGATCGGTGTGCCCGGCCGGCCCATTGCATTCAATGTGTGCGGGTACGCGTTGTATCCTGGGTACGCGTTGAACAGCAATGGACCGATCGGTGTGCCCGGCCGGCCCATTGCATTCAATGTGTGCGGGTACGCGTTGCATCCTGGGTACGCGTTGAACAGCAATGGACCGATCGGTGTGCCCGGCCGGCCCATTGCATTCAATGTGTGCGGGTACGCGTTGTATCCTGGGTACGCATTGAACAGCAATGGACCGATCGGTGTGCCCGGCCGGCCCATTGCATTCAATGTGTGTGGGTACGCGTTGTATCCTGGGTACGCGTTGAACAGCAATGGACCGATCGGTGCGCACCCATTGGCTATGGCCTGGCCTGGCAACGGACGCGTTTTCAAATTTTGAACGAGTCTGATGCTGGAAATTCAGTTGGTCACCCACAACAATGTTGCAAATTCATGGGTGTCATGAAGTTGAACTTTTGAAGGATGCTGTGGGCATGTGTAAGTGGTGCAATTCCATGGATTGGCCAGATTCAGAAGATGCTAACGACTTGGACCTATCACTTTGGACACATGGGACAGTAACTGCCTCTGCAGCACACATATAATGCTGGCTGTTCCCCTGAGAGCTCACTTGCCTGCACTACATGCTCCAGGACGACATCTGCCACCACCACTGCTGCTGTATCTGCACCCTCTGGACCCTGCAATGGCACGTACTGTGGAGAGAGCCCCAGCCTTCAGCGCTGAGGAGAACCAGGCCCTGCTGGACAGCCTCCTTCCACAGTACAGCAAGCTGTATGGGAAAGCAGGGGAGCAGGTGAGTGTTCTGTCCACTGCCTTCCTAAATGTGCATGTTGTCTGACTAGCAAGGCTAACAGTCTGCACGCCACTGGCTAGCAGGCTCACTGAGTAGTTGTCACCCCCATAGTGTGTAGTTACATGCACTGGACAGGTATAGTGCAGTGACAGTGCATTTAAACAAGGTTTTACTTCCCAGGCAATGATACCATGTAGTTACTGCTGGCATACTGTCCATGGCCATCGTTGCACTGCCTGTGTACATCATGTGCCCCTGTGATTGAGACATGTATACACAACTGTGTAATGCACGGATATGTTGCATGTGTAGTAATAGCATTCTCACTTTGTCATCCTCACAGGTTGATGCCCACCAGAAGCAGAAGATATGGCTGACCATCGTCCGGGCAGTGAGATCCGTGGGGGACTACAAGCGCCGGATCCGCAACTGCCAGAAGAGGTGGCAGGACCTTCGGGGCTGGACCCGGAGGATCGCACGGGTCCAGCTGAAGCTGTCGCCTCCTCGCAGGAGGGGCGGACACCGGACCCTGACCCCCACATGCTCAGGATCCTGGCGGTGGTCTTCCCTGATCTGGATGGGCAGCTGAAGGCCAGGGAGCAGCACGGAGGGGTGAGTCCATGACTGCATTGTGTACTCTGTCTGCCATGCTATGTGCCCTCCTCTGGCCTGGTTAAACTTCCACAGCACATCAGTCATGTGGTCCAGGACCCATGTCCCTCGATTGTGCACTGCCCACTCCTCATCTGATACCCAGGTGTGGCCCTTGCAGTCAGGGAATTGTGTCACTTGGGTACTGTGTCCTTGCAGTTTGCTTGACTCAAGGTGGGGGACAGCATCTGTTCCCCTAACTGTGGTGGGCATCATGGGTGGGTCCATTGCTTACACAATGCCTGTGTTCTGACATGTAATCTGCGTGTTACTTTGATATGTGGTCCAATTGCTGAGCTGATCCACCACATGTGCCTGGGGTAACTGGCACACACCCAAGCTGCGGGTGGGAACTATGTTTGGGCCCCAGGAGTGTGTATATTACGTGTGTCACACATACTTAGCCAGCTGCCTACTGTCCAGGGTTCATCCCTCATTCATGTGGGGCAGGACAGTCATGCCTACTCCAGGCCATGCAATGCACTCTGTACTCCCACTCCCGTGTATCAGCTGACACGTTGTGCTCAGTGATATGTCCCCTCAGGTGTCAGCCTCTGTGTCAGTGTGCTGTGGCTTCGATGTCAGGACTGCTGGGGTGTTTATCGGTTGGGGCTCAGCATGCCACCGGAGATGTGACCATAGGAGACGATACTTGTGTGACACATAGGTGTTTGAACACCTGACCGTGCAGACTGGGGTATGCGAATGTGAGGTCCATGCAGCTGTTTCCCATTCACAGCAGATTGTGAGGTGCTCAGGTTCAGAGGCTTGTGTTACAGGTCACCCATATGTCCAATCAGTATGACCTGGACAGATAAGGGTTCAGATGATGTGGTGTGTGGGGGATGTACATGTGCACTTGTTCAGCTCCAGGACTTGCATTCCCCATGACCTACTATTGTGACACAGTGCAGACTGTTGTTGTGTTGCTGCCCTGCCCATGTGACTGGAGACAGTGATGTATGACTTAGCAGGCATGCCTGTGCCATGGCATGTGACTTCCTATGAGTGATCCTGCAGTGGAGTGACATGTGCTACATGCACACCATAGTGGCAATGGCTATCAGCACATGGATGCATCGTGGTGTCTGTCGCTGGTATGCATCACATGCATTTCATATATCAGACTCTGGGCATCACTTTCATCTGGGCACCTGTACTGACTCAGTGGCAAGAGTTGTGATGTGTGCATGTTCACATGCTTCACCGTGTTCACTGTCCAACTACTGTGTAGGTGGTGCATGTGTCCACACTGGGGTATTGCCAGCCAACGGACGCCAGACAGATGGGTGCAAGGCCAGGTGGGATGTGAGTGCCATGGTTGACGATCAGACTGACAATTGGCTTCTCCTATTCTGTTTGGGCAATTTTAGCAATGTTCAACTAAGGATGCCAGGCCTTGCTCTGTATTGTGCTGTACTTACTGTGGTGTGTGCGTTCGGTGCAGGTGACTGATGTCTGTCTGTTTCCCTATTGTTTGCAGATACATCCACGGCCACAGGAGGGGACAGCTCCACAGACCAGGAGGAGCCGCAGAGCCAGACTGGGTCAACAGCCGAGGAGTGGTCGGAGGGACCCAGTGGCACGGAGGGCGAGGGGAGCCACACCGAGGAGTCCTCAGCACCATCCACCTCAGCTGAGGACCACAGCAGCTCGGAGGATGACTCCCTTATGGAGGTGGGTGTCAGCAGCCACCACACCCCAGCTAGTGTTGCTGTCCCCGCCACCACCACCACCACCGCCCTCCCATCGGCTCCCATTCCCGAGGTCCGTGGAGGCTCCCATGTTCGGGAGCGTGTCTCCTTCGGGCCAGGCACCGCACCCCCTGTCCCTGTGTCCCCTGCTGCCCTGAGTGAGGAGTCTGTGTACCTCCTTCGCCAGCTCCATGTAGGGCAGACAGCGATGTTGAGTGTCCTCCATGCACACACCACTCTGTTGACTCAGCTGGTGTCGTTCATGGAGGGCATCTCATCGGGCATGTCTGCCCTACAGAGGGGCAATAGGTCCATGGACTCCTCCCTGACGGCAGCAGTGTCCCTCCTCTAACAGTCCCTCACCCCTCCTGTCTCTGCCCCATCCACACTCCCCAGCACCTTACCTGTCCCAAGCACACACACACCGGCACAGGCACACACCAGCACAGACACGAGCAGCACACACACACACACGCCACAGACAAGACGCACACGCACGCACAGTCAGGGGACTGAAACCCCACTCACAGGGGATGGGGCCCAGTCACACACACACGCATCCACGAGCACTGCGCAGTCCACAGTTGCCTCTCCCTCCAAAGCCCCCTCCGTTGCCTCATCTGCAACCCCAAAGACCCAGCGGCTCTTCCTCAGTGACCTCGGCCTCTTCCCCTCCGATCCAGCTGATACAGCATTCAGGGAGAAGAGGAAGCCCACCCACACGGAGCGGAGTGCCCCTCGCCACCGGACACCCTCCCCCAGGTGCAGACCGACTGACGCCCCCATCCGCAAGTCCCCCCGGACCCAGAAGAGCAAGACCCCGCCGCCGCCCTGCAGCTCAGGCACTAAGTCTCCTTCCTCCATCCCTCAGGCCCCCACTCCACAGGTGCCCCCACCGCTCCCTGCCCCAGGATCCCCCACCCACAGATACACCATCCCCAAAAGGATCAGGCCTTCTCCCCCTGCCACTTGCTCTTCCGGCCCCACACCCCCCGCTGCGCTTGTCTGTGCCACTGGTGTGGAGACGGTGTCCTCCCCCTCTGTCCTAACCACCTTGCCTGATCCCCATTCTCCTCCCCTGGAGGTAGGCACTGCAGTGGAGTCCACTACCACCCTGTCTGACTTGGGCACTGCAGTGGGGAACCTGACCACTCCATCTGCACGGTCCCCTGCAGTCTTGCCGGCACCCACACCATCAGAGTCATGCCCCCCACTTGTGCTGGCACACACCATGTCAGACACCTCCACTGCAGTTGTCAGTGGCTCTCCAGCACCCACCACCCCTTCCCTGCCTCCTTCTGGTGAGCCATGATCCTGTCCCTGCGGTGCCTGGCCTGCCCCCCGTATGCCCCTCCGAGGGGATTGTCCCTGGCTTTCATCAGTGCAGGCATGCGTAGGGTGACATCTGCCACTGTCACCCTGTTTTGACTTTCATGTTGGACTGGCCATTGGCCTTTGTTAATTTTTTGCTGGACATCAACTGTTAGACCCACATATGCTGAATAAAGCACCTTTCTGTTCTCTAGTGCTTTTGCTTCTGATGTACATGTTGTTGATGATGCTAACCATGCCCTTGCTGCAGTGATGGTGATATTTGGTCTCATGATAATGAAGTGTTACTGTGCAGGAACACATGTGGTCCAGGGGAATGTGTCCTATCCTGTGGTGTATCCATGTCATCCTTAGCAGCATCTGAGGGTGTCATGTGTTCAATATTTGGCAATGGGATTTCCTACTTACATTAGCAATTTCACATCTGTGGCTTCCACCCCTGCACATCTGTTGTGCCTGCCATTGTTCAATTCGTCTACTTCCCTGACCGTGTGGCCATCTCCACTGGACATGCAGGTTTGGGCATCAATGGGGAAGGACTCATCTGTGTTGTCAGTGCAACATTGCTATACAAGTGTGTTGGATCTGTGCTGATGATTTCGTTGGCACTCCCATGACCAGGCTGATGTGACGGGAGCCTTCATTTGGTGCTAATTGTTGATTGTGTGGCCAAGTGCTCAGCTGACATGATGGGGCCCTACTGAGGCAACATATGGCACAGCTTTCCTCACACAGGAGTGGAGTCCCCTCATGGCAGTGTGTACTCCTGTGACATTGCCTGCGCCCAAGGTGTGTGTTGTATGAGCATGTCTGTGTGTTCACTTCTGTTTTGCTGTGCATGCTGGGATCCCTAGTGTTGTACCTGTTTGGGATGCTTGCTGAGTTGACCTATGTTCCCCCCAAGTCTTCTCCCTGGATTCTCTGTGATGTGGGTGCATGGCACATTACTGGTCATCAGGGTGTAACCCATAGGTGTGTTTGCTGTCAGGGCTGAGTTTGTGTGCAGACGCAGATGGGTCACAGTCAGGATTCCCCTTGGAACTTGTTGTTTACACCTGTCATGTGATTTCCAGTTTGTGTTATCTTTCAGTGATTGTGACACGTTGTGTGTGTGACTGCTGGCACTCCTCAGGGTCCGGGATGCAATGTTGGTAGTTGTCTATGTGTGTTCTTTGTGGGTGACCTTGGCTTCTTCATTGGTGTGTGACTGTGGCTGGGATCCCATTGTTTGGTGTGGTATTGCCGTCATGTCCATGTACAGCGTAGTGTGCAGTGTGTCAGACATTCAGGAGTCTTGTTGAGTGGCCATGTGTGATGTGTTTCTGCACCTTGGTTCCCACCCACCACCCTGGGATTGTCATGGGTGCATGTGCAATGTCACCAGTGCATGTGTGCTTCACTGCTGCACATTGTTGGAGGTCGAGGTGTGTGGTGTTGAGTGTGTGCAGATGAGAGTTGTTGCCCGGCTAGACCCCTGCCTCCATGTTGGCCTTGGCTTACTGGCCGTGCTGATTGATTTGTGCTTGTGTAGGTGTGATGGTAGTTTGTTGCTCAGGACACATGACTGTGGTTCACAGTGTGAACGACATTTAGCTTTGTCATCACAGTGGGATTGTAATGCAGCCCAGGGTCACCACATTGTGGGGGCCCTGGGTGTAGTGCTGTGGTGTGTTTGTGTCTTGCTGTGTCAGTTGCTGTTCCTACATGCTTGTGTGACATGTGTGATTTGTGCTCCCTCTCATCTGACAATGCCTGATTGCCCACATAGGGGATTTGGATCCATGAGTTACCTTTGGTTGGCACTGTATGCACATCTGTGTAATTGGTATTCAGGCCTCCTCATGTGTTGTGTGGTTGCCTGGGGACACTGGCACCCCCCCCTCACCTGTTGTGTTTGATGTGCAGTGTGGGTCTGCCTGTTTGTGTTTGTGCATCTGCACCACTGCATTGGCATATCTTGGGTGTGCCATTGGCTGTATGTTGTTTGGTGGGTTTCCCCTGCTGTCCCTGGGACTCCTAGGTCATCGGTCAGCACAATGATCATGGTTTGTGTGTCCCATTGCTGCCATGGTATGGTATCTGTTCACCTCACATCTACAGTCTCCACAGGGTATCTGCATTTGTGTGCCCATTGGTGCAAATATGTGGGTCTGCATTCTGATGGTCACTTCTGTCATTGTGTCATTGATGAATGTTGACAGTGTCAGCCCCCATGGGTGTTGTTTGTCTGCACATGGCCAAAGGTATGTCTTATTTGCACTGCAGTATTTGCCTCCCCCAATCTATGTTGCAATGGGACACATGCACTACTTTGCCACTGATGTGTTTTATGTTCTGTGACCAGGAATCATCCATGCAGTTTGGCAGTTGCAGCTTTTTCTTTGTCAACACTTGCATTTTGGTCACAGTGATGATGGGGGTTTGGACCCCATTGCCACAATGTTCAAAATGTGCTTCAGCTATGGACCCCACACTTACCTTTTGGTCACTGTGATGATGGTGGTTTAGACCCCATTGCCACAATGTTCTGAATGTGCTTCAGCTATGGGCCCCCACACTTACCTTTTGTTCACTGTGATGATGGGGGTTTGGACCCCATTGCCACAATGTTCAAAATGTGCTTCAGCTATGGACCCCACACTTACATTTTGGTCACTGTGATGATGGGGGTTTAGACCCCATTGCCACAATGTTCTGAATGTGCTTCAGCTATGGGCCCCCACACTTACCTTTTGGTCACTGTGATGATGGGGGTTTGGACCCCATTGCCACAATGTTCAAAATGTGCTTCAGCTATGGGCCCCCACACTTACCTTTTGGTCACTGTGAGGATGGGGGTTTGGACCCCATTGCCACAATGTTCAAAATGTGCTTCAGCTATGGACCCCACACTTACATTTTGGTCACTGTGATGATGGGGTTTTGGACCCCATTGCCACAATGGTCATGGCCTGCTTGCATTGTGGGGGCCACACATATATGTGTGGCACATGTGATAGGGGGTCACATTGTATGTTCAAAGTCATGTTCAGTGTTGTAGGCATTTGACACAGTCTACACACGCTTGTCATGGTGTTGGGGTGATGTCTTATTCTTGCATTCCCTAGGTTGTGGTGTGCTGGTTGTGTCATGCATTGTCCATCCTATGAGTGGGGGTGGTGTTGGTGGTAGGCATCCAGCCCCCATGGGTAGAGGTGGTAGTAGTGACAGGCATCCAGCCCCCATGGGTAGAGGTGGTAGTAGTGGTAGGCATCCAGCCCCCATGGGTAGAGGTGGTAGTAGTGGTAGGCATCTGGCACCCCTGGGTAAGGGTGGTAGTAGTGGTAGGCATCTGGCACCCCTGGGTAAGGGTGGTAGTAGTGGTAGGCATCCAGCCCCCCATGGGTAGAGGTGGTAGTAGTGGTAGGCATCTGGCACCCCTGGGTAAGGGTGGTAGTAGTGGTAGGCATCTGGCACCCCTGGGTAAGGGTGGTAGTAGTGGTAGGCATCCAGCCCCCATGGATAGAGGTGGTAGTAGTGGTAGGCATCTGGCACCCCCTGGGTAAGGGTGGTAGTAGTGGTAGGCATCTGGCACCCCTGGGTAAGGGTGGTAGTAGTGGTAGGCATCCAGCCCCCATGGGTAGAGGTGGTAGTAGTGGTAGGCATCTGGCACCCCTGGGTAAGGGTGGTAATAGTGGTAGGCATCTGGCACCCCTGGGTAAGGGTGGTAGTAGTGGTAGGCATCCAGCCCCCATGGGTAGAGGTGGTAGTAGTGGTAGGCATCTGGCACCCCCTGGGTAAGGGTGGTAGTAGTGGTAGGCATCTGGCACCCCTGGGTAAGGGTGGTAGTAGTGGTAGGCATCCGGCCCCCCATGGGTAGAGGTGGTAGTAGTGGTAGGCATCTGGCACCCCTGGGTAAGGGTGGTAGTAGTGGTAGGCATCTGGCACCCCTGGGTAAGGGTGGTAGTAGTGGTAGGCTTCTGGCACCCCCTGGGTAAGGGTGGTAGTAGTGGTAGGTGTCTGGCTCCCCCTGGGTAAGGGTGGTAGTAGTGATAGGCATCTGGCACCCCCTCGGTAAGGGTGGTAGTAGTGGTAGGCATTTGGCACCCCCTGGGTAAGGGTGGTAGTAGTGACAGGCATCCAGCCCCCCATGGGTAGAGGTGGTAGTAGTGTTAGGCATCCAGCCCCCCATGGGTAGAGGCGGTAGTAGTGGTAGGCATCTGGCACCCCCTGGGTAAGGGTGGTAGTAGTGGTAGGCATCTGGCACCCCCTGGGTAAGGGTGGTAGTAGTGGTAGGCATCTGGCACCCCCTGGGTAAGGGTGGTAGTAATGACAGGCATCCAGCCCCCCATGGGTAGAGGTGGTAGTAGTGGTAGGCATCCAGCCCCCATGGGTAGAGGTGGTAGTAGTGGTAGGCATCTGGCACCCCCTGGGTAAGGGTGGTAGTAGTGGTAGGCATCCAGCCCCCCATGGGTAGAGGTGGTAGTAGTGGTAGGCATCTGGCACCCCTGGGTAAGGGTGGTAGTAGTGGTAGGCATCTGGCACTCCCTGGGTAAGGGTGGTAGTAGTGGTAGGCTTCTGGCACCCCTGGGTAGGGGTGGTAGTGGTGGTGGGCATCCGGCACCCCTGGGTAAGGGTGGTAGTAGTGGTAGGCATCTGGCACCCCTGGGTAAGGGTGGTAGTAGTGGTAGGCATCTGGCACCCCTGGGTAGAGGTGGTAGTAGTGACAGGCATCCAGCCCCCCATGGGTAGAGGTGGTAGTAGTGGCAGGCATCCAGCCCCCCATGGGTAGGAGTGGTAGTAGTGGTAGGCATACAGGCCCCTGTGTGTATGTGTGGCATTGGTGATGGCCATCCCGCCCCTATGGTGCTGCTGTTGCTGGTGTAGGTATTTCTGCATCCCTCTGTGTGTGATGTGTCGGGTACGTGTAGTTTGTTTTTGTTGTTGGTGTCTGACTTACCTTCTGCGCCGTACGCGTCCGTGCCTGTTCCGGTAATAGAGGTAGAATATTGGTAGGATCGGCACGAAGGGATTCATGGTTGGTTCGTCTTGTTCGTCTTTCTCTTTGCTTCGCCTCGTCCTCGTCGCTGCCGTGTTCGTCTCGTAGCCGTGGATCGTGTTGTGGCGCGAATCGGAGCTTATGTGCGCCTCTCCCGGATGCTTTGACGTGCAGTGCGTAGCGACGGGTTCGGCGCATACGGGAAGCGCATCGTACTTGTCCGGCCGGACGGGGCTGCATTTTTTTTTCCGTGCGGCTCGATTCTACGATTCCGGATCTGCCTCGGTCGGAGAACAGGACCTGTATTGGGTGAGTACGACTGGGTCGGGATTTGGGCAGTTGTGCGCATCGTACTTGCTCGTTCGGACGTATGTGCGGTTCGGTCGGGAAACAGGCATTGGCCTGGATTTTTTCCCGACCGAATGGTATTAGGTGCGCCTCCGACCGGGATCGGAATCGACCCCTAAGTTATATGGGCACTTCACTAGTGCTGCTTCCAGATTAGGCCACGTAGGAGAAATGTAGACTTTTCTTTGTTAATTACTGCTGAGTTTTTCAATGTTTTTCAAATAGGACAATATTTCTTAAATCTACTGGGCTTTTCTTCGACGAAACAATATGACAAAAAAGTGCTGTTAAAATCGCCTATTTGATATTGCAGTCTGAACGTTCTTTAGGTTCTGAAGAAAGCTTGAGGGCAAATAGTGATGAATGGAAAGCTAGTCTGTGGAGGAGTGGGACAATTCTAGACACTACTTCTGAAAATCTAATAGGCTGCAGCGGAGTCAGTCATGTCAGGTGCGAATGACAAGCCTATAGGACTAGGTCAGCGTCCTTTACTTACAAGATGCCCCTCTGCTGACCGGTAATGCTGATATGCGCCAATCACATGTGAATCACACCCCTCAGAGCAGTAGGCTTAATCAGAGTTTGTCACATGGCACTTGCACATCTGACCTGCTGATAGCTCCAGGTAATATCAGTCATGCCAAGTAAAGAGCTGAAGCAGGATCAATGACATGTCAGTCAAACCTCTGACAAAACTACAGGGGTTGGACATAGTCACATGTCCAACGTACTTGTGAAATGTCATTAGGGCTGAGGAAAATTCAGGCATATACCAGTGCACCTCTCAGAATCAGTAGACTAGAAATAGCAGTCATGTCATGCATATTTCTGGCAATCCGAGAGGGCCATGGACAGAGTCAGTCAGTGGTCAGGTGCACCTCTAACAGGCTGTTAGGGCTAGGGTATTGCATCTTTTAAAGGCCAGAACACGTGACAGTTGTTTGATGAGAACTGTTTCGAAAAGCTTAATCTCCAGGTCGTACAATGCTCAATATCCAAACCATCACTGATGCTCATTTATTTCATCTAAGTTGGCAAATAATTATATATATAATAAAAAATGTGTTCAAAGAAGTGATGAGCAGTTTGAAAATGCTACTCTGGGTTAAATATAGTAACTACACTTCAACATACAGGTGTTTAAGAAAACGTTATTCTGTACATTTGTTATACGCAAACATTTTTAAAAAGTCATTGAGGACCAGGGGCCATATTATACATTAATCCCCTGGAACGCCAATGGGCATGTGCGCCTGCTTTGGGCATGCTTAGGGCACAATAATATTACAGACGGGGCCACAGACTCTTGTGCATCCCCTTCTGTAATACTGATAGTGTTGGCTCACATGTAGTGTCCCATGAGAATGATGAGGGAATCACTTTGCCTCTGACCTGTGCCATATTACAAACATGGTCACAGAGGCAAACATACCTTTAGGAGGTGCATTGAAAGTGAACCACAAAAAGGTGGTGCACTAAAAGTGGGCCTCATAAAGCAGCCCTCTGAGGGAAGAAAGGTGGTCACATGGACCCCCCAGATTTAACTCACTGCACCCTCCTGCAAAGGGATCTCTCTACCCTCTTGAAAGTGCTGATGGCAGCGGACACGCACTTTTCCTGTTTACGCCTATATATAATACGGCCCCTGATGTGTGAACATCCATTGGCAAACCAAGGTGTGCAGCTCGGACAGTGATTGGTTTGGGAATGGGTGCCTATGAACGAATAGGTTGCGTTGTAAATTGTACATTCGCAGAGTATTTCAAAACAACCTGCCTGATGAATATTAATTAAGCAGCTGCAAAGTGTGACCTCCTGTGATTTGCTATGAAAGCAGGGATGGAGGCTTGCAAGGGACAGCAGACCTCTGTTCCTACATTTCGATTCCCAAATGGGAGACTTTTAAAATAAAAAAAAAACAGCCTGCGTCCATTACAGGGACAGGTGCTGCTTTAAAAAAAGGCTTCCTTTTGGGAATACACTGAGTGGAGCAGGCAGTAATCCTCTGCACCATGGTCTACCCGCCCCCCCAGGCCTGTATGGCGTGGTTTCCAAGGAAAATCAGTAACTGATCCCTGGTTAGCAACTGCAATTGCCGCCAAAATCAATGACACATACTTTTGAAATTCGACAAAGAGGAGGGAGACATTTCATGTGCCCTGTTTGCTATTCGTTAAGTGTAGAACAAGCGCTTTTATGAATTGGAGAAGGCTACAAAGGGCTTTTGTACATTGCTATTAGCCCCTTTTGCAGTGGCAAACCCTGTGGTTTTGAGATTCGCAGGGTTTTTGACCATGAAAGGACTTTGTACTTCAGGCCCTCAGTAGTCATTCTTGTACACTTTACCCGGCACTGCTGTCTCCACCAGGACACTCGTTTTAGAGAGAGATTTTTTTCACAAGGGTATATTTCGCAATGGTAGTTGTGTGACACGGACATCAATAAGGGGTTGTCTCCTATCCCTGGATTGCCCTTTGGTTCCCTTGGCACAGCCTTTACTACTCTGGTCTCAAAGGCCGTGAAGGTAGCTGCAGGAACATGGAGTAAAGGGCTGTAAGAACCCCATTTACGATTTGTAATTACTCTTTGACCTCCCACGATCCCTTAGTGCCAAATTGAGAGCCTAAACGTGAATCAGTGGCAGCTTGTGGCCCCATAAGTGGTTTAGAAGTTGCCTCCTGTGCCTTGGGCTACCCATGGCACTCTGATGAATCTAGAGCCAATATTGGCAACAAAACAAAATGGCCGACTGAGTCGGGTTGAATGTAAGGTGCATGCATAGATTTACTTATTTATGAGGAAAGAATTTCTTCTCCTGCCTACCTACAGTACTATACTAGGATGAAACAGAAATGTAAACATTATGACAAAGATGAGACATCAAGACTGACGGAGCTGATAGAAAAACGTGACTGGTGACGCTAGAGCATACAGATGAGAAGAGAATAATTGCCTCCATGTTGGCGAAAGTGGGAGTACAGAAGAGAGAAGAGGAGACGAAAAGGGTAAATCACTCAGTGTGTCGCATAATCATGCAAAATAATCCATTTATAAAACAGTGTTGGCTTGAAAATATGAATTGCTGAATAGCGTTGATTGAGGGCGAATTTTGCATTTTATGATTCGGTTCTCTGCTTGAATTGACTGCAATGTCATTTTGAATCAACATTACCCTTCAGCCGATCTTATGCAAACAAAGGTATGCGCTGTGTAAAAACCTGTGAAGCTATCGAAGTATCAGTGAGGCAAATGTAATATTGTATTAGACAATGAATCTCTTGAGGGTTGACATTATTGTCATGTTCAGGGACAGCTGTGCACACTAGAATATGTCAAAATTACAAAAACGGTGACTGGTGTCAAAAATGACGTCACTCCAGTAATGGAGCATTGCAAAAAAACAGGCTGCATGGTGGGGACTGATATGTTCGTGTCACGATGCCAAGTCACGTGACTTTCAATAAATGACCTTTATAGAAAATAATTATTTTTCCTATTCAGCTTTGGAAAAATCATACACTGGGAACATAGTGTACAATTTGTTCAGCTGCCTTCCTTCTCTTTAAAGGTTGAATCAAGCAGCAGTAGATTGAATATTCATTTCTGAAATCAGCTTGTGTCAATCTATTTATCTGTGAGTCCGCATCAGAAAGTGTTTCTGGCCAAACGTGCAATTTTCTCCAAGAGCTCTGTGTTTCAGAAAGCTGCAAGCTTTTTTTTGAAAATGTGGCCATTTCAATCTTGATGGAGAATTGTGGGTTTCACAACTACAGGTGGCTGGTGGCACAAACAGGTATAGCTAAGAGAACACCAAAGAAAGCAACAGCAGAGGCACGCAACATCAAGTCTAGAAGGTTTTTAGAGGAATTGCTGCAGGCATACATATTGCAGGAGACCACTGTTTAAAAAGGCACATGCTCTTACTGATCCCTCCAAGTCTGCAGGCCCTAGTATATGCCTTTTATTTTTCTCTTCAAAATGGCATCCCTCAGGGGGTCAGACCTCTCATTTTCAGGTTGTGCATAACAGCATAGCTATCTGCTAGATTTAAGGTTCCCAAAATGTTAAAATAGACAATGACTTGTATAGTCTGTTAAGTTTGAGATGAAAATACAAGTCAGTGACCAAAAAAGCTAAAAAAAAGATACTATTCAGACAGAATTCAAAATGCTAAATGTCCAAATAAAGAATTCTATAAAATTCTCACCGAATTTCGTAAACCAAATTGCATAGAAAGAGCTTATCCCAGTACTCAAGAATACACAGAGAAACTGGCAAATCATTACACGACCAAAGCAGACACGTTGGACTCCTATTTAAAACAAAGAAAAAAAACCAGCACTGACCCTTTTCCAAAACAACAATACAAGAGTGCGCTAACCCAGCCTCTCCTTTCCTTGCAACAAATTTCACACAATGAATTTATGGGCATGGTCAAAGCAAGCAGGCCTGCCAGCAGCCCTTCTGACCCGTGTCCACCACAAACCTTCAAGACAATTCTTTTATTTATTCACAAAGTTGTATATAGCACGAACTTGACCCTAGAAGGGTATTAAAGTGCTTTACAAATGGTTCAATAAGTAGAAAACAGAAGAATCATCAACAATTCTTTAACTACCTGAATATTTCCAGAAGATCTCAAAAAGTCATACATATGCCCATTACTAAAGAAAAAAAACCTGGACCTGCTTAACTCTGACAACTACAGACCAATTTCAAATGGACCTTTTCTGGGCAAACTGATAGAGCAGCATTCGCCCAGATGTCAATTCATTGAAGATAATGCCACACTTTCAGACTTCCAAACACTATTCAGTCCAGGAAGAGGCACAAAATCTGCCTTCATTGCCATCTGGGATGACCTTAAGAACAAAGTTGACCAGAATGGGGTTGCTGCACTACTTCTCTTGGACCTCTCAGCTGCCTTTGATACAGTTGACCATGACACGCTTTTACAAAGACTCGATGAAGCCAGCATAGATGGGACTGCTCTCTACTGGATCACATCCTACCTTCACAATAGAACTAATGTCATCCATACCTCCCCTTTCTCATCCAAACTGTACTTCACAAAAGCAGGGGTCCCTCAAGGCTCTATTGTCTCACCCATGCGTTTCAACATCTACATAAAGTCATTACCGGCACTGATCAATCAATTTCACCTCATATGCTTTAACTAGGCAGATGACACACAAATACCCCTTAAACTGGAAAGCCCCAAAGACATTGGACACTCACAATTTTCAGTTGTCTCAGAGCCGTGGATCAGTGGATGACATGGAGCCATCTCAAATTGAATGCTTCCAAAACGGAAATACTCACGTGTGGCGATTGGAAAAAATATGACCCACTCGCTGCCTGGCCTGATGACTTGGGAACACCACCTAAAGTATCAAAGGAAGTAAGAACCTAGGAATTATCATGGAATCTAAGCTATCAATGAATGCCCAAGTGGACAAACTAGCAAGTTCAAGTTTTGTTGCTATAAAAACTCTGTGACGCATCTACCCCCACCTGGGATTTCCACACAAGATCCAGCCTACTATCTTTCTTGTTCTGTCTAAAATCAATTACGCCTACAGCCTCTACCACGAATCATCTTTAACAACTATGAAAAGACTACAAAGGATTCAGAACTCTCCTGCCAGACTACTCTTACATATAAAGCCACAAGCCCACATCTCCACTTCCTTGAAGGCCCTACATTGGTTACCGGTTGCCAGAAGATCCACATTCAAGCTGCTTTGTATCACCCACAAAGCGATACATGGAACAGGACCGATCTTCATCAGGAATAAAATCACCAAATACATTCAACAAAGGAACCTCTGCTCTAGATTGGCACCTCGCCTCAAATCCCACCACAGAAGAAAAAAACCATAGTTGGCACATCCTTCTCTGTTCAGCAGCCAAAATATGGAACTCTTTACCCCAAGCATAAGATCCACTGATAACTACTTTATCTTCAGAAGACTACTCAAGAGTTGTCTCTTCTCCACATAACCACCATACTCAAACATAAATATATAGCACATCCCTCTGTATATAAGCATGTACTTGGACTATAAATGTGTACTTACACATGTGTATTGCTTTGTACAAACGTGTATAATAAATATGTTTTTAAATATATAGATATTTGTTAGTTCTGCTTTAACAAATGTACATATTACTTATTAAACATAGAATAATATCACCATAAGTATATAGGTGACTACATAAATACATAAATCTTTTATCATATAATAACTATCTACAATTGCTTCACTATTGAATTTCATTTTTTTAAAAATAAAAACAAAACATTAACTTTAAATACAGTAACAATTGACAGTCTGAGTTTATTAAATACAACTTAAATCTACATATATTACCTTCCTTATACATATATACCTTCCATGGACTCATGTACCTTTATATTTATTACTTTGCTTCTAATTCAGCATCTCCAATGCACTACCTTATATCTCAACCTGTACCTCTCGCAATATATCCTCTACCTCCATTCTGACTCACCTCAAACCGCATTCTGCTACTTTTTCCAATGCACTACCCTATTTCTCACCCTATACCCCTCTCAATATATCCTCTACCTCTACTCTCTCACTCATCCCAAACCCCATTCTACTACTCTGACCCACAAAATAACCCTTTCTAGACTCTCACCTATCTACCTCCACTCTCTCTCTCACTCATCCCAAATCCCATTCTACTACTATGATCCCCAAAAAATCCTTTCTAGACTCTTCCCTCCTCTGCCCCTCCTTGCATCATCTCATACCCCTTTCATTATTCAGATCTCCCAAACAAGCCTGTCCCTCTGACTCTTCCCCTCTCCACCTCTCCTTTACTCATCCCAAACCTCCTCATACTGCTATGAGATCCCCAAAAAAAAATCTAAATCCTTTCCTCTTCTATCCCTCCACTATCCTTTTCAATCCAAATAACAGACTAACAAGTCCACCGTTCAAATTAATTTCATATTTCCCTATTCTAATTCACCACTAATCCTTTTTGGGTTCCGGAGTAGATTGCTACCCACTGAAAAAAGCACTTCAACACCTCACCAGGGGTAGCAAGGGCTATGTAAATGCAAACCCTTCCCTCTTCTATCCCTCCACTATCGTTTTTCAATACAAATAAGAAACTTGCACGTCCACCGCTCAAATTAATTTTATATTCCCCTATACTCATTTCCCCACTAATCCTGTTTGGGTTCCGGAGTAGCGTGCTATCCACCGAAAAGCGCTTTAACACCTCATCAGGAGTATCAAACGCTATAGTAATGCAATCCGTTCCCTCTTCTATCCCTCCACTATCCTTTTGTAATCCAAATAACAGGCTAACATGTCATCCGCTCAAATTAATTTCATATTTCCCTATACTAATTCACCACTAATCCTTGCGTGCTACTCGCCGAAAAAGCGCTTCGATGCCTCATAAGGGTTAGTAAGCACTAAATAAATGCATTTACAACATATTTAAAACTTCACCCAGGCCTAAGGATTTCATAACATGACAGCCTATTTGTAGCATAAAGTGCATGTTCACTGTCAAAGTGTTTTCTGACACTGATGTAGGATGCTAGCATGCCCAAGCAGCTAACTTTATTAATGTTTGATGGATAAAAGGCTAGTGGACCCACTGGGATTTAACCTATGACCCCACAGTTAAACACAGGCCCCTGAGTGGGTGCATTAGTCTACTGAGCTCTCAAGGAAGCTTTTCTTCCGTTCATTGGCTTCTAGCTGATAGCCGTGTGATGTTGCTATGATATGTTTTTTTACTTGATCTCATCACCATTTGATTTTTCTAGAGCATTGATGAAAGTTTAATAAAATGTAATCAATGAGTATAAATCCAATTGGTGCAACCCCTGTGTTAATTTTGGTTTGCTTAACAAAGATATAATGCGAAGTGTGGGGATTTTTCATTCTTCTCACATACTTTCTTAATACTTTGTTGTATTTCTCAAACAGAAAAACGTAAACTACAGATAACATACATAACGTTGTTCTAATGTCTGGAGGCTCTCAGTACCAAGTATGTGTGGGATGTTACAAGATTGGGGTCATCACCAGGTATTTTGTGTTAGAACATTGTAATGTTGAGGGTTCCTTTGAAGACAATGAAGGGGCTCAGGGTTAATTATGGCAGGTACAGGCCTTTTTCTCCAACATTCCAATGCTTGTCTTTCTATTTCTCCTTGTCTATTTTAGAACTTTCTACCCTCAGCGGGTGTTATACCCCTCCAGCCGCAGGCTAAATTAGTTGGTGGAGGCTCTTCTCTCAACAAAGGCCCTTGCCTGTGTCTCAAGAGGAGGGCCTTAAACAACCAGAAAAGCCCTCAGGAGCAGGCTATATCAATATTGTTCATTGTACAATATAATGTAAATCTGACAGCTGATTAAAGTAGACACTACCAAAAATATTGCATTTCGAATGGCTACTAGCTGAGTGATATTGATCCATGAGATTAATAGTACCTGAGACATGCCTCATGACAGTATGAAACTCACATATCAGTATGCCTTCTTCCCCTTACAGCTGCCTGTGAAGATCACAGAGTTCTAATAAAGAAATAGTTCAAAGAATGTGCCTGCGCTGGGGGACATGCTGCTGGAGAAGACAGCTTTAGGATCATTCACTGTCCTGTGCAGAAAGGTGAATTTGCAATGAAAATGTTTCTTGTCACTGCTGCTCCAAATTCCTGAAATAAACTAGCCCAGGAAAACATTCCTTTTGATTTATTTGTGGTACATATTTAAATTGTTTGGATTCTGTGACATTTTATAGTCCATTGCAGTTGTCACTATGCTTTAAAATAACAGCCTCGTTGTCTTGTCTGATTTTCAGTGTTACTTGTCATAATTCATGTAGCTGCTGGGAAGAGACAGGGAGACAGACGTTTGTTCCTGTCTCCAAGGAATAAGGTGGAGATGGCAGATTTGATATCTTTCCTGCCATGGTTGTGGAGGCGGGGACATTTGTGGCTGTGGGAACAAGTCCCAGTTCTCACAGGTTATGGGGCCTGGCTGAACCTCTACCATTAACTGGGGCCTCATTATTCCCACAAGCATCCATACATTTGCTTTTACTCCCACACATAGGTTCATACAACAGTAATAAACTTACCGGACAATTGAATGTGAGAAAAAGCACAGGCAGGGCGAATGCCAACCCGGCCGCCATGGACAGGTCAAACCAGGCGTGCGGGTTCATGCGCACAAGAGATGGAGATACATTTCAAGGAGAATGGAGCGTGGCCAATTTACACCTACTAAATTCAAATGAACTGATTGTCTATCGAGATGATGGGCCAACCTACATAACCCATAAAAATATTTGAGCGAATAGCAGCACAGTTAACTTTCCTGATGAAAGCCTACATTTTCCTTTTTAATCATGTTTTATATTTTCATATGTTTAGAAAAAATAATTGAGACTCATAAACTTGAGATGCAATAATGAAACTGTTGATACAGATACAGAAAATCTTGGTGGGTATGTTTGCCCATCTAATTGTATACATCCATCAAAAAAACTGCTGAAAGTCCAATAAACGATGATGACATTGGACCTAATTCCATAAGAATTACTTTGTGATATAGATGGAATTATTTTCTTAGTATCCATAAGAATCACTTTGTGACATAGATGGAATAGATGGAATTATTGTCTTAGTATCAGTGCCTCCAATATAGCAATATATATACTAAGACACCTTAACCGAGCAGGGGCCCCATATGTAATCGAAGAGATCATCGTTTTCTTATAAGCCTTATTTAAAGAGTAAATTGATTACCACACTTTGTTTTAAAGCATACTAATGCATTGGTGAGCATCCTAGTTGTGTGTAGTCTGGAATCATAACAGGGCAACAAATGTGGCTTATTTTCTATTTGAAATCATATATTGCTATACAATTTTACTCCAGGCAGTTTATGACCAACCAAATAAAAACTCCAATGTCATCCACACAATATATTGCTTGCATATTTCTATACCCTAATTTTGGAGAATTTGAACATGCTTATGTAATGTTATCATGATGGTCACACTGGGTAAATAAGAGCAGGGTAAAAACATACTGCTAACTGACACCACTCTTACATTAAATACATTCCCCATTTATTTTGCCATTTAGTTTTACATTTGAGTACTTGTTTGTTAGACCTGTCAGCCTTAGAGTGGTCTTCCCCCAAACGTTTTGCCTACTTACCTCCATTTTTGTGCTGAATTTAGTTTTTGGTGGCCTTAGGACTCTATGCACTTTTCCACTGCTAACCAGTGCTAAAGTGATTGTGCTCACTCCCCTAAACATGATTTGATTGGCTTAAACCTGATTGGCTAATGTAATTTACTTATAAGTCCCTTGTAGAGTGCTATACCATATACCCAGGGCCGGTAAACTAAATGCTACTAGTGGGCCTGTAGTACTTAATTGTGCCACACACTTAAGTAGCACCTTACAACATGTCCCATGCCTGCTATTGCAGCCTGAATGCAGTTTTAAACTGCCAATTCGACTTGGCAATATACCCCCTTGCAAAGCCTTACATTCCCCTTTTATTGCATATACGTCACACCTAAGGTAGGCTTTAGGTAGCCCATAGGGCAGGGTTTATTGTAACTAAAGGTTTAGACCTGTACTTTTAAGTTTTACATGTCCTGGTAGTGAAAAACTCCTACATTTGTTTTCCACTACTGTGAGGGCTACCTGTCTCATAGGATAACATTGAATTGCCTTATTACATTTAAAAAGTGGCAACTTTTGATTGAGATCAGGTAGCCACTGCATGTTTGGCATCTATGACATTGTAACAAAAAATCCTCTTTAACCCCTTACGTGCAGGTGTCAGCCAATGGCACAACACCTGCACACCCACCCCAGTGTGGGTGTCAACCATTGGCCGATACTGGGGAGGGTTATAAAGGTCCCACTGGATGGTTTCCTTTTTAATCCTTGGGGCTCGGAATTCTCAGGAAGAGCTTCCCGAGCAGCCTGAGCTTTCTTTTCTGTATGCAATGACGATCAGCATGCAGAACGAGCTGAACTTGTGCCGATAAAAATGCTGCACCACTTGTGTGGTTGGGCCTAGTGCCAGCGACAGGAAAAGATCAAACCGAGAGCAATAGGAGTCCCCATGCAAGGGCTCCCATTGACCTTTGTTTGAATTGTTCCTGTCACGGGCACTGGGCCCAGCCACACAAATGAGAAAGCATTTTTATCGGCACAAGTGGGGTAATGCTGGGTGGTAGGAATTTTGTGGATTCCTGTGGTTTTGGAAGTTTCAATCACAGAAACGTAAGGAAAATGCGTGATTTCAGTCAAAGTTTGAGGACTGCAGGGCAATGTGAGTAAAAAAACTCATGGGATCCGCACAAGTCACACCATCTTGGATTCCTCTAAGTGTCTAGGTTTTAAAAATTTGAAGGTTTGCTAGGTTTCCCTAGGTGCCGGCTGAGCTAGGGCCCAAAATCCACAGCTACCAACTATGCAAAAAACAGGTCAGGTTTAAGTGGAAAAAAGTGATGTATTCATGTTGCTTTTAGGCCATTCTTCTCGCAGGCACTAGGCCTATGTTCACAAGTGAGGTATCATTTTAGCAGAAGACTTAGGGGAATGCTGGGTGGAAGGAAGTATGTGGCTCCTTGCAGATTCCAGAACTTTCCATCACAGAAACATGAGTAAAATGTGACTTTTTGTCAAAGTTTGAGATTTACAAGTGATGCTGGGTAAAACAACCTAGTAAAAGCCATGCAAGTCACCCCATCCTGGATTCCACTACATGTTGTCTAGTTTAAAAAAATGTAAAAGATAACATGGTTTCTCTAGGTGCTGGCTGAGCAAGGACCCAAAATCCATAGCTACCTACTTTGTAAAAAACAGGTCTGTGTTGAGTGGAAAAATGTGATGTATCCGTTTTGGGACATTTCCTGTTGTGTGCACTAGACACACCCACACAAGTGCGGTACCATTTTTATCAGATGACTTAGGGGAAGGCTGGGTGGAAGGAAGTTTGTGGCTCCCTCCAGATTCCAGAACTTTCCATCACAGAAACTTCAGGAAAATGTGTTTTTGGCTTGAGGTTTGCAAGGGATTCTGGGTAAAACAACCTGGTGAGAGCCACACAAGTCATCCCATCCTGGATTCCACTAGGTGCCTAGTTTTAAAAAATGTATAGGTTTGCTAGGTTTTCCTAGGTGCCGACAGAACTAGGGCCCAAATTCCACAGCTACCTAGTTTGCAAAAAAAGGGTCAGTTTTGAGTGGAAAAATGTTATGTATTCATGTTTCGTTTTGTGCTGTTTCCTGTCACAGGCACCAGGCTTACCCACACAAGTGAGGTACCATTTTTATTGGAAGACTAAGGGGAATGCTGGATGGGAGGATGTTTGTGTCTCCCTGGAGATTCCACAACTTCCCATCACAGAAATGTGAGGAAAATGTGTTTTTTTAGTCAAAAGTTTGAGGTTTGCAAGGGATTAGTGTACAAACTGGTAAGAGCCACACAAGTCACCCCATCCTGTATTCCCATAGGTGTCTAGTTTTCAAAAATGTACAGATTTGCTAGGTTTCCCTAGGTGCCGGCTGAGCTAGGGCCCAAAATCTACAGCTACCTACTTTGCGTGGAACTATGTGATGCATCTATGTTGTGTTTTGAGCCATTTCCTGTCGCAGGCACTATGGCCTGCTCACACATGTGTGGTACCATTTTTATCACAAGACATGTGGGAGCACTGAATAGTAGGATATTTGATGTTACCAATTGAATTTCAATGCATTTGTGCCTTCCTAATGTAAGCCAGTGTGTAAGAAAGAAGACATTTTGAAAAATACCCTCTAAATCATAGGCTCCTAATTGTACCTACAAATTCAGAGATGTACAAATAACCACTGCTCCAAAATTCTATATCTTTTGCCCACTTTAGAAATACATAGGTTATCTTGATACCTATTTTTCACTTTACATATTGCACCTTATGAATTGGTCTATGCTCAGTACTCAATGAAAAACCACTGAGTGGTGCAGCTCAGTTGTTGGCTCTGGATACCTTGGGTTCTTGGAGAACCTACAAACCCTCTATATCGCCACAACCAAACGGGACTAGCAAACGTAATGGTACATTGTTTTTGTAATCAGCCATTGTGACAAAAAGTTACAGATGAAAACATTGTCACATGGCTTTTTTTTCTTACGTTTTCAATATTTCCTTATTTCAACACTTAGGGGCCGATTCCGATCTCGGCCGGTAGGGCTCCGAATCGGATTCGGCATAACCGGATCCGATTCGGAGCCCTATTTCCCGACTGATTCGTACGCGCGTCCGGACGAGGGAGTACGATGCGAAATCGCCGACCGACTCGTTCGGGCGTCCCAACCGCACCGACCGACTCGCTCGGACACGACTCGCACCGCGCAATGGAGACGTTCCCCAGCCGGGTAAGTACGATGCGCGCCGCGAGCAGTCCGACCGACACGCGCCGTCCGGCTCGAAAGAGCAGTCGGAGCTGTACTTCGGGGGTCCGTGTCGGACCCCCCCTGTACGCGTAGCCGGGCGAGTCGCACACAGGGGGACCCATGGGTCCCCCTACCTGTGCATGTACGGCGCGAGTCGCTCGCCGCGTACCCGCTGTAGGGGGCGCCCTTGTTCACTTCGCACCCATTGAGGCAATGGGAGCCCGCGTACGCGTTGTACGACCGGCTCCCATTGACTTCAATGGGAGTCCGACCGACTCGAGTACGATAGCATACGGACGCATCGTACTCGTTCGGTCGGGCTGCACGGGTCCGATTCGGTCGGAAATCTCTCCGGGTCCGGCTCGGTCGGAGAGATTTCCGGCCCAAATTGGAATCGGCCCCTAAGTTTCTTTGGGAAAGCCTTGAGGGATCTACACATATGACCCCTTGCTGAATTTGGAATTCTGCCCACTTTCCAGAAATATATAGCTTTTCTGAATTGCCCATATGGGTTTTACACTGGTTTCCACCACAAACTGGAAGTAGGTTAGAAGCACAAAAAATAGGAAAAATGGGCTACCTCTATGAAAAATGCCAAAACTGTGGTAAAAAAGTATGTTTTTTAATTCAGCTCTGCAAGTTCCTGAAAGCCGGGAAGTTGGTGACTTTAGCACAGCAAACCGTTCGTTGATACCATTTTTATGAAAAAAAGATACTCATCCAGAGAACCTTTTGCCTATGTTTCCAAAAAAAACTCACGATTTTGCTAAATTTTGGCTACTTTCTCGGTCCCCTTCAGGGAAATCCACAAACCCTGGGTACCTTTTGAATCCCTAGGATGTTGGAAAAAAGGATCCAAATTTGGCGTGGATACTGTATGTGAGCAAAAATTATGGAGGCCTAAGTACAAACTACCCCAAATAGCCAAAAAAGCGCTCAGCACTGGAGGGGAAAGGCCCCGCAGCTAAGGGGTTAATGGTAAAGTTGGATTTTTAATTACTATTTTGAAAAGGCCACTTTTAGAAAGTTGGCATTTTCTGTTGCTACCACTTTTGCGCCTGCAGTCTGTCTTGGGTCACATGATTGGGTGTAACTAACAGTTAGACTTTGTTAATTCCTCCCAGACAGTCATACAATAGAGGTATTATGTGTGCCTGAATGGGCCATATTCTGCAGGATTGGGGGGGGAGAGGAGCACAGATCAACTAGCAACTGAATAGAGTGTGCTCTGCCTTCACACAAAGGACTTATCACTTCCACATTGTCACTGCAGCCAGCTTGGACCCAGAGCAGGGGAGTCATGAAATTCTCCTCACTTCAAAGAACATTTCTAGAAGCTTCTCCCACATTCCAGAGGAAGGGCAGCAGGGTATAAAAATAGTACCTTAAGACCCACTCTTCAGTTCACTCCTGGACCTGTGGGAGGACTCTCAGAATACTGCCAGCTGCTGTGAACTTCTGTGCATTCTGCAGGACTGTTTTGCTGTACTGGAAGGACTGCTTAGCGGCCTGGAGCCTGCCTTGGACCCTCAGATTCCAGCTTTGCTGTTGAGCCATGCATCTTCATCTGAACCCAGAACTACCAGAGTGACTCCAAGGGATATTGTGCTGGCCTCCTGTCCAGAGCCACAGAAACACAAAAGGCTCCCACCATCTTGAACCCGCAGCCAGACCCAGCTGAGTCCTGAACCCCCAAATGGTGTCCCACCAATCCTGGACCCTTTGTTGTGGTGCTAAAGGAGCCCAGATAGCCAAATCCCAAAACTGAGGGCTTAGAATTCATTTTTTGCCAAAAGCTGCTCTGAGACCGAGGAGAAAACTGAGATCTGCTCACCTATCCGCATGTGGTGCATCGCCAGTCGGCATGACTTCAGGCTTCTTCTGCTACGTTCTTCTCTGCATCAGCAAATCCTGTTCAGCAGTCCTTCTTCTGATTCTTCCTAATGGTGGGCAGAGTTCATGTAGCAGCGCTACGCGGAACTCCGCGAAGCAGCAAAAAAAACGTCAGCGAGCCGGCGGAGTTGCTTCTCTCACCCGTTCGTGTGACGTTTCTGCCATACGGCAATGCGGATTGCATGTTCCGGCGGCAATATCATGCAAAATGCACCACACGGCTGCGCACGGGCACTGCCATCTTGTTTCTTTCTCTGTTATGGTGCTGGGGCCTAGTTTTTGATCCTTCTTTAATCCTTGATTTCTAAAACTTTGTTTCTGATCTTTTTTATTTATTATCTTACCCTCTGTCTCCTAAGTGTGTATTTTGGGGATGCAGTTCTAATTTTCTGGTGCCTGGTGGAGTCTGTGCCTGAGCAGGGACTCGGTGTCCCACAACACTGTGGAGCAAGGAGAAAGGAGGAGGAGCTTGCAGGCAGCACTCCTGTGCGGCGCGATGAAAAGCGATGTTTACCTCCAGTGGCACGGGATGCAGCTCTAGTTTTCTGGTGCCTGTTGGAGTCTATGCAGGGACTCGGTGTCCCACAACACCATGGGGCAAGGAGAAAGGAGGAGGAGCTTGCAGGAAACACTCCTGTGCCGCACGCTGAAAAGCACTGTTTACCTCCCGCGTCATGGGACGCGCACGGGCGAAGCCCTGGCCAAAGGCAGACCCGTCCGCGTACATCCGAGCCCGGAGGAGGCTGGGCCATCCGTATTGGTCTCCTGAGTTCGGATCCTGGGTCCACAAGTTTGGAGATCCACGGCAGAGGCAGCTTTAAGGAAATCTCACTAGTAAAGATCTTTGTGGGGCAGTATCCTGAGCTTACAGCAGGAGCAGGTAGGAGGCTGCTCTCTTTTTTCTTTGTATTGGATTTGGCGGGCCTCACCTACTTATCTTCACTGGTGCAGTCTGTTGTCTCCCTTATCTGTTCCGGCTTGTATTCCTGGCTATTGTTACAATTATTGATTTGGCTTACATTGTCCATCTCAGTAGCCGCTGTGGGATACTGTTGGACTGACATGAGGAAACGCAAAGCAGTCAGGGTAGCAGGCCTGGGGCCGGCAGTAACCACAATGGATTCTTTCCTTCAAAGGGCAGCAAGGATCCTTGATAAAGAGATAGAACTGGTGGCCCGTTGGCTTTCTCGCTCCCCTGCAAATCATCCTCTTCCTAGTCCCTTAAGAGCTTCCTCCTCTCTGGCCCCCGAGCTGGATTTAGGATACTTTCTCTCATCTTCTAGATGGGAATTAGGTGGAGGGCCTGGTTCCTTCGACACATTGGTTAACAATATCTGGATTGAGTTACCCTGCTCTACTGTGCAAAACGAGGGCATTACTATGGACCCGGCTATTCATCCATCAACCCCAGCAGGGAGCGCTAGAGCGGGGGTAGGACCTGGAGTTAAAAGACAATGTCCTTTGATCGGGGGAAGAGCTAAACATCTAAGGTCAGAGGGGACGCAGCATAGCGCCCACAAGTTGCAAGCTCTGACCAAGGATGATATGGCGGCCATAATGGAAGGCTTTTTGGGCTCTTTGCTGGTGAGCATGGACCTAAAACTGGACCAAATCAAGCAACGTCTAGCTACTATAGAGCTAGAACTTTTCAGACTCAACAAGCATAACCCAATGGGCGATATAGTACCTCATGGTGGACCAGTGGGGTTATCTGAATGTTCTCATACAGAGGGCTATAGGCGGCCTGACCAGGGTATAAGGGGACAGGTGCAGTCATCATCAACATCCTCGGTGTTGGGTAGTGCAAACCAACCCTCTCAGTTCCCGGCGGATTCTGGCTTATCAGCAGTAGGGACAAAGCGGCGGGCCGCATCGAAAAATCCTAGCTCAAGAGTTTGTCCTGGGCCTGCCAAGCCCACACCGGGAGATACATGGAGAGGCGGGGAGGCCAGCTCAGGGGCCGGGGCATTAGGTTCCTCGAGACAGAAGTCAATTACCCTACATCTCCCACCGGGGAATGTACCAGTGCTGCCTTTGGGTGCTTCAGAAGACTTTTATCAACTAAAGAATAAAGTCCTACATTGGTTGAACTCCAATACGGCATTGGGATTAAGGGCAGAGAGATTCATCAACATGGTGCGCAGAGTCATGTGGGGTGGGAGGTCACATTTTTTCTTTGATGGAGACTGTTTTATAATCAATTTTAATAGACCTCATGTGGCTGATTTAGTGGAGCCATCAAGCCCTAGATCTCAGACGGCTCCTGGCACTCCAGGTGGACTGTTGGATTGCAAGATCTGTAAATTTGTATCATGGAACATAGCCGGTCTGGCAAGCAAGTTCTCTGACCCAGGCTGGAGCCTATTTATAAAAAGATTCGACGTGATATGCCTACAGGAAACGTTGGCTATCAGGAACTGCTTTTTTTAGAGGGATACAAGTCTTATTTTGTGCTTGGCACCCCCTCGAGGGTGGGAAGATCCAAGGGGGGTTTGAAAGTCTATGTTTCCTTAGCAGTTAAATGTAGATTGGTGTCATTGCCTAGTGATAACCCTTGTTTGCAGGCCCTGACATTTTCTTGCGGGTCAGGTAATTTGTTGCTTCTGAATTTTTATAACGCTACTTCTGCCTTTCTTGATGTGTGTAATATTTCCGTGTTGGGCTCCTTTTTAAGAAACCTGAACACTAATACCCCTTGTTATAGTGAGTGACCTTATGCTCGCAGAATACTTCAACATTCACCTATGTGGGGATCTGAGTGGTTCGGATCCCAACGATATGGGCTGCCCTCACTTGACGGGTATGCACTTAGAACATACTAAACAGGGAGATATCCTTAATATCGTAGTAAATGAGTTTGACCTATCCACAGCCATGTCCATACTGGACCAAGGCAGGAAGCCTATCATCCCAATTTTTGCAGAGAGGGGAAGTGATCCTTTTATTGATTTTATATTTGTTTCAATCCCCCTACTTTCGCTCACTTTGGACTTTTCCATAGAAGAAAGTATCTTCAGTGACCATAACCCCTTGTGTATTAAGATTAGCTGGCCTCCATTAGCTAAAATTAGAAGGAGAGAAGGGAGGGGTAGACTGCAAGCTACGGATGGGGGCAGAAGGCTAAGGTGGGCACAGATAATCCTGGATCTTTTTTATGAGCCCTTCTTAGCTAGGTGCCACAAGGAGTTAGCAACCCTGCAGGCAGAGCCTGGCGACGTTTTGGAGGCTTTTTCGGTCATTTCCCGTACTATAGCAGATCTACTAAAGGCTCCATCTCGACGTCCCTGGCACCGGGCCCTAAAATGGTTTGATCACAAATGCTCTTGTGCAGCTGGGAAACTGAGGGAAGCATTAGGCACTAAACCAAGGGCCTTATTTTTGGTAAAGGCCTGTAGAAGGCAGTACAAAGCCGAATTAGCAAGGCGCAAGGCCGAGTTGAGGGAGGAGGCCTGGAGTGAGCTCTCTCTGAGGCGAGTACCCTAAAGAACAGCTCCAAGTTTTGGAGCATTGTAAATAGCCTTTTTTTTCAGGAGATGCTGCACAGGCTCTTGATGCGCACATCACAGAAGATGAATGGGTAAGTCACTTCGAGGAAATGTTCCAATGCCCACCAGATGCGAGTGCATCCCGTGGAATACGAAAATGAAAATCTGCTTTAATAATGACAGCTGAGGAAGTAAGGAAGGGCATTGTGGGGTTGTCCAGACATAAAGCACCAGGACCCGATGGGATCCCATGGTTTCCGCCTAGGGAGGTCAACAGTGGATCAATGCTTGAATCTGTTTATGATCCTTAACAAGTACACAGTTGCCCGCCCTGGTACCATTTATCTGGCCTTTATGGTGTTGTCCTCGGAGTTCGATCGAGTGAACAGAAGCAAGCTTTGGGAGACTTTGTCAACCTTGGGGGTGGACAAGGATATTGTCCTCTTCTTACGAGATCTTCATAGGGACACTAAAGTGGAGGTACGTTACACCAAAGATCTTAAGGTCACTCAACAGTTTTCAATCCAGAGAGGGGTCCGGCAAGGCTGTATATTGGAGAAGGTACTAGTGGACACAAAGGTGGATTTCCCCCAGGTGGGACGGCTCGGTCTGCCGGTATTACTGTACGCTGACGACAACGTCCTCGGACCGCGAGGGGGCTACAAACGTTGTTTAGCTCCTTTTTGCAATTTATGGAAGATTAGGACCTGTTGGTTAACAACTCTAAATCATATGTGATGCAGGTGGGACATAGCCCTAGGAAGTCCTTTATCTTTAACGTTGGGACCATTTCAGTCCCAAAGACTAGTGTTTTTTCCTATCTGGGGGTTGGCTTGGATGCTAATTTGAACTGGGGGCCATTAAAGAGCAGAAAGCAAGGGGAACTTTTATGGGTAAATGCTGCTATTTTTAACTTGGCCTCTCGTTTGGGCAGAAGACCGATAGGGACACTCTTGTAAATTTATACAGCCAAGTGCATTGCAGTGGTGGAGTATGACAGTGAAATCTGGGGTTAGATCACTCACAAAGAGCTACAAATAACTGAAAACAACTTCTTGAGATGGCTCTTAAGCGTACCCCAGGGCACTTCCACCTTCATAATACATGAAGAGCTGGGCATGGCCTATCTTTCCGCCCCTTATCCTTATGGATTTAAATGTGGCTAGGTAATTGGACTTCTCTAAATAAAGAGATCTTAAAGGCTTGCATAGTTCTTGCAAAGAAGATTTAAAGAAGGAGGGAGTCACCCCAATGTCTAGCAAAGGGACGGGGTACAACTATGGCAAAGACACAAAGCGTCCCTATATTCTAAAAAGAGGACAATTTCCTCACCCTGGACCAAGTGTCTATTTTGATGTATGCCTATATAGTATAAATGAAACTATTCACTACAAAAGACAATTGTCTAGCTGAAAAACAAATCTATACCCTTATACGATATAATGCACAGAATTTTCTTAATTTAAAACACAAAATTTGGTAAGAAAAATTTTAATAACATTTATTTATCACATATTCATACAGTTGAACAGTAAAACCATTAATATTCCTCCCAAAATAGGTTACAATCTCATTTCATTACATATATAGATAAAAACTCTAAAAACAGTCGACACAGCGTTTCGGTGACACCTCGATATTTTCACCTTCCTCAGGACTACAAAAGTTTTCATCAAATCTAAATAGTAAAATACATTGTTTAGTCATATATATATATACACACCATAAGCTGATCATACTATACATTCCTTATTCCTAATGATGTACTCAAATGTTCTCAGCATATCACTAATAAAACTTAAATGTTTATTGTTACCCATTTGACATTTTTATTCTATACATCAACTATTTCTTGACACTCGATCCCCCAGGGTCATAATTAAAATTGTAGCATATTTTTATACCACTTTTATTTCCACACATTCTTTACGTCAAAACAACCCTACTATTTCATTATTTATAATAGGGAAAATAAAATTGTAATAAGAATAATAAATCAGATGCCACAATATTTCTAAGGTGCCCATGGTAACCTAATAGTGCACTCATATATTATTCAGAGTTCTTTCTTTGCTCTGTAACCATATTCAATATAAACAAGCATAGAGAATATCATACTAGATTTGATTATAGAAGCTTGTTTTGATTGCATAATGAGTGGGGATAAAAACATTCACCAATATGGAGGAGAAACGTTCATTATCTTTATTTATCCTCACAATGATTCTCGATTACTATTTTTTATCGTCATATCTTAAAAATCAACCCCTTGTGCCACATTTATAACATTTTTTCTGAGGTATATACTTTTTATTCGCATACCTGTTAGTTTCAGTTATAATTTCTTTCTAACTGTCCGTTAGAGCCACCGTGCTATTCGGGGTAAGGGAGTTGAAGATAAAAGTCGGCCCAAATCTCTGTCTGGCTGTTTCACTGTGAATACGAGACATAATTGTCACACATAGCTATATTTTATAACCTTACTCTAATGCATTTCGTACGTTTTAAAACCGGCTGCTTACCTATTCAAATCAGACAATGTACCGTCCCATATAAATCACATTTATTTCGGGAAACAGGCATCGACGTTTAAACATTGATGATACCCTGTTATGATATTGAAGTTCATTTGTTGACTTTAAAAAATCTATAAGAGAAACAATATAAATAAAGATTCTCACTTGGGATTATTCGGTGCCATAAAATTAATATCTGCATCTAAACACTAATTATCGTAGGATTGATTATAATTGTACCAGCAGTGTATAGCATCCACTATGGGCTCACTGAATGTAAATAAATAAAAACCTACAGCCATCCAATTTAATCATTAGTTCAGACTTTCTTAGCGCTATCCTTTGCTGGTTTATATAACGCTCCTCAGTAATGCCTGTTAGTTATGTTAATGTCCACTAAACCCATATATTAATCACACCTCTACTCTGATCAGGTTAGGTTCTCGCGTTCACAATTAAAACCGCGTTAATCCCACAATCTATAACGTCTCAAAACAAAATGGGGGCAGTCAGAGTTAAAAAAATTCAATAAACCGCCCCATCCATTATCTAAAATAGATCAGGAACAGGTCATCTGTGGGGGTATATATTCTCAGGCTAATATTTAAAATTTTATATTTAAAAAAAAATATTTAAAAAAATATAATATTTAAAAAAAGAGAAATCTCTTCCTCGAGACACTTGAATACAATGTATTCCAAACTAAGATAACTCGTAGATGTAACACGAAAAGACTCTTTCCCCTCTTACTCACCGGATCGGGAAATTGCGGCCTCCCTGCTCTAACGGACTTCCGGAATCAGGATGTATAACGCTTCCGGGTTCCCGACCTATTTATGTTCCTCGTCGGTCCTCACGTGACCAACGTCACGTAAAGTATTTGAACTTTCAAAAGTTAAAAAACCGGCCACTTGTCTATGTTCACATGCATTGGGGTTATATCATAAATTGAAAACTCTCATCCAAAAAAAGTACTATAAAAAACTATCAAAAACTAACAAAGTGCCGAATCTATTAAGACCAAAACCGCATTTCCCAAAAACTACCATTGGCGGCCATCTTGTAGTGTTAAAATATAGTTACGTCGAACAGAATTTAAATACTATCACATAATAGAAGGTCCTATAGAAAAAATAAACAAAAACCCGGATACTATTACTTAAAACTAACTCGTATACCAAAAAACTACCGCTGGCGGCCATCTTAGAATGTTTAAGTATTATTACATAGAGCTCAACATCTCTAAAAAGAGAATTTACAAAAATATTTTAAACAGCTAGTTTAGATTCATAACTTGAATAAACACTCAGCGTTTCAATTTTAATGATATAAAAAACTGTTTTCTATCAACCCGGAAAGAAAAATGATACATGGGAAGTGATATCCCAAATGCATAACATTTATATTCCTCCATAGCCCACACCATAGGGATCTACCATAAGTAGCCAACTTGGGACGTTTAATATTGCCACACTGAGATCGACATTTTTAAGATGCAAAATGTATTTCTGCGCTAGTTCCTTGATACATATCATAAAGAATACACATTCAGAAATCCAAATTTTGCATTCCCCTTAATCCCTATTGTGAGTGGCAGGGAACAATACATAAAATGCGGTATTCACTTCCCAAGTACCTAACCATGAATATGTTCTACTATATTAATCTTTCCCACTCCTCTTTGTTATTCAGGCCATTTTTGTAAGTGTTAAAATGTGACATATAGAATTGTTCACGCTTTTTTCTTTTACACATTTGATCTCCTCCTCGAACGCTAATTTGAATTACTTCAATACCACTCCATTTCAATTCTGCAATTGTGTGATTTCTTTCAATCCAATGTTCCACTAAAGGAGCCGTTCTTTTCTTTGTCCTAATCGCTGATTTATGTTCTGTAATCCTAACTCTTATTTCTCGGGATGTTTCCCCAATGTATCCCATATTACAAGGGCAAACAATTAGGTAAATCATGTTACTCGTCCTACAATTAATAAAGTTCTTAACCTTATGTGTGATTCCATTATGGGTAATCACACTGCCTTTCATGATATTACTGCAATTCTTGCAAGAATTACACGGAAAATTGCCAACAGGAAAGGGAGTATTACTAATACTACGCTGTTTGCATACTGTTTGTTCCCTGTATGTGTGTACCAGTCGATTACGAATTGTGCGGTTCCATCTAAAAGAGAACATAGGTTTGGGAAGTCTTACATTGTTTTTCTCATTTAGCAATTCCCAATTTCTATTTATGATATTCTTAACCTTATTACTAGCACTACTAAAATTTGTAACAAAAAATCAATGGAAGCTCCTGTATAGTTGTTTCTGGATCTTTAGTAGTGAACAATGATTCTCTGTCATAGTATTTTGCTCTTTTATACGCGTGTCTCGTAAGTCTCTTCGGGTAACCTCTATCCAGGAGTTTTCTAGTTAAGGCATCTGCATGTCGGTTAAAATCTTTAATGTCCGTGCAGTTGCGTCTAATCCTTAAGTACTGTCCAAAGGGAATATTATCCTTTTGGCAGGCCGGATGATTGCTTTGATAGTGAAGCATAGTGTTACGGTCTGTAGGTTTAGTAAAGAATTCTACTTGCAATGTCCCAGCATTATGTTTAATCTTAATATCCAAGAAGTCACAACTCTCTTTGTTAATGGTAGATGTAAATTTTAAATTAGTGTCTCGTAGGTTTAACCACTCAATAAATTCCATAAGAGATGTTTTCGCCCCCCTCCACATAAAAAAGACATCATCGATGTAGCGGGACCAGCATGAAATATTTTCATAGAAAGGTGCCGCTGTATTAAATATGTGTCTGTCCTCAAAGGCCGCTACATACAAGCAGGCCAGACTGGGAGCGCATGTCGCTCCCATGCTGGTCCCCTTGATTTGTTTATAGTAGTCAGTACCAAATAAGAATATATTATTTTTCAGAATGACTTCCGTGCACTCAATTATAAATAGGGAGTGTGCAGAAAGATCACCTGTATCATTAGCTAAGAGGCCCTCTAACATCCTGATGGTATCGTCCTGTGGTATGTTGGTGTAGAGGGCCTCTATATCTAAGGTGACTAACCACTGCGAATCCATATTGTATGGGAGTTTTTCAATTTTGTTTATCATGGCAGTTGTGTCCTTAATGTAGGCTCTTTGACGTACCACCAGTGGTTGTACAAATTTATCCACATATTTGCTTAGTGGTTCCGTCAAAGAGTCTATACTTGATACAATGGGTCTCATGGGAGGGTTTTGAAGGTCTTTATGAACCTTCGGTAAGCCATAAATTGCTGGCAGTTTAGGGTTGGTGTTTGTCAGGAACTTATACTCCTCAAGACACAAAATTTCATCTTCTTTGGCAAAATCTAAAAGTCTCATCACCTTGCTAATTAATGCATTCCACTCTTCCTTGTTGGACTTCTGATAATGCAATGTATTTTTCAAAAGGGCGAGCATCCTGTTATTATAATCATCGGTATCCATGACAATAATGCTTCCCCCTTTATCTCCTGGTTTAATAGTCAATTCTTTGCACTGTTCTAAATTATTAAGGGCTATCCTTTCAGCATGGCTTAGGTTATTTTGCCAATGAAGTTTCTTAGTGAGAAGGTCATCAATATTTTTCTCTACGACCTTTTCAAATAAGTCAATATTTTTATTTACAAGATTTATAGAAGGGGTCCATTTGGATTTAGGTTTCAAGCCTGATTTATTTATAGAGAGGGTATGTTCACATTCTTTATTTCTAAAAAAGTCATTAAGCCGAATCTTTCTAAAGAAACCTTGTAGATCTCTCTCCAAGTTGAATTTATCGACTGGGGTACAGATTGCATATCCTAACCCTTTCTCTAATACTGATATCTCATCACTACTAAGAACCCTACTAGAGAGGTTAATGATTGGGGCTTTCTTACCTAATCCCACCCTGCTTGGCTCCTGGTCTTCATGTAAGGGCGTTTCTGTGGTGGATTCTGGGAGTAATAGTTCCCTCTCCCCCTCCCTCTGCCTCGATTCTGACCGAGATTGGCTTGGCGCTGTTCTAAAAAAGAGAAGGTTTCTCTACTTGTGCCCGGGGTCGGCTCCCCAGTTTTTCTTGAGTCCTGTAAATTCTCATTCTCGGATTCTGAGCTTGTATAGGAAGTATCTAGGAATGTGACTCTTTTTCGGGAAATTCCTCCTAGGTTGTTGCCAATTATTCCTATTATACGTATCTTCTCTCGGTCTATCATAATAATCCTTCTGTAAATAAGGATAGACGTGTTCTAGATTGTATTTTGTCCCGTCTTTCCTAAATTTATTCGACTTTTTATTTAAAAGGTACTCCCTGTATCCTGATACATCATTTTGGATTTCTTCTAGCTTTTTTTTGGCATCCTCTAGGGAGCTATTTTCTCTTAGTTTAGCTTCCATTTCTTCAATCTCCTTTCTCTCAATAATGAGTATCTCATGAGCTGTTTCTATAATTAATAACATCCAGTCCCGACTGCATCGGTTGGCAATGAATGTCCAGTTTTCAATGAATTTGGGATTTTTTATAAATATACCCGGTTCATTTTTAACCTGCAATCCTCTAGGTATTATCCCTTTCTTACAATATTCAATTAAAAAATCAGCATGTAATTCAGTTCGAATAGTCTTTTTTTGTTATTCCATAAGTCTCTCCATCTCTCCTCATCGCAATTGTTAGCGGTAACTGAGGAAAAGTTTTTTGAAGTGCCATTTATAATCTTATTAAATTGTTCTTCTGAAAAGCTATAAGTTCTAAGTGCGTCCATCATCAATTGGAACATCAAACCCAAATAGTATGGGTAAAGCAACACAAACTCCCCAGCTGACAAGCTGTACAAAGAAGATTTAAAGAAGGAGGGAGTCACCCCAATGTCTAGCAAAGGGACGGGTACAACTACGGCAAAGACACAAAGGGGCCGATTCCGATCTCGGCCGGTAGGGCTCCGAATCGGATTCGGCTTAACCGGATCCGATTCGGAGCCCTATTTCCCGACCGATTCGTAAGCGCGTCCGGGCGAGCGAGTACGATGCGTATTCGCCGACCGACTCGTCCGGGCGTCCTGACCGCTCCAACCGACTCGATCCCGGGTCGAACCGCACCGACCGACTCGCACGGACACGACTCGCAATGGAGACGTTCCCCGGCCGGGTAAGTACGATGCGCACCGCGAGCAGTCCGACCGAGCCGCGCACTCCGGCTCGAAAGAGCTGTCGGAGCCGTACTTTGGGGGTCCGTGTCGGACCCCTGAACGCGTATCCGCGCGAGTCGCACACAGGGGGACCCATGGGTCCCCCTACCTGTGCGTGTACGGCGCGACCGCTCGCCGCGTACACGCTGTAGGGGGCGCACTTGTCCGCATCGCACCCATTGAGTCAATGGGAGCCCGCGTACGCGTTGCACGACAGGCTCCCATTGACTTCAATAAGAGTCCGACCGACTCGAGTCCGATGGCATACGTGCGCATCGTACTCGTTCGGTCGGGCTGCACGGGTCCGATTCGGTCGGAAATCTCTCCGGGTCCGGCTCGGTCGGAGAGATTTCCGGCCCGAATCGGAATCGGCCCCAAAGCGTCCCTATATTCTAAAAAGAGGACAATTTCCTCACCCTGGACCAAGGGGCCGATTCCGATCTTGGCCGGTAGGGCTCCGAATCGGATTCGGCATTACCGGATCCGATTCGGAGCCCTGTTTCCCGACCGAATCGTACGCGGGTCCGGACGAGCGAGTACGATGCAAGCGGCCGCGAAATCGCCGACCGACTCGAACGCGGCTACAACACGCTCTGACCGACTCGCACGGACACAACTCGCACCGCGCAATGGAGACGTTCCCCGGCCGGGTAAGTACGATGCGCACCGCGATCAGTCCGACCGACTCGCGCCATCCGGCTCGAAAGAGCTGTCGGATCCGGACTTTGGGGGTCCGCGTCGGACCCCGCTGTATGCGTAGCCGTGCGAGTCGCACACAGGGGGGACCCATGGGTCCCCCCTACCTGTGCTTGTACGGCACGATGCGCTTTGACGCGTACCCGCTGTAGGGGGCGCCCTTGTTCGCCTCGCACCCATTGAGTCAATGGGAGCCCGCATACGCGTTGTACGACCGGCTCCCATTGACTTCAATGGGAGTCCGACCGAATCGAGTCCGGGTGCATGCGTGCGCATCGTACTCGTTCGGTCGGACTGCCAGAGTCCGATTCGGTCAGAATTCTCTCCGGGTCCGGCTCTGTCGGAGAGATTTCCGGCCCGAATCGGAATCGGCCCCCAAGTGTCTATTTTGATGTATGCCTATATAGTATAAATGAAACTATTCACTACAAAAGACAATTGTCTAGCTGAACAACAAATCTATACCCTTATACGATATAATGCACAGAATTTTCTTAATTTAAAACACAAAATTCGGTAAGAAAATTTTTAATAACATTTATTTATCACATATTCATACAGTTGAACAGTAAAACCATTAATATTCCTCCCAAAATAGGTTACAATCTCATTTCATTACATATATAGATAAAAACTCTAAAAACAGTCGACTCAAATGTTCTCATCATATCACTAATAAAACTTAAATGTTTATTGTTACCCATTTGACATTTTTATTCTATACATCAACTATTTCTTGACACTCGATCCCCCAGGGTCATAATTAAAATTGTAGCATATTTTTATACCACTTTTCTTTCCACACATTCTTTACGTCAAAACAACCATACTATTTCATTATTTATAATAGGGAAAATAAAATTGTAATAAGAATAATAAATCAGATGCCACAATATTTCTAAGGTGCCCATGGTAACCTAATAGTGCACTCATATATTATTCAGAGTTCTTTCTTTGCTCTGTAAACATATTCAATATAAACAAGCATAGAGAATATCATACTAGATATTTACATCTACCATTAACAAAGAGAGTTGTGACTTCTTGGATATTAAGATTAAACATAATGCTGGGACATTGCAAGTAGAACTCTTTACTAAACCTACAGACCGTAACACTATGCTTCACTATCAAAGCAATCATCCGGCCTGCCAAAAGGATAATATTCCCTTTGGACAGTACTTAAGGATTAGACGCAACTGCACGGACATTAAAGATTTTAACCGACATGCAGATGCCTTAACTAGAAAACTCCTGGATAGAGGTTACCCGAAGAGACTTACGAGACACGCGTATAAAAGAGCAAAATACTATGACAGAGAATCATTGTTCACTACTAAAGATCCAGAAACAACTATACAGGAGCTTCCATTGATTTTTGTTACAAATTTTAGTAGTGCTAGTAATAAGGTTAAGAATATCATAAATAGAAATTGGGAATTGCTAAATGAGAAAAACAATGTAAGACTTCCCAAACCTATGTTCTCTTTTAGACGGAACCGCACCATTCGTAATCGACTGGTACACACATACAGGGAACAAACAGTATGCAAACAGCGTAGTATTAGTAATACTCCCTTTCCTGTTGGCAATTTTCCGTGTAATTCTTGCAAGAATTGCAGTAATATCATGAAAGGCAGTGTGATTACCCATAATGGAATCACACATAAGGTTAAGAACTTTTATTAATTGTAGGACGAGTAACATGATTTACCTAATTGTTTGCCCTTGTAATATGGGATACATTGGGGAAACATCCCGAGAAATAAGAGTTAGGATTACAGAACATAAATCAGCGATTAGGACAAAGAAAAGAACGGCTCCTTTAGTGGAACATTGGATTGAAAGAAATCACACAATTGCAGAATTGAAATGGAGTGGTATTGAAGTAATTCAAATTAGCGTTCGAGGAGGAGATCAAATGTGTAAAAGAAAAAGCGTGAACAATTCTATATGTCACATTTTAACACTTACAAAAATGGCCTGAATAACAAAGAGGAGTGGGAAAGATTAATATAGTAGAACATATTCATGGTTAGGTACTTGGGAAGTGAATACCGCATTTTATGTATTGTTCCCTGCCACTCACAATAGGGATTAAGGGGAATGCAAAATTTGGATTTCTGAATGTGTGTTCTTTATGATATGTATCAAGGAACTAGCGCAGAAATACATTTTGCATCTTAAAAATGTCGATCTCAGTGTGGCAATATTAAATGTCCCAAGTTGGCTACTTATGGTAGATCCCTATGGTGTGGGCTATGGAGGAATATAAATGTTATGCATTTGGGATATCACTTCCCATGTATCATTTTTCTTTCCGGGTTGATAGAAAACAGTTTTTTATATCATTAAAATTGAAACGCTGAGTGTTTATTCAAGTTATGAATCTAAACTAGCTGTTTAAAATATTTTTGTAAATTCTCTTTTAGAGATGTTGAGCTCTATGTAATAATACTTAAACATTCTAAGATGGCCGCCAGCTGTAGTTTTTTGGTATACGAGTTAATTTTAAGTAATAGTATCCGGGTTTTTGTTTATTTTTTCTATAGGACCTTCTATTATGTGATAGTATTTAAATTCTGTTCGAGGTAACTATATTTTAACACTACAAGATGGCCGCCAATGGTAGTTTTTGGGAAATGCTGTTTTGGTCTTAATAGATTCGGCACTTTGTTAGTTTTTGATAGTTTTTTATAGTACTTTTTTTGGATGAGAGTTTTCAATTTATGATATAACCCCAATGCATGTGAACATAGACAAGTGGCCGGTTTTTTAACTTTTGAAAGTTCAAATACTTTACGTGACGTTGGTCACGTGAGGACCGACGAGGAACATAAATAGGTCGGGAACCCGGAAGCGTTATACATCCTGATTCCGGAAGTCCGTTAGAGCAGGGAGGCCGCTATTTCCCGATCCGGTGAGTAAGAGGGGAAAGAGTCTTTTCGTGTTACATCTACGAGTTATCTTAGTTTGGAATACATTGTATTCAAGTGTCTCGAGGAAGAGATTTCTCTTTTTTTAAATATTATATATTTTTTAATATTTTTTTTTAAATATTAAATTTTAAATATTAGCCTGAGAATATATACCCCCACAGAAGACCTGTTCCTGATCTATTTTAGATAATGGATGAGGCGGTTTATTGAATTTTTTAACTCTGACTGCCCCCATTTTGTTTTGAGACGTTATAGATTGTGGGATTAACGCGGTTTTAATTGTGAACGCGAGAACCTAACCTGATCAGAGTAGAGGTGTGATTAATATATGGGTTTAGTGGACATTAACATAACTAACAGGCATTACTGAGGAGCATTATATAAACCAGCAAAGTGGATAGCGCTAAGAAAGTCTGAACTAATGATTAAATTGGATGGCTGTAGGTTTTTATTTATTTACATTCAGTGAGCCCATAGTGGATGCTATACACTGCTGGTACAATTATAATCAATCCTACGATAATTAGTGTTTAGATGCAGATATTAATTTTATGGCACCGAATAATCCCAAGTGAGAATCTTTATTTATATTGTTTCTCTTATAGATTTTTTAAAGTCAACAAATGAACTTCAATATCATAACAGGGTATCGTCAATGTTTAAACGTCGATGCCTGTTTCCCGAAATAAATGTGATTTATATGGGACGGTACATTGTCTGATTTGAATAGGTAAGCAGCCGGTTTTAAAACGTACGAAATGCATTAGAGTAAGGTTATAAAATATAGCTATGTGTGACAATTATGTCTCGTATTCACAGTGAAACAGCCAGACAGAGATTTGGGCCGACTTTTATCTTCAACTCCCTTACCCCAAATAGCACGGTGGCTCTAACGGACAGTTAGAAAGAATTTATAACTGAAACTAACAGGTATGCGAATAAAAAGTATATACCTCAGAAAAAATGTTATAAATGTGGCACAAGGGGTTGATTTTTAAGATATGACGATAAAAAATAGTAATCGAGAATCATTTTGAGGATAAATAAAGATAATGAACGTTTCTCCTCCATATTGGTGAGTGTTTTTATCCCCCACTCATTATGCAATCAAAACAAGCTTCTATAATCAAATCTAGTATGATATTCTCTATGCTTGTTTATATTGAATATGGTTACAGAGCAAAGAAAGAACTCTGAATAATATATGAGTGCACTATTAGGTTACCATGGGCACCTTAGAAATATTGTGGCATCTGATTTATTATTCTTATTACAATTTTATTTTCCCTATTATAAATAATGAAATAGTAGGGTTGTTTTGACGTAAAGAATGTGTGGAAAGAAAAGTGGTATAAAAATATGCTACAATTTTAATTATGACCCTGGGGGATCGAGTGTCAAGAAATAGTTGATGTATAGAATAAAAATGTCAAATGGGTAACAATAAACATTTAAGTTTTATTAGTGATATGATGAGAACATTTGAGTACATCATTAGGAATAAGGAATGTATAGTATGATCAGCTTATGGTGTGTATATATATATATATGACTAAACAATGTATTTTACTATTTAGATTTGATGAAAACTTTTGTAGTCCTGAGGAAGGTGAAAATATCGAGGTGTCACCGAAACGCTGCGTCGACTGTTTTTAGAGTTTTTATCTATATATGTAATGAAATGAGATTGTAACCTATTTTGGGAGGAATATTAATGGTTTTACTGTTCAACTGTATGAATATGTGATAAATAAATGTTATTAAAAAAAATTCTTACCGAATTTTGTGTTTTAAATTATGAAAATTCTGTGCATTATATCGTATAAGGGTATAGATTTGTTTTTCAGCTAGACAATTGTCTTTTGTAGTGAATAGTTTCATTTATACTATATAGGCATACATCAAAATAGACACTTGGTCCAGGGTGAGGAAATTGTCCTCTTTTTAGAATATAGGGACGCTTTGTGTCTTTGCCATTGCATGGCTCTTGACCATGCTCATTATATTCCCTGGCTCAAAACATACATGAGGGTTTTTAGGTGTCTAGGAAGAGCAGATCTCTTTTGCAACCCGTAATCAATCAGCAGGAAGGACCAGGTTAAAGAGTCCTTTTTTAAACAGTGTTTGGCAGACAGGAAGGATCGTGAGCTAAGAAAGCCCAGTGTACGTAGATTTATCATATTGAAAACAGTTATGTTATGTTATGTTATAAGGTTCTTATAGAGCGCACGTACACCGGTTGGTTTCATGGCGCTGTGTCTAGGACTAGCCGGACCAAGATGGAGTTTATTCATAAGCTTGTGTGAACAACCATGTCTTGAGGGATTTTCTGAAGCTCAGCAGATCTGTACATGATCTAGTTTCCAGGGGAAAGGAGTTCCAGAGTCTGGGTGCCAGAGTTGCGAATCTACAGCCACCTTGTCGCTTCAGCTTGAAGGCAGGAGTTGCCAGAAGGTGGAGGTGAGCCGAGCGCAGGTTACGTGAAGGAGAGTATCTTTGGATAAGGGTATCGATGAATTTGGGGCCATGGCCATGTAGTGCTTTAAAAACCAGGCAGCCAACTTTAAAGGCACAGCGTTGGGGGATAGGAAGCCAGTGCAATTTCCTCAGAAGTGGGGTAACATGTTGCTACCTGGGTTGCTGGTGGATGAATCTGGCTGCTTCATTCTGCACCAGCTGTAGACGTTTGGTTAAGAACAATGGCATACCGAAATAGACTGAGTTTGCGTAGTCTAAATGGGACATGATTGTGGCTATCCCCACCTGTATTAGTGCTTCCCGAGTGAGCAACCTGCTGATCTTTCTAATCTTCCGTAATTGGAAGAAGCAGGTGGAGATCACAGAGCTGACCTGGGATTTTAGCGATAGGTCATTGTTAATTGTGACGTCGAGACTTTTAACAGAGGGAGAAGGGGTAGGGGAGGGGCCAAGTTCCATTGGCCAGAAATGTGGGCCCCAAAGGTTATGGCTGCCGCCCGTGAGGACCAATTCGGTCTTACCTGGGTTAAGCTTTAAGTGATTGCAGTCCATCCAGTGGCGGATGTGCAGCATGGTAGATTGAAATTCAAGGGCTGATTGGGAAGAGTTGTCGATGGTGAACATTAGTTGAAGATCATCAGTGTAATTGAAAGTGGAGACATTCCTTTCTTTGAGGGACCGGATCAAGGGGAGGAGGTAGAGATTGAACAGGAGAGGGGATAGCGAGGAACCCTGTGGGACCCCGCAGGTAGTTGCTAGCTTAGGTGCCGTGAACTGGGCAATGCGGACTGACTGGGAGCGGTTCTCCAGAAAGGAACTGATCCAGCCAAGGGCTGAGCCCTGGATGCCTGCCTCCCTGACACGGTCCACCAAGATACCATGGTCGACCGTGTCAAAGGCTGCAGAGAGATCTAACAGCACCAGGGCCTGAGGGGAGCCCTTGTTGGCTTTCTCTCGCAGGGAGTCTAATACTGCCAATATAACCGTCTCAGTTGAGTGGACAGGGCGAAACCCTGCTTGGTGTGAGTTGAGGTAGTTAGATTGTTAGATGAAGTTGGACAGGCACTTAGACACGTGGGCCTCCAGTACCGTGGCCAGGTAGGGGAGTAAAGAGATCGGACGGTAGTTTGACAAGGTCTGAGGGTCCGCCCCAGGTTTCTTCAGAAGGGGAATGACAATTGCCTCTTTAAAAGCTTTGGGGACATGGCCCTAGGATAAGGATCCATTCAGGAGGGGAAGGACAGTCCCTGGAAGACTGGTGAAGGCGTCTTTTAGGACATGAGGTGGACAGCAGTCCATGGGAGATCCGGATTTTACTTTAGACGTTAGGTCTAGGAGTGCATGTGTGCTTATAGCCGGGAATTGGTCAAAGGAGCATGAGTTGGCAGGCACGGGAAGCGATAACTCGAGGGGGTGCAAGTAGAAATGCTTGCTTTTATGTTGGAAATTTTATCAATAAAGAAGTTATTTTAGGAGTCGCAAAGTGCTTGAGTGGGTATGAGTTTGGTGGAGATTCTGTCAGAGTTGGACAGTTCGTTTACAATTGAAAAGATCTCCTTAGATCTGTTGTTAGCAGTTAGAATTCTAGAGGAGAAATGGGCTGCTTTAGCAGTTAAAATGGCCTTTTTATATTTTTTCATAGCTTCCCAATAAATGTATTTTCCTTCTGGAGAGTAGTTCTGTCTCCACTTCCTTTCCAGTTGGCGCAAGGCCAATTTTTGTGTTTTCAATTCAGTAGAGAACCATCTTTGAGCATCAAAGCGACGAGCCAGTTTTATTTTTTTGAGTGGGGCGTGTTTGTTACTGGCTGCTAATAGCCAGGCAGAGATATTTTTCTCGCTGATGTTGATATCAGAGTCAATGATTGGGGCTGTATTAGCCAGTGTGCTGTGGAATTGAATTTTATCAATATTGTTCAATTTGCGGAACCATATCTCTTAGGGCTTTCTAGCTCTTATGATTGTTTTTTATTGAACAGGTTCCACTTTGACCTGTTTCATCTCCTTCTCGCTTACCCACGTGGGCAGAGTAAAGGTCAGAATCTGTTGCCATGTGGCTGCAATGGCAAGTCTCCACAGGATATGCTCCACTTTTGAATGTTTTGTAGTTTTTATGAGCTATTGAGAGAAACTTACATCTTCCCCATTTAAAAAAAAGCAAATTTTAGACTAGTGGGTCCCACTTTCATTTTTTTATCAATGCTTTCGAGGAATACTGTATTCCATGTTCTTCGGTTTTTAAAGTCAACAGTTAGGCTTAGATCCAGTTGTGATCAATTACTGCGGGTGAAACAGGGATGGACATGATGTGATTGTGGTATCCCCTTTTACCTTGTATTTATTTTATTTTAATTATGTGTATTTTATTGAAGCAGTGTATCTTACGGCAGATGTTTTACAGATATGGCATCTTAGTAGATACTTGGTATGCTTGACTTTTATGTTTTTTTTACAAAAGCTGAATAAAGTGTTATTGTTGTGTATTTTGCAGTTTTTTCTACTTTCTTTGTGTGTTTTAGTGAGTTTTGTACCTTATTTTTTCTCTCTACTTCCTTCCTAATTTGTTTTACTTCCTTCCCTCTTCTTCCTGTTTTTTTTAATAGTTTCTACATTTTCTCTCTTCCGCCCCCCGCATCTTGGCAGAGAAGCGTGCCCCAAAAAAGGCAGCAATCAAGAGCCTCCTTCCTTACGGAAGGCGGCACCCAGAAGGGGTGCAGCCCCGGGCCTTCTTTTCAGAGGTGGAGGTGACAGCGCTCCCCTCCACCCTGGCAGCAGGCGGCAGGCCTGGATCCGGGTACAGTCTCCAGGAGCACCAGCAGCGCTGGGCGAGGGTGTGCTGGGCAGTGTATCACTGCTCTGGGGTCCGGCGCATCCACAATTAACTGACACACCGGTGGAACAACATCCAGGACCTGCTGAACCTGCAAGAGGTTGAGGTTGCGGGGCTTGGTGAGTAGCTAATTATTAATATTATTATTACTTGTGTTTTCTATGTTATTGCTAATATTTTTTTCCCAAATAGCAATCATGCCGCTCACATGCAGTTAAGTTACGTTTACAAATCTTATTTTTTGTGATCATTATTCTAGACAGGTGCTCGGCGCTATCTAATCATACTTGTTTGCGACTTTGCGCTCGCTTGGGCTGATTATGTAAGAACTTAAGTAATGCAGACTAGACAGAGACTCCCTTCCTTTGTCCTGTCACTAAGATAGTGGTAGTTAGTATTAGTAATTTAGAGGTGCGCCTCCTCTCACTTCAGTTCTTGGAACCTTTTTTGTAGCTTATACAGTGACAAGCAACCAACCAATTTGGTGTATGCATGTGTCCATCTATGCATTTAAAGACAAAATGCAGACTTAGTGAAATGGCCCATCAAAGGGGGTTGAGAATGATTGCGAATGAGATTGGAACTTAGAAGCAAATGTCATTAGTTGCAATTTATTAGTAATTCCAAAGTATTTGGAATAGGCGAGCTAGGTAGGTTTAGGAAATGTGGAATAAATAGATAGGACACAATACTAGCCTACTACTAGTCGATTTGATTTAGGAAAGTTCAATGTTATTGCAATTGCCATTTCCTGTCAAAAATGTTTTTGGAGAGATTATTTATTTACCACCAATCATTTTTTGTCTCTTCTTTAATTATGTCTTACATCAGTATCCAGGGGCAAGAGGTCGTCCGAGGTGGGTGCAGGAGCTGGAGATGGCTCCCAAGAAGAACGCTCCTCAGCCGATGGCTCTGCTGGCCCCAATAAGTCCTCCTGTTGTTAATATTAATATATATTTCCCTAACTTTTACCGCTCCTTATTTTGAACTATTAATTTCTGCCTGTTTCCTTATTTTATTTTTTTCCCACATCCTCTTCGATCTATATGTTTCTAAATTCTTGTTATCCCTGCATTATCTTATTTACTTATTTTCTATATTTCTAGTGTCTGTATTTTACCTTAAACTGACTCTGTCTGCACTAGTCTGTCTGTAACTTCCTTTCTTCTGGTTTTTCAGTCAGCTTTCCCTCTCCCCTTTATATATTTTGTGGACTGCCTAGTGGTGGTACTGTAAGACTCAGAGAGCCCATTGGTCATAGTCACATACTACTACTAGTACTACTACTATTCCATGCAGATTGCATGCCCAAGTAAGGAATTCTATGCGTGTTTGTTTAGATGAGAAGGCTTTCTTTTACTTTCTCATGCTATTGCTCAATCAGTAAAACGAGAGAGTGGCCATGGTCACGTTGGACACCCTGAAGTTGTGTCTTCCTCTTTTTATCTAGGCCTAGTATTATTAGCAGCAGTTGATGGTGAACTGATTACCGTGCACCATGGCTGGAAGGAAATATGAGGAGGAGGATAGCCCCATTGCATTTGCCAACCAAGACCTTATGTCCAGTTGTCCACTCTTATTTCATTTAAAAAACTTAGATTCATCAATAGCTCTAGCCACTCCAGTCCTTTACAGGTTGTCTTCCTGAGAGGCTTTTCAGAAATTGCCACCAACAAAATGCCCAACCTTAAAATGTTGCTAGAAGATACTGTCTGTATCCAAATTGTAGTGATGTGTGTTGTGTACTTTAAAATTTGCTATAAAAAAATAAATAGTTGGAGGCGTATCTGGCATCTAAAAAATGTGTAATGTTTTTTAAAGCCGCACTGACCACCAGTGCCGGGGTCTGTACTAATCAAACAGGCGTTCAAGCATGTAATAAGTTGAGTTACAACGTGTTGGCACCTCCTGTTTGAGTGCTTTAACTGGCTTTCTATTATCATGCTGAATGACCCTCAGCTCTTACCGGGCTTTAAATGAATGGCTGAAATGAGTGCTGATTCTTCTGCAGGTGGACAGTAAGTTGCTTACTTGGTCTTCTTTTTTGAGAAAGTCCTGAACAACGATGTTGATGCAGTGCGCCAAACACAGGACACTGAAAGAACTACCATCTGCCATGGCCTTAACTATATTACTGCCAATGTCCATGGCAACAAATCCAATCTTTAAGCCCTCTTGGTCGCAGCCATGCAAAGACCTTGTTGTTAAAGTCTTCCAAAATGTTTGCAGCTGTATGGGATTTCTCCATGGCGACCATGGCTACTGTTGCATGCTTCTGAGCAGCATTAAAAATCTCAGCAGTGTCAACACCTGCAGATATTTTTTTCCCAGCCCCCACAAAAGAGATCCAGTGTGCAGTGATGCACATGTAATCAGTGGCTTGGCAATTGGTCCACGTCTGTTGTTAGGTGGATACTGTAAACAACACTCTGCTGCAAAGCTTGCCCAAGCATTTCCAGCACATCGTGATGTAGCGCTGGAACAGCAACACTGGCAAAATAGGACCGGCTGCGAACCTTCCATTTTGGGCAGATGGCTGCCACAAATTCAAGAAAACCCACCTTCCACAAAAGAAAAAGGGGGGGAGGTTCAGTGCTAACATTTTAGCCAGCTTCACGTTGTACAAACGTGCCATTGGGTGGTTGTGCTCATACTGCCCCTCCGGCCTAAACATGGCAGGAATGGTAGCATGAATTTTTTTGCTGATGCCACTGATGCGGGTGATTTCTTGAGAGCAGGCGGTGGTAGGCTCAATGTGTTTTTCAGCGGGCAATCACTGTCCCCTGTTGCCTTGGTGTCACGACCTGAGTCTTGTGCCATTGCGATGTTTCTGATGTGGGCGATACTACTGCACTGCTGGGGAGAGGGCTGCTTTGCGTAGCAAAGATATCTTCCTCTTCTTCATCTTCCATGATTGGATCAGATACGGATTCCCTGCTCAGCCGGATTTCACCGCCTTCACCAACAACACTTGCAGTTTTTGGCAGCTAAGGTGCGCCTCCCAATGGATCGTATGGTGCTTTCTCAAATGGGTTGTCTGGCCCCCGGTACCATAGTTTGTACCAAGCTTACCCCGACTAACACTTGCTCCGCAAAGGGAGCATATGGCAATGTTCACCTCCTTCTGGCTAACCGAAAAGAAGTCCCAAACTGGGGAGCTCAACTTTCTGATGCTGGTGCCACTGCCAATGTCGGATGAACAGGAGTTAGGCGGGCGTTTTTAACGTTTGACTCTCTGCAGTACCTACTTCTACTGAGGTGGTTGTGGATGTAGGTTGCTGCTGGGACTTTGCAAATATGGCAGCTGGCAGTGGTTGGATCTGTGGTGCCACTGCCATATCCCCCTGGGAAGTTGGGATGGGGTAACGTCGGTCTCCACTGGGGCTAGGCTAACATCCATGATGAATGACTTGTCGTCATCCTCCTCTTCTATATCTGCCTCCATAACTCTAAGGCTTTCTGGAACCTTCCTTTTCCCTAGCGTCTTCTCGTGGCGTGTCTCACTCTCAGACTGAGGCAGGATCCAAGTGGTGTCTAGATCATCAGAAGGGGGGCTTGAAGAAGAAGATGATGCACCACTAACCCTCCTTTTTCTAGTTGGAGATTTGGAAGACAATGGATCTTCTGAAAGAGCAGATTGCTCTACTTCCTCAGCATGAAGCTCACTCTCTTGAACTGCTCCAACTTCGGGTGGAACTACTATTGGCGGTTGTGGCTGTTGGTGTTGTTCACTTCTCTGAGGTTCCTGTAACGATTGGGTACTACTTTGCGATAGAGATAAGTCAATTTCAACATCACTGCTTGTCGCGTTGCTGTGATTAGACTGACTGCCTCTGTGACACACATGGGAATGGGCCTAGATTGGAGTGGGTCCACTGATTTGGGGGTGCTGCTGCTCCCAACTTGCTCCCCAGAGGCCAGTGCGGCAGGCACAGTTTTTGTTTTTCCAAAAACGATCTGGGGCGACATACCAGTGGTGGTGGTGTTGGTGGTAAGCTCCTTCTTCTCACTGGCCACTTTCTTGGTACCACCTTTCTTTGGGGCCATCTTGAAGCTGTCAGTTAGCAGTGGCACTTAGCTTCACAAGTTAAACAGATGTCTGTGATGTGTCTGGGTCACTCACGCGTCACGCCGTGCACAGGCCTTCTTTCTGGCAGTACTGTGGGTGATGTTGTCTCTTGTGCACCTAAAAGAAAAGAAGCAAGAAGGACATCAGTGAAACATGGCATTGTTGCAGGTCAATTAGTAGTACAAACAAATACAATATTATTTAGTGTGGTCACTGGTTACTCCCTATATATAAATAATTAACAATATAGTGTATCTTCTATTCGTAAAACGGAAAACCACACCAACATAAACTTTCATGGTGACTAACTGTACACTCAGGAAGGATAAGAGAGAGCAAAAACAACAATAACATACAGATGAAACTGTTTGCTTTATGTGCGTCATGTGATGTCACTCACGTGTAATGTAGCACTCAGGGAGGTGTAGCAGACAAATGTCAATGGCAGGAATAATCACTAGACAATGAATGCTGTTGTGCACCTATAGCAGACATGGGGTTGATTGATGCCAGATGTAGCGGAAAATGGACTGAACAAAACAAAAATGTAAAAATTAAAAAAATTAAAAAACATTTGAAAAAATAAAAAATATAATTTACCAATTTATTTGTAAAATGGAAAAAATAAAAAAATAAAAAATTAAACATGGGTGAAGTTATCCTTACAGATATAATAATACGTTATTAAACTGCTATCTCATTGTTCAACCATCCATGCAGCCTATGGCAAAGGGCCAGACTGGCTGGATGTACAAAATGGCTGCCAGCCAGTGCCACCTTGTCATCAACAACAACAAAACTGAGCAGGAAGGCATTGGGAACAAAGAGCTTGCAGACCTGAATGGAAAGCACACTGGCTGCCTACACAGAATGGCCACCGACCACATGGTCACAACAAGAAGCAAGAGGCCTAGAAAACAAAGAACGCATGCAGGCCTATGGCAAAAGCACACTGGCTGGCTACACAAAATGGCTGCCACCACATGGTTATAACAACAACAACCAACAAGAAGGCATGGCCACAACAAAGAAGACATGCAGGCTTATGGCAAAAGCGCACTGACTGGATACACAAAATGGCCACCAGCCACATGGTCACAACAAGAAGCAGGAGGCCCAGAAAACAAAGAACGTATGCAGGCCTATGGCAAAGGCACACTGGCTGGCTACACACAATGGCCACTAGCCACATGGTCACAACTACAACCAACAAGAAGGCACGGCCACAACAAAGAAGACATGCAGGCCTAAACCAAAAGCACACTGTTTGGATACACAAAATGGCCACCAGCCACATGGTCACTACCAACAAGAGGCAGGAGGCCTACAAAACAAAGAGCACATGCAGGCCTATGGACAGTCCACTGACTATACAAAATGACCCCTGGCCAGTGGCCACATGGCATCTGGAACAAAGGCAAATGTTGGCCTATGGCAAACACACACGCACTAGCCAGACAAAGGCGGCATGGTAAAACAGAACACAGCATTAATTTAACAATGCCAAAAACGAAAATTAACAGGGCTAAAAAAAATGTTTACAACAACACACATCCTTCAAAGGCATTACCCCACCTAGTCCTATACACTGTTTGCAGGGGAGAAATGTAAAATACCACACAAAAAATGCAATTTGTATTCAATCCAAATCCATCCATGGCCTAAATGCTGTTTCAAATTCAACAGGCACCACAGAAACAGCTGTTTCTTGCACCCATGACTAGCACTGGGCATACTGTCTGCAATGCCAATTGGCAGACTAGGCCACATATTGAATTACATCAATATTGCAAATGTATTATAAAAACATGGAGAAAATGTAGTAAGCTGTGAAACATTTTTCCTTTACAAAAGAAGAAAAATGAAATGCAAAGAAATCACTAGGCCCCTACTGAAACAACAGCCCACCAACACAATACATTTTAAAAATCCATTAAAAGTACAAATAAATCTAGGTGCATGGCCCCAATCAAACAAAAAACACCAGTTTTTCAACTTACTTGTGAAATATCAAATACAAAATCCTTAAATCCAATGGGATATGCAGCAGACACAAAGAGTGATCCTTCAGCTCCAAATGAAAAGTGCCCAGGTGATGGACAAAGCATTCAGAGTACCCTGCTGGACAGAAACAGGAAGTCAGAGACTTTAGGTCACTTCCTTCCAGTTGGAAAAAGAGTAAAAAATAAAAGAGACTCCTCGCACAAAAAAACCAACTCCAAACGTCAATTCAAGGAGGTTTTTAACTCCAATCGTCAGTTTGGTAAGATTTTGATGCTTTTCGAGGAGAGAATCTTACCCAGATTGCAGCTGCGGTAGATCCAGTGTGTTCGAGATCACGTACAGAAGAAAACATCCGCTGGTGTGCACGAATGACGTTTTGGTGACTGCAAAATCTCTCAGGAGCATGTGGCTGGTTAGCAAATCTCGTCGCACCCGCAACAGCTCTGAAAATCTCGTAGGCGATTGCGAGCGCGGAACAAGTCGCTCCCGCATGTGCAAAAGGACATTTTGAGCGTGCCAACTAAAAAAATCCACTCCATTGTGGAGTGCGGAGTTTAACGGTAACTTCCGAATTTTGCAAACTCCATGAGCAGAGCGGAGTTTTACGCCCGGGCTTAATTCATCCACAGGTACAGATCTGTACTGAAGAGTTGGGTCTGGGGGCCCAATATTCATACTTGGTGCAAACTTTGAAGTGGGAGAAGCTCCTAGAGTCCTCTCCCTACAGCGGTATCTGGAATTTCTTTCCTTCCTGCCCTGGCCCCAACTAGTCTGGGGGCACAAATGACTAGTGTGAAACCCTTTGTGAGTGTACTGAGACAGATCGCCCGTCATGCCAACACCTATTCCCCCTTTCTCTCACTGTCTGCGAGTAATACACAAAGCCCAACAGCTGGCTACACCTTGTCATGCGTATATAAAACCTACAGGTGGTTGCCAGTAGGTAGTTATAATTAGGACCAAAGTTTCCGTAGGAAAAGCGTTTTTTGTTTTGCTAATAACTTTACGAATCTTCATGAAGTTTTCAAAAAACGTCCCCTTTTTGGTTCAGCTGCTGTGTTGCACACTTCCGGGTGATCCGTCAAGCAGGGGCCGATGTATGTCCATGGGGATTTTTCAGTTTTTGAGCACGACTGCAGCCGGAACTGCTGAACGGAATTTCTACAAATTTGGAAGAAAGCTAGATATTGCTCCAAAAATTGTGCTGTTTGTGAATTGGTGTACATCCGTTCAGTAGTTTTTGAGATATTTAATTTTCAAAAATATAGATATCTGTGGACGCGAGTCCTTTTAGCGGACTAGCGAATCCTACTAAAATTTGATTGGCTGCCAACACTGCAACCAGGAAATGTTGGCAGCCATCTTGGGACTTGGCTTGAAGTGCATCTTTTATATGAAGCCCGCTGGTGGGCCAAATCCCAGGTGCATGTTAAAAATAAAGGAGGGGGAACATGGGGGCCCCCCTCCTAGAGTTTAATCTAATCCCTTGGACTACCACCTCCCAGAGGTTTTTGATTTAAATGATGTGAGGGGTGCCCACACAACAACCCCCACGCCCCGGGGACCACCACCACCTCGGGACTTCTTTAATTATTAAATGGGGGGGTTTCTCTGACCCTCCTATCCCCGGGGACCACCACCTCCCCATGACTTTACAAGTGAAAATGTGGGGGCCTGCATGGCCCCCCCGCCTCAGGGGCCGCCACCACCCCAGGACTTTAACTTTTATTAATGGAGGCATGCTGACCCCCCCCAGTACCAGGGACCACCACCTACCCAGGGCAAAACATGACATAAATACGGGAGGGCCATGTTGCCCCCGCAGCCCCAGGGCCCACCACCTCTAACTATAACAGCTGAATTTCACTGGTTTTGTACGAGTGAATGCTGAGCCTAACTATAACGTCCCTGTAACCTTTGCCACTAGATGGTCATAGTTAGTTCTGCCTTTCTACAGAAATAGTGTTTTTTGGTTTGCTAACAACTTTGGCCCCATTTGACGAATCTTCACAAAACTTTCCAAAAAAAGTTCATCCACCTCAGCTCCTTCCTGGAAAGTTTCGGGGTGATCCGTCAAGCGGGGGCTGAGAAAAAAGGGGGTCCCAAAATGCAAAATCCCCATGCATTTTCCATAGACTTCTTTAAGACGGGCTACAACAAAAACTGCTGAACGGAATTAAACCAATTATGGCAGGAAGCTAGATCTTGGTCCGCAGATTGTGTTTTTTGTGATTTGGTGTAAATCTGTTCAGTAGTTTCTGAGAAATTAAGGTTGAAAAATTATTGTATATCTAGATGGTTGGGTCCGCGAAAGTCTTGAGAGACTCTTGCAGGAGTGCCAATTTAAAACTAGAGTGTTCTGATTGGCCCAGGAAGCTCTTTTTCCCTTTTGCCATTTCACTCTTGTGGTAGTCAGACTGCTGCAGGAGTGAGTGCTCTGATTGGCTGCCAGCATGAGAATAATGTTGCTGGCAGCCATTACAAGACTCTGGGACGTGTCCTGAAATAAAGAAAAATAGTACAAGTGAGCAGGGTAGGATACCCTGATTCTCTAGTCCCCATGGGGAGACCCAGAGGGGCCCCACCTGTTGACAAAAAAGAAAATCAGTAAAAAATGCAGCGATCCCGTGAGTCTTGTATGGGATCAGGAACAAAAATGGCACCATGGCCACATTCAATAATTACAAGCTCCAGGGCTGTGTTCATGAAGGGGAGGGGCAGAGTGGCCCCCCTCCCTTTATTTTTAGAAATGGGCCTGGGGGATGGGGTCCACAGGGCCTAACAAGGCTTAGGGAAGGGGCTAGGCGGACCCCCGCCCCTTTATTTAACTAAGTGGCTCCAGGGATGGGGTCCCTGGACTAAGAACTGCTTGGGGAGGGCAGCCACGTGGCCCTCCTTTTATTTTTAGAAATGGCCCTGTGGGATGGGGTCCCTAGGACCTAATAAGGCTCACGGAGGGGGCCACATGGCCTCCCTCCCTTTCACTGAAAAAGAAACTGCCCCAGGAGGTGGGGTCACCAGGGCCTTACAAGGCTCGGAGAGGGGGGCTGGTTGGCCTAACTCACCTTTAATAAAAAAAGGCCCTGAGGATGAGGCCCCCAGGGCCAGACCCTATGGCCAACCCCCCTCGAACCACAGCTGAAGGCTGTGTGCAGTGTGGGGTTATTTGTCTTTGGGGAGTTGGCCACAGGGCCTGGCCACAGGACGGGCCCAGTGGCCAACCCCCCTCCGTGGGACGACCGAAGGACCTGTGTAGTGTGGGGTTGGCTGCCTTAATGGGGTTTGGCTGCAGGCACGGCGAAGGGTTGCATTTACGGATGGTAATTAATATTACTTTACGTTATAAAAACTCTAGAAATTCACTAAAAAAAGGTTAAAGTAACGTTATAGTTAGGTGTAATAAAAAAGATCTGTGTTTTTTTATTTAGAATTTTACTGAAAAAGCCAAAGGTTAAAGAAACATTATAGTTAGGTGAAAATGTCACTGACAACATTAACATTTAAAAAAACCCACAGAACTTCACATGGGGTAAATGATAGTCGTTGAGACTACTGTTGACCCTGGTGTGATGCATTCCTGATATGGGCACTAGAACCAGGCACACAAATGGGGTAGCATTTTTGTTGGGACAAGTAGGGGAATGCTGGGTGTTAGGAATCTTATGGATCCCTGCACATTTCTGTAGTTTTCTTCACAGAAATGCGCCCAAAAATTGTGTTTCATTCAATGTTAAATTTTTGCAGGGTATTCTGGGTAAAACATTAGGGGATCCATGCAAGTGACACCTCCCTGGACTGCCCCAGGTGTCTAGTTTTGAGAAATATCTGGTTTTGGTAGGTTTCCATAGATGGCAGCCGAGCCCGGGACCAAAAAGGCGGTGCCCCCCCTTGTAAAACCAGGTTGTTTTGTAATAGATCATTTTGATGTCTCCACAATATGTTTTGGGCCCTTCTCTTACGCGGGCTCTTGGCCCACCCACACAAGTGAGGTAGCATTTTTATCAGGAGACCTAGGGGAAGGCTGGGTGGTAGGAAATTTGTGCCAGCCCGGTGATCCCACAACTTTCCCACACAGAAATGTGAGGAAAATCTGACTTTTTACCTAAGTTTGAGATTTGCAGAGGATTCTGGGTATAAAAACTTTGGGGGATCCACGCAAACCACACTTCCCTGGACTCCCCCGGGTGTCTAGTTTTCAAGAATGTGCTGGTTTGGTAGGGTTCCAAATGTGTCGGCTAATCTGGGGCCGAAAATACACAGCTGGCCACATTGCAAACAACACCTTTTTTCAGTGGAAAAGTGTGATGTGTCTATGTTGCGTTTGGCACCCTTTCCTGTCGATGGCATGTGATCTACCCACACAAGTGAAGCACCGTTTTTCTTGGGAGACTTTGGGGGATGCTAGGTGGTAGGAAATTTGTGGCTGCCTGAAGATTCCATGAGATTTCTTCACGGAAATTCAAGGAAAATGTGCTTATAAGGCAAAGTTTGAGCTATGCACGGGATTCAAGGTAAAACAACCTGGTGAGAGCCATACAAGTCGCTCCACTCTGAACTCCCTAAGGTGTTTAGGTTTCAAAAATGTGCTGGTTTGGAAGGTTTCCTTAGGTGCCAGCTGAGCTGGACCCCAAAATCCACAGCTACCCACATTGCCAAAACACATAGGGGCATATTCTCAAGAACGTGTGATAACCATCGCAAAAGTTACTTAACGCAACCTCCAACATTGCAGTCTGTCGCGGGAAATTTACGCCGTGTTAACCAAGTATTCACAACACGGCGGTTCCATGCGATAGTCACCAGATAACGCGTCAAATGGCAGCGTTAAAATCAACGCCACGCCGCAGAAATGCGGAACACGAACGCAAAAAAAGCTGCAATGAGTCCAATCGCGATACAAAAAGCATCGAAAACCAGCGGCAGGCCTGCAAATCCCACGCGTCTGGTGGGTAAATGCACTATAAAAGCAACAAAAACAACACACCAGAAACAATCCAAAGTGCGTAGCAACATGGATGCACCCTGACCCAGCGCAGAGGCCAATGCGAATCCCACAAGCCCCACAGTCCACCAGCAAGGAACAACGGGGTTGGGGAAGACCAAGGAGAAGAGGGAGAGGAAGACGGGGTGCAATCCGTAGGAAAACAAGACCAGCGTCACGGATGTGACAGAACACTACCAGCAACTGACCCTCAATCAGACTACCTTGAATGCAGCCGGGGTGTCGAGGAGGCCAATGGAGGAGGCCAAGAGGCGCTGGCAGGACGTGAAAACCTAAACCAGGCCCAAAGCCGCTGCCAACAGGAAGGCAGCAATGGCGACAGGAGGTGGGAGTCCTGCGCCACAGGAGGAGCTGGAGGAAATGAAGGCCAGTCATCAGTGTGGAGACGGTGCAAGGAGGTGAGAGTACGGACACAGCTCGAGAGGACCTGACACAACAACAACAGGGTGAGTAACCAAGAGGGACTGGGGGGACGGGGGAGATGGGCACAATGGCACACATGCACAACGATGTGTAGCACACTGCACACCCACAATTACCCAGGGTCATGTCCCCCATCCCCGTGGCACACTGCAGCACACACACATGGCAATCACAGCACATCCCATGACAATGTGGCACAAAGTGCAACACCAACACTGCAGAACAGGGGACACAACTGGGTCCGCCCATGTGCAGAAACAGGCCAATCACATTTGACAGAGCAGGGAACTGTGAGATGCATATGTACGGATACAACCTCACATCAGTTATGTAGTCCAAATGTCCACTGTCCCCCCTCAAATTGCCAGCACCGCCCAAACAGTCACAATGTACATTGTCACACAGTCTGCATGTCTACAAGAACAATGCGCCAACATAAATGTCAACACAATGTCAAAATGCATCTCCCCTTCACATTGCAGAGGGACAAACAACACTTCCAGCAGGTCAGACCACACAACCCATCAGTGATGCCGGAGACGACCAACACACCTTCGACACCGACGCCCTACAACAGCCCATGGACATCCCACGCAACCCACCACCAGGACCAGGGCAGACAAGCTACTCAGAGGAGAACCCAGCCCCTGCAACAGACCACACAGAATGAAGCACCCACAAGCACGGCTGGCTCACAACACTTCACCGACCCACACATGGCACCCCAATGCCAGGTGTCAGAACGCCAAAAGGAGGTGGCCGTACAGGTGCGGGTGTGGTCCGAACCCATGGAAGGCGAACTAGATCACATACGTGGGTGTCAAATACCCTTCAGGGACCACCTACACCCCACAAAGGAGACCCACACTGCCATAGAGACACATGCAGATGCACATTCCCAGTAAAGAACCACACCCAGGGGCACGCACATATCAGTCACACACCCACATTGGCTCTGCATACGACGGCCCAGTCCACTCCCCTTACGAATTGAGTGGGTGACGACAAAGCCACATGTCCAAGCTCTAACCCGCTGCCTGCGGTGACATGTCTGCGTCCGCTGTACACAGCACAATGTAATGTCGTAGGGCCCAGGGCCCTCATGCATACAACAAGACAACAGGGACACATGCAGATATTATGTTGAACTGGCTACAGGCACGTGCGCCCGGCCCCTTCATTGGCAGGCCCACATGTACAGTGACGCCTGTGCTGGATGTGTGTGGGGTGAGCATAAGCCAGCCCGCACGGAGTGCTTGGTGCTGGCAACAACTTGAACAGTGGACACCAGTGCAATGGAAACAGAAAACACCTGCATAACAGAGTCAACTGCTGAGCAACATGGAGGGAGCCGGAGCAAGTCCAAAGTCACCCAACATAGAAACCGAAGTGTCCGTGAGTTGCAGTGCACTGAGGTTGGGGCACTAGAGCTGAGCGCGCTCATGTGATGAAAATGACTAGGATTGTGTCCATTCGGGATATTCCTGATGCAGAGGGGTGTGTTAGACCTGCATCAACTTCCTCATCAACGTCCCAGGTCCCCCACACTGCCTGAGGTGACAATGCTGCGCAACCTCTCCACAGCACAAAACTCAATCAGTAGCTGTCCATGGGTTGCGGTGCACTGAATCAGTGGCACCTGGAGTGCTGAGCAGGGGATCAGGCAGATGATGGCATCCACGACAGGTCTGAGCAACTCCGTTAGTCTGCCAGTACCACTGTTTCGACTCTGGCAGATGGTGGTTGGAGTCGGCCCTGGCGTGGTGGCATGTGCCTCCTGTGGTGATGCGACGTCCGGGCCGGTCAGGACTCAATTTGATGTATGAGCCCTAGTGGTCCGCAGTTGAGGCCGGAGGCAGCGGACAGCGCAGGGCCACATGCACATGGCGTCGATGACCCCAAGACCACCGTCACAGAGGTCATCCAATATTCATTCAGACAGGGTCCCTGACTTGAGCTGCACAGAGTTGGTGGCCCCGGATGCACAGCGGCAGGCACAGGCACACCGCCACGGGACGGTGACTTGCGGTCCACTGAGGTAGGGCCACACAGACTGAGCGGGTCCTCATCGATGTTGAAGGTGAATGTGGCGGAGGGTTGCGGGGGACAGTGGAAGGTGTCCTCCAGGGCATGATGCAGAGGACAGAAGCTATCCGGAAGCAGCAAATGGAGGAGTGGAAAGCGACTGCCTCGTTGCCACCACCAATTCGGTATCAGCTGCATGAGGATGAAAACTACCCCCTAGTCCATAGACTCAGGCGCCACCAATGTGCGACCAGAGAGTGTCCATGAATGTCGGGGAACAGACTTAGTGGCACCGGGGCTGAGAGGGGATGCAGTCTGCGATGATGCCGGTACACTGATATGTACTCCGGCATTGCCGAATCAAGACTCTGTGACCTACTGGACCGCAGTGTAGGCCGGAGGCAGCGGTCAGCAGTGGACCACAGCCACGTGTCGTAGGCTCGCAATGCACAGAGTTAGTGACATCAGTGCAGTTGTCGGTAGTGTTCGATCACCTCCGTAACGATGATCCTTTTTTCCTCCCAAATGCAACGCGTCATCCTCTTATGCCTCTCCTTGCGTGCAATGATTCGTACTGTGCCTTTGAATAATCGATGGTCAGTTCCAATTCTGTGACCTACTCGAGCGCAGCGTAGGCCGAGAGCAGTAGTCCGCGTGGGCCCACAGAATCTTGCGGCTGTGATGTAACACTAAGACCTGTTGGCACCACATCGAAGGGTGTATAGTGACATACACTCAGCCATGATTTATGTGCTCTACCATGGTGTAATCAAGACTCAGTTCCAAATGTGTGACCTACTTGTCCGCTGTGCATGCCGGTGGAGTATGTCAATGAGAATGGAGTACTGCGGAGGCCGTGATGGTCTGAGGAGGCTGCCAAGGTCGCAGGTCTCGGGCTTGGAGATTGCACCGGCACGTGGTGGACCCTCTTCCACACACGCCGGTGTCGGAAGGTGGGCATTGAGGCCTGGGTGCGCAGGGGCGGGCAGGACTGGTTGGTGGACCAGCGTACCGGGGTGCAGCAGGCGCACAGGATCGCTGGCAACACCGCTCACGGCGTCGGCCTCGTGGCGGGGTGAGAGGCGCTGCCCTGGCAGAGACGTTGGGCATTCGGGTAAGAGGACCACGTCCAGAGTTACGTGCCTTTTATTCACACTCCTACGCTGGCCTGGCGTACGCCAGGCCAGCCCACTCCGCTCACGCTTACGGGGGGACGTCACAAGCTACATTTCCACGATCTTCCCCACTGGCTGGGGTGACATGGTTGTGTACACTGTCCACTACACTCCAAACACCAGCGGTGTGTGTCGACATGGATATGTGTGTGGTCTGCATACTGCAGTCTGGCCAGCACATCCATGCCACACTTGGCATTGTGTACATTCTCATTCATTGGTCCCTTGCCTCCTTCGCACATGCCTGGTCCCCACCTCTTCCGACATTGTGCTATTGTGTATCCGAGGTGCCATGCCCTTGATGGCTCATGTACATGGCTGGCCCAGGTTCCCACAGTGAGTTGTGCTGTCATGTCTGGTGGGTGTGCATGTTGTATGTGAGCTTGTGACGTGTGCATTTCCTGTGTTGTGTGTTGCATGATTGTGGAGTTGAGGTGTGTGGTGTGTGCATTTGGTATTGGCCAACGAGCAGTGCATTTCCGTGGGTGCCATCCTGGTGGCGCAGGTTGATGATGGACTGTCAGGAGGTGCAGGTATCATGCACACTGCCTGGGTGGTTGGCGGCGGCGTTGGCGGGGAGTCCACGGTGGTCCACTATTGCCTGCACATTGGTGGGATACGTGCGCTTTCTGTAGCGCTTATTGTGTGCAGTGTCGCCAGGGGCCACTAGTAGGACATGTGTGCAGTCAATTGCCCCCTGACACGTGCGGGAAGCCAGCTGTGGCGTACACACCTTGCTTGGTCTCTGGCTGTTCCTGCACAGTGTGTGTGAAGTATAGATAGTGGGGTACCAAGCTGATGGTGTCATCCATGACCGTTGTGGGGGACTTGGATTGGCCTGGCTGTGTGACGCCTCCGTCTCAGGCAGATGTTGGTTGGAGGGTACCAGAGGCCAACACGTGCAGCACGGCCAGCAGCTTTGTCTGCGGTGGGATGTTGGTTGTCCGCTGTGTTGGTACCGTCAACCTGTGGGCAATGGTGGTCAGGATGCGGAGGAGGGTTGTCCCTTTGGGCATATAGTGGGCAATGACATTCTCTGGTGTTGGGTCTGTGAGGTTGGTGCATTTTCGGAGGGTTGCTGTCTTTGTCTGCGCTGCCTCAGTGTTGGTCCGGGGGGGCGGTGGGTGTCCGGGGGGGTGAGGGTGGTCCTGGGGGTGGTGGCGGTGGGTGTTGGGGCCCTCTTGGGTGTCCGGCCCGCATGTTCAGTGGCTCCATGGCATCTGTTGGTCTTCAGGTGTGGCTGTGGGCTGGGCTCCCTTTTGTGGTGCAGGCTGCAGTCCGACTTTACACCAGGTCAGAGCAGGTGTTAATTTCCTGCTGCTAACGCGCTATATCACATGTTTCGTGGTCTTTTCGCCGATCTGGCTGGTCGTTGAGAATGTTGCGGAGTAGTGTTTTCGCGGCTTTTTGCACGGGTACGCCTACTCTGCATCTCATTAGCGATAGTTCCCGGGGTCATCTGTGGCGATGGTTTTTGCAGCTGCTATCGCGGGTAAACTGGTGTTATGGGCTGTTAACACCAGCTTGTGAATGGGGCGATGAATTTATCGCAACTTTGGCTGCGATAAAGTGCCGTTAACTCGTCGATAGCTCCTTGAGAATATGCCCCATAGTTTTTCACCGAAAAAATTTGATGTGTCACTGTTGTGTTTTCCGCCCTTTCCTGTCTCGAGCTTTAGGTCCTACCCACACAAGTGAAGGCACCATTTGTCTCATGAGTCTTGAGGGAACACTGGGTGGTAGGAAATTCATGGCTGCCTGCAGATTTCAGGACTTTTCCTCACAGAAATAGAAGGAAAATGTGTTTTTTTAGGCAAAGTTTGAGCTTTGGACGGGACTCCGGGTAAAAAAAACCTGGTGAGAACCATAAAAGTTACCCCACCCTAGACTCCTCCGGGTTTCTAGTTTTCTAAAACGTGCTTGTTTGGTAGGTTTATCAAGGTGCGGCATGAGCTGGTGCCCAAAATCCACAGCTACCCACATTGCAAAACACATCGTTTTTCATAGATAAAATGTGATGTGTCTACGTTGTGTTTTGCACCCTTTCCTGTTGCGGGCACTTGGCCTACCCACACAAGTGAGGCACTGTTTTTCTTGGAAGACTTGGGGAAACACTGGGTGGTAGGAAATTTGTGGCTGCCTGTAGATTCCAGGACTTTTCCTCATAGAAATGCAAGGAAAATCTGTTTTTAGGTAAAGGTTGAACTTTGCACGGATTCTGGGTAAAAAAACTGGTGTGAGCCACCCAAGTCCCTCCACCCTGGATTCCTCTGGGTGTCTGGTTTTCAGAAATGTGCTGGTTTGGTAGGTTTCCGCAGGTGCCAGCTGAGCTGTGGCCCAAAATGCACAGCTATCCACATTCCAAAAACAGATTGTTTTTTCAGTGGAAAAATGTGATATGTCTATGTTGCGTTTTGCGCCCTTTCCTGTTGTGGGCACTTAACCTACCCACACAAGTGAGTTACTGCAGTATTTGGGAGACTTGGAGGAACGCATGGTGGTAGGAAATTTGTGGGTCCGTAAAGAGTTCAAAAGTTTTCCTCACTTAAATGCAAGGAAAATTTGTTTTTTAGGCAAAGTTAGAGATTTGCAAGGGGTTCTGTGTAAAAAAACCTTGTGAGAGCCATGCCAGTCTCCCCAACCTGGTTTCCCATCGCTATCTAGTTTTAAAAGATGTGCTGGTTTCCTAGATTTCCTTAGGGGCCGGATGAGCTGGGGCCCAAAATGCACAGCTAGCCACCTTGTAAAAAACAAATGGATTCTGCTGGGTAAAATCTGATGTCTCCAAGGTCATGTTTTGGAGTGTTTTGTGTTGCAGGGCAAGGCCCAGTCAAATAGGTAGGGTACCATTTTTATTGGGAGGCATGTGGAAATACAGAATAGCAGAACATTTGTTATTACCTATTGAATATCTCTATGTTTGTGCCTTTCAAATGTAAGCAAGTGTGTAACACAGAAGACATTTTACAAAATGCCCTCTGAAACACATGCCAGTATGGGTATGGGTACCCATAAATTCAGAGGTGTACAAACAGCCACTTCTCCTAAACTCAGCATCTGGTGTACATTTCAGAAATACTGAGTTTTCCTTCATATCCTTTTTTCATTCTTTATAATTTACCATATGAATTGCTGTTAGTGGGTACACAATTAAAAATCATTGTAAGGTGCAGCTCAGTTGTTGGCTCTTGGTACCTCGAGTTCTTGGAGAACATACAAGCCCCATATATCACCGCAACCATAAGGGTCTATTAGATATAACAGTATATTGCTTTTGAAAATCTGCCATAGGAAAAAGAAGTTACAGATGAAAACGTGGACGTAAATGGCTATTTGTTTCAACTCAATTTCAATATTTTTTGTTTCATCTGTTTTTTTAATAGGAAAACTTAAAGGATCTACAAAAATGACCCTTGCTGAATTCAGAATTGTGTCTAGTTTTCAGAAATGTATAGCTTTCCAGGATCCACTCTGGGTTTCACACATGTTTCCACCACAGACTGAAAGGAGGTTAAAACACAAACATAGGAAAAATTGACTATCTCCCAGTAAAACGCCAAAACTGTGGTAAAAAATGTGGTTTTGTGAATCAAGTCTGCCTGTTCCTGAAACCTGGGAAGATGGTAATTTTAGCACTGCAAACCTTTCATTGATGCCATTTGCAGGAAAAAAAAATAGGCGCTTTCTTCTGCAGCACTTTTTTCCCAACAAACCAAAATTTAGCTATATTTTGGTTAATTTGTCAGTCCCTTCCAAGGGAGTCCACAAACCCTGGGTACTTTTAGAGTCAACAGGAATTGTTGGGAAGAAAGGACACAAATTTGGCATGGATAGCTTATGTGGACAAAATGTTATGCCTAAGCGCGAACTACCCCAAATTGCCAAAAAAAGGCTTAGCTCCTGAGGGGGGAGGGGATTTAGGGGGTAAAGGCTTAGCAGCAAAGGGGGTTACTCTTTGAACAGGACGCTAGATGCAGCCCTCCAAGCCTGAGACATCAAACAGCTTCTCATAGAATCGACTGCACTCGCAGACAGACCCTCAGCATCACCGGAGCTCCTAGCAACCAGGAGCACCAAAGCCTGATCAGCCTTGAGCGCGTGCAGCACACACCAGCCTCTGCTGGCACTTACTGCCAAACTACACTGCAAGAGGTAAGCTCAAATAAAGAAACAGCCTTGCGCATGTTTACGAAGCTGCCTGCTGTTTATTACTTGATTTGTGGATACAAGGCATATGCAGTGGCAGCTCCTCCGCTAAGGCGGAAGAGCATCGCCTCACTGCTCTGCAGTAGTAAAAGAAAGGAAAAAATAAAATTATAATAATTAATGTTAGTATCATTTTATTTTGTCCTCCTGCTGCGGCAACTTTGCGTGATGGGGCTGGGCTGCAGAGCAGGGGAGGAGTGGTAGAACCCTCCTAAGTGCGCAATGACTGTTTGGTCAGCCCTCTTGGGCAACCCAAAACAGTCATGTGCACTTTCCCTGTTCTCCATGCAGGCTGCATTAAAGCCTGCGTGGAGAATATACCCATCCTTCCAGCCCCTGGCTGAGTGCCGTGTCACGGCGCTCAGACCAATCACAAAGCTGCATTGCAGCATTGTGATTGTTCAGAGGAGCCTGGCTGTGCTTCCTGTTCCTGGAATCAGACGCAGGAGAGCAGAAGCAGAGTCTTGGGACCCGGTGGCAAGGTGTTTATTTATTTTTTTACATTGCGACCTGCGCCTGCCCCCGACCGCCCCGCCACCCGCGAGCTGTGCCGGCTGCCACTGGTATTACAGGGTGTTCATGAGCTGCTTTTCACTTATCTGAGGAAGGGGGTTTGTAGGCTGGGGAGTTTGTTGGGGTTGGAATTTCTGAACACTAGAGCAGTTTTTCTGCACAATTTAGTTCCCACATGCCTATTGGTACTTTAAGTACATCAACAGTCGCTGTAGCTCTTCCTTTCCACATTTTAGGCTTCAGTCGACCTTTGCAACCGAAAGCCAATAATGTGCACCTTTGAAGTGAACTCACCAGAAGACCCCTATAGTTTTACCTCAAACGCATTTACTTGACCTCAAAGAGATGAACGGAAACATGGATGAAGAGACATAAATATGACATGGAACGACAGATAAAATCCGCCGTGGCCTACACAGGTAAACACAGTGGGGCGGGATGGGGACGGGGTGTGGCTGGATGGGGGCGGGGTGGGGTGGGAGGGTGCGAAGTCGACAGACAACAGAATATGTATAATTAAATAAATAAATAATATCTATTCCGTCATCTGTCAGCTTCCCCCCCCCTGCCGCGCCCTGCCCTGCCTCACCACGCTTACCTGTGCCGGCCACCGCTGGATAAAATGCTCGCACATGTGCTTGCTTTCTCGCCACCTAAAAGTTATTATTGTGCGAAAGTAGTGCATCAAGGCTAAGAACAAGTAGACAGTACTAAATGTAGATTGGATTTTATTACTGAGTTCTATTTTCTTCTGATATGTTGCTTTAACACAGAGTGCTCGTGGTAGAACAGTTTATTTTTTAGCAAGGATATTATAAAAGGCTAGTGTCAGATGGTAAAGCTTTAAATGCTTCATTACGCGTTCAGATATTTCTTTTGTGAGAATGTATAGATTTACTGCAAACATCGTCAGAAAAATATTGTCTGAATTGTTTGTTCTCACCAATGTGGAATATGCTGCAATAAGATAAAGCTGCCAGTGTCACATGTAGGCAGTGCTTAATTTGAGCCAGTGGTTTACGGTGCTCAGCACCGGCACTTAATTGTCAACATCGGGACTCATGACAGCCAGCCACATGGTGGCGCTCTTTTCCAATTTCGTGATGAACACAACAGTTTTTTTATTAATTCTATATACATTAAAATGACTATTATCTGCCACCCAAAGCTAGAAAAATAGCTTGGGTGGCAGGTATCACTCATTTTTAATGTATAGAAAGTCTGGATTGGCAGTAGTAGCGCAATGGGAGATGCAAGCTGCTGTGGTCTCTTCACAAGGGCCCTGGCACTTATTTATTTACAAACTAAGTACTGCATGTAGGTTCTGTGAAAGAAAATGATTGGTAAATGCATGTAACCAGGGCACAAGTCCTAAAAAAAGAAGTGGGGGGACTCTCCAAGTTAGGTAGTATCACAGGAAGTGACATCACGACGCGCAGCATTGCAGGAAGTGACATCACAGGAAGCGACATCACTGCGCAACAGGTTCCTTTACCCAAGGATTGACAAACTTACTGCTGCCAGCCTAACCTGGCGTAATATTCCATGTGCAGCACATTTCCATGTAGATGTGATTGCTTTAGCTGCCTGGTGGTTAACACATTTGATGGAAAGATCGGTTTTTGTCTAGTCCTAGTTTTGATTTAATGTAGCATACAGGGTTAATGCACCTCCTGCAAAGCACATCATGTAACATGCAGAGGGCAGATTTTATTTTATGTAGATAGGTAAGTAAGTGGGTTACTGCTTTGAACACCGAGATCCTTTTGTTACACGCAGTGGCATTATAATCCTAGTATAGCACAGTGAGCTCTGAAGAATGATATGTGACTCCTACACCCAGTAACCCTCACTGTCTTATGTAACACATCCTGTGCAATGATTTACAAACTTGTGTGATTTATTGTCAATATAATGTGTATGTTTGCTGTAATGTGATCTGACACCCTATATTGGGATGAATAGCGCTGTAAAACAAATAAAAAATACTGGTATTTAAATTGTTATTTTGCACTGGGACAGAGTAACACATCTGACATTCTTACAGTGCATGAATATCTATTATATATGGGGGTCCCAACAAAGTCAAAATCGTGCCTCTCTTATGCGCCTTTGAAGTGTTAACAAGCGGCTGCTTTTGTTTCCCTTTCTCTGCATTTACATCTAGGTGTGAGGCTACAGGCAGGCCCCAGCCTGGATACTCGGACAAAGTTCAGCATATTTTAGAGTGGGGCTCAACTTCTTGGCAGGGTGGACAGCGTCCTGCCTGTGAAAAGAGTGGGTGGACGCCGTCCACCCGCGTGTACCCCCGACTCGAGCCCTGCATGTAACACAGAGGCGTATCTATGTCAGGTTCTCGGAAAAGGCATTTTAGCGCATAATGAAGAAAGAATGGGGCTGATATATTTCGAAGGGAGTGGGGAAGAGCGCTGTAGTACAAAGACGGTGAGTCAAGGAGTTGGAAACAACTAGGAGCTCATGAGACTGGCAACTCGTTTTCTTGCTTCCTCCCTTGTACTTCCGCAACAGGCCAGATCAATAGTTGGGAGTCGCTCATGGGGGCCGAGTGAGCCGATCTTATTGCGGCCTACGGGGCACCAGCAGTAGCTTTTTTTGGTTTTTTGAAAGTTTTATATAGCGCGAACTCGACCCGAATGTATTGGAGCGCTTTACATGAGCACCAGTTATGGTACACAAGGATACATTCATTTTTGGTAAGCACTGGAAGATTACATGATGTGCCCAGAATCACAGGATGTAGAGCCAACGAGAGACTCGAACCTTGTTCCTCAGCTCCAAAGTAGGCAGCCATTATGCCACATCCTCTCCCCTAGTTCCTTCTCCAGCAGGCAGTTTCACACACACACATAGACCTGTTTACGCCGATGCTACTTTTCAGAGCACCGTACATCCTTTACACAGGTAATTGTGTGCTTGCTACTGGATTTCCAAGGGTAGTAACAAAGACAGTCGTTAGATGCCAACGTTTTATTGCAAAGAACAAATTCAGATTGCAGAAATAAAACCACGATGGCTAAAGTTGCTTGGCACCTGACACAATCGCTCTGGCAGGATATTAATTTCTATTCAAATCAAAACCTATAAATGAAGACATATTTTATCTCCATCACAGTGGATGTAAATTTAACTCTACTTAAATCAGATAAAGTTACCAATTTACACACTCTTGTCCCCTATGTGTGTGGCTTTGTACAGTTCACAATGCAAACTGAACCAACTCTGTAAACCCGCATTTTGTAAAAGAAGGGAATTGAGAAACGGGTCGTCGAAGAGATGATTTCCCAGAAACTGACATTTCACTCAAGTGGGAAAGCCTTACGGTGCACAAACGTGCAATGTGTTGGGCCCCCACCCTTCACACCAGTAATTATGCTATAAGCATTCTTGACATGTTTGTGCGTGCTGCAAGTGGTACAGATTGCAAATGCCTACAACGAATAAAATAAAATACACATCTTGACAGCGCACATAATGTTGGTGTAACATTGCACAAATGTACAATATTTACATCTATCTTCTGGGTCAGATTCCCACCACTAGGAAACACTTGCATAAGTGATACTCAAGCACATGACCAAAAGCTAAACACAGAGTTGTATATTTAAAGAACAAGTAACCAGGGACCGGCTTCCTGCGCTGTCTCTGCTCGTGCCACCATAATCCTGACCTGACAGTTCAATCAGGGACAGCCGGCATGGCTCGCGGGTGGGGGTCACGGGGGCGTCGCGGGGGTGGGGGGGTGCAGGTGGTGTTGCACGGGGAGCAGGGTTTAGAAATTTTAAAAAACTTACCTCGAGGCCGGGTTCCACGTCTTCTGAGCTCCTGCTCTCCTGAGTCTGCTTCCAGGAACAGAAAGCAGGCAGCCAGGCTCCCTCCCCTAAGCCAATCACAACACTGCAATGCAGCGTTGTGATTGGTCTGAGCGCCGTAACACGGCGCTCAGGCAGGGGCTATAGGGGTGGGCATGTTCTCCATACAAGATGTAATGCAGCGTGCATGGAGAACAGGGAAGTGCGCATGACTGCTTTGGGCGGCCCGAGGCTGAGAGGGCCGACCAAACAATCATTGTGCACTTGAGTGGGCATACCACTTCGCCCCTGCCCTGCTCCGTGAGCAGAGCAGCCCCGCCCACCCTCCCGCCCGCAATGGAAACATAACTGAAAGTTATTATCATGTTATGTTTCCTCTTCTCACACTGCTTGAAAGCAGTGGGGAGACACTCCTACACCATAGCGGAGGAGCCGCCACTGAGTTTAATGGACCCATGTTCCCTAAAAGAAACAACCAATATCTTATGGGACCTTCCAATTCGAGGTGGTATTACAGAAATTCACTGTTGGCACAGTATGCCCTTAAGTTACTAATCCAAATTCAGCACCCACTTACCACCCACTCCTTTCCTAGTTGGCTCTACTTGCCTGTAGCAGGCCAATTGTTGGGCAATATGCTACCTCCTCTCTTTAAGGCCAGCGTCAGGTACTGATTCAACATTAAACCAAAAACGGTGCCTGGTAGAGTTTATATGCATGTGCATCAACCACTCTAGAGGAAAAGAAGACAAAAGAGCCTTACCAGGAGGACCCTTCATTTTTAAAACCCCTTACCCTTTTCCCCGAGTGCAACACCCCCCTAGACAGAAATGACACCTCCCATAAAGCAATGGGGTAAGTTGGAATACCGTGGCAACCCGAGGAGAGAAACACTGTGCCCTCATCTCTCTGGGCCAATCTTTCGGCCCATAGCGCAACTAATGGCACCCCTCTTTGATTTTCAGGGAGTGCTTGCCATGAATTGAACCCAAGGCTTCTTGTTCCACATTGTGCAATTTAACAATTAAGTCACTTACATTTTAGTGCATGATGTGTTTTAGTGTCAAAATCCGCATAATTATGAGCTTTATTATAGAGATGGGCGATAAATTCTGCCCTGCTGAGAGACACGTTTGCAGAGTGGAGGAAAAAGGTGCGTGGCCTCTGACCACCTTTCAGCAATCCCACTGTGTGGGCCTTACTGGAGGCAACAGGTGGGCTAGTTGGCCCCTAAGGACCCTCAGGAGCAAAGGGGACTTCATCCCCCAACTGAGAGTGTGCCAGGAGGTGCATTTGTAGAGTATTGGAGATAGGGGTTGGGGCCTCTGGCGAGTTGCCGGATTTGTTTTAATTTTGTTTTAATTTTAGGAAGGGGGCTGTGTGGCCCCCCTTCCCTTGACCCATTTGGGCCCCGGGTAACCCACCCCACGGGGCCTAACCCATTTTGTATTTTTTTATTACAATAAACCATGAGGGGGGCCATGCGGCCCCCCACCTGAGGCCGATTTCTGCCCCGGGGACCCCATCCCCCTGGGCACGGTCATTTGTTTTTTTTTAAGGAGGGAGCCATGTGGCTCCCCTTCCCTGGGCCAGTTTTGACCCCGGGGACCCCATCCCCCGGGGCCTGCCCTCTATTTAATAAAAAAAATATTTTGGAGGGGGGCTGCACAGCCCCCTCCTAATCCCAATTTTGGCCCCAGGGACCCCACCCCTAGGGGCCAGGCCTTAATCTTTTTTTTTTTTTAAATGGAGGCCCCCCTACCCGGGCAACTATTTCCCCCAGGACATCACCTGGGGCATGGCCAGGTCATTGGGGACCGCGGAGGGAGCCTCAGGGCCCCCATGGTCCCTACTGGCTCCCTGCCTCCTGCGGGAGCCGGCATTGCTTTTGGGCAGAGGGAGCCCAGGGGGGTGGCGATCCCCAGGGCCATTTACGGCTCAAGGAAGGGGGCCGCACGGCCCCCCTCCCATTTTTAAAATAGCCCCTGGGAGGTGGTGGTCCCCAGGGCAGCGGGGGTGCGTGGCTCCACTGCATTTTTTAATACTAGCCCTGGGTAGGTGGCGGTACCCGGGGCTGCGTGGGGGGCCTGAGCCCCCCCACACTCCTTATTTCAGTATAGCTCCAGGGAGGTGGCGGTCCCCAGGGCTGCAGGGGGGCTGCATGGTCCCCCGCATTTCAGATAATTAGCCCCGAGGAGGTGGCGGTCCCCGGGGCTCCACGCTTCTTTGCACTTATAGCCCGGGAGGTGGTGTTCCCCGGGGCTGTGGCGGGGCAGCGTGGCCACCCACATTAAAAAGAATTAGCCTGGGGAAAATGGTGGTCCCCGGTGCTGCATGGGGGCTAGAGCTCCCCACACATTCTAATTCAAAATAGCCCTGGGCGCCCCACCCGCAATTCAAAGTATTAGCCCCAGGGAGGTGGTGGTCCTCGAGGCTGCGGGGGCCCACACGGATCCCTGCATCTTTATTAATTATTGCCCTTGGGACCTGTCCCACCCGGGGGCCTAAAGTAAGCAAACTGCGGGAGCCCACGCTTTTTTTTTCTGCCGGATTTGCGGATCGACAGCGAATCCCGCCGAATATTTTTTTTTAAATGCTTTTTTTGGCCCCCCCTAGACAGGCCCAGGGGGTCAGGGTGATTCTGGACCAAGAGCTACCTTTCTGCCATATTTGGTGTAATTCCGCTCAGCAGTTTGGGCTGTAGCTGCGTCAACAGTTTCCTATGGAAATTAACATGGAGAAAACGCATTTTGGGACACTGCCTTTTTCTCGGCCCCTGCTTGACGGATCGCTTCAAAATTTCAAAGACAGCAGCTAACTTGACCACCTCATTAGTTTTGAAAATTTCGCAAAAATTCATCAAACGGTGCCAAAGTTATAGGCAAATCAAAAAACGCTTTTCCTATGGAAACTAGGCCCTAACTATAACTACCTACTGGCGACCGCCAGTAGGTAATATATATATATATATGTTACCTACTTATGTTCACCAGTAGGTAGTTATAGTTAGTACCGGGTTGCCATAGGAAAATCATGGAAAAGCATTTTTGTTTTGTTAATAACTTTGGGGCTAATTTAAATCTTGGCGGAGAGGAATACTCCGTCAAAAACATGACGGAGATCCCGTCCACCGTATTATGATCGAATTATATCCTAAGGAGATCATAATATGGCAGATGGGATATCCGCCACATTTGTGATGGAATATTCCATCTGCTGAGATCTAAATAAGGCCCATTTGAAGAATATTCATGACATTTTCAAAACTAGTTTGCCACTCACTTCAGCTGCTGTTTGGAAAGCTTTGGGGTGATTCGTCAAGTGGGGCGGAGAAAAAGGGGGGGTCCCAAAACACGTTTTTCACATGCTATTTCCCTTGGGGATTTTGAATACAACTACAGCCCGAACCACTGAACGGTATTACACCAAATTTTGCAGAAAGCTAGATCTTGGTATAGAAAAAGTGCTTTTTGAAATTTAATGTAAATCCGTTCAGTAGTTTTGGAGTTATTGAAGAAAAAAGATTTATGTATGTCTAGGGACGCGAATCCTCTGCATAGCAGACCGATCTCATGGTGAGATCTGTTTGGCTTTCACCACTTCAACCAGGAAGTGGTGGCAGCCATCTTGGGACTCGGGACACGGCTCAAGTCCCAAGAAAAATTAAAAAAATCTTCTTTCATTTTTTTAACATTTTGCTGCAAATCAGCTGCAAATTAAAGAAAAAACAAGTACAGTTTCCCATACTTGTTTTTTTCTTGATCCCCGGGTGGGCCAAGTCCTGGGTGAACATTAATATGTACTTGGGGGGGTGAGGGGAGTGTCTGACCCCCTCCCCAGTCTGATTTTGGCCTCGGGGACCCCAATATTAAAAAGGGGGAGGGGGGCTGCATGGGCCAATTTTGGCCCCTCTCCCTGGGCTGATTTTAGCCCTGTGGACCCCATCCCCCGGGTCCTGGCTTTTCTAACAAACTGAAAGGGGGTACACGGTCCCCCTCCCAGGCCGATTTTGGCCCAGGGGACACCATCCCCCAGGGCCTGGCTGTACTTAAAGAGGGGAAGAGGGGCTGTGCAGCCACCCTCGCTTGGACGATTGTGACCCTGGGGACCCCATCCTACAGGGCCTGGCCATAATTAGAAAAGGGAAGGGAGCCACGGGCTCCCTTCCCCAAGCCATTAATGGCCTTGGGGACCACATTACCCATGCCCGGCTCCTGCTATGTCCCGGGGTGCCAACTCCCAGGACATAACAGTTTCCCTACCCACAGTGGTGCAGGCAGGGAAACCCTCTCCCCCCAAGTACAAATTAATGTTCCCCGCGCGTTCTGGCCACAGTAATGCGGGCAGGTAAACAAATCTGAATTTTGCTCCCGCCCGCAGGGAGCAGCATGTCTAGCCGCTCCCTGCAGGCAGGTGCCATGACAACTCCCACTGGATGCGGGGAGATGGCTAGGGCCTTGGGGGCCTTGGAGCTACACCCGCGGAACCCCAACAAGGATATGGTGGGTGCCCTGGGTGGGCGCCAGGACACCCACCCTTTGTTGGCTGGGCCCGGGGAGATCTGGTCCCTGGGGCTGAAATCGGTCCGAGGAGAGGGGGCATGGCCCTCTTTAGTAATTAGCTAGGCCCCATGTGATGGAGTCCCCTAGGGTTGAAATCGCCCCAAGGAGGGGGTCCGAGAGGTCATGTCGCTTGTAGCGCTTTAATTGCTGAAATGAACTGCCCAACCTCCTCCAAACCACAGAATCAACAATGTAAGATGGTCTTTGGAATCATGAAAGCCGCTAGTCTGTATCAGCATTTGTTTAATCAGTTTATATAGTGCTCAAGCACTAAAGAAATTATGAGGTTGCCTTATATTTCAGCAACTGATACATAAAAGTTAACAGAACAATGAAGTGGAAAGAGAAGGAAAAACAAGAAACATTTCAGACAATGTACATCTTAAGCATAAGTTTACATGCACAATTGCAGTGACACATGAAGTATATTCCATCATGCACACTTCCAAAACACTTAGGCCACACTCATAACAGACCCCTTCAAACTAGACGCAACAATAATTCAATATAAACGTCATGCATTCTAGACCTCAGCCTCTTTTCACTCCTCTACTTGCAGCTTGCAGCAATTAATGTCAGAATAAATGCCCCACCCTGGTTCCCTCTCCACTACTTGCTTAATCTCAGCAATCAAAAGCAACTAATGTCAGGATTAGAGTCTCATTCTGGTCATCCCACACTACACCAAAACCTTCTCACGCAGGCCACAATGCAGTGTACCATTAAACCAACCAAGCACACTCTATGGTGTAGCATGCTACCTGTCTGCTAAAGCACTCTGGCGCCATATCAGTTATGAAGCTCCATACAAATGCAACTACAACAGCATCCAGTCCTTTATGTGTAGGCTGTCTACATTAGTTTCTTCCTATTCCTCTCTTGGACCATTGACAGAAGGACAGTATATCAGGTCCTTGTAATGCAATCTATACCCACAGGCAAAGTCCTGCAGCTGCTGCCTCCCCTCCCCCCTAACACAACAGACAACTGAATTTAGAGGGACAGGAGAAGGGGGTGATGACTTGGCTGAAAAAGTCATGTGCTGGTAACACTGCTGACACTGGAGCCAATTGTCTGTGTCTTGGGCCCATACGTGTTTTAGGGCCAATTACATATGTTATTGCCATGCTCTGCCACAAGTAAAGCTACAATGTTTCTCCTCAATCATCCACGAGCAGTAAAATATATTTGCTGAATTTAGATGTCTTCGACAATTTTCTAGAAAGATCTATCCCTTGTTCCCTGCAATTTCACTAAATGATTGCCGTTTTCAGATGTAACCTTTCAAGACATCCATCTTGCAAAACACATTACATTAGAACAGTCACGCAGGATGAGCAGTCACATGAACAATGTCCATTGTCTCAAGTTTAACCACTCAGCAGCTTTGTTCTGCAGCAAATACAACTGAAACGGATCTGTGGGTTCCAAAAGCTAATTGTGTTTGGTAGTTTGGGTCTTTTTCTTTCTTTTTTTTTTAGTTTGGGTCTTTTTTTTTAAATTAAAAGCATCACAATCTACAATGTATATAATTATTTGCTGTACTAACATAGGTAATATTGAATTTTCATGCACAATAATACAAATCAAAGGTTTAGCACAAGGTGGTGTCAGTGTGATTGCAATAATCAGCTCGACAGTTAGCACAGCTGTTAAATAGTTTTTCTTCCCGAAATGTATGCATACCAAAATGAAATGCTGTGTACAAGGAGAAATAATGTCTCTTTTTTTTTTCAGAAAGCGGAGGAGGTAGCATTTTTTCCTGTGCAACAAATTACTAAGGCCCTGATTACAAGTGGGCAAGATGGGGGTGAGGTATTTTTAAAACCCAGTAAATAAAATAACCCAACTGGCAATTTTTGGGGTGTGGTAAATTAGTTCATGACACATTTTTCACTCGAAATATATATATATATATATATATATATATATATATATATATATATATATATATATATATATATATATATAATTATCTACTGGCGGTCGCCAGTAGATAGTTATAGTTAGGACCTATTATCCATAGGAAATCTGCGACATTCTATTTGAAATAACGTTGGCGCCGGTTGACGAATCTTCGCAAAAGTTTCCAACTTGTTGGGCGCTCCGCTCCGCTCCTACCCTGAAAGTCTCGGGTTGATTCGTCAAGCGGGGGCCGAGAAAAAGGGGGTCCCAAAGCGCGTTTTCCCCATTCATTTTTCCATAGGAACCTTTAGTCGCAGCTACAGCCCGAACTGCTGAACGGAATTACACCAAATTTGGCAAAGAGGTAGCCCTTGGTTCAGTGTCGTGCCTTTTGCTTAAATGGTGTAAATCCGTTCAGTAGTTCCTGAGAAAATCAAAAGTAAAGTCACATATATATCTATGGGCGCGTAGGGTCCGCGTACCCTCCCGATCACGAGCTGTATGCTAATTGGCTGTCAAGTGGCTGTCAACACTCCAAATCAGGAAGTGTTGGCAGCCATTTTGTCCCTCGGTAGAACCGAGGGACAGAAACAAGTGCGCAAAGCGCAAAAAGGGGGCAGGGTAGAAACACCCTGACCCCCTAGGTCTGCTCAGGGGGTCCCACAAGGACCCCCTGGGCAGAAAAAAGCATTTTTTTTTTTTTAATTGGCAAGATGCGCTTAGGGTGCGCGGATCCCGCCGAGAAAAAAAAAAGAAACAAGTGCGCAAAACGCACAAAGGGGGCAGGGTAGAAACACCCTGACCCCCTAGGTCTGCTCAGGGGGTCCCACAAGGACCCCTGGGCAGAAAAAGCATTTTTCAACAAAAACAAATCGGCGGGATGCGCTTAGGGTGCGCAAATCCCGCCGAAACAAAGCGACGCGGTCTCCGCGCTCGTTGTTAATTGGCCCCGGGTGGGCCAAGTCCCGGGGGAATGGGGGGTATTTATAATATGTGGGGGCCTCTAAGGCCCCCAAGCCCGGGGACCGCCACCCCCGGGGCTTTAAAAATAAATGGTGCGGGAGGGCTCTCGGCCCTCCCGCAGCCCCGGAGACCGCCACCTCCCGAGGCTTCTTTAATTATTTTATTATAAATTTACCTGTGTGGGGGCTCGAGCCCCCACATGCCCTGGGGACCACCACCTCCCGGGGCACTAAAAATGTCAATATGGGGGTCCATTACGGACTCCCAGAGCCCCGGGACCACCACCTCCCGGGGCTTTGTCAATGGAGGGAGGGGGCCACGCGGCCCCCTCCTGGAGCCTGTAATGGCCCTGGGGACCACCACCCCCAGGGCCGGCTCCTGCAGTGTCCCGGGTGCCTACCCCGGGACACTTTAGTTTGCTATGACAGGACGGGAGCCTCGCGGCTCCCGTCCTGTCATAGCTAACTGCTTTGGATATTGGAGCGAGAGCAGGAAACCTGCTCTCGCTTCCAATATCCAAAGCAAATTGCTTTTCCACACGGGGAGCTGCATGTTAGCAGCTCCCCATGTGGAAAAGCAATGCCGGCTCCCAAGGGACGCGGGAGCCGGCGGGACTGTGGGGGATTGGGGACCCCCACAGTCCCCAACGAAGAGGCCAGCCCCGGGGATGGGGTCCCCGGGGCAAGTAGTGGCCTGAGGAGGGGGCCACGCAGCCCCCTCCTTAAAAATGTATTTAAAAGTGTGGCCATGCCCCGGGGGATGGGGTCCCCGGGGCCGGATTCGGCCATGGGAGGGGGCCACGCGGCCCCCTTCCCGTTTAATAAAAAAAAAAAAAAAAGGGATAAGGCCCTGGGGGATGGGGTCCCCAGGCACCAAAAATAGGAAAAAGTAAGGGGGGCCACACAGCCCCCTTAGGGGAAAAAAAAAAATAAAACGATCAGGCCGCAGGACCCGCCCCCTTCCTTTACCACTCTGCAAACGCGCCCCTGGCGCGTTTGCAGATGAGGAACAATTCCCCTTCAATACTGGGGGTCCCTGGGAGCCAACTAGCCCACCAGGAACCTCCAGTATGCGCCAGGGTGCTGCGTTGCAGAGAGGTGTACAGAGGCCACGCCCCTTTTACACCTCTCTGCAACACAGCTCTGTGGCGCTTTTTGGAGGTACATGGTGAGCTAGTTGGCCCCCAGGGACCCTCAGTATTCAAGGGGACTTAATCCCCCATCTTAAAACGCGCCACAGGGGTGTTTGCACAGTGGTGAAGGGAGGGGTCGGGGCTTCAGGTGACATGTGTGCAAACAGGCCCCGTGGCGCGTTTTAAGATGGGGTATTAAATCCCCTTCAATCCTGAGGGTCCCTGGGGGCCAACTAGCCCACCAGGTACCTCCAGTAAGCGCCACGGAGCTGCGTTGCAGAGTGTTGTAAAAGGGGCGTGGCCTCTGAACACCTCTCTGCAACGCAGCTGTCTGGGGCATACTAGAGGTTTCTGGTGGGCTAGTTGGCCCTAGGGACCCTCGGGATTGAGAAGGAATTAATTCTCCAACTTAAAACGCGCCACTGGGTGTGTTTGCAGACATGTCACCTCAGGCCCCACCCCTTCCTTCACCATTGTGCAAATATTCCTCTAAAATCAGCCGAACTACGAATTCCGATTTACTCACCTGTTATCATGAGAGACCTCAGTGCTGCATCTTTCAGCCCAGTACTGATCCTGAAAAGTAATTTTAACCGTACTTACCAGTAACTTGAATTTTCTTCCATAGGATATCATTGCCTGCTTTTGCTGAAAAAGTTTCTGTGTCGATTTTTGAAACATACAAATATTCCTCTAAAATCAGCCAAAATACGAATTCCGATTTACTCACCTGTTATCAGGAGAGACCTCAGTGCTGCATCTTTCAGCCCAGTACTGATCCTGAAAAGTAATTCTAACCGTACTTACCAGTAACTTGAATTTCCTTCCATAGGCTAACATTGACTGGTTTCACTTGGAAATTCTTCTAAGTGTGCAGTTTTGGAACTTTATAATATTCCTCTAAAATCAGCCGAACTACGAATTCGATTTACTCACCTGTTATCAGGAGAGACCTCAGTGCTGCATCTTTCAGCCCAGTACTGATCCTGAAAAGTAATTTTAACCGTACTTACCAGTAACTTGAATTTCCTTCCATAGGATATCATTGCCTGCTTTTTGCTGAAAAAGTTTCTAAGTGTCGATTTTTGAAACATACAAATATTCCTCTAAAATCAGCCGAAATACGAATTCCGATTTACTCACCTGTTATCTGGAGAGACCTCAGTGCTGCATCTTTGAGCCCAGTACTGATCCTGAAAAGTAATTTTAACCGTACTTACCAGTAACTTGAATTTCCTTCCATAGAATAACATTGACTGGTTTCACTTGGAAATTCTTCTAAGTGTGGAGTTTTGGAACTTTATAATATTCCTCTAAAATCAACCGAACTACGAATTCCGATTTACTCACCTGTTATCAGGAGAGAACCCAGTGCTGCATCTTTTAGCCCAGCACTGACCCTGAAAAGTAATTCTAACCATACTTACCAGTAACTTATATTTCCTTCCATAGGAATCCATTGTCTGGTTTTCAGCAGAAGAGTTTCAGTGTCGATTTTCACAAACTACAAATATTCCTTAAAAATCGCCTGTGTGACTTAAACGCATTCTTTCAACTGTTTACAGGAAATGCACCAGTGCTGGATCCAGGATCCAACACTGAGTAAGAAAAAGTAACGATAACACTACTTACCTGCTAAGTGAATTTCCTCCCATAGGATAACATTGGTGATTCTATGTGAAAAAGTTTCTAAGTGTCAACTTTTAAAATACAATAAGATTCCTTAAAAATCACTACTGTAACCAAAACGCTTTTACTCAACTGTTTACAGGAGATGTCCCAGGACTGAATCTAGGATCCAGTCCTGTGGTTAGAAAAGTAATCCATAAAGTAGCTAATTGCATTTAACTAGAAATTCACATTGAGCTCAATGTTGCATTGTGTTTGAAATTGTGTTGCCCATTGCAACAACTGTAACTACTGTACTTAAAAGTCTATTGCCTATTTGCAAAGTATTTAAACTAAAGTAATTCATTCAGAGAAAGTATATTTTGTAATGTAATGTATAATGTAATAACAATGTAATTTAAAAAATAAAATATGTAAAAATAAATAGTTTAAAAAATGTAGTAAATCAGTATCCAAAAAATAAATATAACAATTAATACATTTAAAAATTGTCATTTACAAAACCTTTGAAATTCACTGAAAAAAAACATAGGTTTCAGACATGTTATAGTTAGGAATTAGCATTTAAAAAACCTTTGAAATTCACTGAAAAACCCATAGGTTTTAGGGACAGTTATAGTTAGAAATTAGCATTTAAAAAACCTTTGAAATTGACTGAAAAAACCATAGGTTTCAGACACGTTATAGTTAGGAATTAGCATTTTAAAAACCTTTGAAATTCACTGAAAAACCATAGGTTTGAGGCCTGTTATAGTTAGGGTTTAGCATTTAAAAAACCTTTGAAATTCACTGAAAAAACCATAGGTTTTAGGGAAAGTTATAGTTAGTTGGACATTGCACTTGTACAAAACCCGTGAAATTCCCCGTTATAGTTAGTTCAGCTAACTATAACTCGCGCCCGCAATGCACTGCTGATGACGTCACATATTACATCACTCATGACATGGTCAGTGACATCACTGATGACATCACTGATGACATCTCAAATGACATCACTGATGACATCATCCATGTGAGAATTTAATGCATCTTCTCACACCCTAATATAACTTTTGATACACCCACTCTAAATTACAGACTGCCATTCTCAAAACCATACACACTCCAATACCAATAACTACATACCCACTCACTGATTCTTAGGTCTACACACACACATCTACACACTCACCCGTACAGTCACTCATACTTACGGTCACTCAGTACAGGACTATCATATGCACTCATACACCTATATAAACACTCACACACCGCCACTCATCCATAGAGGTACTCACACACCTAGTCAGTCATGCACAAAAAAATAATCACACACCCATTTACTCACCTATACAGTTATACACACACCAGCTCACTTACTCATACAAATACTAGCACATTCTTACGCTCTTATACAATAACTGATACAAGCACACACGCATCCATACAGCCACTCTCACAATCACACACTCTCACTTATAGCCTTTTAAAAACTCTAACACACATATATACTGCCTTTTACATATGTAGTTACTCGCACATGTACCACTGAGATATACATTCACTCACTAACACACCCATACACACACTCACCCACCCAAGCAGTCCATCACAGATGCACTCTTCAAATCATGCACCCAGTGAATCACCCACTCACACATCTATGTACAGAGTCACACACACCCCACCCACACAAATGCTCAGGCACCCATACAGATACTCAGAGAACCAATCAATAACCCATATAGACACTCATGTAGCTATTCGCAAATCCATTAATCCACTTATACACCAACAGACAGACGGATTCAGACATTCACACAGTTTAGTCAGTAACCCATGCATTCAGTAAGATACGTTTAATCACTCACTTGTAGAGTCAGTCACGCACCTACTCAATCATCCATTGAGACACTTATACACCCAGTCATTCTTCAATACGCCTTTGCCTATATATATTAAACATATTTTAACTTTACAGAAACACACAGTCACTGCATGATGGCATCAGTGATGTCACTGACCATGTCATGAGTAATGTAATATGTGACGTCATCAGCAGTGCATTGCGGGGGCGCGATTTATAGTTAGCTGAACTAACTATAACGGGGGAATTTCACGGGTTTTGTACGAGTGAAATGTCCAACTAACTATAACTGTCCCTAAAACCTATGTTTTTTCAGTGAATATATATATATATATATATATATGAGAGAGAGAGATAGAAATATCTTAAAACGCGCCACGGGGCCTGTTTGCACACATGTCACCTCAGGCCCGCCCCTCCCTTCACCACTGTGCAAACGCGCCCGTGGCGCGTTTTAAGTCGGGGGATTAACTCCCCTTCAATCCTGAGGGTCCCTGGGGTGCAACTAGCCCACCAGCTACCTCCATTAAGCGCCACAGAGCTGCGTTGCAGAGAGGTGTAAAAAGGGGCGTGGACTCAGAACGCAGCCCCTGGCGCATACTGGAGGTTCCTGGTGGGCTAGTTGGCCCCAGGGACCCCCAGTATTCAAGGGAATTCGTTCCCTCTCTGCAAACGCACCAGGGGCGCGTTTGCAGAGTGCTGACAAGGAGGGGCGTGGCCTCCGGCACGATGCCGGATTTAAAAAAAAAAATTATAATTTAAAAGGGGCTGTGTGGCCCCCTTCTTTTAATTATTTTGGGCCCTGGGGACCCCATCCCCCAGGGCCTGACCCCTTTTTTAAATGGGAACGGGAAGGGGACCGCGTGGGCCCCTCCCGTGGCCAATTTCGGCCCGGGACCCCATCCCCGGGTCATTGCCACCTTTTAAAAAATTAATTTTATGGAGGGGGCTGCGTTGCCCCCTCCTCAGGCCTCCTTAGGCCCCGGGACCCCATCCCCGGGCCGGCCTTTTAAAAAAATTATTTAATAATTTGGGGAGGGGGCTGCGTGGCCCCTCCCGGGCCACTACTTGCCCCGGGACCCCATCCCCGGAACTGGCCCTATCCTTTGGGGTCTGTGGGGGACCCCAACTCCCCACGGACCATGCCGGCTCCCCGCATCCTGCGGGAGCCGGCATTGCTTTCCACATGGGAGCTGCTAACATGCAGCTCCCCGTGTGGAAAAGCAATGTGCTTTGGATATTGGCGAGAGCAGGTTTCCCTGCTCTCGCTTCCAATATCCAAAGCAGTTTGCTATGACAGGACGGGAGCCACGAGGCTCCTGTCCTGCCATAGCAAACTACAGTGTACCGGCACCCCGGGACACTGCAGGAGCCGGCCCTGGGGGGTGGCGGTCCCCAGGGCCATGGAGGGCTCCAGGAGGGGGGCCCGCGCGGCCCCCTCCCAACCTTTGCACAGCCCCGGGAGGTGGTGGTCCCCGGGGCTCGGGGTCCGAAACGGACCCCCACATTTTATTATTTAGTGCCCCGGGAGGTGGCGGTCCCGGGACATGTGGGGGGCTTGAGCCCCCACACAGGTAATTTATTTTTTTAAAAGAAGCCCCAGGGGTGGCGGTCCTCGGAGGCTGCGGGAGGGCAGAGAGCCCTCCCGCACCATTTTGTTTAAAGCCCCGGGGGTGGCGGTCCCCGGGCTTGGGAGCCTTAGAGGCCCCCATGTTATTGTTCGATAAACCCTGCATGCCCCCGGGACTTGGCCCACCCAAGGGCCAATTAACTCACGAAGCGCGGAGCCCGCGCTTCGTTTTTTTATCAGCAGGATCCGCGCACCCAGCGCGTTTTTTGCCGATTTTTAAAAAAAAAAAAATATCTGCCCCCTTTTTGTGTTTTGCGCCCTTGTTTTTGTCTTTTCTTGTGCCTCGGTTCTACCGAGGAACAAGATGGCTGCCAACACTTCCTGGTTTGGAGTGTTGACAGCCAATTACCATACAGCTCGTGATCGGGAGGGTACGCGAACCCTACGCGGCCATAGATATATATGATATATATGTGATTTTATTTTTGATTTTCTCAGGAACTACTGAACGGATTTACACCATTTAAGCAAAAGGCACGACTCTGAACCAAGGGCTACCTTTTTGCCAAATTTGGTGTAATTCCGTTCAGCAGTTCGGGCTGTAGCTGCGACTAAAGGTTCCTATGGAAAAATGAATGGGGAAAACACGTTTTGGGACCCCCCTTTTTTGTCAGCCCCCACTTGACGAATCACCCCCGGAGCGCCCCAACAAGTTGGAAAATTTCGCGAACATTCGTCAACCGGCGCCAACGTTATTTCAAACAGAATGTTGCGGATTTCCTATGGAAAATAGGTCCTAACTATAACTATCTACTGGCGACCGCCAGTAGATAATATTCATATATATTACCTACTGGCGGTCGCCAGTAGGTAGTTATAGTTAGGACCTTGTTTCTCTTCAAACAGCGTTTTTTCTTTTGCCATTATCTTCAGCGTCGTTTGATGAATCTTCGCAAAATTTTCAAAACTAATGGTTCGCTCAGGTCAGCTCCTGTCTTGAAAGTTTCGGGGTGATTTGTCAAGCGGGGGCCGAGAAAAAAGGGGGGTCCCAAAACGCATTATCCCCATGTTAATTTTCATAGGAAGTTTAGACAAACCTACAGCCCAAACTGCTGAACGGAATTACAAGGCAAAAAGGTAAGTCTTGGTTCAGAAAGCTTGCTTTTCTTTAAATGGTGTAAATCCGTTTAGTAGTTCCTGAGAAATTCAAATAATAAAAATTTCGATATTTGAGCGCCAAGGAGGGTTCGCGAACCCTCCTGAGCACGAGCTTCATTCCGATCGGCTGCCAACACTCCAAACCATGAAGTGTTCGCAGCCATCTTGTGACTCGGTAAAACCAAGTCACAAGACAGTAAAAAAAAGCATAAAAAACAAGAAAAGGGGGCAGGGTAGAAACACCCTGAACCCCAAGGCCTGCTCAGGGGGTCCCACAAGGACCCCCAGGGCCCAAAAAAGAATGATTTTTTTATAATTTTGGCCGAATTCGCGATGGGTGCACGAATCCGGCCAAAAAAAAAAAAAAAAACGAAGCGCGGGCTCCCGCGCTTTGTTTGTTTTTGACCAGGTCCCGGGGGCAATTCATAATTATGGTGTGGGGGCCCCCACAGCCCCGGGGACCGCCACCTCCCCGGGACTTTGCTCATAATGTGCGGGGGCACACGGCCCCCCTGCAACCCCAGGGACCGCCACCTCCCTGGGGCTTTTTAAAAAAAAATGCATGGGGGCTCCTGCCCCCCATGCTGCCCCGGGGACCGCCACCTCCCCGGGGCTTAAATATTAATAAAGAAAGTGTGGGGGGGCTCCTGCCCCTCCCCACACTGCCCCGGGGACCACCACCTCCCCGGGGTATCTGTTATTATGTGCGGGGGGCTCGTGGGCCCTCCCAAGCCCCGGGGACCGCCACCTTCCCAGGGCTTAAATATACATTTAAAAAGTGTGGGAGGGCTCCTGCCCCTCGCCACACTGCACCGGGGACCACCACCTCCCCGGGGCAAACTTTAATTACGGGAGGGGGTCCGTTGGGGGGCCCGGGAACCACCACCTCCATGGGGCTTTTCATATGAAGGGAGGGGGCCGTGCGGCCCTCCTCCTGAAGCCTTCTATGGCCCTGGGGACCGCCACCCTCCAGGGCCAGCTCCAGCAATGTCCCGGGGTGCCCACCCCGGGACATTGCAGTTTGCAATGGCAGGGCAGGAGTACTGCTCCCACCTTGTCATTGCAAACTTCTGCTTTGCTTCATGGAAGCGAGAGCAGGAAACCTGCTCTCGCTTCCATGAAGCAAAGCAGAATTGCTTTTGGACAAGGGGCGCTGCATGTCAGCAGCTTCCCTTGTCCAAAAGCAAAGCCGGCTCTCGCAGGAGGCGAGGAGCCAGCTGGGACCGTGGGGGCATTGGGGCTCCCCCATGGTCCCCAACGCTGAGGCCAGGCCCCGGGGATGGGTTCCTTGGGGCCAGAAGTGGCCTAGGGAAGGGGGGCCACGTGGCCCCACTCCAGAAAATTTAAAAAAAATGAGGCAATGCCCCGGGGGATGGGGTCCCCGGGGCCAATATTGGCCTCAGAAAGGGGGCCGCGAGGCCCCCTCCTTAAAAATAAGATTTAAAAAAATTAAATATGTGGCCATGCCCTGGGGGATGGGGTCCCCGGGGCCGAAATCGGCCTTGGGAGTGGGGCTGCGCGGCCTCCTTCCAGTTTTTTTTTTTTTTTTTTTTAAATGAATAGTGGCAGGCCCTCGGGGATGGGTCCCCAGGGCCCAGAAAATATTGAGAGAAGGGGGGCCACACAGCCCCCCTTTCAACCCCCCAAAAAAGGGGGAAAAATGGCATCTCGCCAGAGGCAACGCCCCCTCCCTGCAGCACGCTGCAAACACGCCTCCTGGCACGTTGTGGGTTGGGGGATTAAGTCCTCTAGATCCTTAAGGGTCCTTAGGGACCAACTAGCCCACCAGGTATCTCCAGTAAGCCCCACACAGTGGGATTGCTGAGAGGTAGTCCGAGGCCACACCCCTTTTTACACTACACTGCAAACGCACCTCTTGGCGCACTGCTGGTGCGGTGATGAGGTCCTCTTGTGTCCTGAGGACCTCAGGACACAAGTGGACGTCCTCCCCAAAGCAGCAGTGCACCTGGAGGTGCGTTTGCAGAGTGTTGTAAAAAGGGGGCATGGCCTTGGACCACTTTCAGCAATCCAGCTGTGTGGGGCTTACTGGAGGTACATGGTGGGCTAGTTGGCCCCCAGGGACCCTCAGGAGGCAAGGGGACTTCATCCTCCAACCAAGAGCGCGCCAGGAGGCGTGTTTGCAGAGTGGTGGTGAAAGGGGGCGTGGCTTGTGTCCACCTGTCAGCAATCCCACTATCTGGGGCATACTGGAGGTATCAGGTAGGCTAGTTGGCCCCTAAGGACCCCCAGCAGCGAAGTCACTGACCATGTCATGAAAGATGTAATATGTGACGTCATCAGCAGTGCATTGCGGGGGCGCGAGTTACAGTTAGCTGAACTAACTATAACGCCGGAATTTCTATGGTTTTGTACGAGTCATATGTCCAACTAACTATAACGTTCCTGAAACCTATGGTTTTTTTCAGTGAATTTCTATGGTTTTGTAAATGCTAATTTCTAACTATAACGTGCCTGAAACCTATGGTTTTTCAGTGAATTTCAAAGGTTTTTTAAATGCTAAATTCTAACTATAACGTCTGTAAAACCTATGGTTTTTTTCAGTGAATTTCAAAGGTTTTTTAAATACTAATTTCTAACTACAATGTCCCTGAAACCTATATTGTTTTTAACTAAAGTTAAAAAAGACGTGCATACTTTTTGTAGTGAAAAACTAACTGTAACAGTAGTCTGTTATAAGTTATAATTTAACAATGTTTAAACTTAATTAGCACTAATTAACATATAAGTGTGGAAAAAGTGTGACGGAGCAGCTATGATACCTGACTTCGAACAACAGCGTTCACAGTTCGATTCCCGGCTCCAGCGGCACGTTAGCCCACCACTATGTCACTGTGGGCAACACCTTGCTTAATCTTTCCGACGCCCTCGAGTGCCGGCACACCTTTCCAGGGTTAGCTGTACGCTTTACAAATGTTCGCATTTTTTTAATTTAAAACCATAGTGATGAGAAATATTATCACGTTTTTTTTGTCTTCTATTCTGATAGATCTTATTTTTTATGTCCTCTATTTTGAATTACGGCAATTAATAAATGTATTTACTCATGAGAATGGAAATGACACGGTTTTCTGGGTAACTGTTTTTAAGCTCTCCAACGAATGTACATATTAAGGACCTTATACGTGTTAGGTTCGAAATCGAAACTTTTCCGCTTCACATTTTGTAACTTTTCCCAACATGTGCACAAGTTAAACAGTTAAAAAGTGAGCACGTGCCAACTGTAAAACGTGACATCTAAATGGGCGGAGCCGCATCTTCCTTCCATAGACTACTCAATAACCAAAAAGTATATAAACCACACCCGTTGATTGATTAGTTTCGTTTTGCGAGATATTTACGCGTCTCCATTCAGTGATGCAGGTGCTCTTTTCTACAGTCGGATTCTTCTTTTGCGGCCACAAAACATAATCCTGAGTTGTAAGTTGTTTGATTATGGCATACTAGATATTTATAATACGTAGCTATTTGTCAATATTTAAACACTTGTATTTAGAAAAAAGTGTTATTGGTTGTTTTTGCCATTTATATGTAACGTCAGTAGCTTGTTTTCAGAAACAGACAGAATACAGCAAACATTGTTCCTGTTCTGGCTCCTGTGAGCTCATATAGTGTGACTTTGAATATTATAATATTGACACTGTACTTGACCTCAGAAGTGTTGGTGACCCGTCGGCGCGAAGACTAAAGATTTATATGCAACGTCAGCAGCTTCTAGTTTGCAGTCTATTTCCCCCTTGACATCATATAGTGTGAGTATGTATATTATAATAACCACACATTATGATCTCATAGGAGTTTGTGACCCGTTGGCGCGAAGACTAAAGATTTATATGTAACGTCAGCAGCTTCTGGTTTTTAGTCTATTTCTCCCTTGAGATCATATAGTGTGAGTATGTATATTGTAATATTAACATTTATACTGACCTCAGTGGAGTTTATGACCCGTCGACGCGAAGACTAAAGATTTATATTTAACGTCAGCACCTTCTCGTTCTTACTCTGTTTCTTTCTTGGGATCATATACTGTGAATATGTATATTATAATATTAACAGTCATTGTGATCTCAGAGCACTTTATGACCCGTTGGCGCGAAGATGAAAGATTTCGAAGTCCCGGAGAAAAGAAGCTCTCAACATACTCATCGCTGGAAAGTATTTCATTATTGATCTTGTTTTGTATTGATGACTTCATTTTCATTTTCCTTTTTGTGTGCCATCAGTGACACTGTGTATATTGTAAGAGTGTGATATTTCCACACAACAGGAATTGGAGATTTGTCGCCGCCAGGAGTAAACCATCTGAAATACAGTTTACTGACCTTTATAACTTACTTGATCAGATATTTTTACAGTGACAATATTTTTGGAAATTGCAGTTTAAAAAAAATAGTTTCCATACATACTTTCTTAGTGAATACCTTTGATAAACCCTACATTTCTGAATGTTTTTTACTATTTCTATTTTTGTCTGTTGCGGTTCCTATTCACCTTCTCCCTATAGAATATATACGACCAGTAGTGTATATTATTATACTACTATCCTATATATTCTTAAAGGAGTACGTGATTTGTTAGCGGAGCAGTGAGCGACCTCTAAGCACTACGACCGAACTTTCCCCAATTCTACAGAATAGAAATTATAAAAAATGATAAAGCGTACAGTTCTATGTAATATAAAGTGATATGTGTTTAACTGTTTTTTACTTGTTATTGTTCTTGTGACCTGAGATGATGTAGTGCGGGAGAGTTTCTTGTAGCACTTCTTTTCTACTTTATCTAAATGTAACTAATGCCCTCTTATATTATCAAGAATATGGGGCAACACTTTTACAAACTATAGCAGAAAAAAAGGGAGGGTGTGCCCACGCTTAAGGGATATTTTATGAATTGCGTTTTATTTGTCACCCCTTTGATATATACAGCTTCAGTTTCCGAAGAAAGTATATTTGTAATTGCTTAATAAAAACTATTTCAAACCTAGACTGAAATTTTTGCTGCGCATCCACAGCTCCCCGTCAGAAAAGTAAACACCACATTATAACTAAACAGTGCTCCTGGGAAGTATCCCACCCGCAAACTTAATAAAAAGAAGACCGCAACACACTTTGTTATTTTCCCGCCGTGATTTGTACACCCCACGCCAATTATATAAATGGCCCTTAAAATATATAAAAAACTATTTTTACCTTCACAATCCCTCTCCACCACCTTGTGACCACTGTACAGAGTTAATAGTGTTCTTACCCTCCCCGCTACTACTTTCTTTTCCCGTACTCCATTGAAGTGCGTCACAAAATGGTTCACAACAGTGAACCGTTCCCAGCCAATAATGAGCAAACTTGTACTAGGAACACTTTAGCCAATAAAATGTCCATGGTGTTCCGCAGAGGGGGAGGGAATCGCTCCCAACACTTCTACTTTCAATGGTTTACAGCCAATGAACATTAAGCTTGGGAAGGTCCTGCTTGGAACACGTTACCCAATCAGATGTCCCTGATGCTCCGCGGAGGGGGAGGGAATGGCTGGCAACACTTCTACTTTCAATGGTTTACAGCCAATGAACATTAAGCTTGGGAACGTCCTGCTTGGAACACGTCAGCCAATAAGATGTTCCTGCTACTCCGCGGACGTGGAGGAAATGGCTGGCAACACTTGCACTTTCAATGGTTCGCAGCCAATGAACATTAAGCTTGGGAAGGTCCTGCTTGGAACACGTCAGCCAATCAGATGTCCCTGCAACTCCGCGGACGTGGAGGAAATGGCTGGCAACACTTCTACTTTCAATGGTTCGCAGCCAATGAACATTAAGCTTGGGAAGGTCCGGCTTGGAACACGTCAGCCAATCAGATGTCCCTGCTACTCCGCGGACGGGGAGGAAATGGCTGGCAACACTTATACTTTCAATGGTTCGCAGCCAATGAACATTGAGCTCGTTGTTGGAACACCTCAGCCAATTAAACGTTAATTTTGTTCCAGACACACGAACAGAACACGCCCCCCCACATAATATTAATTTTCATCTAAGAAAGTGACACTGTCCATGATAAAAGTGAACACCGCATTATAAGTAAACATTACTGCGCATTATATTAAAGGAAGGCTGCAATACGGCGCATTGTTATTTTCCCGATGGGATTTCCAGAGGCTACGCAACCTTGCCGCAATACCGCGCACCGTTGTTCTGCGGACGTGATTTCCACGGCCTACGCAACATTCAATCTCCCTGCCTCTGCACCATACAGACTGCTTAAACTAAGACCACAGTGTTCCTACTATACCCTCTTATACAATTTTTCTCTTTTGTTTCGCCCTACGCCTTTCAAGTCAGTCACAAAATGGCTGCCAAAACTTCCTAGTTTCAACAGTTCGCAACCAATGAGCTGCACGCTCGTGCTCGTAACGCCTCAGCCAATCAGATGTCAGAATTCTCAAATATCGATATCTGTAAATTTTGATATTTCTCTAAAACTACTTAACGGACTTACCCCATTTAAACAAAAGCATGCTTTTTGGACCAAGACCTTTCTCCCTGCCAAATTTGGCGTAATTCCGTTCAGCAGTTTGACCTGTAGCCTTGTCTAAAGTTTCCTATGGAAATTGCATGGAGAAAACACGTTTTGGGACCCCCTTTTTTCTCAGCCCCCTTCATGAATCACCCCAAACTTTCAGGATAGGATCTCACCTGAAAAGAGGAACTTTTGGAAAATTTCATAAAGATTCGGCAAACGACGCCAAAGTTATAAGCAGATGAAAAAATGATTTTCCTATGGAAACTAGGTTCTAACTATAACTATCTACTGGCGACCGCCAGTAGATAATATATATATATATATATATATATATATATATATATATATATATATATATATATATATATATATATATATATATATATATATATATATATATATATATATATATATATATTATCTACTGGCGGTCGCCAGTAGATAGTTATAGTTAAAACCTATTATCCATAGGAAATCCGCGACATTCTATTTGAAATAACGTTGGCGCCAGTTGACGAATCTTCGCGAAAGTTTCCAACTTGTTGGGGCGCTCCGGTCCGCTCCTATCCTGAAAGTCTCGGGGTGATACGTCAAGCGGGGGCCGAGAAAAAAGGGGGGTCCCAAAACGCGTTTTCCCCATTCATTTTTCCATAGGAACCTTTAGTCGCAGCTACAGCCCGAACGGCTGAACGGAATTACACCAAATTTGCAAAGAGGTAGCCCTTGGTTCAGTGTCGTGCCTTTTGCTTAAATGGTGTAAATCCGTTCAGTAGTTCCTGAGAAAATCAAAAGTAAAGTCACATATATATCTGGGCGGAGCCTAACCACACATGTCATCGTGAGATCTGATTGGCTGTCAGCACTTCATCCTGGAATTGCTGGCAGCCATCTTGGGACCAATATAAATGATAGTACCTCATTGAAATGCATTGTAGTGAATAGAAGATTTTGAGGGTCACCAAAAGGAGAACTATAAAGGGTGATAACAGGCTTTAGTTACATTAGAATTTATTTGTTGATGGTACCATACTAATTTTAGGAATTGTGGTGTATTCTAAGGTGATTTTACCATGTGAAAAACCTTCTGCTGGGATATCATGAATCATGTTTGAGAGAACACTATTTTCTCATGCTTGTCCCATGTAGGTTTGGAAGGTGCTCCAGAAGCTAAAATGAGAGCATATTTTCTGTAAATTCACATTATCTTTCTCACTCATGTGAGAATGAAGTCTGACATTCTCAGTAAAACATGTACATCCAACAAGGGCAGAGACTGTCAGTTGATTCCTTTGTGTTCTACTGCAGCTTCCCAGAGTGTTCTAAAGAACAACTAGAGTGCTAACAGCCTTACTTATGACAAAAGTATGGCACACCTGAAGCCATCTTGATTGGAATAAACTGGTAACACTTAAACAATTTAATTTAAAAAGGAACAAAATGATGGGGTTCATTTTGTCATAGAAATTATGGTTAGTGCTGTAGAAAGAAAAATTAGGACATGTTTCAAGTGTGATCTCAAATATCTTCCTGTTATATTTCAACAGGAGCAGCCTGCCAGTTGATGCCTTTGTGTTCTACTGCAGCTTCCCAGAGTGTTCTAAAGAACAACTAGAGTGCTAACAGCCTTACTTATGACAAAAGTATGGCACACCTGAAGCCATCTTGATTGGAATAAACTGGTAACACTTAAAACATTTAATTTAAAAAGGAACAAAATGATGGGGTTCATTTTGTCATAGAAATTATGGTTAGTGCTGTAGAAAGAAAAATTAAGACATATTTCAAGTGTGATCTCAAATATCTTCCTGTTATATTTCAACAGGAGCATCCTGCCAGTTGATGCCTTTGTGTTCTACTGCAGCTTCCCAGAGTGTTCTAAAGAACAACTAGAGCGCTAACAGCCTTACTTATGACAAAAGTATGGCACACCTGAAGCCATCTTGATTGGAATAAACCGGTAACACTTAAAACATTTAATTTAAAAAGGAACAAAATGAGGGGTTCTTTTTGAAAATAGAAATTATGGTTAGTGCTGCAGAAAGAAAAATTAGGGCATGTTTTAAGTGAGATCTCAAATCCTCTTCTATTTCATTAGAAAATTCTGACATGCAGACTGAAACAATCACTTTCAATACCAGCAGCAGACTACCAGTTAACTCCCTGGTGAGCAGTAGCTTTACTCCAGTGATCTAATGAGCAACTAGAGTGCTAACATTCTAAATTTATGGCAGATGTGAGACACATCTGAATGCCTTCTTGATGGAATCAAAGTAAAACACTGAAAGCATTTCCTACTGAGGAGACTGCAGTAAATGAAGAAATTAGGAAATTTCATAACAAAGAAGTCTTCCAAGATGGCCACCAGTGAAAAAAGAGCCCAAATGTAGCACAAATATTACCCAGATGTAGCCCACATATAGCCCAATGACAAAAGTGTGCAAAACACTTTTTATTTTTAGTTTTTTTGCAGTTTTATGTAGTGCAGACTGGTCAGGTATTGGAGCATTGCATCTTAAAACATGACCCCCTACACTACAAAAACACCACTGCACTACCTTAAACCCTAAAACACTACCCCCAGCACGACCCCCTACACTACCCAAATACCACTGCACTAACCTAAATCCTAAAACACTACCCCCAGCACGACCCCCTACACTACCCAAACACCACTGCACTACCCTAAAACATGACCCCCTACACTACACAAACACCACTGCACTACCCTAAACCCTAAAACACTACCCCCAGCACGACCCCCTACACTACACAAGCACCACTGCACTACCCTAAACCCTAAAACACTACCCCCAGCACGACCCACTACACTACACAAACACCACTGCACTACCCTAAACCCTAAAACACTACCCCCAGCATGACCCCCTACACTACCCAAACACCACTGCACTAACCTAAATCCTAAAACACTACCCCAGCACGATCCCCTACACTACCCAAACACCACTGCACTACCCTAAAACAGGACCCCCTACACTACACAAACACCACTGCACTACCCTAAACCCTAAAACACTACCCCCATCACGACCCCCAACACTACACAAACACCACTGCACTACCCTAAACCCTAAAACACTACCCCCAGCACGACCCCCTACACTGCCCGAACACCACTGCACTGCCCTAAACCCTGAAACACCAGCCCCTGCATGACCCCCTACACTGCCCGAACACCACTGCACTGCCCTAAACCCTGAAACACCACCCCTAGCATGACCCCCTACTCTGCCCGAACACCACTGCACTGCCCTAAACCCTGAAACACCACCCCCTTCACGACCCCCTACACTGCCCGAACACCACTGCACTGCCCTAAACCCTGAAACACCACCCCCAGCATGACCCCCTACACTGCCCGAACACCACTGCACTGCCCTAAACCCTGAAACACTACCCCCAGCAATACCCCCTACACTGCCCGAACACCACTGCACTGCCCTAAACCCTGAAACATCACCCCCAGCAAGACCCCCTACACTGCCCGAACACCACTGACCTAAACCCTGAAACACCACCCCCAGCACGACCCCTACACTGCCCGAACACCACTGCACTGCCCTAAACCCTGAAACACTACCCCCAGCATGACCCCCTACACTGCCCGAACACCACTGCTCTGCCCAAAACCCTGAAACACCAGCCCCAGCACGACCCCCTACACTGCCCGAACACCACTGCACTGCCCTAAACCTTGAAACACCAGCCCCTGCATGACCCCCTACACTGCCCGAACACCACTGCACTACCCTAAACCCTGAAACATCACCCCCAGCACGACCCCCTACACTGCCCGAGCACCAATGCACTGCCCTAAACCCTGAAACACCAGCCCCAGCACGACCCCCAACACTGCCCGAACACCACTGCACTGCCCTAAACCCTGAAACACCAGCCCCAGCACGACCGCCTACACTGCCCGAACACCACTGCACTGCCCTAAACCCTGAAACACCAGCCCCAGCACGACCCCCTACACTGCCCGAACACCACTGCACTGCCCTAAACCGTAAAATACCAGCCTCAGCACGACCCCCTACACTGCCTGAACACCACTGCACCGCCCTGAACCCTGAAACACCAGCCCCAGCACAACACCCTACACTGCCCGAACACCACTGCACTGCCCTAAACCCTGAAACACCACCCCGTGCATGACCCCATACATTGGCCGAAAACCACTGCACTGCCCTAAACCCTGAAACACCACCCCCAGCGCGACCCCCTACACTGCCCGAACACCACTGCACTGCCCTAAACCCTGAAACACCACCCCTGCACAACCCCCTACACTGCTCGAACACTACTGCACTGCCCTAAACCCAGAAACACCATCCCCAGCACGACCCCCTATACTGCACGAACACCACTGCACTGCCCTAAACCCTGAAACACTACCCCCAGCAAGACCCCCTACACTGCTCGAACACCACTGCACTGCCCTAAACCCTGAAACATCACCCCCAGCAAGACCCCCTACACTGCCCGAACACCACTGCACTGCCCTAAACCCTGAAACTCCAGCCCCAGCACGACCCCCTACACTGCCCGAACACCACTGCACTGCCCTAAACCCTGAAACACCACCCCCTGCACGACCCCCTACACTGCCCGAACACCACTGTCCTGCCCTAAACCCTGAAACCCCACCCCCAGCATGACCCCCTACACTGCCAGAACACCACTGCACTGCCCTAAACCCTGAAACACCACCCCTGCACGACCCCCTACACTGCCCGAACACTACTGCACTGCCCTAAACCCTGAAACACCACCCCCAGCACGACCCCCTACACTGCACGAACACCACTGCACCGCCCTAAACCCTGAAACACTACCCCCAGCAAGACCCCCTACACTGCCCGAACACCACTGCACTGCCCTCAACCCTGAAACATCACCCCCAGCAAGACCCCCTACACTGCACCGAAACACCACTGCCCTAAACCCTGAAACACCACCCCCAGCAAGACCCCCTACACTGCCCGAACACCACTGCACTGCCCTAAACCCTGAAACACCAGCCCCAGCACGACCCACTACACTGCCCGAACACCACTGCACTGCCCTAAACCCTGAAACACCACCCCCAGCACGACCCCCTACACTGCCCGAACACCACTGCACTGCCCTAAACCCTGAAACACCAGCCCCAGCACAACCCCGTACACTGCCCGCACACCACTGCACTGCCCTAAACCCTGAAACACCAGCCCCAGCACAACCCCGTACACTGCCCGAACACCACTGCACTGCCCTAAACCCTGAAACACCACCCCCAGCAAGACTACCTACACTGGCCGAACACCACTGCACTGCCCTAAACCCTGAAACACCACCCCTGCACGACCCCCTACACTGCCCAAACACTACTGCACTGCACTAAACCCTGAAACACCACCCCTCAGCACGACACCCTACACTGCCCGAACACCACTGCACTGCCCTAAACCCTGAAACACCACCCCAGCACGACCCCTACACTGCCCGAACACCACTGCACTAAACCCTGAAACACCACCCCTGCACGACCCCCTACACTGCCGGAACACCACTGCACTGCCCTAAACCCTGAAACACCACCCCCAGCACGACCCCCTACACTGCCCTAACACCACTGCACTGGCCTAAACCCTGAAACATCACCCCCAGCACAACCCCCTACACTGCCTGAGCACCATTGCTCTGTCCTAAACCCTGAAACACTAGCCCCAGCACGACCCCCTACACTGCCCGAACACCACTACACTGCCCTAAACCCTGAAACACCACCCCCAGCACGACCCCCTACACTGACCGAACACGACTGCACTGCCCTAAACCCTGAAACACCAGCCCCAGCAAGACCCCCTACACTGCCCGAACACCACTGCATTGCCCTAGACTCTGAAACACCAGCCCCAGCAAGACCCCCTACACTGCCCGAACACCACTGCACTGCCCTAAACCCTGAAACACCAGCCCCAGCATGACCCCCTACACTGCCTGAACACCACTGCACTGCCCTAAACCCTGAAACACCAGCCCCAGCATGACCCCCTACACTGCCCGAACACCACTGCACTACCCTAAACCCTGAAACACCAGCCCCAGCAGGACCCCCTACACTGCCCGAACACCACTGCACTGCCCTAAACCCTGAAACACCAGCCCCAGCACCACCCCCTACAATGCCCGAACACCACTGTACTGCCCTAAACCCTGAAACACCACCCCCTGCACCGCCCCCTACACTGCCCGAACACCACTGCACTGCCCTAAACCCTGAAACACCACCCCCTACACGACCCCCTACACTGCCCGAACACCACTGCACTGCCCTAAACCCTGAAACACCACCCCCTGCACCACCCCCTACACTGCCCGAACACCACTGCACTACCCTAAACCCTGAAACACCACCCCCTGCACCACCCCCTACACTGTCCGAACACCACTGCACTGCCCTAAACCCTGAAACACCACCCCCAGCATGACCCCCTTTACTGCTCTAACACCACTGCACTGCCCCAAACCCTGAAACACCACCCCCAGCATGACCCCCTACACTGCCCGAACACCACTGCCCTAAACCCTGAAACACCACCCCAGCACGACCCCCTACACTGCCCGAACACCACTGCACTGCCCTAAACCCTAAAACACCACCGCCAGCACGACCCCCTACACTGCCCTAAACCCTAGAACACTACCCCCAGCATGACCCCCTACACTACCCGAACACCACTGCACTACCCTAAACCCTAAAATACTCCCCCCAGCACGACCCCCTACACTACCCGAACACGACTGCACTGCCCTAAACCCTAAAACACTCCCCCAGCACGACCCCCTACACTACCCGAACACCACTGCACTGCCCTAAACCCTAAAACACTCCCCCAGCACGACCCCCTACACTACCTAAACACCACTGCACTGCCCTAAACCCTAAAACACTACCCCTGCATGACCCCCTACACTACCCAAATACCAATGCACTACCCTAATCCCTAAAACACTACCCCCGCACAACCCCTACACTACCCAAAGACCACTGCACTACCCTAAACCCTAAAACACGATCTCCTACACTACACAAACACCACTGCACTACCCTAAACCCTAAAAAACTACCCCCAGCACGAACCCCTACACTACCCAAACACCACTGCACTACCCTAAACCATAAAACACTACCCCCAGCAGTACCCCCTACGCTACCCAAACACCACTGCACTACCCTAAACCCTAAAACACTACCCCCAGCAGTACCCCCTACACTACCCAAACACCATTGCACTACCCTAAACCCTAAAACACTACCCCCAGCAGTATCCCCTACACTACCCAAACACCACTGCACTACCCTAAACCCTAAAACCCTAAAACACTAACCCCAGCACGACCCCCTACACTACCCAAACACCACTGTACTACCCTAAACCCTAAAACACTCCCCCAGCACGACTCCCTACACTACCCAAACACCACTGCACTACCCTAAACCCTAAATCTACCCCCAGCATGACCCCCTACACTACACAAACACCACTGCACTACCCTAAACCCTAAAACACTACCCCCAGCACGACCCTCTTCACTACCTAAACACAACTGCACAATTTGTTACAGGCGTTGCAACGCAGGCCTGTGGTGCTTACTGGAAGTACCTGGTGGGCTAGTTGGGCCCCAGGGACTCTCAGGATTCAAGGTGACCTAATCCCCCAACTTAAAACGCGCCACGGGGTGCGTTTGCACAGTGGTGAAAGGAGGGGCGGGGCCTCAAGTGACATGTGCGCAAACACGCCCTGTGGTGCGTTTTAAGTTGGGGAGTTAATTCCTTTGAATCCTGGGGGCCAACTAGCCCACCAGGTACCTTCAGTAAGCACAACAGAGTTGCGTTGCAGAGAGGTGAAAAAAGGTGCGTGGCCTCGGAACGCCTCTCTCCAACTCAGCTCTGTGGTGCTAACTGTAGGTACCTGGGGGGCTAGTTGGGCCCCAGGGACCCTCAGGATTCAAGGGGACTTAATCCCGCAACTTAAAACGCGCCACGGGGCGCGTTTGCACACATGTCACCTCAGGCCCCCCCTCCCTTCACCACTGTGCAAACGCGCACTGGCTCTGGTTAGTCAGAGTCAGTTACCACCAGTACCCGTCTGAAAAAGTTGTGGGCACAGGATGATTTTGCAACAAGGCCTCTTTTTGCTCCTCTGTTGGTACTTTCTGCACATCTTTTGCTTCTTTCTGTGCGTTTTTTCTTCTTTCTTCACATGTCCTACCTCTGTTGGCATAGTTAGAAACTAGCATTTAAAAAACCTTTGAAATTCACTTAAAAAATCATAGGTTTCAGGCACGTTATAGTTAGAAATTAGCATTTAAAAACCTTTGAAATTCACTGAAAAAACCATAGGTTTCAGGCACGTTATAGTTAGAAATTAGCATTTAAAAAACCTTTGAAATTCACTGAAAAAACCATAGGTTTCAGGCACGTTATAGTTAGAAATTAGCATTTAAAAAACCTTTGAAATTCACTGAAAAAACCATAGGTTTCAGACAAGTTATAGTTAGAAATTAGCATTTAAAAAACCTTTGAAATTCACTGAAAAACCATAGGTTTTAGGGACAGTTATAGTTAGTTGGACATTGCACTCGTACAAAACCCGTGAAATTCCCCTGTTATAGTTAGTTCAGCTAACTATAACTCGCGCCCCGCAATGCACTGCTGATGACGTCACATATTACATCACTCATGACATGGTCAGTGACATCACTGATGACATCACTGATGACATCTCAAATGACATCACTGATGACATCATCCATGTGATAATTTCATGCATCTTCTCACACCCTAATATAACTTTTGATACACCCACTCTAAATTACAGACTGCCATTCTCAAAACCATAGACACTCCAACACCAAAAACTACATACCCACTCACTGATTCTTAGGTCTACACACACATCCACTCACTCACCTGTACAGTCACTCATACTTACAGTCACTCAGTACAGGACTATCATATGCACTCATACACCTATATAAATACTCACACACCGCCACTCATCCATAGAGGTACTCACACACCTAGTCAGTCATGCAAAAAATTAATCACACACCCATTTACTCACCTATACAGTTATACACACATCAGCTCACTTACTCATACAAATACTAGCACATTCTTACGCTCTTATACAATAACTGATACAAGCACACACGCATCCATACAGCCACTCTCACAATAACACAATCTCACTTATAGCCATTTAAATACTCTAACACACATATATACTGCCTTTTACATATGTAGTTACTCGCACATGTACCACTGAGATATACATTCACTCACTAACACACCCATACACACACTCACCCACCCAAGCAGTCCATCACAGATGCACTCTTGAAATCATGCACCCAGTGAATCACCCACTCACACATCTATGTATAGAGTCACACACACACCACCCACACAAACACCCAGGCAGCCATACAGATACTCAGAGCACCAATCAATAACCCATATAGACACTCATGTAGCTATTCGCAAATCCATGCATCCACTTACACACCAACAAACAGACGGATACAGACATTCACACAGTTTAGTCACTAACCCATGCATTCAGTAAGATACGTTTAATCACTCACTTGTAGAGTCAGTCACTCACGTACTAAATCATCCATTCAGACACTTATACACCCACTCATTCTTCAATACGCCTTTCCCTATATATATTAAACATATTTAAACTTTACAGAAACACACAGTCACTGGATGATGTCATCAGTGATGTCATCAGTGATGTCATTTGAGATGTCATCAGTGATGTCATCAGTGATGTCACTGACCATGTCATGAGTGATGTAATATGTGACGTCATCAGCAGTGCATTGCAGGGCGCGAGTTATAGTTAGCTGAACTAACTATAACAGGGGAATTTCACGGGTTTTGTACGAGTGCAATGTCCAACTAACTATAACTGTCCCTAAAACCTATGGTTTTTTCAGTGAATTTCAAAGGTTTTTTAAATGCTAATTTCTAACTATAACTTATCTGAAACCTATGGTTTTTTCAGTGAATATATATATATATATATTATCTACTGGCGGTCGCCAGTAGATAGTTATAGTTAGGACCTATTTTCCATAGGAAATCCGCGACATTCTATTTGAAATAACTCTCTTGCCGGTTGACGTATCTTCGCGAAATTTTCAAACTTTGTGGGGCGCTCCGGGGAGCTCCTATCCTGAAAGTCTCGGGGTGATTCGTCAAGCGGGGGCCGAGAAAAAAGGGGGGTCCCAAAACGCGTTTTCCCCATTCATTTTTCCATAGGAAACTTTAGACACGGCTACAGCCCGAACTGCTGAACGGAATTACACCAAATTTGGCAAAGAGGTAGTTCTTGGTTCAGAAAGAACCCTTTTGTTAAATGGTGTAAATCCGTTCAGTAGTTGCTGAGAAAATCAAAAGTAAAAGTACATATATATCTATGGGCACGGAGGATCCGCGCACCCTCCCGATCACGAGCTGCATCCTAATTGGCTGTCAACACTCCAAATCAGGAAGTGTTGGCAGCCATTTTGTCCCTCGGTAGAACCGAGGACAGAAACAAGTGCGCAAAGCGCAAAAGGGGGAAGGGTAGCAACACCCTGCCCCCTAGGTCTGCTCAGGGGTCCCACAAGGACCCCCAGGGCAAAACATTTTTTTTTTTTTAAATCGGCAGGATGCGCTCAGGGTGCGCGGTTCCTGCCGAAAAATCGAAGCGCGGTCTCCGCGCTTCGATTGTATTTTGCCTCGGGTGGCCCAAGTCCCGGGGGCATGGTGGGGGGTTAAATTTATGTATGGGGGCCTCAAACGGCCCCCAAGCCCCGGGGACCGCCACCCCCGGGGCTTTCATTTTAAATGGTGCGGGAGGGCACTCGGCCCTCCCGCAGCCCCGGGGACCACCACCTCCCGGGGCTTCTTTTTTTTTTATTATTTCCTGTGTGGGGGGCTCGAGCCCCCACACGCCCGGGACCGCCACCTCCCGGGGCACTAACAAATTTAAAATGGGGGTCCGTTTGGACCCCGAAACCCAGGGGACCACCACCTCCCGGGGCTTTGCTGATGTGGGGAGGGGGCCGCGCGGCCCCTCCTGGAGCCTGTGGTGGCCCTGGGGACCGCCACCCCCAGGGCCGGCTCCTGCAGTGTCCCGGGTGCCTACCCCCGGGACACTGCTGTTTGCAATGACAGGACGGAGCCTCGCGGCTCCCATCCTGTCATTGCAAACTGCTTTGGATATTGGAAGAGACCTGCTCTCGCTTCCAATATCCAAAGACAATTGCTTTCCACATGGGGAGCAGCATGTTAGCTGCTCCCCATGTGGAAAAGCAATGCCGGCTCGCGCAGGAGGCGGGGAGCTGGCGGGACTGTGGGGGGTTTGGGGACCCCCCCACAGTCCCCAACGAGAGGCCAGGCCCTGGGGGATGGGGTCCCCGGGGCCATAAGTGGCCCGGGAGGGGGCCACGCGCCCCCTCCCCAGAAATAATTTTTTTAAAAGGCCTGCCCCGGGGGATGGGGTCCCCGGGGCAAAAGGAGGCCTGAGGAGGGGGCCACGCAGCCCCCTCCTTAAAAATTAATTTAAAGTGTGGCCATGCCCCGGGGGATGGGGTCCCGGGCAGGATTCGGCCACGGGAGGGGGCCACGCGGCCCCCTTCCCGTTTAATTAAAAATAAAAAATAAAAAGGGGTAAGGCCCTGGGGGATGGGGTCCCCAGGGCCCAAAAATAGGAAAAGGAAGGGGGCCACACAGCCCCCTTCAGGAAAAAAACCAAAACAAAAACGATCGGGCCCGCAGGCCCCGCCCCTTCCTTCACCACTCTGCAAACGCTCCCCTGGCGCGTTTGCAGATGGGGAAGCAATTCCCCTTCAATACTGGGGTCCCTGAGGTCAACCAGCCCACCAGGAACCTCCAGTATGCGCCAGGGGCTGCCTTGCAGAGAGGTGTACAGAGGCCATGCCCTTTTACACCTCTCTGCAACGCAGCTCTGTGGCGCTTAATGGAGGTAGCTGGTGGGCTAGTTGCACCCCAGGGACCCTCAGGATTCAAGGGGAATTAATCCCCTGACTTAAAACGTGCCAAGGGGCGCGTTTGCACAGTGGTGAAGGGATGGGGCGGGGCTTCAGGTGACATGTGTGCAAACAGGCCCCGTGGCGCGTTTTAAGATGGGGAATTAAATCCCCTTCAATCCTGAGGGTCTCTGGGGGCCAACTAGCCCAACAGGTACATCCAGAAAGCGCCACAGAGCTGCGTTGCAGAGAGGTGTAAAAGGGGTGTGGCCTCTCTACACGTCTCTGCAACGCAGCCCCCTGGCGCATACTGGAGGTTCCTGGTGGGCTAGTTGGCCCATAGGGACCCTCATGATTCAAGGGGACTTAATCCCCCAACTTAAAACGCGCCACGGGGCGCGTTTGCACAGATGTCACCTCAGGCCCCGCCCCTCCCTTCACCATTGTGCAAATATTCGTCTAAAATCTGCCGAACTACGAATTCCGATTTACTCACCTGTTATCAGGAGAGACCTCAGTGCTGCATCTTTCAGCCCAGTACTAATCCTGAAAAGTAATTTTAACCGTACTTACCAGTAACTTGAATTTCCTTCCATAGGATATCATTGCCTGCTTTTTGCTGAAAAAGTTTCTAAGTGTTGATTTTTGAAACATACAAATATTCCTCTAAAATCAGCCGAAATACGAATTCCGATTTACTCACCTGTTATAAGGAGAGACCTCAGTGCTGTATCTTTCAGCCCAGTACTGGTCCTGAAAAGTAATTTTAACCGTACTTACCAGTAACTTGAATTTCCTTCCATAGGCTAACATTGACTGGTTTCACTTGGAAATTCTTCTAAGTGTGGAGTTTTGGAACTTTAAAATATTCCTCTAAAATCAGCCGAAATACGAATTCCGATTTACTCACCTGTTATCAGGAGAGACCTCAGTGCTGCATCTTTCAGCCCAGTACTAATCCTGAAAAGTAATTTTAACCGTACTTACCAGTAACTTGAATTTCCTTCCATAGGATATCATTGCCTGCTTTTTGCTGAAAAAGTTTCTAAGTGTTGATTTTTGAAACATACAAATATTCCTCTAAAATCAGCCGAAATACGAATTCCGATTTACTCACCTGTTATAAGGAGAGACCTCAGTGCTGTATCTTTCAGCCCAGTACTGGTCCTGAAAAGTAATGTTAACCGTACTTACCAGTAACTTGAATTTCCTTCCATAGGCTAACATTGACTGGTTTCACTTGGAAATTCTTCTAAGTGTGGAGTTTTGGAACTTTAAAATATTCCTCTAAAATCAGCCGAAATACGAATTCCGATTTACTCACCTGTTATCAGGAGAGACCTCAGTGCTGTATCTTTCAGCCCAGTACTGGTCCTGAAAAGTAATTTTAACCGTACTTACCAGTAACTTGAATTTTCTTCCATAGGCTAACATTGACTGGTTTCACTTGGAAATTCTTCTAAGTGTGGAGTTTTGGAACTTTAAAATATTCCTCTAAAATCAGCCGAAATACGAATTCCGATTTACTCACCTGTTATCAGGAGAGACCTCAGTGCTGTATCTTTCAGCCCAGTACTGGTCCTGAAAAGTAATTTTAACCGTACTTACCAGTAACTTGAATTTCCTTCCATAGGCTAACATTGACTGGTTTCACTTGGAAATTCTTCTAAGTGTGGAGTTTTGGAACTTTAAAATATTCCTCTAAAATCAGCCGAAATACGAATTCCGATTTACTCACCTGTTATCAGGAGAGACCTCAGTGCTGCATCTTTCAGCCCAGTACTAATCCTGAAAAGTAATTTTAACCGTACTTACCAGTAACTTGAATTTCCTTCCATAGGATATCATTGCCTGCTTTTTGCTGAAAAAGTTTCTAAGTGTTGAATTTTGAAACATACAAATATTCCTCTAAAATCAGCCGAAATCCGAATTCCGATTTACTCACCTGTTATCAGGAGAGACCTCAGTGCTGCATCTTTCAGCCCAGTACTGGTCCTGAAAAGTAATTTTAACCGTACTTACCGGTAACTTGAATTTCCTTCATAGGCTAACATTGACTGGTTTCACTTGGAAATTCTTCTAAGTGTGGAGTTTTGGAACTTTATAATATTCCTCTAAAATCAACCAAAGTACGAATTCCAATTTACTCACCTGTTATCAGGAGAGAACCCAGTGCTGCATCTTTTAGCCCAGCACTGACCCTGAAAAGTAATTTTAACCGTACTTACCAGTAACTTATATTTTCTTCCATAGGAATCCATTGTCTGGTTTTCAGCAGAAAAGTTTCAAAGTGTCAATTATCACAAAATACAAATATTCCTTAAAAATCGCCTGTATGACTTAAACGCATTCTTTCAACTGTTTACAGGAGATGCACCAGTGCTGGATCCAGGATCCAACACTGAGTAAGAAAAAGTAACGATAACAGTTTTTACCTGCTAAGTGAATTTCCTTCCATAGGATAACATTGGTGATTCTATGAGAAAAAGTTTCTAAGTGTCTACTTTTAAAATACAATAATATTCCTTAAAAATCACGACTGTAACCAAAACGCTTTTACTCAACTGTTTACAGGAGATGTCCCAGGACTGAATCTAGGATCCAGTCCTGTGGTTAGAAAAGTAATCAATAAAGTAACTAATTGCATTTAACTAGAAATTCACATTGAGCTTAATGTTGCATTGTGTTTGAAAATGTGTTGCCCATTGCAACAACTGTAACTACTGTACTTAAAAGTCTATTCCCTATGTGCAAAGTATTTAAACTAAAGTAATTCATTCTGAGAAAGTATTTTTGTAATGTAATGTATAATGTAATTACAATGTAATTTAAAAAATAAAATATGTAAAAAAAATTGTTTCTAAAAATTTAGTAAATCAGTATGAAAAAATTAATATAACAATTAATACATTTAAAAATTGTCATTTACAAAACCTTTGAAATTCACTGAAAAAACGTAGGTTTCAGACATGTTATAGTTAGGAATTAGCATTTAAAAACCTTTGAAATTCACTGAAAAAACCATAGGTTTCAGATATGTTATAGTTAGAAATTAGCATTTAAAAACCTTTGAAATTCACTGAAAAAACCATAGGTTTTAGGGACAGTTATAGTTAGTTGGACTCGTACAAAACCCGTGAAATTCCCCGTTATAGTTAGTTCAGCTAACTATAACTCGCGCCCCGCAATGCACTGCTGATGACGTCACATATTACATCACTCATGACATGGTCAGTGACATCACTGATGACATCACTGATGACATCTCAAATATATATACACAACCATCTAACTAGAGAGGAGATTGAGGCATTAAACGACCGCACTTACCTTAGCAGTGGGGACCGTTAACAGCTTGCTTGCTTTGGTGCACAGAACCAGAAGTTCAACCCCCCTCAACTTCCAACAGGTAAAATCTCCCAATTCTAAATCGATCTACAATGGTTCAGCACCCTAAAATATGTGAATCATATGACTTGTATTAAATAGAAGTTCAGCAAGGTTTCTTCAGATAGTTGACACATTCAATACACACTTTTTCAATACATAATATCAATTAAACATATTAGATTTGGAATCCTTTATTCATTTTCTTCTTTTCACATTCCATTAAGAACTGTAGCCAACGCGTTTCGTCCTCAATGACTTCTTCAGGACTACAAAAACACACATAAATACAACGTTTTACTTACAATATATACAAAAAATTATCCGAAACAAAACTATCACATAGAATACAAGACTTATAAATTCAGCAGGACAATCCCTATATAAAACTGGATTTTAATAGTTTAATAAAATAACATTGGGTTATCCATGATCAGTCTAAAAAGACAATCAGTCTACATGACGTCAATTATGCTGAACTCTGCTGTCATGCAATTGTACATTAGTGTATTCAGAATTGCAACAGCATTTTTTCACATCTATATTCTTAAAATTTGATTGAAATGTGTAATAACAATTCATTTACATGCACCATCAACAGTATTATAGTACATACTAGTCGTTCCAGACTCTTACAGAAATGTATCCTATTCTCCATGCAAATGGAGTAAAACACACCCAGCACAACCATAACATTTCTTTACCCCTAATCAAATTACTTCTTTAAAAAGAGAAACATATTACTAAACAGATCCTATTCGTTTATCCCATAATTATATCATTTCTAGACTTCAGAAACGCAGTATAATAAATTGATCGCAGTTCATACCTCTCAGTCAGAGAATGACTCAGTAATTGTTATATCCAATAATTAGTTCAGAAACGTTCTGAATAATATCATAGTATCCAATATTCAATGTTATGGTGCCAATCCAATTGGTGGGGTCCTATAGTTGAAGGACCTACAATCGAAATTATTAAATTAGCATTATAAGCTCAATAGTCTGATTATGTTGAGTTTATTCTATTTTAAACTTGGGTAAAATATTCTCACATTGTTTAATGGTGTGTATTGTTATACATTTCTATTTTAAAGGCAACATATTAGTCAGTTGTGGGCGTCATGAATCAAATCCCACATTGGATCTATAAGTAACAAGTGGCATCTTGCCATGTTTCCAATAGAGTCGTTTTTCTAGAGAACAAAAATTGCATATTCTAAACTCTTCTATGGTATGCTGTCAAGTTAAGAAACAAAAGGACAAGGCCTGCTGTATATTGTAATGTTAAAATAAGATTCAGAGGAACCGGATCTGTCAATTTACATAGGCGGCCCGCCATCTGTCAGGGTGGGGGTAAGACTTTCTCCGCCACCTCCGCTGGACTGCTGCTCACAAAATTACTAGATCACAATGGGCCCTGTTGTGATCCCTGTACTTTCACTGAGGCTGCCGCCATGGCTTTTGAAAAGTCAAACTAATGGCATCCACACCCTCAGAGTTTTCTCCCAGGGTGTGGGATCATTATTTTTTTTCTGTTCGTGACCGCCAGGTTTTGCCTGTCGGTGACAGACAAGAAATAAAGGACATTAGACCATCACTCTAAACAGGGCGGGCTGTCTGATGCCCTTCCTCTGATGGCCCCTACTCCTTCGGGCCGTCGGAGTGCGTTTTTTTATGATGGAGCCAGCGGTGGCACATGCGTCAGAAAACTGACATGATTCAAAATTGAGCGGGTGAACTGAGATTTTGGCAGGCAGTGTAGTCCATCACTTTTATAATGGAGTACCCTGTCTGTCAAACTAAATCAGGCTCTCTGTTTTTAAAACACTGCAATTTGCATGTTACGCCTTTTCTCTGTGCTGCTCCACCTTTCTTCCTCCCCTCCAATAAATTTCCTCAGGTTTGACCTGCTCGAATCTATTAAAGGAAAAGTGGGTGTGATAATTATCAGGCAACTCAGAATTCCTACCCTTGTGCAAAAACAGTTACAAGGGGTTCAGAATTTAACCCTCAGGTTTTTATCAAGGCCTAAGTTTTAAGTGTGTTTTATTACCTTTTTATATTCTAAGAGCTAGAAAACACATCACCATAAGCAAAAGGGGCTAAATCAAGACATATGGAGGAATTAGATTGGGATCCCATATAAACTTTGAAGGCATTACAAGCAAGCTTTTAAAGAGCCTTTGTCTAGTTTGTTGGGGAAACCAGTTTGGGAATTCAGCATTCCACAATTAATATTCGAGCACCCCAGAGCTTGTGTGTACTTTCGTCATTGTCAAATAAGTTTTCAATAATACAAGGAATGCAAATCTATGGCGCATATAGTATTTGTATTATTTCAAAATATACTTTAATGGTCGTATAATCACCACGGGGATATATTTTTTGTTTCCAAAAGACACCTCTTCTCTCTCTCTCTAGAAAAGATTTTCATTCCTCTGTCAATGCATTTCTGACTCAGGAAGGGATAGGCGATTTGGTCTTTTTATTGGTTTTCTCCAGTATAACATGGCAGCACTAAAGGCTATTTCTTACTTTTCTGTACATTTGGTGGTTTGGGACATGAAATTCAAGTCACATTGCCCTAGTTTTGCTGCAATTGCTCAGGTTGACACTGCACTACTGGATCCAATTATAGTATATCCTTCAATATTGCCTGCAGGATCACTTTCAACATATTTGTATTCAGGTCTGGCTACAACTTCTCTGCCGAACTTTTAATTATCAAATTTTAAAATATACATAGAGTAGGACTGGATTGGACTAATCGAGTGTTTCTTTCTCACTAAGGCTATTGGCTGTTTGATGTCTCATTCTGCCTCCCATGGAGGGCTTGTATTGTAATCCAATTGTTATGTTAAAAAAGTGCACTTGACTTCACACTTTTTGCCTTGTTCAATTATTTATCTCATATATGTAATCCCCCTATCACCACTAAAACTACCACCACCACAGTACCACCATCAATAAAAACCACTACCAATAACAATAAAAATATCTCCAGCAATACCAATGCTCCCATCAATCATATCACAATAATGCCACCATTGCCACCACCATGACCACACAACCACCAACCAGATCACCACCAATTCCGCCTCCATCACCACTACTATTCTACAAATACCACCAATATCAATCCTGCTACCCCCAATAATACCACCATTGGTACCACCAATACCACCACCACAAGCACTAATAGCACAAATAGCATTTAACTATCAGTGTCACCACCAAGACCACACAAACACCAAGATCACGTCACCACCAACACCACCATCACCAAGGCTACCAATAATACCACCAATGCCATTACTAATAATAATACCACCACCATAACAACAGCACCATGATTAACAACACCACAAATGCCAAAATCACCTCTACAAAACCTAAACACCACTAATGCCACAGCATCATCAGTACCTCCAATACCACAATCAAAACTCGCAACAATACCATAAAAATCACCACCAACAATACCACACCAATACAGCTCCCATACTACCAGCAATACCACACTACCACAAAGGTCACCACACCATCAATACTAAGCCAATATGAATACCAGATCACCATCAATACCATCACCAAAACAATACCACTGCAGCCAACACCACAACCACCAGTACCAACAATTGCAACATCAATATGAACACTGCAAATAAAACCACCAGTACCACCACCAATGCCACTCAAGTACGAGTACCATACCATTAATATAGATACTATCATCACAATAGCAATACTACCATAAATACCACACCACTACTAACATTACAAGTACGAGTACCATACCATTAATATAGATACTATCATCACAATAGCAATACTACCATAAATACCACACCACTACTAACATTACCACAATTAAACTATTCCCATCACTGCCAATACTACCACAACCACTACTACAACCACCACTACCCAGCATTGGCAAAGCCAATAGATCTGGCATTAAACAGTTATTGCATAGAAATTCATTTCTACATGCCTGTGTTTGCATGTGTTGTCATATTAAAGCAAGGCTTATAGGCCTTGCAAGTGCATGTTTTTGCTTGATGTTTTTGTCTGAGAAGAACTGGATCACTAGTTGGTACGCGGTCCATAAATGCAGGGATCTACTTTTCTTCGGGTTTGGTTCCACCATACTAAATTTTCCAGGAAGGCTTTCATGAGTTGTCACACTACAACTTTTGACACACTTCCAGTTGAAACATTCAAAGTTCCTGCTCACTGGCTTCTGCAAAAGGCTATAAACATATCTTTCTGCGAATGTCCTTGCTTCCTTAAGTGACTCAGTATCAGTGTCATCTACCATGGAGTAGACTGACTTTCAATCTGATGTCTTTACTGTAGTTTATTTATTTGCTTTTGTTCTTGTATTTGTTGATATTATGCATCGCATGCACAGCACCCCACATCCGCTGGACTGAATTTTGTGCTATATAACTGTTACTAATAGCTAGGTAAATATAATAAACATATGATGTGACTGATTATGGAGATTGTTACCACAGGTTTTGAGAAACTGGTGGCCAGAGCTCAATTATTTGTTACTAAACATTGAAAGTGCTTCTTTTTAACTTCTTTTGACCCCTTTGAGCCCTACCTCACAAAATATATGTTGCTTGACTGAATTTAATTTTTTGCCTACCTGGTAATTAATTTATTTCTGCTATAATATATCATGCAGCCTGCTACTGAGGACTCTACATGGGTATTAAAGGCTTTCCACTAGAGTATACACCTAAGCACCTGGTGAGGGCCAAAGAAGAGGGAGAGATCCTCTAGCGATTGGTGTCACCCAAGGCATATGGGCTGTAATGAGGGCAGAATGTGCTAAATTAAACAAGAATACACAGAAAGCTATTGTGTGTTGAAGCAGAATGCCTAGTGCCAGTAGTATTGTCCCTAGGCAGCGTCTTTGCCACTCTGTTGTTTTCAGTACAACTCCTGGCATTCCATTGTTCTAATTCTGGCACTTTGGTCTAAAAAGTGGATTTTCTATTACTATTGAAATAAATGTATTGATTTAGTCACTACTGTATTCACTGTTGATTACCTTGGTTGAGCGAGCTGCGTTTTTCTATATGTGTATGCATGTAGATATCCTCGGACAGCTATTCCCCCTAATGAAGGACCAGCAGGTCCCGAAATGTATTGGGCTAAGATACAATGCACATGGTAAAGTGGACTCCTGTGTAACAAACTAAGTGCATTTGATCAACAACATTCAATTCCGTGGATTTTGAATTAAGTTGCATAATTATGAACTCTTTAAGGATTTTGTGTTAATGTAACGAAGTAACACAAGAAATTAACTACAAACAAGTTTTTGTTAGGATTTAACCACAAGAAATTTGGTATTGGAATTCTATAAGCCTTTGCAGGCTGTTCGAATGACAGTGCTTCGGGACTATTTTCATGGGGTTGGAAATAGCAATTGTTCAGATGATAACCATGCTCGAGGACTGAGGGCATACCAAGGCAGAATGTCTATATTTGAATTAAATGTATTCTAAGTTTTTTAATGAGTCAATGGGGTGCAATTTTGGAACTTCTATTCATTTGTGCAATTCAAAGTCCACCAGATCAAGCTGAGTCTACCAATCATGGTGTATGTGCAGAATGAACTGAAAAGAAGTGGAATTTAAACATTGAAAGCCTGGGATCTCCAGTGAAGACAGTGGAATGGAAGCTATCCAATAATAACAGGAATTAAATTCTGCTCCAGCATTCTAATTTTTGCCTCTCTTTTGCTCCCTTTTTTATTTAGGACATTGTACCCTTAGTGGGTAGAATGATTTAAGAATATTAAAGCCCTTCAGCCTTGGGCTATACTGTCCATTAAACACCATCTCCCTTGTTATAGGCCCTCACCTGTGGCTCTAGCCTATAACTTGCAGACAGGGCTTTAACAGCGAATTTAGCACTCAATAGCTGCCTGCTATACTTTGTTAAAATATAGGACTGTCGGAAGCTAAATTGAAGGCAATGGAGAGGCAGATGGCCAATAATAGCTGGTGCAATCCTGCTCCAACATTCCGCAGCTTGTCTCTGTTAGACCCGGTGTATTTTCCCTTGACTTTTTGCCTTCTGACCTCCTGTTTTGCTAACTTCATTTTTGCAGGCTTTAGAATTTTGGGCACATTACCACTGCTGACCAGTGCTAATGTACATGTGCTCTTTCCTTACAAACATGGTACAATTGGTTTATCCACAATTGACATATTGAATCTACTTATAAATCTCTGGTGAAGTGCACTACCTGTGCCCAGAGCCTGTAGATTAAATGTTAGTAGTGGGCCTGCAGCACTAATTGTGGGCATCCACTTTAGTAGCCCTTTAAAAAAGTCTCAGGCCTTCCATTGCAGAGCCTGTGCATGCAGTTTTAAACTGCCATGTCGACCTGGCAAGTTAACCCGCTTGCCAGGCCCGAATCTTTCTTTTGAATACCGATAAATCACCCCTAAGGTAAGCCCTAGACAGCCCCAAGTGCAGGGTGAGGTGCATTTAAAAAGTTGGACATGTACTTTTAAGTTTTACATGTCCAAGTAGGGAAAACTCTTAAATTCGTTTTTCACTACTACAAGGCCTTTCTCTCCCATAGGTTAACATTGGGATCACCTTATTACATTTTATGAGTGTAATTTCCAATTGAGAAAAGATAGATATTTCGAGTTTGATGTCTCTGGACTCACAATTTAAAATAAGAACTTATGGTAAAGTTGAATTCTGAGTTGCAAGTCTGAAAATGCCACTTTTAGAAAGTTATGAAAAAAAGCAAAAACAGCTGTGATGCACTCTAATTTAACACTTAATCACTATAAACACTGATTCAAAAATTACTCTATGTTGGTGTGCAACCTCTGAGGTGGTTCCACCCATCCACCGATTCAACAAAGAAAATAGTAACTGGGGCAAGACTGACCCAGACAGTGTATGCACTACCTTTTATACACTCAAGATGAGTGTATTGTCAAGCTCATAATCAATAGTAATACAATTCAAAAACTGCTTTATACAATATGCTCAATATTAACAGAAAATACATTCAAAATTTTAACAAAACAGACGAAACGCTGTATTCATCCATCTTTTCCATGACGCTTCTTTTATTCATGAAGCAAAAGTTCAAGATTATGTGCTGCTTCCAAATATGCACATATTTCAGATGAACAAAGATGAGCTCATTCCCAATGCATTTCGGGAGTATCACACACCCTTCGTCAGGGGAAATCTACAACCAAATCATATACATAATCAATAACTGTTATACAGCCTTAAACTTGTACCAAACAAAAACAACCTTTTTAATCCGGGAAGAATGATAAAATAATTAAAAGAGCAGGTCAAACAACAGCCAACCATGTGATGCCAACAATGTGAAACGACAGTCAAAAGGAATTCCATGCCACCAACCAAAGGAAGTGCTGAGAAAGTGAAAATATATAAAAAATTGATGAGTGCTCCTATGTGCTCTAGTGTAAACTAGCCCAATGTGCATTGAGAAAGTTATGTTGCAACTAAGTACGATACCTCCACTTGTGTACTACAGACCCGTAGGTCTCTAGGAATGCGCGTTTACACCTCTCAAAACTCGGCTATCCCAGAATTTCAATCCCCACTGTATCTGGATAAATCACAAATAGTCAAGCTGTACCGCGGTAATACTGTAATGACAAATGTTGATGACAAATCAACCATGAGCAAACACTGAGTTTATGGGGTTAAACACACAAACTCACTGCGCCTCAATCATAAGCTCACCTGCCTTGCAGTGTGCCAAACAGTACGGAGAATCTGCCTCCAAAGCGTTAAGTGCTATAACTCAGTCTCCATACGGTTCCTGCAAAAAATGCAGGGAAACTCGTAAACTGAGGTTCCCCCTTTCACCTTAGCCGCTCGCTGCGCGAGAAAAGAAACTGACACCACTCTTGTCCAGTACCACAAGGCGAGTAGGATACCGAGGGGCCTGAGATTACCTTTAAAACCAATGATGTTTAAAATGAATAAAAAGTTCATGGACAAGTGGTATTCTATTTTAAATAAGTGCTCACTTGATTTGATTTTATTAATAGTAGAGGAACTATCATCTGTTTTAGTGGGTTTGGAACAAGAGATACAGGAACTACAGGATACTCTTAAATCTCGCATGGAAGGGGTAGATTAGTCAACATCACTGGAAGAGATTAACAAGAGGTTGGATAATTATGCCAAAGAGATACATGAACGTAAGGTGCGCAAGTTCAGGCGAGATACCATAGACTACAAACTGGACAAGGTTTATTCATGGGCGGAGGTCTATGCACAGAAACAGGCATACAAGAAATCAGGCACCACTTCATCCGAGGAGAGTCTAGTATCCATTAGCGCGACACGAGTTACACGACCACCGGTGTCACAGTTGTCAGATACACCACAAGCAGAGGCATCATCTACATCAACTTCTAAGGTTTCTTTTTTAGAGATCAGTCCAGCAGCAAACGATCCACCAATAGGTCAAGCACCTCCACAGGTAGACACAACAAAACCCGTAGAGGTCGTGGACAGCGCAAAACAGACCAGCACGGGCCGCAGGCAGAAGAAGCATTAGTTGTGAACATTTCAACAGTTCCATTATCGAGTACCCAAACAGCAGTATTAAACAAGGGTATATCTTTTGTGCCTACGTTTCAAGCAAAGGCGTTTGAAACAGAGATAGAATTTTATAAGTTTATGAGAAAATTGAGGCTTCGGTATTTCTTTTCACATCAAGAAACACTTCAGATCAATGGAGGTGATGCAGAGTATCAAGAATTTAAACCAAAGAGTACATTTATCGCCCCTACTTCTCATAAAGTTATAGATTCATTTGAGACATTGGTAAAAAGAGATTTATCCTGATTACCCATTCCATCCAGTAAACGACAACATTTGACACAATCTGACAGAAAGGCACTTAAATCGTTGAGATCTAATGAGTCCTTAGTGTTTTCTCCAGCAGACAAGGGGGGAGCTCTCGTGGTTATGGACCGGAGCTTCTACGAAACCAAGGTGGACTTGATGTTATCTGATGAATCGACTTATTTACCTTTGAGTCAGGATCCCACGAAAGAGTTTCAAGAGATTCTACAAAAAATACTGTCACATGCTAAGGACATGGGATGGATTTCGTCAAAAACATATGAATTCTTATACTCTAGATTTCCCCGCAGGCCGGTGATCTATATGTTGCCTAAGATTCACAAGAATCTTAGGGACCCACCTTTCCGTCCTATTGTGTCCGGTTGTAGTTCGATTCATGAATCACCAGGACAGTATCTTGACACTTTTTTTCAACCATTTGTACAATCAGGACTAACATATGTGCAGGACACTACTCATTTTTTGAAATTGTTGAATGAGCTTACGCTGCCACCAGGAGTAGAGATTTGGCTTGGGACGGTGGACGTAGTATCACTCTACACGTCGATACCTCATGCTGGAGGGATCGAAGCGATTGAGTGGGCGTTGCTGCAGCAAGGAGAGATCCAGGCTAATAAAATCTTCCTTTTGGAATTATTACAGTTCTGTCTGTTTAACAGCTATTTTAGATGGCGAGATAAATACTTCCTACAAACCAATGGAACTTCCATGGGTTTTGCAGGAGCGCCCAGTTATGCGAACATCTTTATGATGAAATTTGAGCAAGAAAATGTGTTGAACGATCCTTCTTGGACCAGGCAGTTAATTGCATATCGTAGGTACATTGATGATATATTTATCATATGGCAAGGCAAAAGACATGAGCTGGAGAGTAAGTTAGCCCTTTTAAATGACATAAACCCACGAATCAAGTTTACTTACACTTTGGACAGGCAGAGAATATCTTACTTAGATGTCAATGTGGAATTACATGATACAGTAATTACCACAACGGTGTTTAAGAAACCCACGGACCGTAATAACACATTACTATATAGCAGTTTCCATCCTGAACCCTTAAAAAAACATCTCCCTTTCTCACAATTTTTGCGGATAAAACGGATCACATCGAACAGTCTTCATTGCATCACTGCATTAGAAGTAGAAAAAGAGTTTCTTGGCCCGGGGTTACCCAAGTGAGATAGTGGAGGCATCAGCAAGAAGGGTAGAGGAGATTCCGAGGGAGACATTGATGGAGAAAAAGGAGAAGTCTCAAGGTAGAAGAGAGGTGTATGTTTCTACTTTCTCAACTCAGTCTTACGCGATTAAGAAAGTGATTTTGCATCGTTGGGAACTGTTGCAAACAGAACCTGACTTTGGTAAACTTTTTCAAGACCCTCCCATTTTTGCATACAAAAGGTCCAATAACTTACGGGAGTTACTAAGAAAGAAGGATATCAGTGACAGTCAGCTACACAAGGGCATGTCAAAATGCTATAATTGTTCACACTGTAATAATGTTTTGACAGGTACATCTATTTCACATCCGTGGTTGGGTAAGCCGATAACATTACGGTTTACGGCAAATTGCAATACACAAAATGTTATTTACGCAATACGATGTCCATGTGCTCTGTATTATGTAGGGAAGACTGAAAGATCGTTAAGGACTCGCATTACAGAACACAAAAGCCGGATCAGGACTCGAGTGACGAGTTCACCATTGGCTAGTCACTGGGTTGATGCTCACCACACCATTGCCCAGTTGAGATTTACAGTACTAGAAACCATCTTGAGCTGCAATGATAGAGATATGTCTAAATTCATTACGCAAAGGGAAACATTTTGGATTCGGTATTTGGATACTTTGACCCCCAAAGGTCTCAATGATAAATTGGAGTTATCCTGTTTCCTGTAGTACTTCACCACTTTTTATGATCTTGATGTATTTAAATAAGCATTATAACAAATATTTTTTCATAGAGGGCAGCATGAGTCAATTTTTAGTGATACGACAGGTGAGATAGATTTAGAGGACATTGCCTCTTAGATTTTGTTTTTTTTTATGTTTAACTCAGTTTGTTATTGTTTACAATGTCATCGATTTTTATTTTTGTATTAGTATTATTATTTTTTCTGTTCGCAGTATAGTACATGATGATGTCATCAGCAAAGTTACTATTTCATTTGGGCTTCTTATCATGTAGGATGTTATGGCAAGAGTTATTGATTTTGTATAACACTAATCACAATTTTTGATTTTGCTTATACATTTTTGTTAAGCTTACTTGAACTGTCTTCACGTTTTTGTGAGATGTTTTGTCAGTGTATGATGCTCCTGCGTATGTTCTTTAGAATAGGATGCATTGTTTTACACACTAGAAGCACTACGTGTATTTGCAAGATGATTAATTTTGATATTCGGACAATCATTAAGCCTTATATTGTTCACTGCTCATGTTTTTATAATGTTCAGTGATGTTTTGCACTATTGCCAATGCACATGTTTCTTCATATTCGTTATTTCCGTTTGGTTTCTTTCCTTTTCTTGTCATATCTGTCGCTATCATATCTTTCAATATGGTGATCGTTTCATTTACTATTCACGGTGTTATTGGGGCTTTTGCATTTTTAATCATGCTTCACATTTTTCAAGACGGCAACTCAGCTTACATTTTAGTCCGTTTTTATAACATGTAGAGTGTGGGTCACGTGAAGAGGGAGGGAATGATCAGGACGTTTCTCACTTTCTAAGATGGCAATTCAGTTTACGCTCTAGTTTGTTTTTTAGCACGTAGAGTGTGGGTCACGTAAAGAAGGAGGGACTCATCAGGACGCTACTTCAGAGCGTCCTGAAATCATCGGTCGAGCGTGCGTTTTTGAACACTCTTGAGATTGATTGTTTTCGGTATTTGGAACTACAGTGGACCAGCCTTGAGTAGTAAGTCAGTTTCTTTTCTCGCGCAGCGAGCGGCTAAGGTGAAAGGGGGAACCTCTGTTTACGAGTTTCCCTGCATTTTTTGCAGGAACTGTATGGAGACTGAGTAATAGCACTTAACGCTTTGGAGGCAGATTCTCCGTACTGTTTGGCACACTGCAAGGCAGGTGAGCTTATGATTGAGGCACAGTGAGTTTGTGTGTTTAACCCCGTAAACTCAGTGTTTGCTCATGGTTGATTTGTCATCAACATTTGTCATTACAGTATTACCGCGGTACAGCTTGACTATTCGTGATTTATCCAGATACAGTGGGGATTGAAATTCTGGGATAGCCGAGTTTTGAGAGGTGTAAACGCGCATTCCTAGAGACCTACGGGTCTGTAGTACACAAGTGGAGGTATCGTACTTAGTTGCAACATGACTTTCTCAATGCACAGTGGGCTAGTTTACACTAGAGCACATAGGAGCACTCATCAATTTTTTATATATTTTCACTTTCTCAGCACTTCCTTTGGTTGGTGGCATGGAATTCCTTTTGACTGTCATTTCACATTGTTGGCATCACATGGTTGGCTGTTGTTTGACCTGCTCTTTTAATTATTTTATCATTCTTCCCGGATTAAAAAGGTTGTTTTTTGTTTGGTACAAGTTTAAGGCTGTATAACAGTTATTGATTATGTATATGATTTGGTTGTAGATTTCCCCTGACGAAGGGTGTGTGATACACCCGAAATGCATTGGGAATGAGCTCATCTTTGTTCATCTGAAATATGTGCATATTTGGAAGCAGCACATAATCTTGAACTTTTGCTTCATGAATAAAAGAAGCGTCATGGAAAAGATGGATGAATACAGCGTTTCGTCTGTTTTGTTAAAATTTTGAATGTATTTTCTGTTAATATTGAGCATAGTGTATAAAGCAGTTTTTGAATTGTATTACTATTTATTATGAGCTTGACAATACACTCATCTTGAGTGTATAAAAGGTAGTGCATACACTGTCTGGGTCAGTCTTGCCCCAGTTACTATTTACTTTTAGAAAGTTGGCATTACTTTTACCATTCTGTGCCTTCTGTCTGTCTATGAAGACACGTCTGAGGTGTGTGACAGCTGAGCCTTGTACATTCCCTTTAGACAGCCACACACAAAGGGAGCTTATGTGTTGCTGATGGATCATTCACATCCTGATGGGCTATTGACATCCTCATGGGTCATCCTGGGCAGGAAGGGAGGCAGAAGCTGACAATTGAACCTGAATGGGCTGTGCCTGTCCCCACACAAAGAGCTGCATACCACCCTGTAGTGAGTCTGCAGCCAGGGCAGGGACCTTGTGCACTTCAAAGTGCTCTCTTTGAAATCTCCCCCACTTCAAAGGCACAACTGGGTATAAGTACTAGACCTCTGACACCACTAACTCAGTACACTTCTGGACCTGAGGACATTCTGCAAGGAAGAAAGACTGCAGTGCTGCTGAAAGGACTGTCACTCTAATGGACTCTTCTGGACTTTGCTGGAATCCTGCCTTGCTGCGCCTGCCGTTCTGCCTACTGTCCTCCTTGCCTGGGAGTGAGAAAGACTATACCTGTATTTCTACAACTCCAGAACCAAAATGACTCCAAGGGCTTCCTGCCTGCCTCCTGTTCTGAAATCTCAGGGACATCAAAGACTTCCAACAACCTGTCTACAGCGTCTGGACTCTGCCAACTGTGAGTCCTGCCCTGCCAAGTGCTGCCACCCCAGTCCTTGGCCCATGGAAGTGGGTTTGCTGGCTGCTTTCTGCAAAATACACTCATCAACAACGTCGCTCAGACAAGAACCAGCGCATTTCCCTTGACAGCTATGCATCGCTGCTTGAACCACGGACACCACATCTCCGACGGCGCGACACATCATCCCCTGTTCTAATGTATCTCCGACTTAGCGCGGCTCTGCACCAACGCATCGCTTTGTGCTGCTTGCATCGCCTACAGCTCAGTGGTTCAACGATGACCCATCACCCCGATGCCCATCGCATCTTGACTTTTGACGCATCTTCGTCTTTGCACAGCTCAGAACCGACGCATCGCCTACATCTGAGGGATCGACAGTGACGCATTGCCTCCTTTGCTCCACGCATCACTCTTGACATCAACGCATCCAAGGTCCTGTTCAGCGGTCCAAGGCTGGTCCCTGTATCCGAACCGTGCTCCATCGCGGTCAATCTGAACTTTTGGATTTGACCCAGTGAAGCGCGACCAGATAGCCCCGGTTGGTGCTATTTGTTTCTAAGCACTACACAACAGTTTATTCTTTAAAAATTAATATGTTGACTTCTACTTCTTGAATTTTTGTCGTTTTGGTCTTGTTTTGCTCATAAATATATTCCTTATTTTTCTAAACAGGTCTGGAGTCTTTTTGTGGTGTTTTCACTGTGTTACTGTTCGAAGTGCTGCATAAATACTTTACACATTGCCTCTTAAATTAAGCCTGCCTGCTCTGTGCCAACCTACCAGAGGGTGACCAGAGGTTAATTTATGGTGTATATCTGACTTACCCTTACTAGGATTGTGGTACCTGCTTGGACAGGGTACATACCCCTGCCAACCAGAAACACAATTTCTAACAGTCTCTTTCTGCCTGTTTAATTTAGAATATTCTATCCTTATCAGGTGGAATGTTCTAATAGCATTACAACGCTTCTGCTCTGTGCCTCAATGGCACAAGACAGAATGAGAATGGTCCTCTCCCTCTTCGTAGAACCACCCCCACTCAGATCGAGGGCTTACGCTGATCCGAATATCCCTCGTTAGCTGTTACATTGTCATATTGATGTTCATGACTATAGGTTCAGGTTCTTAACAGATTCCAAAAAGAGAGTGAGTGAGATATTCTTTGATTTGAATATATAACTACTAGGGAAAGTTGGTGACCCTTCTCTAAGCTCATAAAATGCCATAGCAAACAAGGGATAAAAGAGCCAGATTCAGTTCTTTAGAGCCACTGGAAGATATTTAGCTTTCTATGCTAAGTGAAATTTGTTTCCACATCCCCCTTCAAAGAAGCAATAGTTGATGTTCTTGAATGCAATTGGGGCATGTCTATCTGGTGAGTTAGTGTTCTTTGATCACTGGTGATCTGCAGAGCAAAATTGAGTAAATGAAATACTCACAGTAGAACATCAGCTATAAATTATCAGAAGTTTAAAGTGTATACCTAAGCCTGGCTCCCATGAAACAGACTGAACAATGTCTGGCAGCCATAAAATTAAGGGCCTGATTTAGAATTTGGCTGAAGGCTACTCAGTCACAAAGGAGGCAGACACCCCTCCCATCTGCCGTATTACAAGTACATTCTATCCTAGGGCACTTATATTGTAAGTCACCGAAACAAACAGTGCAAAGGGCGTTTGCTTATTTTTTCCCCCAGTGCCTAGATTATGTAATTTGGCCCCTGCTTATGGTTCTATGCTGCATCTCTGTGACTGTAAACAATATCGCTGCATTTACGCTTGTAGTGAAGCAGAACTCGGGGTAATACAATAATGTGTTTATTAAAATTACTAGACATACTAAATATAAATATATGCATAAAAAGTTATACCTTTATGAACCAACTAATGAATGTGCCTGTAATTAATCTTTTATTCAGATTACACACAATATTTAGCAACACTTATTTCTCAAGGGGCAGTCTTGGATACAAAAGGAATAAGCATAATGAAATAGCTTTGTGAAAAATGAGCAAAAGTGATCCTGCTCTCATATAATAATAATCTGAAATTTCATTTTTTTTTCTATCAAAATACAATAGACTGGTAAAATCTCATCAAAGGAGCACGATATCTGAAATTGAATCGTAACTTTATCACATCTTCAAATCAAGCTTCTACTTGAATTACAAGCAGCTGTGTATGTTCGGGAACCCATTGTTAAACACAACTGCAGAAAGCTTACACTAAGCTGTGGCTTTCGGTTTGCATAGAGGGCGGCTTTCAAAGAATTAAAGGGTATGTAATGGTGCCACGCGCGGTTTCCAGGACTTGGATTGTCTGCACTCTCTTTTAATGCAACCATTTCACGCTGGCCTGGTCAGACTAGCTGCTCTTTCGCAAAGTCGGGGATCGACTCATTATTGGGAGTCAGTAGAACGTTATGTTGGATATATTCTATATTGTGCATGACCTATACTCTTGTGTATGGCTTATTTTCCGACCCATTAGCGTGAATTCCGTACTCGAAACCTGTTTTTTTTTCATTGCTTTGACGTCACATCCCAGTCTTGCCCAGCCTAGCCCAGGTCTCCTGAGATCCGAGTGAAGCGTTCGAAGGGAAGCTCCTCGCCCGGGGTATACAGAGAGCTGAAGGAAGGAGGCAGTGAAATGATGGTTGAAGCAGTGGCTAACGACACTTGAGGGGGCCCCCGGCCCCCCAGCAAAGTACATGGAGGGCCCCCTCCCCCTGGACCCAGTGTCATAGGTGGCCCCCTGGAGTTCGGAGCCCCCTGCAGTGCGGGAGGCGGATGCTAATGTAAGGCCACTGGGTTGAGGTACCTCCAATTCAGTCACATTTCCTCGGCTCCCTCAGGTCTCTGAAGTCCCAAGGGAGACAAGGGAATGCAGAAGACTATACACCAGTGCCAACAACTGCTTTCCTTCGCATTTGCACTTAGGTACAAAGCAACAACTGTCAAGGAGGTTCACCCCTAGCTAGCAGTGGCTTTTGAGTGAGCTACTGTCATATTGGTGAGCTCTCTTCAATCTCGAGAACAGAAAGCACGGCCCTGGCCTTGGAGGGAAGGGAAGATCCAGCAGGTGGTATAGAAGGGTGAGATATGACAAGTGCTTGTGCTTTGGAGAATGCAGATAACATGACAAGATGCTATGTGTTGGTTTTGTTGACATGAGGGGGTGGCAGGATACCAGGTATAGCTTTGTGCGGGAGTCACAATGCCTGGTATTTAGCAGCTCTGCCTTACAAGTTTCACGTCATCAAAACAGTATATGAATTTATATATATATATATATATATATATATATATATATATATATATATATATATATATATATATATATATATATATATATATATATATATATAATCACTGAAAAACCGTAGGTTTCAGACATGTTATAGTTAGGAATTAGCATTTAAAAAACCTTTAAAATTCACTGAAAAAACCATAGGTTTCAGACACGTTATAGTTAGAAATTAGCATTTAAAAACCTTTGAAATTCACTGAAAAACCATAGGTTTCAGGCACGTTATAGTTAGAAATTTGCATTTAAAAAACCTTAGAAATTCACTGAAAAAACCATAAGGTTTTAGGGACAGTTATAGTTAGTTGGACATTGCACTCGAACAAAACCCGTGAAATTCCCCGTTATAGTTAGTTCAGGTAACTATAACTCGCGCCCCGCAATGCACTGCTGATGACGTCACATATTACATCACTCATGACATGGTCAGTGACATCACTGATGACATCACTGATGACATCTCAAATGACATCACTGATGACATCACTGATGACATCATCCAGTGACTGTGTGTTTGTGTAAAGTTTAAATATGTTTAATATATATAGGGAAAGGCGTATTGAAGAATGAGTGGGTGTATAAGTGTCTGAATGGATGATTTAGTAGGTGCGTGACTGAGTCTATGAGTGAGTGATTAAACGTATCTTACTGGATGCATGGGTGAGTGACTAAACTGTGTGAATGTCTGTATCCGTCTGTCTGTTGTTGTGTAAGCAGCTGCATGGGTTTCTGACTAGCTAAATGAGTGTCTATATGGGTTATGGATTGGTTCTCTGAGTATCTGTATGGGTGCCTCAGTGTTTGTGTGGGTGGGGTGAGTGTGACTCTGTGCATAGATGTGTGAGTGGGTGATTCACTGGGTGCATGGTTTCAAGAGTGCGTCTGTGATGGACTGTATGGGTGGGTGAGTGTGTGTATGGGTGTGTTAGTGATTGAATGTATATCTCAGTGGTACATGTGTGAGTAACTACATATGTGAAAGGCAGTATATATGTGTGTTGGAGTATATAAATGGCTATAAGTGAGAGTGTGTGATTGTGAGAGTGGCTATATGGATGAGTGTGTGCTTGCATCAGTGATTGCATAGGAGCGTAAGAATGTGCTAGTATTTTTATGAGTAAGTGAGCTGGTGTGTATAACTGTATAGGTGAGTAAATTGGAGTGTGATTAATTATTTGCATGACTGTCTAGGTGTGTGAGTACCTCTATGGATGAGTTGCGTTGTGTGAGTGTTTATATAGGTGTATGAGTGCATATGATAGTCCTGTACTGAGTGACTGTAAGTATGAGTGACTGTACGGGTGAGTGAGTAGATGTGTGTGTGTAGACCTAAGAATCAGTGAGTGGGTATGTACTTATTGGTATTGGAGTGTGTATGGTTTTGAGAATGGCAGTCTGTAATTTAGAGTGGGTGTTTCAAAACTTATATTAGGGTGTGAGAAGATGCATTAAATTCTCACATGGATGATGTCATCAGTGATGTCATCAGTGATGTCATTTGAGATGTCATCAGTGATGTCATCAGTGATGTCACTGACCATGTCATGAGTGATGTAATATGTGACGTCATCAGCAGTGCATTGCGGGTCGCGAGTTATAGTTACCTGAACTAACTATAACGGGGAATTTCACGGGTTTTGTACGAGTGCAATGTCCAACTAACTATAACTGTCCCTAAAACCTTATGGTTTTTTCAGTGAATTTCTAAGGTTTTTTAAATGCAAATTTCTAACTATAACGTGCCTGAAACCTATGGTTTTTTCAGTGAATTTCAAAGGTTTTTTAAATGCTAATTTCTAACTATAACGTGTCTGAAACCTATGGTTTTTTCAGTGAATTTTAAAGGTTTTTTAAATGCTAATTCCTAACTATAACATGTCTGAAACCTACGGTTTTTCAGTGAATTTGAAAGGTTTTGTAAATGACAATTTTTAAATGTATTAATTGTTATATTTATTTTTTTATACTGATTTACTACATTTTTAGAAACAATTTTTTTTACATATTTTATTTTTTAAATTACATTGTAATTACATTATACATTACAAAAATACTTTCTCAGAATGAATTACTTTAGTTTAAATACTTTGCACATAGGCAATAGACTTTTAAGTACAGTAGTTACAGTTGTTGCAATGGGCAACACATTTTCAAACACAATGCAACATTCAGCTCAATGTGAATTTCTAGTTAAATGCAATTAGTTACTTTATGGATTACTTTTTCTAACCACAGGACTGGATCCTAGATTCAGTCCTGGGACATCTCCTGTAAACAGTTTAGTAAAAGCGTTTTGGTTACAGTAGTGATTTTTAAGGAATATTATTGTATTTTAAAAGTTGAAACTTTGAAACTTTTTCTCATAGAATCACCAATGTTATCCTATGGAAGGAAATTCACTTAGCAGGTAAAAACTGTTACCGTTACTTTTTCTTACTCAGTGTTGGATCCTGGATCCAGCACTGGTGCATCTCCTGTAAACAGTTGAAAGAATGCGTTTAAGTCATACAAGCGATTTTTAAGGAATATTTGTAGTTTGTGAAAATCGACACAAACTTTTCTGCTGAAAACCAGACAATGGATTCCTATGGAAGAAAATATAAGTTACTGGCAAGTACGGTTAAAATTACTTTTCAGGGTCAGTGCTGGGCTAAAAGATGCAGCACTGAGGTCTCTCCTGATTACAGGTGAGTAAATAGGAATTTGTATTTCGGCTGATTTTAGAGGAATATTTTAAAGTTCCAAAACTCCACACTTAGAAGAATTTCCAAGTGAAACCAGTCAATGTTAGCCTATGGAAGGAAATTCAAGTTACTGGTAAGTACGGTTAAAATTACTTTTCAGGACCAGTACTGGGCTGAAAGATACAGCACTGAGGTCTCTCCTGATAACAGGTGAGTAAATCGAATTCGTATTTCGGCTGATTTTAGAGGAATATTTGTATGTTTCAAAAATCAACACTTAGAAACTTTTTCAGCAAAAAGCAGGCAATGATATCCTATGGAAGGAAATTCAAGTTACTGGTAAGTACGGTTAAAATTACTTTTCAGGATTAGTACTGGGCTGAAAGATGCAGCACTGAGGTCTCTCCTGATAACAGGTGAGTAAATCAGAATTCGTAGTTCGGCATATTTTAGAGGAATATTTGCACAATGGTGAAGGGAGGGGCGGGGCCTGAGGTGACATCTGTGCAAACGCGCCCGTGGCGCGTTTTTAAGTTGGGGGATTAAGTCCCCTTGAATCATGAGGGTCCCTAGGGGCCAACTAGCCCACCAGGAACCTCCAGTATGCGTCAGGGGCTGCGTTGCAGAGACGTGTAGAGAGGCCACACCCCTTTACACCTCTCTGCAACGCAGCTCTGTGGCGCTTTCTGGATGTACCTGTTGGGCTAGTTGGCCCTCAGGGACCCTCAGGATTGAAGGGATTTAATTCCCCATCTTAAAGCGCGCCACGGGGCCTGTTTGCACACATGTCACCTCAGGCCCCGCCCTCCCTTCACCACTGTGCAAACGCTGCCAGTGGCGCGTTTTAAGTCGGGGGATTAACTCCCCTTGAATCCTGAGGGTCCCTTGGGTGCAACTAGCCCACCAGCTACCTCCATTAAGCGCCACAGAGCTGCGTTGGAGAGAGGTGTAAAAAGGGGTGTGGCCTCTGTACACCTCTCTGCAAGGCAGCCCCCTGGCGCATACTGGAGGTTCCTGGTGGGCTAGTTGGCCCCCAGGGACCCCCAGTATTCAAGGGGAATTACTTCCCCTTCTTAAAACGCGCCGTTTTTTTTTTTGTTTTTTTTTATGGGATGGGGGCTGCGTGGCCCCTCTTCCCTCAGCCACTTTTGGCCCCGGGGACCCCATCCCCCGGGGCCTGAGCATTTTTTTGTTTTATTTAAAAAAAATTAAAAAAACGGGAAGGTGGCCGCGTGGCCCCCTTCCCTGGGCCTCTATTGGCCCCGGGGACCCCATCCCCCGGGGCATGCCCTGTTTTTTAAATAAAAATATGGAGGGGGCTGCGTGGCCCCCTCCTCAGGCCATTTAAGGCCCCAAGGACCCCATCCCCGGGGCCGGCCTTGCCCTTATTTTTTTTATTTTTTTTATTTTTTTATTTTGGGAGGGGGCTGCGTGGCCCCCTCCCGGGCCACTTATGGCCCTGGGGACCCCATCCCCGGGGCCTGGCCTCTGGTTGGGGACTGTGGGGGTCCCCACTCCCCCACAGTCCCGCCGGCTCCCCGCGTCCTATGGGAGCCGGCATTGCTTTCCACATGGGGAGCAGCTAAGATGCTGCTCCCCATGTGGAAAGCAGTTGGTTTGCATTTTGAAAGAGAGAGCAGGTTTCCTGCTCTCTCTTTCAAAATGCAAACTAAGTTTGCTATGACAGGGCGGGAGCCGCGAGGCTCCCGTCCTGTCATAGCAAGCAGCAGTGTCCCGGGGTAGGCACCCCGGGACACTGCAGGAGCCGGCCCTGGGGGTGGCGGTCCCCAGGGCCATCAAGGGCTCCAGGAGTGGGGCCGCGCCCCCTCCCTACATTTTGAAACCCCGGGAGGTGGTGGTCCTCGGGGCTTGGGGTCCAAAACGGACCCCCATTTTCAATTTTCTTAGTGCCCCGGGAGGTGGTGGTCCTCGGGGAGTGTGGGGGCTGGAGCCCCCCACACAGGTTTTAAAATAAAATAAAAAGCCCCGGGAGGTGGCGGTCCCGGGCTGCGTGGAGGGCTCAGAGCCCTCCCGCACCATTTATGATAAAGCCCTGGGGGTGGTGGTCCCTGGGCTTGGGGGCCCTTAGAGGCCCCCATACATAAAATAAACACCCTCCAGCATGCCCCCGGGACTTGGCCCACCCGGGGGCAATTACATCGAGCGCGGGAGACCGCGCTCGATTTTTTATCGGCAGGATCCGCGCACCCTGAGCGCATCCTGTTGATTTTTTTTTTTAAATGCTTTTTTGCCCAGGGGTCCTTGTGGGACCCCTGAGCAGACCTAGGGGTCAGGGTGTTTCTACCCTGCCCCCTTTGTGCGTTTGCGCACTTTTTTACTGCTTTCTTGTTCCTCGGTTCTACCGAGGAACAAGATGGCTGCCAACACTTCCAGGTTTGGAGTGTTGACAGCCAATTAGCAGACAGCTCATGATCGGGAGGGTGCGCGAATCCGACGCGGCCATAGATATATATGTACTTTTACTTTTGATTTTCTCAGCAACTACTGAACGGATTTACACCATTTAACAAAAAGGGTTCTTTCTGAACCAAGAACTATCTCTTTGCCAAATTTGGTGTAATTCCATTCAGCAGTTCGGGCTGTAGCCGTGTCTAAAGTTTCCTATGGGAAATTGATTTTTTGACTCTTATTTTTTAATTTCTCCGCAACTACTGAACGGATTTACACCATTTAACAAAAGGGTTCTTTCTGAACCAAGAACTACCTCTTTGCCAAATTTGGTGTAATTCCGTTCAGCAGTTCGGGCTGTAGCCGTGTCTAAAGTTTCCTATGGGAAAATGAATGGGGAAAACACGTTTTGGGACCCCCTTTTTCTCGGCCCCCGCTTGACGAATCACCCTGAGACTTTCAGGGTAGGAGCGGACCGGAGCGGGCCATAAAGTTTGAAAATTTCGCGAAGATTCGTCAACCGACGCAAGAGTTATTTCAAATAGAATGTCGCGGATTTCCTATGGAAAATAGGTCCTAACTATAACTATCTACTGGCGACCGCCAGTAGATAATATATATATATATATATATATATATATATATATATATATATATATATATATATATTCACTGAAAAAACCATAGGTTTTAGGGACAGTTATAGTTAGTTGGACATTTCACTCGTACAAAACCCGTGAAATTCCCCGTTATAGTTAGTTCAGCTAACTATAACTCGCGCCCGCAATGCACTGCTGATGACGTCACATATTACATCACTCATGACATGGTCAGTGACATCACTGATGACATCTCAAATGACATCACTGATGACATCATGCAGTGACTGTATTTCTGTAAAGTTTAAATATTTTTAATATATATAGGAAAAGACGTATTGAAGAATGAGTGGGTGTATAAGTGTCTGTATGGATGATTTAGTAGGTGCGTGACTGACTCTATAAGTGAGTGATTTAACGTATCTTACTGAATGCATGGGTTAGTGACTAAACTGGGTGAATGTCTGTATCCGTCTGTCTGTTGCTGTGTAAGTGGCTGCATGTGTTTGTGAATAGCTACATGAGTGTCTATATGAGTTATTGAATGGTTGTCTGAGTATCTGTATGGGTGCCTGAGTGTTTGTGTGGGAGGGGTGTGTGCGACTCTGTGCATAGATGTGTGAGTGGGTGATTCACTGGGTGGATGGTTTCAAGAGTGCATCTGTGATAGACTGTATGGGTGGGTAAGTGTGTGTAAGAGTGTGTTAGTGAGTGAATGTATGTCCCAGTGGTACATGTGTGACTAACTACATATGTGAAAGGCAGTATATATGTGTGTTGGAGTATATAAATAGCTATAAGCGAGAGTGAGTGATTGTGATAGTGGCTGTATGGATGAGTGTGTGCTTGTATCAGTGATTGTATAAGAGCGTAACAATGTGCTAGTATTTGTATGATTAAGTGAGCTGGTGTGTGTATAACTGTATAGGTGAGTAAATGGCAGTGTGTTTAATTATTTGCATGACTGACTAGGTGTGTGAGTACCTCTATGGATGAGTGGCGGTGTTTGAGTGTCTATATAGGAGTAAGAGTGCATATGATAGTCCTGTACTGAGTGACCATAAGTATGAGTGACTGTACGGGTGAGTGAGTGGATGTGTGTGTGTAGACCTAAGAATCAGTGAGTGGGTATGTAGTTATTGGTGTTGGAGTGTCTATGGTTTTGCGAATGGCAGTCTGTAATTTAGAGTGGGTGTATCAAAGGTTATATTAGGGTGTGAGGAGGTGCATCAGATTATCACGTGGATGATGTCATCAGTGATGTCATCAGTGATGTCATTTGAGATGTCATCAGTGATGTCATCAGTGATGTCACTGACCATGTCATGAGTGATGTAATATGTGACGTCATCAGCAGTGCATTGCGGGGCGCGAGTTATAGTTAGCTGAACTAACTATAACGGGGAATTTCACGGGTTTTGTACGAGTGAAATGTCCAACTAACTATAACTGTCCCTAAAACCTATGGTTTTTTCAGTGAATTTCAAAGGTTTTTTAAATGCTAATTTCTAACTATAACGTGCCTGAAACCTATGGTTTTTTCAGTGAATTTCAAAGGTTTTTTAAATGCTAATTTCTAACTATAACGCCCCTAAAACCTATGGTTTTTTCGGTGAATTTCAAAGGTTTTGTAAATGACAATTTTTAAATGTATTAATTGTTATATTTATTTTTTGATACTGATTTACTACATTTTTTAAAACTATTTATTTTTAGATATTTTATTTATTAAATTACATTGTAATTACATTATACATTACATTACAAAATATACTTTCTCAGAATGAATTACTTTAGTTTAAATACTTTGCAAATAGGCAATAGAGTTTTAAGTACAGTAGTTACAGTTGTTGCAATGGGCAACACAATTTCAAACACAATGCAACATTGAGCTCAATGTGAATTTCTAGTTAAATGCAATTAGTTACTTTATGGATTACTTTTCTAACCACAGGACTGGATCCTAGATTCAGTCCTGGAACATCTCCTGTAAACAGTTGAGTAAAAGCGTTTTGGTTACAGTAGTGATTTTTAAGGAATATTATTGTATTTTAAAAGTTGACACTTAGAAACTTTTTCACATAGAATCACCAATGTTATCCTATGGGAGGAAATTCACTTAGCAGGTAAGTAGTGTTATCGTTACTTTTTCTTACTCAGTGTTGGATCCTGGATCCAGCACTGGTGCATCTCCTGTAAACAGTTGAAAGAATGCGTTTAAGTCATACAGGCGATTTTTAAGGAATATTTGTAGTTTGTGAAAATTGACACTGAAACTTTTCTGCTGAAAACCAGACAATGGATTCCTATGGAAGGAAATATAAGTTGCTGGTAAGTACGGTTAAAATGACTTTTCAGGATCAGTACTGGGCTGAAAGATGCAGCACTGAGGTCTCTCCTCATAACAGGTGAGTAAATCGGAATCCGTATTTCGGCTGATTTTAGAGGAATATTATAAAGTTCCAAAACTGCACAATTTCCAAGTGAAACCAGTCAATGTTAGCCTATGGAAGGAAATTCAAGTTACTGGTAAGTACGGTTAGAATTACTTTTCAGGATCAGTACTGGGCTGAAAGATGCAGCACTGAGGTCTCTCCTGATAACAGGTGAGTAAATCGGAATTCGTATTTCGGCTGATTTTAGAGGAATATTTGTATGTTTCAAAATCGACACTTAGAAACTTTTTCAGCAAAAAGCAGGCAATGATATCCTATGGAAGGAAATTCAAGTTACTGGTAAGTAAGGTTAAAATTACTTTTCAGGATCAGTACTGGGCTGAAAGATGCAGCACTGAGGTCTCTCCTGATAACAGGAGAGTAAATCGGAATTCGTAGTTCGGCTGATTTTAGAGGAATATTTGCACAATGGTGAAGGAAGGGGTGGGGCCTGAGGTGACATGTCTGCAAACACGCACTGTGGCGCATTTTAAGTTGGAGAATTAATTCCTCCTCAATCCCGAGGGTCCCTAGGGGCCAACTGGCCCACCAGATACCTCCAGTATGCGCCAGAGAGCTGCGTTGCAGAGAGGTGTTCAGAGGCCACGCCCCTTTTTACAACACTCTGCAACGCAGCTCCGTGGCGCTTACTGGAGGTACCTGGTGGGCTAGTTGGCCCCCAGGGACCCTCAGGATTGAAGGGGATTTAATACCCCATCTTAAAACGCGCCATGGGGCCTGTTTGCACACATGTCACCTGAAGCCCCGCCCCCTCCCTTCACCACTGTGCAAACGCACCCTGTGGCGCGTTTTAAGTTGGGGGATTAAGTCCCCTTGAATCCTGAGGGTCCCTGGGGTCCAACTATCCCACCAGAGCTGCGTTGCAAAGAGGTGTAAAAAGGGGCGTGGCCTCTGTACACCTCTCTGCAATGCAGCCCCCTGGCGCATACTGGAGGTTCCTGGTGGGCTAGTTGGCCCCCAGGGACCCCCAGTATTCAAGGGAATTGTTCCCCTCTGCAAACGCGCCAGGGGCGCGTTTGCAGAGTGGTAAAGGAAGGGGCGGGGCCTGCGGCACAATCGTTTTTTTTTTTTCCTCGAAGGGGGCTGTGTGGCCCCCTTCCTTTCTCCTTTTTTGGGCCCTGGGGACCCCATCCCCCAGGGCCTTACCCCTTTTTTTTTTTTTTTAAACGGGAAGGGGGCCCCGGGGACCCCATCCCCCGGGGCATGGCCACTCTTTTTATTATTTTTTTAAGGAGGGGGCTGCGTGGCCCCCTCCTCAGGCCTCCTTTTGCTCCGGGGACCCCATCCCCGGGGCAGGCCTTTATTTTTCTTTTTTGGGGGGGGGGAGGGGGGCCGCGTGGCCCCCCTCCCAGGCCACTACTTGCCCCAGGGACCCCATCCCCCGGGGCTGGCCCTCTCCGTTTGGGGACCGTGGGGGGGTCCCCAATCCCCCCACCGTCCCGGCATTGCTTTTCCACATGGGGAGCTGCTGACATGCAGCTCCCCATGTGGAAAAGCAATCTGCTTTGCTTCATTGAAGCGAGAGCAGGTTTCCCTGCTCTCCCTTCAATGAAGCAAAGCAGTTTGCAATGGCAGGACGAGAGCCTGTAGATAGTTATAGTTAGGAGCTATTTTCCATAGGAAATCCGCAACATTCTATTCCCAATAACTTTGGCACCGGTTGACGAATCTTCGCGAAAACTTATGGCCCGCTCCGGTCCGCTCCTATCTTGAAAGTTTCGGGGTGATTCGTCAAGTGGGGGCCGAGAAAAAAGGGGGGTCCCAAAACGTGTTTTTCCCATGCAATTTTCCATAGGAACCTTTAGTCGCAGCTACAGCCCGAACTGCTGAACGGAATTACACCAAATTTGGCAAAAAGGTAGCCCTTGGTTCAGAGTCGTGCCTTTAGGTTAAATGGTGTAAATCCATTCAGTAGTTCCTGAGAAATTTGAAAAAGAAAACACATATATATCTGGGCGGAGCCTAACCACACATGTCATCGTGAGATCTGTTTGGCTGTCAGCACTTCATTCTGGAATTGCTGGCAGCCATCTTGGGACCAATATAAATGATAGTACCCCATTGAAATGCATTGTAGTGAATCGAAGATTTTGAGGGTTACCAAAAGGAGAACTATAAAGGGTGATAACAGACTTTAGTTACATTAGAATTCATTTGTTGATGGTACCATACTAATTTCAGGAATTGTGGTGTGTTCTACGGTGATTTTACCCTGTGAAAAACCTTCTGCTGGGATATCATGAATCATGTTTGAGAGAAAACTATTTTCACATGCTTGTCCCATACAGTTTTGGAAGGTGCTCCAGAAGCTAAAATGAGAGCATATTTTCTGTAAATTCACATTATCTTTCTCAGTCATGTGAGAATGAAGTCTGACATTCTCAGTAAAACATGTACATCCAACAAGGGCAGAGACTGTCAGTTGATGCCTTTGTGTTCTACTGCAGCTTCCCAGAGTGTTCTAAAGAACAACTAGAGCGCTAACAGTCTTACTTATGACAAAATTATGGCACACCTGAAGCCATCTTGATTGGAATAAACTGGTAACTCTTAAAACATTTAATTTAAAAAGGAACAAAATGAGGGGGTTCATTTTGTCATAGAAATTATGGTTAGTGCTGCAGAAAGAAAATTTAGGGCATGTTTTAAGTGAGATCTCAAATCCTCTTCTAATTCATTAGAAAATTCTGACATGCAGACTGAAACAATAACTTTCAATACCAGCAGTAGACTTCCAGTTAACCCCTTCGTTGCTCATGATGAGCTCAGCTCGTCATGCTGCGCGGTGGGCGTGTGCGCATGACGAGATGAGCTCGTCACGACCACGCCCGCGATCAGAATGTCCAGCACCTGAGCGGAATTCCGATCGCGGCGAAGGTGTTAACTCCCTGGTGAGCAGTAGCTTTACTACAGTGATCTAATGAACAACTAGAGTGCTAACATTCTGAATTTATGGCAAATGTGTGACACATCTGAATGCCTTTTTGATGGATTCAAAGTAAAAAACTGAAAGCATTTCCTACTGAGGAGACTGCAGTAAATGACGAAATTAGGAAACTTCATAACAAATAAGTCTCCCAAGATGGCCACCAGAGAAAAAGAGCCCAAATGTAGCACAAATATCACCCAGATGTAGCCCACATATAGCCCAATGACAAAAGTGTGCAAAACACTTTTTATTTTTAGTTTTTCTGCAGTTTTATATAGTGCAAACTGGTCAGGTATTGGAGCGTTACATCTTACTTGGACCCCTTATTGCGTATTTTGCACAAAGTACATGAGATTGATCTTGCGAAACATTGAACTTTACGATTCTGTTAACCTGAAGTCGCTCTGAACCGGGCTTTGTAACACCCGCTTTTACCTACTGGTTTTAATTAATTCTCACTGTATTGTATTAGGAAAGAGGATTTACTGTTTTTATGTACACTTTTATGATCTATGTTTCTAAATCAGATCAAATAAAGTTTAATGAATTCTATGGCAGGACGGAGGCAAGGATTATGCATATCTTTCCTCACTTTATTTGCATAGCAGTTCAAAGAAAACGTAACACAACAATCATTAAACAAAAGACTACACAACCCATGAACCATTAGGGGGTAGTCTCCAAGGCAACTATAGTCCAATCATATCACAGTCCATCGTATATAATATCGTGACGTCCCTTCCGCATCCTCTTTCTTCACTGCTCGTCAGTTAAGTGCATTCCTTACATTCTTGGCTTAATCTGACGTTGTTGCTGTTTGTATAGCGGTTTCTTGTGCACGTTATTAGTATTATTGCCTTGGTATTGTTTCATATTCCCTGCGCAGCAGGCTCTTGCCCGAGCGCGTTCTCCCCTCGCAGTTTCTCCCGCTGTGTGCTCTGCGCGCGGTGAGATCCTGTCAGGCGCGTCTGGTCCGAGCGAGGCAGCTCCGTCGAGCGCTCCCGCTGGTCTTTACACGCGTTTGGGAATCCGGTCACTCCTTTAGTGTCCGCTTGATTCCCGACCAACCTCGCCTAATTTTGACACCGCTACACGGTGATTTCCCCACACGGCCACGTTAGTGACCAGCGCCACCTGGTGGTGGTAATTGGTATTGCGCCTCAGTCTATTCTTATAACAGCTTCGGGAAAGCCCAGCTGTTGGAGCACCGGCAAGGGGGCTGTCTTAAGGATTTTAAGGGCATTTGTTCTGTGCTCACACCCTCTGCTATCATGTCTTCTCCAGAAGACCATTTTTACTCCTCCTACCAGGAAGTGGAGGAGGAATGGCCCCCAACTTCTCCCTCCAGCAGTGGACCAAGCCCTCTCTCTGGCTATTTCTAGGGCGATGGCTCCTCTTAGGGATCAGGTTGATAAGCTGGCGAAAAGCATCCCTGGGGTGTTCAGTGACCCAGATCTGGTGGTGGCGGGTCCAAGTAGCTCCCAGATGGGGAATAAAAGGGCCGTTAAGCATAACGCGGGGCACTTGGAAGGATTTGATAAACTTACGGAGACTTTCCTCAAGAGTGCGCGAACGCTAAAACATGCACCCTGCCGGGAGGAGGAGGAGCCCGGAGAAAATTGCGACACTGTCACCACTATTGTAGACCCCGACGGCGGGTTTCCCTTAGAGGGAGAGGGTGTATCGGAGGACGATTTCTCCTCCGATGAGGATAAGGACTCGGGGCGTCCCTGGCGTCCAGAGTCCCACTCTCTCAGTCCCCGGTTGGGGACGGGGTCCACTCGGACATGTTCGAGCCTACCCAAATTTACCATCCTAGGTCGGCAGAGTGGACACCTGATGCCAAAGTGGCAGAGTATGTGGTGGGGAAAATCCATCAACCCCTTGAAAGGGAGGTCAGGAATAGGATGAGGGAGAATGCCCCAGGCCCTCACTGAAGGGGAAGGTGGCACACACGCCTGAAATTGATGAGAAACTATGTACCTTTTCTCCAAGTATATCAAGGATCCCAAGAAAGGAATTGATAGGTCTTGGACGTGGTAGGGCCCTTGACCCAAATTATTCAATTTATGGAGCGTTCCAAAGAGTCAGGATTCCCTTTGTCCACGGATATTGTGGCTGGTTGGGCGCACTACCCTAAACCCTAAAACACTACCCCCTCCACTACCCAAACACCACTGCACTACCCTAAACCCTAAAACACTACCCCCAGCACGACACCCTATACTACCCAAACATAACTGCACTACCCTAAACCCTAAAACACTACCACCAGCACGACTCCCTACACTACCCAAACACCACTGCACTACCCTAAACCCTAAAACACTACCCCCAGCACGACTCCCTACACTACCCAAACACCACTGCACTACACTAAACCCTAAATATACCCCCAGCATGACCTCCCACACTACACAAACACCACTGCACTACCCTAAACCCTAAAACACTACCCCCAGCACGACCCCCTACACTACCCAAAAACCACTGCACTACCCTAAACCCTAAAACACTAACCCCAGCATGACCCCCTACACTACCCAAACACCACTGCACTACCCTATACCCTAAAACACGACCCCCTACACTACACAAACACCACTGCACTGCCCTAAACCCTAAAACACTAACCCAGCACTACCCCCTACACTACCCAAACACCACTGCACTAACATAAACCCTAAAACACTACCCCCAGCACAACCCCCTACATTACACAAACACCACTGCACTACCCTAAACCCTAAAACACTACCCCCAGCACAACTCCCTACACTACCCAAACACCACTGCACTACCCTAAACCCTAAATCTATCCCCAGCACGACCCCCTACACTACTACACTACCCTAAACCCTAAAACACTACCCCCAGCACGACCCCCTACACCACCCAAACACCACTGCACTACCCTAAACCCTAGAAAAGAAACCCCCACCCCATGCCCAATCCCCCTTACCTCTCACTCCTCATGGTTCCTCTCTCCTCGTGGTTCCTGCTTCACGTCATCTCTGAGGGGCGGTGCACGTCGTTGTGAGGAAACGGAACAGCCTCTGTTTCCTTACAACGACATGGATCGTCTACATGTTTTTAGAACGCATGGTCATTTACCATACATACGTTTACAACAAAATTCGTTGTAAAGGCATGCGTGGTAAATGACCATGCATTCTAAAAAATGCGTAGTAATGACTTCGTGATGTACAACGCATGCGTGGTAATGCATGCGTTGTAATGGTATCGCAAAGTAAAAAGTCGTTGTAACGGCTGTTTACCGATCGAATCTGGCCCCTGTTCTTCAGTGAGACGTTTATTTGATTAATTAGGAGGAAGGAATGTGTTTTTTTACCGAAAAGTGCATTCCCGGCTGTTGTATTGTGAAAGTGTCCGCGTGGCCTGGTTTCACTTCCGGTGAGAGAGTGGAAGAGTCTGTTTGGATCTAAAGGAGTTCTGTTGTTGGACGGGGCTGGCGCGACATGTCATCAGAAAACATAGCTAATGGAAAGCGTCCTCCCTGAAGTGTGGAGCAGTGCCATGAGAGGTCAACGAGTGTGCGTTCCACCGCAGTATGACCGTACTGCGTGTCCCATGTGCCGCCTCCAGGGTACGGGAGGCAGAAGCGGCATCGCAGGTCCTCTTGAAGACCGTTGTAGCACTAATTCTACATTTTGGTACTAGGGCATTTTAACTTCGTTGTTCCTGCCAGATACAAAGAGAAGATCCTGTGTTATTCAGTGCCCTCGTTACCTTTTTTGTCGGTTGTGGTGCTTGTCACTTCGCTGCCCCGCCGGTGCACACGACTGGGCACCCCACCTTGTGTGCCATCTGCAGGGCCTCTGCCTTCGGATCACTGGTTTTGGTTTCTGCAGTGGCAACATAAACAGTTGCTCCCAAAGGACTAGCCTGAACACTTAGGTGAATATCCCCTGCACCAGCATTCCACGGAAATTCTTTCCTAGCTCTCCCACGTCAACGAGCACGGCTCCGCTCACGACACCGTATGACGTCATCGGAGCCATAAGAGGACCTCGTTTTTTTTCTGTGCCACCGAGGCAAACAGGGGACTGAGACATTTTCAAATGTATACATAGTATAATAAATATATATATATTCACTGAAAAAACCATAGGTTTCAGGCACGTTATAGTTAGAAATTAGCATTTAAAAAACCTTAGAAATTCACTGAAAAAACCATAGGTTTCAGGCACGTTATAGTTAGAAATTAGCATTTAAAAAACCTTAGAAATTCACTGAAAAAACCATAGGTTTCAGGGCGTTATAGTTAGTTGGACATTTCACTCGTACAAAACCATAGAAATTCCCCCGTTATAGTTAGTTCAGCTAACTATAACTCGCGCGCCCACAATGCACTGCTGATGACGTCACATATTACATCACTCATGACATGGTCAGTGATATCACTCATGACATCACTGATGACATCTCAAATGACATCACTGATGACATCACTGATGACATCATCCAGTGAATGTGTGTTTTTCTGAAAATTAAATATGTTTTATATATGTATATCTCAAGGTCGATGGAAGAATAAATGGGTATATAAGTGTCTAAATGGATGATTTTTTTGTAAAATTGATTGTATAACTGACTAAGTGTATCTTAGTGAATACATGGGTTAGTGAGTAATGTTTAAATATGAAAATATCTGTATCAGTCTCTCACTTTGTGTATAAGTGGCTGCATGGGTTGGTGAGTAGCTACATGAGTGTCTATATGGGTTATTAGTTGGTTTTTGGAGTATCAGTATGAGTGTCTTAGTGTCTGTATGGTTCGGTGGGGGTATTACTTAGTGCATAGATGCATGAATGAGTGACTCACTGTTTGTATGTGTTGAAGACAGCATGTGTGCAGGACTGTATAGGTGGATGAGTATGTGTATGGGTGTGTTAGTGAGTGAATGACTGTCTCAATAGTGTCTTTATGAGTAACTACATATGTTTTAAACTAGTATATGTGAGTATTGGTGTATATAAGTGAGTATATGTGAGAGTGAGAGATTGGAAGAGTTCCTGTACAAATAAGTAGGTGTTTCTATAAGTGATTGTTTAAGAGAGTAAGTATGTGTAAGTTTCTGTAGAAGTAAGTGTGGTAGTGTGTGTATAACTGTATATGCAAGTAAATGGATGTTTGATACTTTGTTTGCATGTGTGACTATGTATGTGAGTAACTCTATGGATGAGTGGCGGTGTGTAACAGGATGTATAGGTGTATGAGTACATATGATGAGTGAGTACATGTATGAGTGACTGTATAGGGACTGTTGGTGAATGAGTGGATGTGTGTGTAGATCTTGGAATTACTGAATAGGTGTGTTGTAACTGGTATTGGTATGTCCATTGTTTTGAAAATGTTAGTTTGTATTTTTGAGTGTGTGTATCAAAGGTTATATTAGGGTGAGAGGAGGTCTGCCACTCTAACACAAGGATGATGTCATCATTGATGTCATCAGTGATGTCATTTGAGATGTCATCAGTGATGTCATGAGTGATGTCACTGACCATGTCATGAGTGATGTAATATGTGACGTCATCAGCAGTGCATTGCGGGCGCACGAGTTATAGTTAGCTGAACTAACTATAACGGGGGAATTTCTATGGTTTTGTACGAGTGAAATGTCCAACTAACTATAACGCCCCTGAAACCTATGGTTTTTTCAGTGAATATATATATATATATATATATATGTCCTACTGGTGGTCGCTAGTAGGTAGTTATAGTTAGGATGTAGTTTCCAAAGGAAGAGCATTTTTTCATTTGCCAATAACTTTGTCGTTCTTTGGTGATTCTTCACGAAATTTTCAAATCTAGTTCGAAGCTCATTTCAGCTGCTGTCTTGAAAATTTTGGGGTGATCCAGCAAGCGGGTACTGAGGAAAAGGGGGGGTCCCAAAACGCTTTTTCTCCATGTTAATTTCAATAGGAAACTATAGACACGGCTACAGCCCGAACTGCTGAACGGAATTACAACAAATTTGGCAGAAAGGTAGCTCTCAGTCCAGAAAGCCCTCTTTTTGTTAAATGGTGTAAATCCATTCAGTAGCTGTTGAGAAATGTAAAGATTTTTCAGATATACCATTGAGGCCGCGGGGTGGATCCGCGATCTCTCCCGATCTCGTGCCTGAGATCGGATTGGCTGCCAACACCTCAAACGAGGAAGTGCAGGCAGCCATCTTGTGACTCGGTTGAACTGAGTCACTAGATAAATGGAAAAAAAATAAAAGAGGGCAGGGTAGAAACACCCTGACCGCCTAGGCCTCGGGGGTCCTACAGGATCTGCGACTCCTGCCAAACATTTTTTTTAAACGTAGCACAGTCTTCTGGGCTGTTTTCAGCCCCGGGGACTGCCACCTCCCCGGGTCAGGCCCTAGTCAAGGAAGGAGGGGGGGCACGCTGTCCCCCTCCTGGAGCCGTACATGGCCCTGGGGACCGCCACCCCCCAGGGTCGGCTCCAGCAATGTTCCAGTGTGCCCATCCCAGGAACATTGCAGTTTGCTATGGCATGGCGGGAGCACTGCTCCTGCCTTGCCATAGCAAACAGTGCTTTTTACACACAGGGAGCTGCATGTCAGTAGCTCCATGTGTGTAAAAAGCAATGCCGGCTCCTGCAGGAAGGGGGGGAGCCCACCAGGACCACAGGGGCCTTTGGCCTCCCCTCGCGGTCCCCAACGTGTAAAATGTGGGTGCCCTGGGCACCCACACTACAGGCCGGGCCCTGGGGGATGGGACCCCTGGGGCCAACATCGGCCCGGGAGCATTGAAAAAATATATATAGATATATAAGAAGGGGCAGGCCCCATGTGATGGGGTCCCCGGGGGCCGAAAAGGGCCCGGGAAGGTTGGCCACACATCCCCCTTCCCTTAATAAATAAATAAAATAAAAACTTTGGCACATCGCCGGTGGCCATGCCTCCTTCACCAACACTCAGCAAATGTGCCTCGTGGCGCAGTAGTGGTTGGGGGATGAAGTCCCCTATGAAGTTGAGGGTCTGTGGGGTCCAGGAACTTCTTCTATTACCTCCAGTAACTCCCAGACAGCTGGATTGCTGAGAGGACTTGGAGGCCACGCTCCTTTCTCCACCACTCTGCAAATGCACCTCCTGGTGTGCTGCTAGTTGGGGCATGAATTCCACTTTACTCCTGAGGGCCTCAGGACTGAAGTGGATTTCTTCCTCCAACCAGTAGTGCACCAGGAAGCACATTTGCACAGTGGTGGAGAAAGGGGACGTGGCTTCTGATGACCTCTCAGCAATCCAGCTGTATGAGGCATATTGGAGGTAACAGGAGGGCTACTTTGCCTTCAAGGAGACTCACTAGCCAAGGGGACTTAATACCCCTACTAGTAGTGCGCCAGGAGGCCCGTTTGCCGAGTGGTGGAGAAAGGGGGCATGGCCTCCGATAACCTCTCAGCTATCCTGCTGTGTGGGACTTACTGTAGGTAACAGGAGGCGTAGTTGGCCCCCAAGGACGTCCTTGGGGGCCAACTACCCCTTCTGATCCTGAATCTTTAGAAAGTGACTGGATGTAAATCCGTTCAGTGTTTTTTAAACATTAAGGTAGAAAAGTTAGTGATATATGGACAGTTGGTCCTCCGGGAGTTCCACAACACCCCAAATTAAGAAAATAGAGTGAACTGATTGACCAAAGGATTTTTCCCCCTCAATCCTCGTGTCCTGAAACAAAAACAAAAAATAAGGTACAATGGGCCGGGTAGGGATACCCTGGCTTTTGTTCGGGGGTTCCAGAGAGATCACACAGGGGCCAAAACAAAAATAAATTGTTAATGCCAAGAGTCCTGCAGTACTCCTGCAAGACTCAGAGAAGCCTCCAGTGTGGTGCTGCGAACCCCCCCAGAAAAAAAGACAAAAAATGGAAAATGTGAGGTGAGGCTTTGTGTAGGGGTTGGCTACCTATGAGTTTGACTCTGCGTGAGGGGTTGGATGCAGGGCAGGGCCATATGCAAGGCACTGCGTCCAACCCTCTACAGAGCTTAGAAAAATGTGTTCTCAGTCAGGGAACTGGGTGAATATGATTTAAGAAAACCTGAAATTTACTGAAAAACCCAAAGGTTAAAGTGACATTATAGTTAGGTATGGCAATAAAATCTTACTTTACATTTTTTAAAAACTGAAATTCACTAAAAAAAATGAAGGTTAAAGTGACATTATAGTTATGTTAGGTAATAAGAACATACTTTATGTTAAAAAAACAAAATATTCTCTGAAAAAATAGAAGGTAAAGTGACGTTATAGTCTGGTAATAAGATCTTACTTCACATTTAGAAAATCTTAGAAATTCACTGAAAAAAACAAAAGGTTAAAGTGACATAATAGTTAGGTGAATAAGGTAGTTAAAAACATCCATTTTAAATTTAAAAAAAACACTGAATTCACCAGTTTTAGTTATCTCATGTAACTATAACTCATGCCTACAATTATTGTTAGGGAACCTAATCATAACGTTCATCCCTGTCATGCATTGCTTATGACCTCACGACCAATGATGTGAATGATAAATGTAATAATGTAATGTGTTTACATTATTAAGAGAGTAAAATCAATTTTTCATAAAGAATTGTTGTGGGTCTGTTGCTCTTGTTACTATTCTTAAAACGTACAGAACAGATGTTTTTAGGTTATGTATGTTATTTTGCAACATTTTGGTGTCTCTCTTGTACTGTAGGAATTGTTGAATGTTGTATATTGGTTATATGATTGTATTTTGTATTATGTGTGTGTTTAAATATTGAGCTGGGGGTATGAGGTTTAGGTGCTACTTTTGTGTCTGAAAATGTATATTTTATTGTAGGTCACATGGTGACCGAGTGTATAATGGCATATCTGTTCATGCTTGTCATAGTCAAACTTTACGTTTTTGTTCATGTTTGATTTTATCAGTGGTTGTATGTATTTGTTGAATATTCATATTACATTAGAGTGTTTCAAAATCAGGGAAGGCATGTTGCAATGTGATATTGAGTGTTTTACTTTGCACAGTAGTTGTTAAATTATGGTGGTTGTTTCTTACTGTAATGGTGCATGTATGCTAGTGTTACATTAGGTGACTGTCTATGTTGGCACTTTTATAGAGGTTATGACAGTTGTGATCTGGCTCAATATTGATGTATGTGTTAAAAAACATTGTTTTATATATTTATAATGGCTTAATGATTTAAAGAGTTATGTTTCTGTATGATTGGTTAGATTATTATTACATGATGTATTCATAGGCAAATTATGTGGATTAAAATTTCTGCAATGTGTGTATCATTAGTTATAACAGTATTTCATGTGAGATACTTAGTAAATATTAATGAACAGAATATGAGTACCCCTGGATGTTGTCATCAGTGATGTCATTAGTAATGTATTTTACAATACCATGAGTGATGTTATCATTGACGTCAATTAGCATGTCATGAATGATGTCATATAGCCCTCATCAGAGACTCAGCTACTCCAGCACCGCACTTAAATCCCTAATCCTTGGAGGACCAGTGTCGAATGCTGCTCTCAAGCACCAAGGAACAAAGAAGGTCCATTCGCCTGCCGGCTCTGCAGTTTCACCTGCCACATCGCCACACCCACACAGACAACCCTTTCCACCACTGTACCCCAGAACCAGCTCAACTGCATGCTAATCAACATCAGACCCCACAGCAAGCACCCCATGGAAATCTGGGACACCATCATCACCGCCAACCACAACGCAGTCTTCATCACTGAAACCTGCCTCAAGCAAGCCTCAGCCCCTGAAATAGCGACCACACCTCCCAACGGCTACAAAATGATCCATAAAGACCACCCACTCAAACCCGGAGGAGGGATAGCAATCATCCACAAAGACTCCATCAGACTCACCACCACAGAGGACGGCTTGACTCCCATCATGGAACATCTCAACTTCCAAATGCACATGAACGCCAACACAGCCATCAGGGGTACCCTCGCCTACAGACCCCCAGGCCGCTGCCCGCTTTCTGCAATGCCGTCACCAAAATCTTCACCCCCTTTGCCATCAAATTAAATCAATACTTCTTCCTAGGAGACCTCAATTTTCACCTTGATGACCCCACCAACACCAACTCCTCCAACATCCTGTAGAACATGGACAACATTGACCTGATACAAATTGTTACCAGTCCCACAGATAGCACCGGACACACTCTCGACCCCATCTTTACCACCAGCACCAGAATCTGATTCAGTCACACCTCCAAAATCAACAGGACAGACCACAGCATCATCCATTTCACCATCGCAGACACACCCCAGCCCACCAACACACCATACACCCTAGCAAAACACAGCTGGAAAAAGTCACGCAATCCCAACGGATGACCGCCCTCAGCTCCGCAACTCTCCATTTCACAGACGTAAACCAGGCTGCCCAGAATTTCTCAGACTGGATCACCACAGCACAGGCAGCATCACCCCCATCAAACAGCCAAACACCAAGAGGTTAAACAAACACATCATCTGGTTCAACCCAGAACTGCGGACCTCAAAAAGAGAATGCAAACGTATGGAGAGACGATGACGCTCCAGCAGAGACCCACAGACCACACTGCGCTAAATACGCCTTCAGAACATATCACCGCTCCCTCAGAGAAGCCAAAAAATGTGCCCTGGCCACTCGTATTGAAACCAGCTGCAACCACTCAAAGGAACGATTCAGCATCATCAGAGAATTCTCCGCCCCAGCAGCCATCGACAACGCAATACCGCCCACCCAGGACCTCTGCAATGCCCTATCGAACCACTTCCACAACAAGATAGCAGACATCTATGGAAATTTTGACCCTCAACCAACAGAACTCATTCCACCCCCACCGACATCCCGCACAACCACCTAACCAACTGGACCCTCCTCAACACCAAGACCACTGAGGCCATCATGACTTCCATACACTGATCCTCTCTCTCACCGAAGACACCTCCACCACCAGAGCAAACTTCCAGAACACTATGACCAACAACACCGGCTGGATGAAGACCAACTGCCTGAAACTGAACACGGACAAGACAGAAGTGCTCATCTTTGGAAGAAGCCCCTCCCCTTGGGGCGACTCCTGGTGGCCCCCCGCTCTCTGACCTGCACCGACCAATTAAAAAAATTAAGAACAGTCATAAAAAAAACACTAAGGAAATTACAAACAAAAAACAGTAATGATATTGCATGGGAAGCATTTCGAGAGCAAAGAAAACTCTACAAAAAAAAGCTATGGGAGAACAAACGATCAAGAACAGACACATTCTGGATAAAACTTTTACACAATGCAAAAAATCATAACTCAAATAAATTCTGGCAAACAATAAATGAATTGAACCGGCCAAGGAACATTTTAACTTCAAATGTACAGGAACAGGTATGGGTAAACTATATAAAGCAGAAATTTGTAATGGAGTTTTATCATTCCCAACAGACTCAGATAAGGCAGGTTCATTCAAGTCGTCGACAGCAACTAGGTGTTGATGACCAACTTATTTTAACAAAAGTGATGAAGGAGACCTCTGGTCCATCTACGGAACCCAACATAACTAATTTCCAATACACAGAAGATGTAATAAAAAGCACAATAAATAAAAGTAGAAGTGCTGGAGCCCCGGGGCCCAACGGAGTCCCGCAAGCCTTTTTCAAACATGATCCAGCCTTCTGGAGCTCTACACTAGAGAGCCTCTATTTAGAAGTCGAAATTCTAAGTTGCATTCCGGAGAGCTGGCAAGGATCTATTTTCACACCAATATATAAAGGGGGAGAAAGAACAAATCCGTCTAACTATAGGCTTATAGCATTGTTGGATGTAGAATCGAAATATCTTGCCTCCCTGATTTTGGAAGATCTGGTTAATTGGTCAAATAAACTCAATTTGATTCCTGCAAACCAAACGGGCTTTAGAAAAGGGATAGGAACGATATCTAACATCTTGTCTGTCTCCCTAATTGCAGAGAAATGCAAGAAAAACAAACAGAATCTGCATCTCTGTTTCATTGATCTAAAAGCTGCTTTTGATAGTGTGGACCGGCAGCTCTTGTGGACCAAACTGCGAACATGGAATATTCCAGAAAGAATTCTAAAATGCCTAATGTTATTTTACACTGACACATGGGTAAGAGTTAAACTGGGGAATGGTTCAAGAGTTTCAAGAAAAATATTTACGAACAAAGGCTTGAAGCAGGGATGCGTTTTGGCCCCTCATTTATTTAACCTTTTCATATCAGATCTGTCAGGAAAACTTAACACAACTAATTCACACTCTCCACACCTTGGTACCTTACTCCTTTCGCATCTTGCATACGCTGATGACATTGTTCTAATCAGTCTAACAAAGATCGGTTTATCTAGATTATTAAAAACACTTGTAGAATTCCTAACAATAAACAAATTAGAACATAATACAACAAAAACGAAAACTATGCTTATCAGTACCCGGGCTACACAACAAAACAACACCTGGTTAGAAGGAAAGTGCATAGAAAATGTATCTAGTTACAAGTATTTAGGATTTTACATAGATAACAGACTGACCTACTGCAATCATAGGAACTATATGGCTCAATGGGCAAGTGCACCAACTTTTGCTTATAAGTCACTGGCAAAGAAATTGGAGGGTCCATCATTTAGTCCACTGATCTCGGTTATGACAGCTAAAACTCTTCCAACGCTTACGTATGCGAGTGTTGCCCTCTATGGAAAAGATGCAGCTATTCTTAACAATACAATAACTAGTATCTTTAAAAAGGTCTTTCAGCTTCCTCAGACTACGTCGCCAGCTCAAATGCGCCTGGAATTTGGCCTAATTAATGAAACCGTAGGCCGACTCTACTCAACAATAAAAGTGTGGTATCGGATTAAACAAAACTTGGGTAATTCCAAGCTTAATGATGCTCTGTGGTATGAACTTGAGAATGGGAAGAACTCTCCTTACACTGTTTATTTACATAATGCACTTGAAGCCACATGTACACTGGACCTGTGGAATAAAAATCTGTCCTTTTCAACATTTAAGTCAGCACTTAATAAAGCTGCTAAACTCCATTCTTTATTACTGGACAAAAATACCTTCAGTAAAAGATCTCACTCATGGTCAGTAATAAACAACTATACAGTTCTCAAACCAGCGGCCTACTTAGGTCACACATTTTCGGTCCACTTGAAAAAAAAGCTAATGGCGCTACGCTTTGGAACTTATCCCTCACTTTCAGACGCCCCAAGGTGGAAAAATATTACCTCAAAAGAGTGCCGCCTGTGTGGTAATCATAAGGAAGATTTCATACATCTGATATGTATATGTCCGAAACTCCATCTAGCACGAGTCACTTTGTTAAAGGAAGCCTTCCAGATTAGAGGAATAAGATCTTGCAGGTCTGCTATTATTACAGGGCTTGATCTGTCAGACCCCCGGATGAACTGCAAACTGGTTAAGTTTCTTTATAAACACGAACAGGCTCTGAAGCTTAAATCTTTAAGTGAGGGTCAATCCACCGAAGAACAAACGTTTGCTGCAATCTAGTCCGCCTGTATGTCAGCTCAATGACTAAATTTACTGCTGTACATACCCAGCTGGAATCACGCATGATCATTAATTGTCTATTGACTGGTAGTAAAACAAGATGCCTTGGACTTGACTATTAATTCATAATATTATTTTAATTGTAAAGAAAATTAATAAGTGTAAGTTAAACTACGTCAATCAACTCAAAACTTGTACAAATAATTTTATTATATAGGGTTTTTGAGAGAACTTTGATACTTGAGGTTCGGTGTTTTACAGTTGTGCGAAATTACATTGACGAAATAATTTTTAAGTATGTTCTTAATCAATGCTTTGAAGTTATAGTTTGTTTTTGTTTTTTTTACTGTAATGATTTTAATTAATTGTACAATTAATAAATAAAAAGAATTAAAAAAAAAAAAGCATCATCTTGGACAGCTAGCTCTCCATGAAGCGCCAGGTTGACCCAGTAACTTCCACAAGCTTCCACATCCTCCTGATGCTCTGCAAGATCTTCAGGTGGATCCTGCCCAGCACCAGGAGAGCAGTAACACAGGCCCTCATCACCAGCTGACTGGAATACGGAAACGCACTCTATTTCAGAATCACCACCCAGCTCCTGAAACGACGTCAGTTCATCCAAAACACAACAGCCTCATCCTTGATCTCACAAGATGATCAAGCATCACCCCCCCCACCTTAGAGACCTCCACTGGCTCCCAATAAAGAAGAGATGCCACTTCAAACTACTCACTCACACTTAAAAGGACCTCCACAACACTGGACCGGCCTACATCAACCACCACCTGACTTTACACCAGCCCACCAGACAACTCCACTCAGCCCACCTCACCCTTGCACATGTACCATACATCCATCAAATCCGCGGAGGAGGCCGATCATTTTCCTACCTCGCTGCCAAGTCCTGGAACGACCTGCCCCTCCACCACCCTCGCCGAATTCAGGAGAGCGCTCAAGACCTAGCTGTTCGACTAAACGGCCCATCCTCAGCACCTGGATACCCCCAGGGTGATACGCGGAGCTCTACATATCCTGCTGATATGATATATGTGAGGTTATATGCAATGTATGACAAGGGTGAAATATATTGTGAGTTTACCTAATCATAACTGGTGAATTTCGTATGTTGGGGGCATTTAACCAAAGTTAACTCTGCTTAACTTTAATTTATCAGTAGATTTCTGTTTTTTTTTTTATCATATACCGCATCCGACTGTCCCTTGCATTTAATTTTCTATGTATGACCAACTCCCACTGCACACAGGCTTCAGCTGTGCACAGCTGTTATTGACCAGAGGGCCTCTTCCTTTGGACATGTGCTGTACCCAATTCTCCATGCATGGAAGACCTCCACCGGATATGGCCTTCAGACATGCACAGCAACTTTCTGCAGGTAGCCAACTCCTGCTGTGCATTACCTTCTGTACCCAAGTTTGGATTCAAAGAAGTAAAATGGCTGTTAGGAGAAAAAGCTGACTTGTCCAATCAGGTTTGTTTATTTTTTAATTTTGGACATGTGGGAGGTCCATGAACCTGGGTGTGAATATCTATATGACTACTTTGGCAAAGGTGGTGGAATGTTGGGGTTTCAACAATGTGCCATATGCAGATAGGACACAATTAATGCTTTCATTTCTGCAGATTGATGACTCCCTGTTAGACGGGTTTCAAGGGGGTCTTTCTGAAGTGGCTGCCTGCATGAAATTGAGCTGCCTGAAGCTTTATGACAATAATTCAGAGCTACTGTTCTTTGGCAACTACCTTCCACTTGATTTATAGAAATGGTGGCCAACTGATCTTGGGGATTTTCCCGTCCCCTCTTCAGTGGTACGTAATTGAGGGATCAGGTTTGACCAGGACCGTTCATTTAAACTGCAGATTCAGGCAATTATAACGGGCTTCTTATCCATACAGGAATCTTTCAAAACAAATGTTTATATTTCTTCCAGTGCGAACCCACAAAATGACTGTGTTGGCGCTAGTGACCTCAAGATTAGATTATGTTTACTCTCCATATCATGGGACCCTTACCTATTTGATAAATAGATCACAACTGGTTCAAAATGCTGCTTCCCACTTGACTCTTAATTGCCAAAGGAAGCAGTCCATTTGTTTGGTTCTGAAGAAACTTCATTGATCACCGGTCAATGAAAGAATTAAATTCAAGACCTTGTTAATTAACTGTACAGGAGTCCACAAACAGGGTCCTCTCTATCTCAGGAACAGACTTTGTTAATATTCTTTATCCAGAGCACTTTGTTAGTCCAATCAGGGACTGCTCCAAGTGCCTGATTGGATGAAAAAAGTCTAAAACACTAGGAAGGGCAGTTGTTCTTTCTCTTTATTAGCGGCTCAGTTGACACCAGAAGTGGGATTGACCAACTTCAAAGTTTTGTTTGAATAGATGCTGAAGACCTTCCTTTTTAATGTAGTGTAAGGCTAGATCATTGCCTGCTGGTTAGCACCTGGACGCTTCCTTGGAAACAGCTGTTTGCGCTCCACAGATGGAAATTAATTCATTCACTCATACATAAAACCCCTCAATAGGGGCAGTTGGCTGGGAAGTGGCAATAGCAAGCCACCTGCAATTCCCCATAAAAATACAGCAGTCACTGAATGTTATCTCCCATGCACCTTCTCTCTCTCTCACTGTTTTGCTCGTGAATATCACCTAAGCACTGACCCGTTACTTATTCACTTTCAGCACCCTTCCTGGTTATAAATAATATGTGATGTAATTTCAGATTATATATTACTGATTTATTCTTAGTGTGTTTGTGTGGTTTGTGCCCATGTGTATGATTACTTGTTTTGGACATCAGTTTATGTGTTCCTTAACAGTTAATATGTTTCTTTTGTGGCATTGATTACTCCTTGATTTCTAAGGTTACTGGGTGCTCCTGAGTTTTGTACTGAATGCTGCTATATTCAAATCATCACATTTCTAAATGTTGCACTACATGTAAGCTTTAACATTGGAAAAAGCGGAAATCAGTGACACTTAATTGTAAAATAACTATTGTATTTTTGTATGTCTCAGAGCATGATTGTAAACCATTTAGAAAGCACTCTGCACAGAATGGATTATGTCTTGGCGCTTAGCAAGAAGTGTTAAATACTACCAAGCTCAGTTTCACTTATTTTAACCACCACATAAAAATAAAAATTTGATTTATTAAGTCTGACCTATTGTAGCGCTCTTGCAACCTGAGGCCTTCTGGATAGACTTCAATTTCTGCAGTAGGTGCATTAACCCAGTTGAGATGGTTAATTAAAGTATACAGGTGGTTGGTATATATAGCCAGTGAAATAGAATTGTTGGTTAATATTGATATTGAGGCAATTCATAGACAACCAATGGTCACAGGGGCTGCTTTAAATGGAAATATAGAAGTGCAGGTACTCACTATTTAGAGTACCTGTTTGCTCCTGAGAAGTGCCGGTACTCTCCCATTAAATGTATTGCAGCAGTGCTGAGAAGTGCAGGTACTCTCCTTTTCAAATTAAATAAGGGCAAGTACTCTGTACCGGACAATACCTCCCCATTTAAAGCACTGGTCACAGGTTTGAATCTCATCACCAATTCAGCCTATTATCGTTTAAATTTCAATAAATGAGTGCCACAGACTTTGAAACCCTTACTAAATTTCAAGACTGGTGTATGTGCCATGTAAAAAAGCAAATGCATCAAAAAGTGAAGATGTTGCATTAAAAAAATGGTACCTTAATTCCAACAGATGGAGTTTGCTCTATTGAATGCAAGATTCTTGCCCAGCTCTTCTGGGGGCCTAGAGTGGCCATTGATGTAGAGCAGTGGTCTTCATTCTGTGAGCTAGGCCTCTTGGGAGTCATGAAGGCGACAGCCTATCACAAGAAGGATAACATACTTCCTCAGCTGCTTCACCAATGACATGCCAAAGTGCTGAGCAAAGTACTTTTGAAACACAAACTGAGCATCAATGTAATGTTCGAAATGTTAAATATGTTAATGTGAGAAAAGTGAAAGTTAATATGATTTTTAACAACCTCCCTTGGACAATACAGACCTAGAGCCCACAGTCTCTATGACGTTTTTGTTTCCTGCTCAGAATAACATTTTGATTTAATTATTGGATTTAATATAGGAAAAAAGGCAGACAAAGGATATTCTTGTACATCTCATTCAAGATATGCTTCTTCAATTGACATACATTACTGAATATCTATTTTTACCAAAATTTCTTGTTGGAAGTGCCCTCAAATCCAAACGGTTTAGCGTACTCATCATATTTAACATTTGACATGAAAATTGTGAGAATGTTGTTTGGGAGGACAGGGCCTGCGCTCAGTCTCCTTTTTAGTTTCACGTTTTAGCTTGACATTGTTTTCTGATGGTGACTTGTTACATGGTTTACACTAGCATCATATTAATCTTAGAAATTATCATACATGCATTTTATTTCTTAGTAAGCATTATTATCATGTTTTTCATACACTCTGCACTAGGCTACGAACATAGAACGCAATGCCCTTGAATTTACGTTGTCCGGTTGGAGACAGCTCTTAGACTCCAGACACACCATCGCATCAGCTCTGCACCTTTGACACTTTGCGATTGGAACCATACTTTCATTATATAAACGGCCTCTGTATTACAATTGGCAGAAGAGCACTTCTGCTGGGATTGTCCTGGAACGCAACGCACTGTGGCGGTGATGCAGCCCTGCTGACTCAGACCTCTATCCTGCAAAGGAAGATAGTGTGTTCTACACAGGCCAGCTTCCTGATACATCACACTAAGGTATGGGGGGGTTAGGCTATCCCACGGGATCCAGCAGAGGGTACTCCCACTATGCTCTCAATAGACCAGGGAGTGCTAGGTAGGAATATAATCATATAATCACTTAATAATGTAATCACGGTTGAATTGTTTATCTTTTTCACCATTCTTGTAATGCTGGTTACAATGCTTTGTTTTTTCTGCCAAATCATTGTAGCACATTCTCTCTATGCAAGAATACGACTCTTTCAATAAATGTTTGAAACACCAGTTCATAAATTTTTGTGTATCTCCCTTGGGCATGCAAAGATAAACAATGAAAGGGTAAGATTTGTTTCCATGTTTTCTTCGGGGAGTAAAAGAGTGGTCATGTTTGAGGTTGCCGATACCATCCGGTACTCTGGGAAGGTTAGGGGTTCAGATGGAGTACTGTAAGCCAGCTAGGAACCGGATCAGTATTTTCTGATGATATGTATGACTCAGTCTGCTTATTCTGAAGCTTTTGTTGTCCAGATACACAGTCCTACTTAATTCATAGGAACTGTATAACATGGCGCCACCAATGTTCTTGCATGTTCCCATGGTCTCCTTTTAACCTCATACAGAGACGTATGAGGTGTTGGCGATTTAATCCTCCTCATCTTAATAGGAACTCCTATTTTAGTCTGATGGTTGTTCAAGCTTTAATCTTTAAAAGGGTTACCCCACTATAGTACTTCTTTCCTTTCCTTAAATTCTCTTTCAATAAATATGGCGCTAGCAGCAAACATCCCTGTTGACTGCAGACATGCCATTACAGCATTATTACAACAACAAGGGCTCCCTGTTGGAAGGGGAGACATTACCTTTGTTGTTAAGGCCCACACAACATATAAAGCAAAGGTATTCTATTCATGGGTTCACTTTTCTGCAGTCCATGGCATTTCACTAACATATCACAACTACACTCCAGCTGCATTACCACAGCAATACAGATCTTATGAAGAATTAGAAATAGCATTAACTTTTCATGAACATCACAATTGGTTCCAAGGAGCCCTCCCATATCCACTAAACAATATGAGACTGGGTCCCCTCAGCAATGAAGGGGTGACTTGGCCAGTCTTAGCTGGCTAAACACCATACACAACTTTAGCACCACAAACTGCTGCAGATCACCGTACTCTTTACATTGGTCTAGTTAGACAATGCAGGCGCTTAATGCATTTTGTCATGCGTACAGTAACTGCTACTCTAGCAAGGGCTGTTCAGGCTGTGCAGCCACATATAGCTATGCCTGCAATTAGACCAGTAACTATTAATACAATTATGGGTAAGGATCCCACCAGACAGGAGGAAATTCTGTTCTGGATTGCACAAAAAGCAAACCAGCTTGAAACAGTGTTTCCCCATATGGGACCCCAAGATAAACATAGAATTCTCACAATGTGCCTACCACTTGAAATGCTTCCTCTAATAGAAGATTGTGCAACTTGGGGTACAGTCTTTGCTGCCATATATACCATAACACATGGTGCAACATCCATAGCTGTTTTGCCTGAAGTAGTAAAACAAATTCAAAATGAATACGGGGCTGCCCCTGCCGTGGATTTGGGGATGACATTTATTGGCATCTTTGCCACAGTTTCCTCAATTATTTTAAGTATTATTAAAGGGAAGGCAGCAGCACTGGCAGTGCGCCGTCTCCCACAGATTGTGATATTCGACCAAGAGTGCAAATTACCAAAAATTATTGCTGAAACTTATACATCTATAGGTCGAGATAATTTGGGAGCCAGACCTAATAAGCCACAGCTTAAGGAGAATTCTGATAAAGATAATGCCAAACAGGTACCTCAGTCTTCTAAAAAACTCTGTGAAAAACAGAAATTTAAAGAATAACAAAATCACGGATGGATTTCCGCTACCGGATTCCACTGACAAATGTTACAAATTACATAACCGTGATGCACTTAAACAGCCTGGGAGATATCAGTATACTGATAGACATCCTTCTCGTTCCTTTCAAGACTCACCCGACAAACGCTCGGAGAAAGGGGGACGTCCGGAGCACAGGCATGAGGAGTACGTGAAACCAAGAAAGAACTCATAACACTCATCTGACCTCATCATAAATAAGGAAAAGAAATTTCCACCACAAAAACCCCAAATTCGAAAGAAGAAAGTGGCAGGTTTTTCCACCTAACATGCCACAAATACTGAGAATAATACTTCAGAACAAGACATGGGCATTGGCACTACTAGACAGCACAGCAGAGGTCATGATATTTCACCAGAATCTTCAAGAGTTTCTGGTTTCGAGAGAAACTAATACATTTATTCAGGTTGAAATACCAGATCAGCAGGTTAGCCCTCACGACAGGCTATATGATTTGGACATCCAAATTGAGAGTGATATACCACAAACAATGAAAGTAATATTCTGGAAAAATTTAACAAATACCTATGACATTCTCTTGCCTGAAGTGACTTGGCCGCCTGAGTTTGTTAGAAAAGTCCCACCAGGGAAAGATGTCATTTTACCTTCCTTCTCTGTTCTTGTTCCTGACATTGTCAAACAAGCATATGCCGCAGTATGGATAACCTTATCATGTTATACCCATAAGGTTCAGCCCGCAAGTGCAACCACAATACCCAATTAAAAATTAAGCTAGAAGCCTAGTTAAGGAAATTCTCTCACAATTTGAGTATTAAGGAGTAATTAAGCCTTGCATTTCAGCACTGAACAATCCATTATTTAAGGTAGCTAAACCAGATGATTCCTACCGTTTAGTCTTAGACTATAGACATTTAAATAGTCACATACGCACATTTGCAAATCAAAATGCTCACAGCCCAGCACTAATGAACAACATAGTGCACAAAAAAATGCAAAACTACATTACACATTTCCAATGCCTTATTCTGCCAAAATATAATGCCTGAAAGCAGAGACTTAATGGTGTTCTCCACCCTAGGCAGCCAGAGAAAATTCTGCAGACTTCCTCAGGGGTATAAGAACAGCCCTGAGTTGCTTTCTGTCTGAGTAATGCCAATTCTACATGTCATTGGCCAAGAAGCATTGTCCTATGTTGATGACATATATCTTACGGATGATGACTTAAACACACACTTTGCCAGACTAGATCGTATAATTTTGAGATTTGCTGAAATTGGCTACAAATTCAATTTTCAAAAATCTAAAATTGCTTATCTCAGTGTCCTATTCTTAGGATACGAGTTGTCAAATGAAGGCAAAAGCCTTGCCCTACAATTCTTAGAGAAATGTGCCCTCTTACAACCACCAAACACCATTAAAAAGCTACAATCGCTTCTATTTTTTCTCAACTTTGGGAGAACATACATACCAGACCAGGCACAATGGGTTAAACCGTTGTATGAATGAATTCATCCTGATTTTTCAGATAAACATTGGACTTCAGAACACACTGATATTCTGAGAACACTGCAAACTGACATGCTTGCATCCAGACACTTACATACTTTTGCCAACACAACTAATTTGGTGATCCGCATAATTGCGGGTTCTACTGGATATACATATGTCACCTTTAAGGAGGGCAATACTGTACTGACTGCATATAAATCATAGTTATATGAGAATGCTGAAATACATTTTGCCTCAACAGAAAACATACTGAGTGCAGTTCAGACAGCTGTTATAAAGGAAAGACCATTGCCTCAGGGAAACACATAATTGTTGTTACTACCATTCCAGTCTTAAAAGCTGTCAAACAGAGCAAGTGTACCTAACACAAAAGCCTTACATCCAAGATGGATACAATGGGCCACATCTTTAACAGCTACTGATGTTGACTATATCTTTGACCATACCTTGCAAATACAAGAATTTCTCCAATATGAGCAAGAATACTCTGTGTCCAGTGATGTTTTGCCTCTTGATTAGTATAATTCCATAATATATACAGACAGTTCAACTCAGTATACTATTGGCACTAAGCAACGATATTCTGCGGCTTGCTCAGCAGTTCACGGTGTCATGAAAAATGGAGAATTCCATCAACAAATCATTTACACAATCCTTAGGGTATTGTGCTGCTCAGCTGACTGAACTAAAAGCTTTAATTCTGAGACTAGAAAATACTGATCCTGAATTCCCACACTTGTAGTATGTGATTCATATTACTGTGTCCAGACTTATAATGAACATTTACATTTTTGGTGCTTGCATTGATTCAGAGACTCTAAAGGGAATACTAACAAGCACAGATTGATTTCAGGAAAGGTGGCATATCTTAAAGAATGTTTGCCACAGGCTCATGTAATTCATACACTGAGTCAACAGTGTGTTGAAATACACCTTGTAGGTAATTCATTGGCTAATGAAGCTGCCACATCAGCGGTTCAGACTGCTGTTGTTGCTGCAATTACTCGTTCCCACACGAGGGTAGATGAAGACAATTTGGTTGCTGTCAATGCTTCACACAGTTGCACTCCATTACCAAAACATTATCCAGCAAAATACTCCTACCTACTGAGTGCCCAAAACATTCCTTTTGCTTGCACTCCCAGATAGGGGATCGAGTGATACCCTATCAAGACCACAGGCTAGAATTAATCATACCTGCTCATGAAGGGTTAGCGTCTGCCCATGCAGATGTGGCGCTACAGTTTACTTACTACAGAAATGCTACTGGTGGCATGGTTTATACTAACAAATGACACCATATGTTCTTAACTGTAACATTTGTCAGCAAATTAAAAGTTCCACTGCAGCAAGCTCACCGTTGACACCCCTTCTCATTTCAAACAATCCTTTGACTTGTGTCTATTTAGACCACTGCAGACCTCCGATTTCAGATGGTGCATTTAAATTTATTCTTTTGGCCATAGATTAATGTATTAGATTTCTATGGGTGTGGCTACCGTGATCAGCTGATGCTCAAACTGTTATAAAAGATTTGCTAGTCTTTATCTGGACATATGTAGTAGCGGCATTCCACTCGGACCAGGGACCAGTGTTTGCCTCTAAGGCTTACCTGTATACGATGGGAACCTGGGTGTGGCTGTGACTTGAAGCAATCTTTAACAGCTAGAGTATATGTTTCAGGTTGTAGTTGTATCCAACACCTGTATGGAGTCCAGAGAGCTTTAAATAATCTGCCTAAAAAGGTCCTTGGGTGGTGCCCCCCTTTATGAAACCCTCTTTAGGGTGCAGATGTACATTCCAGATCTCGACAACCCTGGCCCACTGGAGGCAGATACGCCTTTTGACATATAAAACTTCAGGGATGAGTGCTCAAATGAAATTTCCAAACGTTCTGCCACTGACAAACTGAAGGAGCAACCAACAACTTCTGGCTAAACTAGTGGATCTATTACGGGAAAAGAATACAACAAATAAGAAATTCAGACCATCATACCCAGTACCTCTTCCAGTCCTTGGCATTGCAGGTACCAGAACTGTAATTTTGCCACTGCATGCTGATTGTAGAAACAAATGGTTTATGTCCATTGAGCTCATCAAACCACACCATGTGGCCAGTCCTACACAGTACACCACTGGTGCTCCTTGGTAGTTGCCTATCTCCTCTCGCTACCATATGGGAAATCCCTCTACAAACATATAATAACAACAAGCACTGCTACCATACAAGAAATCCCTCTACAAACATATAATAACAACAAGTATTGCTTCTTCCCGGCTGGGGACTTTAGATGCTGAAGTTTTTCTACTCTGTTACCACTGCTGACACAGAATGCACATCAGATGTGAATTTACATCTTTTCACTGCTAATCCTAACAACAAAGTTGTTTATTATTGTTGGAAAACGAGGCAGTATCTGTGAGGCCTGCACAAATAACATGTCACATTTGTCCTTCACTGGGAACCAAACACCCTAGTGTAGCGCCTGACTCTCAGAGGGTAGCGTTGCAGAGCAGTCTAAGGCTTACTCAAGGGCGGTGGAGTGGGCTAGTAATCGCCTTTACAGGTGCGCAGAAATAACACTCAATAATTGATTGTCCAGTCTGTACTTTGCTTTATAAAAGTAAGAGTACATTTATGAGACACACACACTACTCAATACTATGCACCAATTTACAAATATACATAAGCTGTTGGAATTACTTTGTGACATTGCATAACATCTCCAGTCCTCCCGCAGGGGGTGGGATCTAGTACCACCACTCCCAGGTATGCACATCATCTTGCCCCCTAATGCAGTGGGTTGACACAACCTGGGGCGACGGCCTTGCCAACTGGCACCATCCCAGTGGCGCCCCTACCCCGTCATCTCAGCAAGCATTAAAAGTAGGTACACCTGCCCTGGTGACACATAACCCTGACGGAGCATCTCATATTGACCATACAGTATGCACCCCTACATCTTCGGGGCTAACAGTCTGGGTTGTTCTTCACCTAACGCAGCAGCAAGAATACATGTTTGAGCATCACTTTAAATGAGGTACTTTCATAGCTGATAACAATTATAATGCATTGCAATCACAGCCTCTAAAAGGCATCACAGGTAAAATCACAGGATTACGCAAATACAGCCAGACACCCTAGCAGGAATGTCCAGCAACATAACCCCACTTTGCTTATGACATCAACTTATACAGGTACTTCACATAACACATGTGGCTTCCAGTCCCTCTAAAAAGAAATAACATAGGTAAATGCATTCGTGGTGCAATTACACCTCTTCACCTCCAGGGGATGCCCTTCTCCAGACATCCCCAACTCAGCCCTTCCATATCTTGGTACAGTCCCAAAAGCACCCCCAGCTGTAGAACAAAAGTTCCAGCTCCGGGACACTGTTAACTGCTGGCTGAGCCCTTGAGGGGTTATTCTTTTCAGGTCCCTAGAGACTTAGGGCGGGACTTCCTTCCTTCGTGCTGGGGGAGACTGCATTGCTCCTGCAGCTCTCCCTGCACCTTGGCACACACCTCGTGGTGACCCCGTCCTCCTGGGGCCACCACACGCAGGAAACGATCCGCTTTTCCTTGCAGGCTGGTCCGGGCATGCAAGGCATTATGGGGCGATTCTCTGCAGCCCCTGCATAACATAGTAGCGGCTCCCCCACTGCGTGGGGAGAGCCGCGCCACCATCGCTGGCGGTCCCATGCCGCTCTGGATCCTCGTGGGGGGCCCGGTCCCACTCGGGCCCCTCGCTGCCGGTGAGCCCCTGCAGCTCGGGGAGCCCACCCCCGGCTGCTTCTTCCGCCTGTTGGGGGCCCGGTCCCACCCGGGCACCCCGCGTCATGGTTGCGGTGGAGGGCAGCTCGGGGAGCCCACCCTCAGCTGCCCCCGCTGGCTCCCCGACTGGCCAGCACCCTCGCGTGCTGCCGCGGGAGCCGGCACATCTCTTCTGGTCTGGCTGCTCCTGCGGGCAGACACGGATTCTCCTGCCAGCCGGCTGGTCCTCGGGGGAGTGAGACGGCACTCCCCCCACCTTCCTCCGCCACTTTGGGGCCCGGGGATGGGGTCCCGGGCCCCGCTCCATCTTCACGGGGAGCGCGCCGGCGCTCCCCGGCTTTGCTTCTCCCGCCGGGGCCCGGAGATGGGGTCCCGGGCCCCTGAGGATTCTTCACGGGGAGCGCAATGGCGCTCCCCGGCTTTTCTTCTGGTGACGGGGCCCGGAGTTGGGATCCCAGGCCCCAGAGACATCGCTGCGGGGGCGCTCCAGCGCCCCCCACCCTCCGGTGACGCTGGGGCCAGGGTGGGCTCCTGGCACCCCGGTTAGGCCCCTTTCACGGGGAGCGCAATGGCGCTCCCCGACGTTCGTCTTCGCGGGGGTCGTGACGGCGCACCCCTGCTTCCATTTTCTACGGGGGCCAGGATGGGCTCCTGGCACCCCACAGGCATGTTCACGGGGAGCGCGACGGCACTCCCCGACTTAACTTCTGGTGGGGGCAACCCCCGGGACCTGACTCACCCCGGGGGCACATCCAGGACCGGCGGCGGAGCCCCACGCGCTTCGTCGTCGGTCCTCTCAGAGGTCAAGGGTCACCTACCTTCGGGGGGCATATCTCAGCCCCCAGGCACCCGATCTTCCCGATTCTGGCCTCTTCTTGCTCCTGGCGGCGCACCCCAGCCACTGGGAGCACTTTCCTTCTCCCTCCTGGTCTCACGGAGGGTGGATTCCGCAGGGAGCTCTCTTCACTGGCTCCCTGTGCCAGCCTTTCGCCTGGCTCTCCTCCTGGGCCTCTCTTCTCCTTGCGCAGAGGCCCAGGCTTCTGCTCACTGGTCCTGGTCTCCCCTCCTGGCCCACTGCAGGGTCCTGGGCCAGTCTGGAGGTTCTTCCTTCCAGCTGCCCATGGTGCCAGGCTCCAGCACCAGTCGTCCTCAGCAGACCACACCCCAGAGAGAGCTCCTCTTCCTGTGCAAACTCTTTTAAGAATTGGGGAGGGGCTGGCAGGAAGTCTCTGTTTGCCCTATCACACAGCGACACATCACTTCTCTGCCCCTGCTCCCTCCTTCCTGCCCAGGCCTCTGGGTTTGTTCAAAATGGCGTCGTCCAGGGGTCTCATGTCACATGGTCTCTGAGAGCCCCTTCCCCCCTCGCTGCCTTCTCTCGGGAGCAGCTTGGTGCCTGGCACCAGGTGACAGCTGCTGATGAATGAACACGTAGCTCCACCCATCTTCTCTTCTTGGAGTGGAGGCCTTCGCCCTTGGAATGCTGGTCATGCAGCGCTGGGCCTCTGAAGCCACAGCTTGGGGAGGAAGGTCATTATTTCAGCCTGGCAGGCTCAGCCCCCGCCAGGCCCTGGTTATAAGCTGACTCAGAGAAATGTGACATTTCTGGATGACCCAAAAGCAGTACAAATATGACTTTGGACTCTGCAGAATACTTCTTCTCACATAGGTTACAGTGGTGCGTGTCTGGAATTTGTAGGCCCTAGGAAAGTAAACCTAGCCCATGTGCTCCCCATCCTCATAGGAGAGTAATGGAATAAAAACAGTAAAGCACACTGACTTTCCCTCAAATGTTTCTTCCCATTGTAGAAAGCCTATTCCATGTCACCACCCAATTCTGCATAAGTCCTGCCACACCATTCACTTTGTATCTGCTTCTGGGCTGCGCACGCTAGGAACCTGGCCTGCGCAGCCCTTACACGTGTGCACATGCATGTACACACGTGTCTGCATGTAACCAGCTCAGTGCCCCTTACTCTGGCTGCAGAGCAGTGGCCTACTCGCGCCAGGGGAACACCGGTAAAATACACATGCAGTCCCTTTCATCATGAGTTCACTGAGGGTGAGTCCCAACATATGAGGCTCTCCCACAGTAAAAGCTCAACAAATAGGTGTTCAAAAAGCGAAAAATCCAGGCAGCTCAGATAGTCAGAACCACCATCTAACAAACGCCGCGCCCAGCTGATTCCTACAGGGAAGAAATAGCCACTCTACATGGGTACTCTTCCCGTAGTCAGTGATAACTAGTTATAAGGGGTTCTGACCAGACCCCCCTTACTCACCAGTTATTCGCTCAGACCACCTACTCCTCCCATCCATGAGACCTCCACCCATAACAGGGATCCCAGACTACCCTAAGAACCCTCCGGGCTCTAGGTTAGATACCTCTAGGTCACTCACGGTCTACATGGACTCAGCCTAACTAGGCCCACCTTTGCCCTTGGTCACGCAACACTATGCCTACCACTTCTCTGGACAAGGGTACAGTGCCTCAGCACCGATGCGGTCTTCTGGGATAGGTCTACATCCCATCCCCTGGGTCACTAGCTGGTCTCCCTTCCGGGGTTTGTTCCAACCAGTACCCTCTCTCCGTTGGTCCTTGCACCCCAAAGATGCAACCTGTCTGGACCCTCACCCTCAGCCTGCCGCTGGGGTCATTCAGCTGCCACTACCCTTTCGGGATGACTGTCTTCCCTAAAGAAAGCACAGCCATTTGTAATTTCCCCACACAGAAAAGCACCTTTGGCCACTGGCCTGGCTCCCTGATAGGACCTCAGACCGGCCTCACTACCACACTGGCAATGCGAGGGAGGAACACTGAGGGTGCCTCATCAGACAACCTACAGCTCATTACCCCCGTCAGTAGCTCCACACGGAAACTACCCCGGGAACCTAGACCCCTTCCGTGTTCTCCACTGCGAGAACAGGGCCTATGCACCCTTCCCTCTGAGAGGTGCGCTCTCCTCCCGGAGTACCCTGAGAGAGCCTGTGGGCCCCGAGTTAGCTACACCCAGGCCCACCTTCCCTAGCTCTCCCGGTCTCCCTGTAGCACCTTGGGAGACCTTCCAGGGACCCTCATGATCCCTGGATGGCCTGCACCACCCCTTCTGAAGAGCAGGGTCCCTTCACTTAAGATAGGCCCCACCTGCCTTCAGGGTAGTACTACCACACTCAGCCAGGGACCCTAAAGATCCCGGCTAGGCCTGCACCACCCCTTTGGGAAACACAGGGTCCCTTCACTTAAGATGGGACCCACCTGAGTTCAGGATGGTACTACCACACTCAGCCAGGGACCCTAAACATTCCGGCTAGGCCTGCACCACCCCTTTGGGAAACACAGGGTCCCTTTACTTAAGATGGGCCCCACCTGTGTTCAGGGTGGTACTAGCCTGCAGAAGTCCACCTCCTGCCTCGAGCTAGGGGAACATCCCCATGCTCCTGGTCCTGGGATCCACGCCCCACAGGACCTACCTGACTGGTCACCGGCTAGGCAGCAGCCCAGCCACCACTTCAGGTTCACAACACCAGCTCCAGAATGACATCCTGTTGCTTCCTTGGGCAACCACCTACCCGACCCTGACACCTCAGGGTCCACCACTAACCCTTCACCTGGAATCTAGGGAGCACATCACCCCCACTCAGCTCTCCACTGGGTCAGTTACCTAGCCCACCTAGGGTACCTAGGGGCTACCACTACACACCCTAGCTCAAGAACTGCTCTCCTTTGGGGCCACCCACTACCATGGGCCACCCCTGGGTTGCTCACCTTCCCCACCAGTTAACCTGGGGGGCCTGCCGGACACACAACTCTACCACACCCTCCTCCCACCGTGGGAAAAGTTTCTTGGGGTCCCCCACCATGGGAACCCCTGGGGTGTTACTACCCAGGGTAAAGAAACCTCCTGCCCCACCCTTCCAGTGGTTTTGGCCTGCGCCAATGGCAAGAACCTTTCAGCGGGGGAAGGATATCAGGGGCCCCGTCTGTGGAAACCCTCCCTGCCCATAAAATGCATGGGAATCTCCCAGGACCCCCTACCTCGCCTGTCCCCCACAAAGGTCAATCCACCCCTACACCCCCATCTGTGATGTAGGTATCAGTTGGTGTCCCTATCTCTTGAGGAGACACCCTCCTCATGCAGGTGTAGTGTTAGGGTTCACAGGTGTACAATATGGCTTAGAACATTTGTATGCAATCATTTCCTGGAAAGCACCATCCCGCTAGCACATGATAATCAACATAACTCAGTCATATCAATACAGTTTACATTTAAACCATAATATCTTCACATGACATATATGTGCGCGGAGCTTTCCTTTCCCATACTTATAGTTCACATAACCACATCTTTGAACCCTTCTCAGAGCCTTTCGCTCTTCCATTTGCTCATTACTGCATAGGTAATGTGTGGCAAAACTGGACTTATCAAATGCGCACCAGAATGGGATACTATGGTCGCTCTCCCGCAGCAATGTCTCTGGGGTCCAGGATCCCAACTCCGGGCCCCGTCACCAGAAGAGAAGCTGGGGAGCGCCGTTGCGCTCCCCGTGAAGAATCCTCAGGGGCCCGGGACCCCATCTCCGGGCCCCGGCGGGAGAAGCAAAGGCGGGGAGCGCCGGTGCGCTCCCCTTGAAGATGGCGCGGGGCCCGGGACCCCATCCCCGGGCCCCGAAGTGGTGGAGGAAGGTGGGGGGAGTGCCGTCGCACTCCCCCGAGGACCAGCCGGCCGGCAGGAGAATCCGTGTCTGCCCGCAGGAGCGGGCAGACCAGAAGAGATGTGCCGGCTCCCGCGGCAGCACGCGAGGGTGCTGGCCAGTCGGGGAGCCGGCAGGGGCAGCTGGGGGTGGGCTCCCCGAGCTGCCCTCCACACAACCATGACGTGGGGTGCCCGGGTGGGACCGGGCCCCCAACAGGAGGAAGAAGCAGCCGGGGGTGGGCTCCCCGAGCTGCAGGGGCTCACCGGCAGCGACGGGACCGGGTGGGACCGGGCCCCCCATGAGGATCCAGAGCGGCATGGGACCGCCAGCGATGGTGGCGCGGCTCTCCCCACGCAGCGGGGGAGCCGCTACTATGTTATGCAGGGGCTGGAGAGAATCGCCCCATAATGCCTTGCAGGCCCGGACCAGCCTGCAAGGAAAAGCGGATCGTTTCCTGCATGTGGTGGCCCCAGGAGGACGGGGTCACCACGAGGTGTGTGCCAAGGTGCAGGGGGAGCTGCAGGAGCAACGCAGTCTCCCCCAGCATGAAGGAAGGAAGTCCCGCCCTAAGTCTCTAGGGACCTGAAAAGAATAACCCCTCAAGGGCTCAGCCAGCAGTTAATACTGTCCCGGAGCTGGAACTTTTGTTCTACAGCTGGGGTGCTTTTGGGACTGTACCAAGGTATGGAAGGGCTGAGTTGGGGATGTCTGGAGAAGGGCATCCCCAGGAGGTGAAGAGGTGTAATTGCACCACAAATGCATTTACCTATGTTATTTCTTTTTAGAGGGACTGGAAGTCACATGTGTTGTGTGAAGTACTTGTGTTAAATGATGTCATAAGCAAAGTGGGGTTATGTTGCTGGACATTTCTGCTAGGGTGTCTGGCTGTATTTGCGTAATCCTGTGATTTTACCTGTGATGCCTTTTAGAGGCTGTGATTGCAATGCATTATAATTAAGGCTCCCGGTTTTCCGTTTAAACGGATTTTTACATATAAATACAGACAGAAAACTTTTTATTTTTTGTCTGTATTTATAAATAGAAACGGGAAAATACTGACAAAACAAATGCTCCTGCTGTCTCTGTGCTCCTCTATAAAATCTGTGTCAGAGGCGCACAGGGGCTGCGCAAGAAATCTGAAACTACTACCGCTCTGGAGAGGGGTGAACAAGTGCAGCTGGGAGCGCTGTGTCTGCAGAGACCCCCCAGCACCCCTCGCTGTGGTGCTCATGCAAGGTAAATTGTTGGAGCAGTGCAAGCAGCCGATGTCCATTAAATGAGGAAAGAGGACCATGGTAAAATGTGCCTGACGCCATGAGCAGTTCTGTTGCCCTGGTAGACAAATTAAGCCTTCACACAGTGCTAGATTACCCCTTTGTAGAAAAAGATGAATATACCACGCATAAAAGTAAACAAATTATGATCTCTGTACACACAAAAAAAGCCCGGAGTGACCACGTGTCTTAAAAATGCTTTACATTTGTTATTGAAGAAATGTTTCCTAAAGACAATGGACTGGACATTATTCTTACTTTGTCAATATTAGCAAGCAGTAGTTTTGTGAAGGTCCGAAGCTGTGCTATTTGCCATTCCAAGCCAGCATCTCCTGTATCTTATCCTTTACCCCGGTTTCTGACAGAGATATTACTATTAAGGGGCCGATTCCGATCTCGGCCGGTAGTGCTCCGAATCGGATTCGGCTTAACCGGATCCGATTCGGAGCCGTATTTCCCGACCGAGTCGTACGCGCGTCCGGGCGAGCAGGTACGATGCGAATTCGCCAACCGACTCGTCCGGGCGTCCCGACCGCTCCGACCGACTCATTCCCGGGTCGAACCGCACCGACCGACTCGCTCGGACTCGACTCGCACCGCGCAATGGAGACGTTCCCCGGCCGGGTAAGTACGATGCGCGCCGCGAGCAGGCCGACCGAGCCGCGCACTCCGGCTCGAAAGAGCAGTCGGAGCCGTACTTTGGGGGTCCGTGTCGGACCCCCCTTTACGCGTAGCCGCACGAGTCGCACACAGGGGGGACCCATGGGTCCCCCCTACCTGTGCGTGTACAGCGCGAGTCGCTGTGAGGCGTACCCGCTGTAGGGGGCGCCCTTGTATGCCTCGCACCCATTGAGTCAATGGGAGCCCGCGTACGCATTGTACGACCGGCTCCCATTGACTTCAATGGGAGTCCGACCTAATCGAGTCCGATAGCCTACGAAGCATCGTACTCGTTCGGTCGGACTGCTAGGGTCCGATTCGGTCGGAAATCTCTCCGGGTCCGGCTCGGTCGGAGAGATTTCCGGCCCGAATCGGAATCGGCCCCTAAGTGTCTTGACTGGGAAGGGAAGACACCTGGGAGTGTCAACTATATTCCAGTTGAACATATCCTTCACAAAACTGACAGTTTGCCAGGCTGCTTATTCTTTCTCACTATGGACTCAGCCGACAAAGTATGCATGCCAATTTAAATAAATGTGGAAAAATACTAGCTGCAGTGTCTTTTTAGCTTGCGACAAAAATAAATGTGGATAAATACAGATAAAATGACCAAAAAATAAATATGGATAAATACAGACGGAAATGTTAAAAAAATAAATACCATAAAACAGGGAGCCCTAATTATAATTGTTATCAGCTATGAAAAGTACCTCATTTAAAGTGATGCCCAAACATGTATTCTTGCTGCTGCGTTAGGTGAAGAACAACCCAGACTGTTAGCCCCGAAGATGTAGGGGTGCATACTGTATGGTCAATATGAGATGCTCCGTCAGGGTTATGTGTCACCAGGGCAGGTGTACCTACTTTTAATGCTTGCTGAGATGATGGGGTAGGGGCGCCACTGGGATGGTGCCAGTTGGCAAGGCCCTTGCCCCAGGTTGTGTCAACCCACTGCATTAGGGGGCAAGATGATGTGCATACCTGGGAGTGGTGGTACTAGATCCCACCCCCCTGCGGGAGGGGTGGAGATGTTATGCAATGTCACAAAGTAATTCCAACAGCTTATGTATATTTGTAAATTGGTGCATAGTATTGAGTAGTGTGTGTGTCTAATAAATGTACTCTTACTTTTATAAAGCAAAGTACAGACTGGACAATCAATTATTGAGTGTTATTTCTGCGCACCTGTAATGGCGATTACTAGCCCACACCACCTCCCTTGAGTAAGCCTTAGACTGCTCTGCAACGCTACCCTCTGAGAGTCAGGCGCTACACTAGGGTGTTTGGTTCCCAGTGAAGGACAAATGTGACATGTTATTTGTGCAGGCCTCACAGATACTGCCTCGTTTTCCAACAATTATCAACCACCTTTGGAGGTGTCTACCAGTTCTCCATTACCATGTGAGGTTCCTGTTTTTGCATGGACTGCCTCTGGTTACTTTGCAGACATTGATGATTTTTCTTCAGATGCTTCGTAGACTGCATTTAATTACACAAATGCATTTCTTCTTTGGCTGAAACAGACTTATATAATTCCTCCATGGTCCTATGTTTGGATTTCTATTTCACTACTTTTCCTATTCCTTTGGATTGGATTTTTTACAGTACTTTTACTTGCGTTTAAATGGACTTTAACTTCCGGAACGCTCTGCTGTAGAACTGGAAGCCTCATTCTTCTTCACATGAAGTGCTAAGAGACCTGTCCCTTGTGAACATTTCTGCATTTCCTATCACTGATAGAACTGGTTGGAATAACGTCCTGTTTGATATTTTTGGTCCTACAGAAACTCTGCAGATCCCTTATGATTTTAGAGTGGCTATGGATGAAATTATTTCTTCTGGTCCATTTCCAATGAATGGGATGTAGACACTATAAGGAGCATGCTTTCTGGACTAGAATCTTTAACAATGTTTGAAGCTGAAGATATGTATTTAAATTTTGCTAATTATGGTAGAATTTTTTGTTATGATCACTATGCCCATCACTATTTATACGGAGCTGGTACTCCATGTACAGTGTTCAATTACACATAATAGTAACAGTGCACAGGCACCACCTTTGGGTAGTTCCAAAACTTACTTGAAAATGTTTGCATATTTCTCTGGTCACAACCTTTTAAGCCCCATTTCTATTTATTGTAAACTTACCTCTTCCCGAGCGAAGAAAAATATGCTGACTCAGACAAATTTATTTTTTCACATCAATTTAATTCTCAATTGGCTATACAAGGCTTTGACTATTGGAAGGAAAATATTGATTTGAATTCAGTTGGGGGACACAAAAATGGGTAGTTCAGGGCATGCTGCTTTATTTAGAGCTTGTCTGATGATGATCCCTAGACAAATGATTTTTCTGAACAAAACTGTGCAGCAAACTACCTGCTTAGGTTTGGCCAAAATTAAGGAAATTACCACACCTGACTTTCTCTCCATTGCACGTTTGGACAATTGGCAACACCTTGCAAATTTGACCAAAGAACAGCTCAATAGTATGGTGCAGAATGTTACATTTAATTCTTCAATTTCAGGTTTAGATGGGCGGTTAGTGTGGCCAGATGACACTAATGGTTGTAACACACATTTTGTAAACTCATCTAAGGGTTTTAAAGCTAGCAGACTAGACCCCTGATACATGCAGTCACCACATTCAGGCATAGTCACCACCTATAGCGTAGGAAAGTTATGCCATCAATGGTTACAACATTCCACATTGTCTGCAGTTAAAGAACATCTTTCTCTTCTCTCTGAAGACATGGATTTACAAGATTTCTTGTTGGGACATAGGTGGTCACCACAGTCACAATGATCCATATATGCTACTTATAATGAACTGTGGAAAATTTCCCTGATAGAAGCTGTTGAACACTTACGACAAATCGACAGGATTATTTGGATAAAGCATTGGCTGTTGTGGACAATGGCATAACTACATGGTCAACTCAAATTTATTCTTTGAATAATATTGTTTCAGCAGCATTCAATATAATACACAATGACATGTCTCTTAGCCAGCATCGGCAAAGTCAGCTGAGATCAATTATATGATTGAGTTGGACATTGCAGGTTTAAAGTTAAACTGTGTGCCTTGGAAATACCTGAACACAACAGAATTGTTTTTGCCTTTCAATTTAGCAGGCACACAGAGAGTAACTGTAAAGAGACAAGGGAACCCTGTGAGTCAAGAGGGACCAAGGGTATACAATGTATTATAAGAGACAACGCTCCCGCCAAAGAGCTTAAGGGCAATGGTTCACAGAACTACAATGAGACCTGTGTCAAAATTCTCCAAATGGAGAGACAATTTATTTATTAAACGCACAATCAAAAGACGCAAAGCAAAATATATACAAAATTCCGTGGGTAAAAGGTTGGAAGTCAACAGATTTCCAAACCTCAGGCATTTACACACATAGTGACTTCATCAGTAAATGCATATTAAGAACAGTCACAATAAAAAAAAACATCTTGTGCTCCACAGAAATCCAAATGAGCCAGTTTAGAGTCAAGATGTGCAAGTTGACGACGTTTCGATCCCAACTAAAATTGGGGGGTCATCATCAGGACTCACAAGTATATGCCTGAGAAGCAGCCTGTGAATGACCATGGGGCATGTCCCTTGGGAGAAATCCAAAGCGAGTGAAGACCGGTCAGTGCCCCACCATTGGGGGCCTGATAATGCTCACTGTGGGGAAGTTTTTAGAAGGATGGAAGACAGCAGGTCAGGGATCAGCTGCAGATAAGGCACCCTGCATCGGGCCCCGATGCTAAGAGTGAGCTGCTTAAGACGCGCAGTGGCGGATCAAGCCGGAGTCCAGCGAGTTCGAACCGGCTGCTTCTCGTGCGTCCTGATGATGATCTTGCTGTGTCGTGAATGCATGATACAGTACTTTAGAGTTTCATTGCTCTATGGATTGAATGACAATTGGTTCTTTGTCCTTTAGACCTGTGTAGTTACACTGTGTGCAGCCCGTGTTCCCCTGTTTATAGTGCCCTTTCGAGTGTGAACTAGACATCTGTCTTGCTAGGCAGCTGGTACAATCTGTGGATATCAATCTGAATGTGTGTGTGTTGAGGGCTTATCTTCAGTGCTGTTCAATGAGACGGCCATTGTTTCAGGATGCTTACTATGAACTATTATCTCCAGCCAGCATGGATGCTTCAGGTCATGAATTCCTGGGAGCTCCTTTATTGCGGTTGCACTACCGGCTGTCACACCATCAGCGTCAGCTGATTGGAATGGATATGACCATGTTTGTTCTTTGGATCTTGCTTCACAGGCCACAGTGGATATATCGCCTAAGGATGCAGGTTCCGTCCTGGACCTCATTGACTCTCTGAACATGGATAACATTTCTGGAGCTTCCTAGACTTCTAACTTGGCCCCTATTTTTAAACCTAAATTGACTTTCATTGATTTGTATTATTTGCTTGTTTTTAATTGCCATTTTCTAATGACTATTGTTTGATTAGTTATTAAAGTATATGTTATTAGCATTTAATTAACATTTTAACGCTAGATTTTATGCTTTTAGCTGAGTCTCCTTCCGTCTATAGGGAGAGAGTTGTGTGGGAGAACAGGCACTGCACTCAGTCTCCAGTTTGGTTTCCGGTTTTAGCTTGAAATCATTTTCTGATGGTGACTTTTTACATGATTTACACTTACATGATATTATACTTAGAAATTTTAAACATGCAGTTTATTTCTTAGTAAACATTATTATCATGTTATTTGTACACTCTGTACAAGGCTAGGAACATAGAATGTGATGCCCCTGCATTTACATTATCGGGGTGGAGACAGCTCTAAGACTCCACACACAACATCCCATCAGCTCTGTACCTTTGACACAGTGTGATTGGAACCATGCTTTTATTATATAAACGGCCTCTGCATTGCATTTGGTGGAGGAGCACTTCTGCTGGTATTGACCTTGAATGCAACGCACTGTGGTTGAGATGCAGTCCTGCTGACTTGGACCTCCATCCTGCAAAGGACGATATCCTGTTCTACACAAACCGGCTTCCTGATACATCACACTCGGGTATAGGGGGACAGGCTATTCCAAGGGATCTGGCAGAGGGTACACTCACAATGCTGTTAAAAGTATAGGTAGTGCTACGTATGAGTATAATCATATAATCACATAATAATGCAATCATGGTTGAATTGTTTATATTTTTCACAATTCTCGTAATGCTGGTTACAATGATTTATTTCTTCTGCCTAATCATTGCAGCACATTCTCTCAATGCAAGAATACGATTGTTTGAATAAATATTTGAAAAGTCAATTTGTATATGTTTTGTATTTCCCTTGGGCATGCAAAAGATAAACAATAAAAGGGTAAGATCTATTTCCACATTTTCCTTGGGGAGTAAAAGAGTGGTCATGTTCGGAGTTACTGACACCATCTAGCACACTGGGAAGGTTAGGGGTTCAGATGGGGCACTGTGAGCTAGCTATGAACCAGGTCAAAATGTTCTGATGATATGGGTGACTCAACCCCCATATTCTGAAGTTTATGTTGTCCAGATACACAGTCTTACTTAATTTGCAGGAACCGTATAACAAGAAATAATGTGATGGCGGCCCGGGTGAAATTATTTATGCAAAGAGACTTGCCTAGAAGAGTTTTAAAGGTCACTGGTCTAGGGGCCAGTTCTTGGGGAAGGTGGAAACTGGATGGTTAAACAAATGGTTGTGACTGGACCGTTCTTGGTGGATGCATTAAAAAGTGGGAGAACCAGGAACACATTGCATGATCAGTTGGAAACAGCAATGTTCAGCAGTCTCCTGCACATGCCCAGACATCCAGGAGCACGCATCTACAATTGCAGGCCCCAAAGGCTGAGTCATAAGCCTGGAACTCTTCAAATATTCTTAGGGCCAATACAGGGAAATCACATAAATGTAGCAGAACAAACCACCAAGCATAAATCTAGCAGAACAAACCACCAAGCTGGTCTGTCAAACATGGTGCACCTCAGCAATGTTTAGTGCCTTCGGTGGAGTCATCAGAAAGGTGGCTCCACTGATGGAAGAGATCCCAGACTGCTCGGCGGGCATCCCAAAATTTTGGTAAGTGGTCCTGGAACAGGAGTACAGAAGTAATTGCTTCTTATGACTTGGTCTGTCAGGGTCTGCATTAGGCCTTGACGCTGGTCCCTTCTGAACTTAAAGTATGCCTGCCAGTTGCGCATAAACATCCTTTTAGACCTGTCAGACTTAGGGTGATCTTCCTTCAGAATTGTTCCTTTCTTCCCTCCTGTTTTGCAGATTTTTTTGTTGCCATTAGAGCACTGTGCACTTTACCACTGCTAACCAGTGCTAAAGTGCTTGTGCTCACTTTCTAAAACATGATAACATTGGCTTACACCTGATTGGCATAATTAATTTACTTATATGTTCCTAGTGCAGTGGTATGCCATATACTCAGGGCCAGTAAATTAAATGCTACTAGTGAGCCTGAAGCACTTATTGTGCCACCCACTTAAGTAGCTCTTTAAAATATGTCTCAGGCCTGCCATTGCAGCCTGTGTGCAGTTTTAAAATGCCAATTCGACCTGGCAAAGTAAACCTTTTGCCAAGCTTAAAACTCACTTTTTAATACAGTTTGACTAGAGAGGGTGACTTTGGGTTCGCTGGTGCTCACCTAGAAGTAAACAATCTATTTGATACACAAGTAAGTAATGCGATGCACGTACAAGGAGGGATGTCCACCCTACATCCACAAACAGATCATACCCGATTCTAAAATCCTTTCAGGTGAATGTACTGAAAACGGGATATTGTACCAGGTTATATGTAAAGATTTAGGTGAGTTTAACTACATAAATATGAGACTTCTCTCCGGAGATATAGTCAATATATTTGAGTAGATGACGCTGTAATATCATACAGGCTGGCAGTTGATACGCCAGAAGGACTGGGTATTTTTTGGATTACGCCACCTGCACAGATATCTAGGTAACTGAACCACAGGTTGTTTTTCAATACTAACCTAATGGTTCTTGGTGACACTGACACTGTTTCTAAGCTATGAAACAATTTAAAGTTTCATGGTATAACTAACCGCAAGTCTCACTTTGGCTGTGACTTTCGTTGATTTGTACTTGGACACTATCATGTGGGTCCTTGGTGTTTGAAACTTAAATTATAAGTGATCTCGTGATGTCAGACAAGAGATCAGGAGGCATGTGAATTGAGTGACATTAATCTTTTTGGGCATTGCATGGTAGTAGGCCGCTTTGGTTGGATATATCTCTTCGTTTAATTTTAATTATAATAAAATTCTTGAACATCAGAAAAAACGGCAATATGCATGTGGCTTGTCGAGTCTGGAATGTTCTGTTAGGCAATAGCATGCCATGTACAATCAGGATGTCACCTTGAAAGTCACTGGGTGATAAGTTGTATTGTATATGTCATTTAAAGATGTGTTTGGAAAAGTGATTATATTATCTTTGGTATCTTTAGCCCTGATGAAGTCATGATTACGATGAAATACGTGTTGGCTAAATTGGAACAAAGCTGTTTTGGAATAAAGCAAGTCATAACGCTCAAGATCAAGTACAACATTTGAAGACTTGATTCTTAATCATGGCGTGTGCCATAAGGCTGTATTCATGTTTACCTAGAACCTTTGTTCTGTTTGTGGATGTAGGGTGGGCATCCCTCCTTGTATGTGCACCGCACTACTTACCTGCGTATATCAAATAGAGTGTTTACTTCTAGGTGAGTGCCAGGGAACCCAAAGTCACCCTCTTTAGTCAAAATCAGCTTAGGTCAGACAGCTTCTAGGAACACATATAAAATGTAAAATATGAGTAACATGATGATCGGGACAAAATGGCGGATGAGCTTTTCAGAAACCTATGTATGTGAGTTACAGTAAGTCAGGCAGTGAGTGGAAGTAATATTCTGAGAAAAGAGAGATTAAAGGACAAGTGCATTTGTTTGGAGAAACTAAAAAAGAACGAGATGTCGAAGTGGTAGGATGGGAGTCGCCCTAAAGCAATATATGAAACTCAACAGAACCCCCAGGGATCCTAGATCCCAAATAAAACCAACATATGATGATTTAGATGTGGACTTGGTTGGTAATTGGGAGAAAGAGCTTACATCAAGTTCCATGAACTTAATGGTACTATTAATAGAAAACTCTGAAAGAAAGGTGGCTAAACTACTGAGTGAGATCCAGACATTAGAAAAAGAAATTGCGGATTTAAATTTACCCTGAACCCACTAAGAAAAAATATGACATTTTAAAATACATTTTGGTTAAACACCAAGCAGATAAAACAAAAGGAAGCTAGGAAACTAAAGCATGGTGAGGTGGAGCATAACAGTGGAAGGGTATTCACCTTTTCTAAAAAATATGATCACCTTGTAAAAAGGGATATCGGGAATAAATCGCGAGATCAGATTTATATCAACCATAGCTCTACCTCCCTGAGCATTCCCTCTAGCAGTGACCATGAGCAAGACTCAGGAGAGGGAACTTCAAACCAGAACTTGGGTATGAATACTTTTTTAAGGGAAGTACAATGGATAAAAATGGGGAGTCGAGAGCTACCAAAAGACTGGAAAATACAAAATAAAAGCAGAAGGAGTAAAAGAGGGGGCAGACCGGGAAGGAGAGCAGAGAGGGTTGCAGACCAGAATCTGGGACAGGAAGAAATCGACAATAATTCATTTCAGGATGTGTCTATAATTAATTTGTCAAATGTCACATTAACGCCTGATATGTAAACTCTTCTCAGAAAAGGGATGGGATTCTGCCCGGGGATGAAAGGGGATATTGCAAACTGAAAATCGACTTATACAAATATATGAGATGTTTGAATTGAAAATGTTTTTTCTGACTAATCCACAGTTGAATAAAGATAAACCAACGGGTACTACAAATACTGCTTCCAATGAAATATCTGTACAAGATACACAGGATACAGTAACTCTTATGTCTATCACTGATCTGGAAGAGGACCCCACTGCAGTGGCTAAGGTCCTCAATGAATTAAATGTTCAGATGGGTTTAATATAGACAGTGGTTTGGAAAACAAATCTAGGCGGATAACAACAGTTACAGGGGGCAATAATATTGACATTTTCTTTAGTTTGATGAGTGGAGATCTGGATAAAATGTATACTAGACAGACTTGGAACAGTCAAGGTAGGGGCAGAGATAATCTCAGCCATGGTGAGAGAGTAGCTCTTAAAACCCTCCAAGATAATGAAGAAGTGATATTAAAGGAGGCCGATAAAGGAGGCAATATAGTGGTAATGAACCGCCAGGACTATGAACAAGAAATATATTACCAGTAGGATGACATTCCGTTCTATGAGAGAGAGCAAAATAATCCTACATTTGAATTGACTAAAAGGATTCATCAGTGTTTGAAAAGATGGCATGACAATTGTCTGTTAAATGATGATGAACATATGTACCTTCGTGTAGATCATCCCAAGTATCCATGTATTTATTCTCTCCCGAAGGTACATAAAAACCAACCGTTTCCACCTGGGAGACCTATAATTTCTGTAAATGGAGGACCGACAAAACGTTTGTCTGAATTTGCAGATGTGTTCTTCCAACCCTTGGTTATGAATCTACCTTCATATGTTCAAGATACTAAACACATACATAATCTATTAAGTGACATAAATTGGGAACCCCGGCGTGATATTGGTAACGTGAGAAGTTGTGTTGTTATACATTAGCATTAGACACAATAAAGGCATGGTTGCATTATGTTACTTTTTTAATAAGAGACCAGTAAGTTTATGGGAACATACGGAGATGCTATTGAATATGACAGATTTGGTTTTGAAAATTTTTGTATTTTTGTTAAAATATGAGTGGTATAGACAGGTGCAGGGGACTGCGATGGGTTCCAGGTTCACTCCTTTGTACGCCTGCCTCTTCATGGGGTGGCTTGAGGGGGAGAGAATCTGGGACCCACCTGTTAAGGTTTGGAGTGAACATATATTCTACTGGGGGCACTACATTGACGACTGCCTGATGATCTGGACAGGCAGTGTACGTCAATTGGAAGATTTCTGTACATATCTAAATGTCAATGACCTGAATATACACTTCACATATCAATATAGTGAAGAAAAAATTGTCTTTTTGGATTTGGAATTCTTTATTAAAGACAATGGTATACAGAGTAGACTTCACTGAAAACCCACATCGTGTAATTCGGTATTACACGCAACAAGTGCACACCTTAGGTGTCAGGTTAATGTTATTCCGTTTGGAGAAATGACACGGGCCAGGCGGAACTGTAGTAATGACGTGGATTTTCTTAAGGCACTTAGTGAAAATGAGGTGAAATTGTTGAAAAGAGGCTTCAGTAGTCATGTTGTTCGGGCAGCCAGGAATAGAATCTTGAATACCAATAGAGAGAGTACCTTAATTAAGAAAAGTCATGTGAGGGAAGCATCAAAGAAAGTGAGGTTGGTGACTGATTTCAGTTTGTTCTCATCTAAATTTCGGAAATGCCTGCAGAAACATTGGAATCTACTAGTAGCAGTTAGATCGTTGAAGTTCTGCATTTGGAACAGACCTAATATCAGTTTTCAGAAAGGCAGGATGCTTAAGAATTTATTAAGTCCAAGCTACGCAAAATGCAAACAAGCTGGCAATTGGATGGCTATCCACACCGTGGGTTTTTACAAATGCGGATCATGTGAAATGTGTAGGTGGGCACTGGACCAAACTAAGAAATTTAAGATTGGCGATCTAGAAGAATATGATATCAAATATAATGTTACTGTAATACCAAATTTGTGGCTTATATTATTGTCTGTAAATGTGAACGCATATACGTGGGTAGCATGATCAGGAGTTTAAAGGAAAGGGTTGGTGAACACATGAGGGCAGTAAAAACAAATGATCTGAGATACCCAATTGGAGTTCATGCCTTGGAAAGCAAATCACAGACACAGCATACGAATTTCACGTTCTTTGGTATTGATCATGTTATTAACGATCCCAGAGGTGGGAACAGAGAATTATATTTGAGGTGCAGAGAAGCAGTGTGGATCATGTGATTACAAGCAGTAGAGAAGGGTCTTAACATCGGCCATGAGCTACAATACTTCTTGGGAGATTAATGTATATAACAATGCACTGTATGCATATACAATTTTGATGAACTATGAGCAATGTGATATGATCCCAAGATATATGTCTGTAGGGACCTGATGTATATAACCACATGGAGACCTAAGATAAATTAAGTAAGCGTTTAAGATATATCCCATAATATTGCTGCGTCACGAGGTCATGTGGTAATTTTGTTTTTTTCACGTAATTTTTAGCTTAAAATATAGGACTGAGCTAACATGGCTACAAGCTTCGAGATTTGAGGCTTCACAGGTGATAAAAGGGATTAACCATATATTATTAATCAAACTAATTTCGGGTATTAACACCGAGTAGATTTGTCGTGAAAGGTAGTTTTGCTCTTTTTTTTTATTATACTCTGTTCATGTCCTTTCTATGCCGACTACAAGATTAAAATGCTTTGGCACCTGGTGATTAGCACAGGATGCTCTATTCGGACATTGTACACCCTATGGTCACACGGCTTGAGATATGAATTCACTATGTTGACAATTAGCACATAGTTGTGTATAGTTGCTTTAACCAGAGGATACATTGTGATTTTGTGATACCATAATTATAGATATCTTACTGGACCCTAACCTGAACATGAGTTCACACATTAAGGCTACCGCAAGGAGTGCCCACTAAAAATTAAAACTACTCAACAAAATCAAGCCCTTCCTCCCGCCTAATGATCTCAAGACTGCAACGCAAGCCCTGGTTCTATCCAGACTAGACTACAGGAATGCTACCCTCACAGGCTCGGCAAAATCCCACCTAGCCCCCATGCGAACTACTCTAAACGCAGCAGCAAGGATGGTCACTGGTGCTAAAAGGCACGATCTTATCTCCCCCTCCCTGAAAGATCTCAAATGGCTTCCTATTGAAGCTCGCTGCCAGTTCAAAACTGCCTGTCTCACCCACAAAGTCCTTCACACTGGTAAACCAGTCTACCTGGCAGCCAAGCTCACCAAGGCAGGCCAGGCAAGAAACCTGAGGAGCACCAACAACCTACTTCTCATTCTCCCAAAGAGGCATAAACAAAAAGCCCTGGCTTGTTCCTTTTCGGGCAATGCCCCCAAAATCTGGAACTCCCTACCAGCAGATCTCAGAACTAACCCATCCTTCGTGACCTTCAAAAAAAACCTCAAGGATCTCCTCCTCGCTCGGCACCTTTAACCTTCGGATCAATACACCATTAGCTACCATATCCATTTTGTTCTGTCTGTCTGTTCTTTTTTTTTATTACCTGTGAACTTGTTGTAAAGCGCTCTGGTACCCTCGGGTCCTGCCAGCGCTATATAAAACTCTCTAACTAAAATAAATAGATATAAACTTTACTTAGACTCTTACCTGATATACAGGAGCATAACCTGCTTTCTATTAACAAACACATATATTCATCGGTCCGTATTTTATTTTTGGAATCAGGAATTGGACATTGTATTGAGGTACTATGGGTACAATGTCCATCTAGGTACTGGATGAATGAATTAATAAATGCATTTGTTTCAATTAATAAAAATTGTTACAAAACCATAACATGATAATACTAAAATTGACACATTATTAATTACCACATTTCACTTCTAGAAGGCTAAAAAGAGTTCATAAGACACCACTGTAACTCAAGTTTGTGTTCCAGCTTAAAGCCATATCAGGTTTCTTCAATGTTCATCGATATACGCGGGCATCCTATTAAAAGATTTTGAAGCTGGCGTGCAAATTTAGCTAGCCTTGCCAGTTCCTTTGGAGTTTTTAAGTTAAAATGAAGTTCCATGGGGGCGTGCCTAGCCAACACCCAAGATGGCCACAAGGGAGTGAAGGTTCAGTTAAGTAATTTTCCCCCAAATCCGTCAATATATCCGTAGAGCCCGCCACAAACACCGGCTAGGGGGCCACTCCAGCTCTGCAATCACCCGGTCTGTCAACGGATACGATCCGTCCATCCGGTCCAAAGAAATCGACGCAGAGACTCTGAGCCGAGACCAGGAAGGAGCTCTGGCCGTGATGACATTCGGCGCCGCCCTACGCAACATCCGCTGTGGACGAGAGGGCCCGCAGGCCCGGGACAGTGTTCTTCTTTGGGCGCCCCTGCCGTTCATCAATCAGGGACATACCTTGGTCCCTTGTGTGTCTCCGGCTGCTCGTCGTCCTTGGTGTAGGGGACGGGCGCTGCGTCGTGCCGGGTGGGCTCCGGTGCACGTGGGGACCGCTGGATAGTACCAGATGCCATCGGCCTGCCTCCGGTGCTGCAGTAGGGGGCGGGAGCGGTGACAGGGATTCCCTCCCCCCCACTGGTGCCTTTGAAAGATCGATTGAGCACAATTGAGGCACCCAGCTGTTTCTGGGCTCCGGGGCCCGCCATTACGTCTCTGCGCGGTGCCCCTCCCCCACCGTTGTCGACGGGCCCAGTTGAAGCCTTCTGGCTGTGACGCATGAAGAAAAGCGCGTAGAGGACTGTTTGGCATAAGGACCCCTGCACTTTGAATATAGTGGGTGCCATATCGTTGTTGGGGGCATGTACTGAGTGGCCAAACCTGACGTTACTTTCGCCTCAAGAGCACGGCGTTAGTACGCTGAAGTGGTGGGGGTGAGCACTGGATTCTCTATAGCCTCTGTTGAGGTTAAGCTCAGTAGGAGATTTGGTGGACATTGCAGAGCACCTGTGTCTTCTCCGATTATTGTTGGCACTTGTCACCCAGTGCCTCCGCCTCACAACCCCTTACACCTGGGGACTGAATTTGGGAACTGATCCTTCGCAATGGCTGCCAATAAAGGCTCCAGGCAAACCAGCCTGTTGAAACTCCCCAAATTTGCCCACTCTAAAGCTGACGCAGGGGACGAGAAGCATGATGAGGCCAAAGCGAAGCTATCAACTGCCACGGAGGGCCCGTCTCTAACTGACATTATGTAGGCCATTCAGGTGGTTTGCTCGGCGCTGGAGCAAAGGATTGATATGGTGACGACCGAAATCACCCTTATACGCGCCGACCTCCGCAACATGGGCGATAGGGTCAAAGAGACCAAAGACTCAGTGAAAACGCTTCAAACCTCAACAAAGACCCTTGATATGTCAGTTAAGCGATTACAGGCCCAAACATCAGACCTTGAGATGAAACTGGAGGATTTTGAAGGACGTGCACGTAGAAACAATGTACGTATTTTGGGGGTTCCCAAAAAGGCGGAGGGGCAGGCCGCAGATCTGTTCGTTGAAGAATTAATACAGAAACACCTACAGCCCCGGTCCCTTTCACAATATTTCTCTGTGGAACAGGTTCATCGAGTGCCAGGGGGCCCCCCAAAGCAGGGCGCTCCTCCGCGTCCCATACTGGCGAGGATCTTTAATTTCCGAGACAGGGATATCATCCTTCAAATGGCAAGTGCCACCCCACCACTCAAATTTGAAAACTCTACCATTACATTTTTTCCTGATTTTACCTACAAGGTGCAACAGAAACGCAGATCCTTCCTCGGAGTAAAGCGGGCACTTCGTGATCAAGACCTGAAATATGCGATGCTCTTTCCGGCCAAGCTGAGGGTACACGCAGATGGGAAATCGTGGTTCTTTCAGACTCCGGAAGAAACCTGGGACTGGCTGGAGGGCTGGCATTCTTCCGTTACTCGAAGGCGAACTTCTCCCAGTCAAAAGCAGAGTCAAGACAGTCAGGCAGATAGAACCGACCGAGGTGGCAGTGAATGATCGTGGGTGTAAATCCTCCTACAGTGAAGGACCGATTTGCCCAATTCGGGAGCAGAGTGGACCCCGGCTGTGCAGCAGAGACAATGAGTATCGACTGGCCCTATGTGTGCAGGGGTGACTATATCAAGAGATATATTGTTTGTTGTTTCACCTTTTTTCACTTAGAGAGCACCAAAGTGTAACAGCACGGCAGGTGGAGATATTGGGCTTACCGTAACGAACTATTGGTTGGGGGCATGGCGGCGGGTGGAAGGTATTTGGTGGCGATGTACGGACTGGCTCCTAGCTCTTTAAATGCTCTATTTAGGGGCTCATATATTAGTCAACCTGGGGGATTACAATCGTAATTTTTGGGTAGTTCGGCTGTGTAGTGTTTCCCTCCACTGAGTAGATTTGTTCTGGGTATACAGGCGCTCTGCAAAATTGGGGGGTGGGCAGTTTTAAGTCCACGTTACAGGGAGGCAGGGTAGGGGTGGGTTCCAGGGTGTGTTATTGGGTTTTGTTGCAGTTTTTGCATGTGTGTACAGTACAACCTAATAGATGTGGTCATCTTTAAGGCGCTTCGAGTCGGCATCAAGATTGCTATTTGTTTTCCACTAACCATGTGTTTATTGCCTCCAGTGCCACCTCAAGTGGGGGGGGGTTAGGAAGAACCACCAGTTTCACCTCTTAGTTATCCTTACGTAGCGGGGCCCTTTACTAGATGTGTAAATGAGTATTGATCAAGGAGCAACCCCGCATCTGGGCCGCCTTAAACTACTCTCTTGGAATGTGAATGTATTGGGGGATCGCATTAAGCGGGGAATCGTACTGCAATATCTAAAACGACAGGCCCCTGATCTGGTCTTGCTCCAAGAAACCCATATTCAGGGAACCTCCTACTGCGCTCTTAACAGGTGGGGGTATAAATTGGTAGCTCATGCGGGGTACGCAAGAGGGTCCAGAGGAGCAATGCCGCTCTTAACGGTGACTTGGACCGTCTGCCACCCAGGGGAGGAGAATCGTCTGGGAAGTTATTGGCGGACTTTCTTGAGGCACTGGGTTTGATAGATATATGGAGGACCTGTAATCCCACCTCCACTCTATACACCTTTCACTCTGGGGTGCATGGGAGCTTGTCACGTATAGATTATCTCTTCTGCAAAGCCTCTCAGCTCCCCATGTTCGGTGAGACCTCCTTCCTTCCCAGGGGTATCTCGGATCATTCCCCGATCACGACGCACTATGGGGGTGTTCCTCCACCAACCCGATACGAAATGGTTCTTAATCCCTGGTATCTCAAAGTTCCGATGATAAGAGATAAACTGGCGGAGGCTACCCAAAATTACTTCGCCGAAAATGACAATTTGGTTGATTCAGATGTAACGTTATGGGAGGCTTATAAGGTCGTGATCCGCGGTTGTGAGGTGGCGGCGGTTGAGGGTCACAGAAAAGAGAAACGTAAACAACTGGAGGAGTTGGAGAAAGAGGTGACCACGCTTGAGGGAGAGTTGGTGGCCTCACACGCGCCTGAAACCGCGCATAAATTATCTATAAAGCAAAAGGAATATAGGGACATTGCTGAGGAGGCAGCTAGGGCCCACTACCGAGCTACCCAACATCGTATTTATGATATAGGGGATAAAGCTAGCAAGTTATTAGCATGGTTGGACAAAAGGGACTTGGCCAATAGATGGGTGGCTCAGATCATGGATCAAGGAGGTGATAAAATACAAGATAGAGCTGGGATAGAGAGGGCGTTTGCCAACCACTTTGAACGGGTTTACACATCCACGCAGACATCTACCCAGGCGGAAGCGGCGGAACTGCTAGCTACCTTGCCGCTGCCCGTGCTAGACTCCCAAGAGGTTAAGGATCTCGATGCCGATTTGACAACAGAGGAAGTATCTAAAGCGATTTCTGCTTTGCAGTTCGGCAAGGCCATGTGCCCGAGTGGCCTTCCAATTGAACTGTACAAATCTAATGCCACGACTATTGCCCCATTCCTAGTGCGGATGTATGGGGAGAGCGCGAGTCGGGGTATCTTGCCTGAGACACAGAGGCTTGCTAATATAGTAGTCATTCATAAAAAGGGTAAACCCCCGAGCAATGTAGCTCATACAGGCCTATTTCTCTATTGGACCCTGAGGTAAAAATCTTAGCGAAGATTCTGGCATATCGTCTCTCCCCGTACCTCCTCAAATTGGTGCATCCGGACGAATCCGGCTTCATGCCTACTAGGAATACAGCATTGAATCTCCGCCGTCTGTACGGTGTCCTGGGTAGGGCCTCCACGATACAAGAAGACTCCATTATTATGTCCCTCGACGCCAAAATGGCATTTGACATGATTGAATGGCCCTTCCTGTTTGCCGTACTTGAACGATATGGATTCGGTGGTCGGTTTCTGTCCTGGGTGCGTCTTCTCTACTCTGGGCCCCTAGCAAGGATTTCGGTGAATGGCGGTCATTCGGCAAGTTTCGCATTGGGGAAGGGCACGAGACAGGGTTGCCCACTTTCGCCCTTACTCTTTGCCCTGGAGCCCTTGGCTATTTAGATAAGAGGGGACCCCCTTATTAGGGGCCTCAACTCGTCGGTAGAGTAGACGGATAAAATGTCCCTCTACGCTGACGATATCCTGCCTTATTTGGCCAGACCCCGCTTTTCTATTCATAGGGTGTTGCATATTTTTACTCTTTTTCAAAAATATTCCGGCTATACTATTAACTGGGATAAATCACTAATTTACGTACTGAGCGGGGACCCCCCGAGTTTACCGGCTGGTTGCGATGCCAAAATAGTTATCGACGGCTTTCAATACTTAGGAATATATATTACGCAGGATTCCTCTGTTTTCCACGATCGTAATTTGATGCCCCCCTTGCGCCGTCTCCGAGCGGATGTACAATACTGGAAAACGTTGCCCCTTACTCTTTTAGGCAGAGCGGCCCTATACAAGATGATGGTGCTCCCACGCTTTTTATATGCCCTACAAAACACGCCACATGCAGTCCCACCTCACTATTTTCAATCAATCGATTCTGAAGTCTGTGCCCTGCTTTGGAACCAGGGTACTCCCCGTATAGCCCTCGCTAAGCTTACAAAAAGCTGATGTGACGGGGGCATCGCCCTACCCGCCATCAGATCCTACTACTGGCCCGCACAGTTAGTGGTCTTGAATCACTGGGTCCATCGACCCATAGCGGACCCACCTTACAGAATGGACAGGCATAACATGCTTACCGGCACTTATTTAAGGGCACTCTATGGTGGGGCAAGGTATGCGCCCAGATTTACACCAACGTCCACTACTGTAGCCCTATGGCATAAGGCAGCACACGCGCTGGGATGGAAAGACAAAATAATGCAAGTTACTCCACTGTTAGAAGCAGCCCGTCTGGGTATGCTATCAAAGCAGCCAGGGTTCGATAAATGGGACCTGATTGGTCTCTCAAAGGTTGGGGACATGTGGGCGAAGGGCAGAGTGATTCCATTTAGCGACCTGCAACGAGACTATCAGTTACAAGAGGGGGAAACCTTTCGCTACCTCCAGGCCAGAAATGCACTATACAAAGCTATTCCGAAAGACTCGGACTTGCCGGTCTCCTCACCTCTGGAGGATAGGCTATTAGATGACTATCTTCCGGAGAGAGCCATCTCACTGACCTACCGTAAAATCCTCAATCATACACCGGACGCCCAGGAGAAAATGCGTGCAAAGTGGGTCGAGGACCTTGGGGACCTGGATGATGATGACTGGCGGGAAGCCTTGGCCTCCCCCCGCGAGGTGGCGATCCGCTCTAGATTCAAACTTATCCAACTTAAATTGTTACATCGGACCTACTACACTAGCTCAGTACAGGTCAAAATGGGGGTGTTGGACTCCCCTGCCTGTCCCCGAGGGTGTGGTCATATGGGTACGTATATACATCAATGGTGGAATTGCCCGATCCTCCAGAGGTACTGGGGAAAGGTTATAGCTGGTATGTCCCGGATAAGTAAAACACCTATAGAGGTCTCCCCCAGGCTGTGTCTGCTGAATATCTGGGAGGCCACGGATCTGTCACGTACCGAGAAGCTGTGGGTTACTTTGGGCTGCATGGTGGCAAAGCGCAATATAGCTAGAACGTGGAAGGGAGGAGTCCAGCCCAGATATACTGATTGGGAGTCAGATATGGATTGGTGCATGCAAGCGGAGAGGGTTGTCTACGAGAGTAGAGGTTGCCCGCATAAATGGACAAAAATCTGGGGCCCCTGGAATGAGAGTAGAGGTCTGCTATGCACTTCCGTCAGTGTCCCTCCCTCCCTGGTGGTTGACAATGAAGACATTTAAGGATCTAATCATGTGGAAGAATGATACATGCTTTCTGGATTTTAGACTCTGTGCCTTGACTTGTTTCTGTACTATATACTGTGATTATTGGAAGTATTGATGGCTGCATTGCACTGCACTGTTTTGGTTGTATTTTTGTATCGTATGCTGATTCTCTTAATAAAAAGATTTAAAAAAAAAAAAAGTTCCATTGCCTCTTTGCAAGTGCGGGTGCCATATTTTAAAAATAGGGGTTTTAATAAAGTGCGGCGTGCATTCATCATACTTGGGCAGATGCACAGGATATGAGCCAGAGATTCGTCGTATAATTTACACAGTCTGCAGGTGGTGGCTATCTCCAGGCATTTTCAATGGGTGTTTATGTCTTTTATTGGATGCAACATGAGCCGGATTATTAAAATTTGCTTTAAAATTGGTTTATTCCGTGCACTGTTTAAGAAAGGCTGGCATGACTTGTCCTTGTAGGAATTAACTAATACCTGGATGTTACTTTCAGAGCTTTCTATGAGTCGGATGTCTTCTTGCCAGGATAGATGTCTGACTTGGTCCTTCAGCACTATTTTTAAGGATCCCAGGTTGATGGATAAACGTGCTCCAGTTTGTCATGTCTGGGTGTAGTTTACTGCAGGCAGTCCGCAGGTGCTCTGACCAGGGGTTATTCTCTTCTATGAAGATAGCCTTCAAAGCTTCCTTCATGGTATTTGGGGGCGCTGCACAGATTCTGCGGTAGTATTGCACAACGAAAGTCCAGTTTTCGTATGCTTGTTTGCTTAATCCGAACTCCAGTCTTATCAGTGCAATCCTAGTGTGGCGAGGAATTTGAAAGATCATTTTAAAAGCCCTGCAATGTGAGGTTTACAAAGTTTTTACCATAGCCCCTGGGAATGCCAGATGACCATATGCAATTGCAGGCAATAGCTTGGCTTTTATCACTTTTCATATTGTCACAGTAGATGGGCTGTGCATTTTTGTGTTTAATTTGCACATGGCATAGGTCAGCGCCTTGGCCTTTGTTTCTATGGAGGCGATATGCTGGTTGGGCCTGCTCTTGCTCGTAAAGCACACACCCAGATAGTTGTACTTGGGTGTGGTGCTTATTTTCAAGTTGCCCAACCTCCAGTGTTGCTTGAGTTTATTAGCAAAGGTTCCAAATATCACCACCTTTGTTTTGTTGGCATTAGCCACTAGTTTGTTAGCGTTGTTGTATGTGCTTAGCGCATATAGTGCTTTCTGCAATCCCATACGTGTGTGGTCCATTAGGACCATGTCGTCTCCATACTGCATTAAAAACAATCGCAATCGCACGATTTTTGGAATGAACAAATTGGCAGCTGTTAAAAAGTTACCTAGGTCTGCAGTGTACAGATTACAAAGTAGGGGTGCCAGCACACAGCCTTGCTTGAGCCCTTGATCCGTGAACACCTTTTTTGTCACGGTGCTTGGCGTAAGTTTGACCCGTGCCCAGGTTTTTGTGTAAAGGGCAGTGATGGCCTTCAACAACATACTCGGGATCCCCCAGTTTTGTAACTTTGCCCATAATAAATTTTGTGTGACACAGTCAAATGCCGCAGTGTAGTCCACAAAACAGGCAAAGAGAGGGTGTTGTCTTTCACGTGTAGCCTGATCGATTAAATAGGCCAGGGCTGTCATGTTGTCCAGTGTTGACGCACCAGCCCTGAAGCCTGACTGATATACTGGGAGTATGTCTTTGTCCCTGACCCAGTTGTGTAGTTCCTGTAGAAGAAGGCTTGCGTATGCCTTTGCCTCAATATCCAGAATTGCTATCACCCTGTAATTAGTAGGATCTGATGTATCACCTTTTTTGTGGATCGGTTGTAATAGGGATCCTTTCCAGTTTTCTGGGATTGTGGCATTGAACATGCAATAATGGAATAACGGGGTAAATAAGGACGCCCAGAAGGCATAGTCCTCTTTAAATAACTGACCGGGTAGCCCATTCGGACCGGGGGACCCATTGCCCCTGATGTTCTTTAGTACTGTGGTCACTCGCTTATGCACGTCTGGGATTTTGTATACGTCGCCGCTTACTGTTCCCCGCATTCCGTTTTTTGAACCCGAGATGTTATGCAGGGCAGTTATTCCCGTGCTTCTACTATTCGATTTACAGTATAGTAGGCTCACATGCTTAATCCATGTGAAACTTGAGACCTATTGTGTCCATGCCCGTCGAGTGTGTTGATAAATTGCCAGAATTCTGCCTGTTTACTTTGTTTTAAAAGACTGTAGACATGTATCCATTGAGATTTTTGTTGTTGTTTTTTAAAGTACCAAATGTTTTCCTTGTGCATTTTGCTGGTTGAGAACCGCATGCTTTGAGCCGCTTCCTCCCCAGTTGCTTGTAGCGGTGGTTTGCCTGCCTCATTGCCCTTTTACCTTGAGTTATTGTTGAACAGTTTGATTGGTGGCTGCAGCATTCCTTTTCTTTTACGAGGGGTAGTTGATCTACAGATCAGCAGTTGGTACAAAGTAGCGGTCATGCTTGACCATTTTAGGAGTATGGTCTCCCCTGTGCTGTAGTTGCTGGATGGCTGGTCGTCATTTTTCCAAGGGGTCAAACTTGATGTATCAATTTTCCCCCACTTTAACCTGCAAAGTAATTTGTGGATTTCTTCTCCGGTTGATGCACCCACCATGTTTGAAGGATGGGGGCTTCCTGCCTGTAAGGAAATTTTTAGTCATATGGGGAGGTGATCGCTTACTCGCTGCTGGGGTTGAGAGAACTCCATAACTAATGGTTGGAGATGGCTACTCATGAAGACGTAATCGATGGTTGCTTTTTGCCTGCCGGGAGTGTGGGTTTGACTGTCTGGAGTTATATCATGGGTTGATCACATCCGGTGTGCCTTTAGAAATGAATATAGCATGTTGCCGGCTAGATCCCTCAGTGAATGGGTGTCTTTGTCTGTTCCCAAGTTTTTGGTGTTAAAATCTCCTGCTATAATTATCCTGCAATTTGGGAAGTTGATCAATAAATCTTCCATTGTTCCCACCAGCTCCGTCATTTTGCCCTGTCGGGGGCTGTCCTTGCTGTTAAAATAAACGTTTAGTAGTAGAACCGATGTTAACCTGCCATTTATTTTCAAGCCTTGTAAATATAAAGCCTGAACCATATCTGTGCTTGTAGGGGTTTTTACAACTTTAATTGATGTATTCAAATTCACATAGATCGATAGACCCCCTGACGGCCTCCCAAATAAATTGTACTTTTTGGCTGGGTGTCGAAACTCCACGAATCTGGGAATTAGCAGTGGTGTCATGAGCCAAGTTTATTGTAAGAAAAAGATGTCCCCGGACTGCAGGAATTCAAATGCTTCTTGATTATTCAGCGTTGATTTCAGCTCGAAGACATTCCAAGATAGTATTTTTAATATGTTTTCTGCTACTCTCCTTGCTTGCCCCTTTGCTCCCTTTGTGCTAGGAGCAGGTATGATGGGAGTCTCCTAAGGTTGATGCTAGCCAGCTCCAATCGTTGGTATGATCTGCGTCCTTGGATCCCTCAGTGATTTCATGCCTCGTGGTAGGATTTGTCGAGGCCAGGCTAATATTTAAGTTAGAAAGTGGCTTTGCGGCCGTTGTTGGAGCGTGCCCTTTAATATGGATTTTCTTTGTGTTTGTGTTGCTTTCACTTCGGGGTGATCTGCTAGCATGTACGGGTTTCTGTCTGCTTAAGGTTCCTGGACATGTATCCCCCAATTGACTAGTTCGTCTGTTATAACTGTTTCGACTATTGCGCGGGTTTTCCATGTAACTAGCGTTGATTCTCAGGTTGCCTTATTACTTTGGGCATTAAATTGTACACGCAGTAGATCTTCTGTATTAAGATGGATTAACTGTGGTATGTGATGAAGAATTTGTAATATATTTTCCCTATTTAGAATGTCCTTATTACCTCAAGATATGTATTCTGGGGTGAATATCGTAATATTGTTTTCTGGGATCCTTATAGTATGTTCACCTGTCCTTATGCTGGGTTCCTGCCTTTTTTGTCTCTTGTTAGTTGTTTGTTTTTGGGCTGGCGTGCATATGTGGGCGGCTAGTGTCTTTTGGCCAGTTTATGTCCGACTGAGCTGGTGTTGTGTGAGATGACAAATGGCCCCTGAAGTTCCTCGTTGCTCATGGCCCCGTTTGAACTTGTGATTGCCTACTTATTTGCTCCGTCTGGTCGCTAATCCTTCTGGGTTCCATCGGTGAGGAGGGGGTGAGATCGTATATAACTTGAGGCTGCCCCTCCTCCTCCATCATGCCCCCTTTGGGCAGTGTTAGCTGTGTCTGTGGAACTGATTGCTTCCTTGATAGTTTGTTGTCTGGGGTATTGGCGGGCCTTGGTTTAAAAAAAATTGTGAGGAGCTTCTGTGATGTCTTTAGTTGATGAGGGCTGTCTGGCTTCTGTGGCATTGATGTCTTTGATTGCGGGGCGAGAACTGACATTGCCTTAGTGGAAGTGTTGACCTTAACTGAGGCCTCTATCCGTGTTTGAAATTCCTTTGTCTGTCTGCGCTGTTTATCATTTTTTATTTTCTTCTTCAATCATTTTTTTTCTCTTCTAGATAGAGGATTTCTAATTCCAGTTGTCCCTCTAGCATCGTCCTGGGAACCCTACTGGCAGTTGGCGTTTTGTCAGTTGTTGATTGATCCTTTTTGATCCAATTACCGTTCCCCGTTGTGGCCAGTTGTGACTGGGTAGGTGGAGTGTCCTTTCCTGCTGTGTTGGCACTTTTATTATGGGGAGTAGTAAAGATAGAATAACCTTCTTGCAGGGCTGGATCCGGAACCCTGTCCTCTGTTTAACTGCTCTTCTGGTCTGGCATCAGCCGTTGCCTTTGTTTTAAATTGGTTATCAAGGTTGTGAAGACTTCTGACAGAGAGCTGAGTTTCTCCACTATGGGGAGGCATGTGCACGTCATTGTTTGGTGGCTATTTAGTGAATTCAGTTTGCCCTCCAATCTATCCAATTTGGTTGCTATCCCCATAATAACTGTTGCTATTACCTGCATTGCATCCATTTGGAGCTCCAGTTTTTGAGTCTGCCATGTAAGGGCATTGATGGCACCTGTCAAAGTTGAAGATAGGAGGGAGTTTTGTTGGGTGCAACCGGATACGGGGGTATACTTAGTTTTATACAGTAACAGTGAACAGCCCAGAACCCCCTCCGGGCTGTTGGCTTCCGAACCCAGGGCGGAAGGGTGAAAATGGGAGTCATGAAGATTCGATAGTGAAGGGGTTTGTACCAGGGACAGCTCATGGAGTCCACTATCCAAACCTTGAAGCAGTTCATTGTTTTTGGTATTAGAGTTGGCTTGGGGGGAGCTCAGATCCAATGATATTTCAATAAACTCTGGTTCGTCCTGTGCCTGGACGGCTTCCTGATGTAGCCCTGGAACTTCCTCCTGCTTATCCGTGTTCTTTCGGAGCGAGGCTAAATCGTCTTGCGTCTGGCCCTTCATTGAAATTCTCCACGAGATGGCGGCTGGGGTAAAATACCCGGTAATTGTTGCAACATGGGGGACTGGAGGAGCGTTAGGTGTTGACTTGCTACTGGCATGAGAGGCTTTGATTAATCCTTGTGAGTGGTAGACGATGTTCATGTTTGTCCCTTTGTCCTCTGATTTCTTTTTTGTCATTGTCTGCCTCTGTTGTGTTCCTACTTTTTTAAACTTCTTGTGGCGTTTCTTGTCTTGTAGCTTGACTGGTAATCTATAATTCAATTTCTAGGCGGAGTAAAGGCCCTTACTTCATTTGCCAACTAAACTTTTTGCTCCGTGTTTTTTTCGTGCTTTATCCTTCCGAGGTAGAATTGATGTCAGTTCAGTTCAGTTCATAAACTTTATTCGTTTTTTAGCAAACAATAAAAGTCACACACACACACAAAAAAAACAGATATTTAAAACACATAAGAGACATGAAACTAGCCATCAGCAGCTAGCCCAAATGCATTTCATGAATAAAACATTATCAATTATCAGCTGCATCAAGACAATTTTTCTTTTTAAAATGCAACACCAGGCCCCAGCAATAAAAACAATTCTTTTTTCAAAGTGAGTAGTGCCATTTGTCAGAGCAAAGAATTCCTGGTAAAACAACGGTATGTAGACAGAATTGATGTCATTTGTAGTGTTGCCATGCTGGTTCCTGTATTATGCCAAGGGCTTTGTTCTTGCTGGGGGATACAGGGGTGGGTCGTCTACAGCAGAGGCAGGGAGCTCACCCAGGCCACAAGCTGCACCCAGGCCTGGCTGGGTCGCCTTTGTGGGCTGGGGCTCACCCGGGTCAGTGCCCACGCTGCAGGGTCTAATCCTGCTTGTACCTCGCTGGGGCCCACGAGCCAACCTCTATTCTACCAAGGGCCTGGCCTGGCTCTAATAGATTTTATTTGCACTTTTCCTGGCTCACAAATTGAACCCTGTGTGTAGAAGGTTGGCGCTCTTACACCTTGGATATGGGGATCCCTCTTTTACTTGATCCAGTTCGTGCGGCGTCTCTTATTCTGGTGCTTGGATGGCCAGTATGCTAACATGCAGTTAAACTCTATTGGCAGTGTGAGGTAGGGCGAAATGGGAGACCTTGGGCTACACTTCCCTGCTCTGCGCGAGGCTTGCTGTCAGATGGGGGAGGGGGGCCCTCTGATGCTCCCCTCAAGGGACATTACCGGTAGTCCTGGTCCTTCCTCCTTCTCCCCTCTGTGCTCTGCGGGAGGGCCCAGGAGCCGGAGGCCGAGGGCTGGGAGTCGGACGATGAACTGTGGGCGGGGCCGGGAGCCATGAGCAGGGCACCAGCCATGGTCCGTGGTCCGAACTCGTGCCCTTGTTGCGTCTGACAACCTCTCCTGGTCCTGGTCCAGCTCCTCTCCATGTGGTTCCCCTCTGCTGGGGCACCGCTCTCAATGCCGCACCGCAGTGAGAGCTGAAATGAAGGGTCTCTGCTGCTCGCTGCTCCGCTCTGACTCGGGCCCTCAAGGATGCATCACTTCTGTTTCTGGATCGCAGGTCACTAAATTGGCACACCACTGTTCATTTAATGCACAGATTGATGTCATGTTCTCTGGAGCTGCCACTACTGGCTAGCTTTGGGCTCCTGCAACTTGTACGGTCCTGCCTTGAGTGCAATCTTGGGAGGCGTGCACCCTAGGCTTATTCAAACAACTCCAAAACAGCAAGCAGAGCGGCCACCTGATTCCTCCATTTGAGTCTGGTACTGTCTGATATAAAAAAGTAATAATTTATATTTGACTAATATAATAAGTGTAATGTGGTGCAGGGCCCTAGGCCCTCATGCACACATAATAATTGCACACACAGACACAGTACTTAGATGGTAGAACTGGCCCAGGGCATGTGCGCCCGGCCCCTTTTATTGCAAGGGTCACCTGACCAGTGACGCCTGTGCTGGATGGGTGTGGGGTGGGGTGTAAGCCAGCCCTCAGGGAGTGGCTGGTGAACAGAACAACTAGAACAGTGATCAGCAGATCACTACATCCCTCCCAAACTTTATTCAAACTGGAAACAAATAGAGTCCAACCTGTGGGAGAGAATAAACAAAAGAAAACACAACAACAGAAACTTCTAATGAGTCTCTTCAGCTGTTTGCAAAATAAAGACGATGGTATAACAGCAGCTTGGACCACCAGTTCACTTTGGCACAGTTCATGGGTGCTCTGCTGGTCCGGTCTCCATTCGACTCTGTGCATGGAAGTTGTTCTCACTGTCTTTCTTGGCATCGCTCTAGTGGTGACGAAAACAGGTAGAGGGATGGTGGATCAGATGGATGTCATTTCCCACCAATCAGTTCTGGTTGTCGTGGTTTCTCCACACCGGCAGCATTGCTTCTCTTTACAAATGGTGGAGTAGTTGCAAAGCATTCCTCTCACTAAGATGCTCCTCTCGCAGGTGTTCCCCTCTCACGGGATGTACCGGAGGCCCTCCTCACCAGGCTTCCACTGGACTGGTGCACTTCGCCGTGTCGCTCCAACGCACCCTCATGATGTGTGGAGGAATCGCTACGAGTCCCACCGTTATATCCTTAGCTCCACCTGAAGGGTAGTTGTTGGCTCCTGCCCTTTCGCACGAGATCTTCGCCCTCCTGGGACCTGCGGAAGAGTGGCTGTGGATCCATCTCTCGTGGCGGGACCCACTCACACCGGCGTCCCTGAGGCCTTTGCCCCTTGGATATCCACGGTCTGGTGTGGAGTGGTCAGATCCTCTTCTTCAGGACGTCCGAGCACTCTCGCCATCCAGTCTTCCGTTCAATCCCAAAGGTGGGTGTTACCAATAGTCCAGCCTGCTCGCCTCTGCCGTCACCAGGTGTTCTGAAGACTCGTAGATAGATGTTTTCTCTGAGTGCCACCGATGTTCTCCAGGCCCTGTGCTCCATGTGCTCTGATGTTCTGGCACATGTCACCTTCCTTCTGGTGTGCCAGTTGTCATGTCACACACTCCTCTCTACTCTTCTCTTCTGCTTGAGCTTTCTTCTTCACAGTGGCGTCATGCCACCCAATTTCTTTCTTCTCGTTCTTCTCTTCCGTCGTGACACGGTCTGGTCCCCTCTTCTTGCTTGTCTTCACTACCCAGGCCTCTCCGTGTGGCGTCCACTCCACACGTGTCTCCCTGGTCTTGTCCTACCCCTAGGACAACGCCTTCTTTTCCTCCAATGGCCAGACCTGGCGTCGCGACCTTCTTCTTGTCATTACCTCGGACTTCAGGTCAATATTGTCAGACCTCTCCTGGGTCCCATTCACAGACCTCTTGTCAGGTCACTTCTCTCTGACCTCTTCCCCGGTCACTTCTCTCGGACCTCTTCTCAGGTCACTTCTCTCTGACCTCTTCTCCGGTCACTTCTCTCGGACCTCTTCTCAGGTCACTTCTCTCGGACCTCTTCTCAGGTCACTTCTCTCTGACCTCTTCTCAGGTCACTTCTCTCTGACCTCTTCTCAGGTCACTTCTCTCTGACCTCTTCTCAGGTCGCCGCTTCACAGGATGAGTCATGCCGTGTGACCACCTCACTTCCTCGCTCTCGAGCTCCAGCCGGTACCGTCCACGTCTGGGGTACATCTTCTGCGCAATGCCACTCCGTGAGCTCTTTGCTCGACTTCCACTTGTGGTGGTATCGTCTCGCCACTGGGCGCGCATGCTGCGCGCTTCCTCCAGTCCCTCGGAAACTTGCTGCCTGGGGCTGTTGTCCCTTCAACCCTTACCATCCATGTGCATTGCTCACTGATGTCATCACTCCTGCAGTGACCACCCCTGGCCAGTAGGCGTCACTGCAACTCACACACACCCTGGCAGCCTGTCTTTTGAGCTTTCCTTACAGGGTCACTTGTGGGGGTCTGCCACGTCAGCTTGGGCAGTTGCACATTTGCTCCCATCGTCTTTATTGTGTAGCAGCTGTCCCAGAGCTGCTGTGCATTTCACCTGGCTCTGTTGTCTTCTCTTTTGTTTTACTTCACTGCCATTTTATTTTTTATTTTCTGTCCGCTTCCTGAAAACAGCCAGTAGGTGGCACTACCGCTTTAACTTCAAAGGCCCCAGCAGTTGCCCAATGCTGCGGGCCTCGGGCACTCAATCACCCAAAGTTTCTAGGATTGCCCTCGGTCTGCCCACCCCCGCGGGCCTCACCGGACCCTATTCCATGTAGGCTACAGTCAAACAGGTGCTGCTACGCAGAGCCACCTACCTCTCCTTCCCGGTAAGGTCTTTTCAAATTTTTTTTTTCTCACTCCGGGTCTCAGGAGTTTACACCGTGGTGGAGGGCCATGCTTTTTTTTTTTCCAGCGCACTTCTTTCGCTGAAACGCTGCCCAGCCGACAGCCTCATTTCTCCGGCCTCACATTCTGCGGTGCCGCGAGCAACCGCCAGATGGCGCCAGTCACTTCCTGCTCCCCACCGCATCTTCCTGATGCTGCGAGGCCGCCGTCCTTCTCAACGGCCGCAGTGCCTCATCGGCGCCCAGCACAACGGTGCAAGGATCCCAGGGGCACCTTCTCATCCGGTTGCCACCCGGGCAACCACTGGCGGCCAGACTCCACAGGAGGACTTCTGCACCACAGTATGTCTTTTCTACTTTTTTCCAATTTCGAGCGGGGCCCTCGCTGCCTCACGCTGCACAGCGGCCCTCCCGCTCACTTCATCCTCCAGGTAAGGCCGCAACTCGGCGCTCCCTTGCGAGTGGTGCCCACATGCCGCTTTCTCGTTTCGCACCGGACCGGCTCCCAGATATAGCCGCACCCAGTCACCTTCTCCGGCCGCACTGGTCCACAGGCCCCTCCGGCAGACTGCGTGAATGAGCACCATAACCACCCTCGATCCGGTGCCTCCAGCAGACTAGCGGCCGCTACTCCTGCTGCTCGGGCAGTGCGGCTGACTGGCACCCTTCTGCCACGTTTCTCCCCTGCCGCACTCTTTCGGCCTTTCACCGGTGCCGGGTGGGGGTCCGCCACATCGCTGGCTTATGTGAGTATTCGCCTCTCCCTCACGATAGCTCTTCCCTCAGCCCGACTACTTCACTGCACCCGCTCAGGCTCACCTCATGCCCCGCGGGCTTTCAGGCTGTTCACATGCGGGGTGGGCTCCCGCTCCGCTTCTTTTTTTCCGTCGGGGCCTCAGAAGGTCAATGGCACAGGTCACGCCACAGCTTCGCACACTCGCCATGCGGTCTCTCCGCATTCTATGTCCCGCCATGCCATTGCGGGCACACCAGGTGCGGGGTGGGCTCCCGATCACCTCTTCCACTCGCTTCAGGCCCGGGGCTCTTCACCTGCCCCGCGGGCCGTTAGACACGTCCTGCGCCTCCTCACAGGGGGGTGCCCTCTCCACGGGCAACACTCATTCCCCTTTCCACCACCTAACGAGGCGGCTGCACACGCGGGATTAGCCAGCTCGTCGCCAATGTAATGTGGTGCAGGGCCCTATGCCCTCATGCACACATAATAATTGCACACACAGACACAGTACTTAGATGGTAGAACTGGTCCAGGGCATGTGCGCCCAGCCCCTTTTATTACCAGGGTCACCTGACCAGTGACGCCTGTGCTGGATGGGTGTGGGGTGGGGTGGGGTGAAGCCAGCCCTCAGGGAGTGGCTGGTGAACAGAACAACTAGAACAGTGATCAGTAGATCACTACAATAAGTATATTTGGCGACTCGCCATCATTTGTAGTGATCATCAAGAATGAGGTTTTGGGTAATTTAAGATGGCGCTTATATTTATGACAGAAATGGAGTCCTTATGTGTAGTTCGTTAGTTTTCAATTCTCTCCTTAAATAGCAATCCAATATTGGAACACTGTGAACCGTCGCACCCTTGCTATGGGAGACTTTTTGGTGAGTATCATGCCCAGCCACCTTTCGGGGCATGTTTATGATTACTTATTTGCAACATTTGGTTGTGACACATAGCGTACCTTTGTTGTAGTGCTCTGAATTTGAAATTTTCATTAGAATTCAGACTGGATGTTTTTGGGGAAGTGAGCCGACACTGACCCATATCCGGAATACTTGGCTCAGACTGTATGGTACGATTGAACTTCAAGCTGAGATAATACCAGATTCTAAAATCCTTTTGGGTGAACGTGCTGACATCAGGATATTGTACCATGTTTTATGTAAAGATTTAGGTGAGTTTAACTATATAAATATGAGACTTCTCTCTAGACATATAAACAGTATATCAGAATAGATGAAGCAGTAATATCTTACAGGTCAGCAGTTGATTAGAGCTCTGTGCAGTTTACCAGTGCTAACCAGTGCTGAAGTGACTGTGCTCACTCTCTAAAACATGATAAACTTGGCTTACACCTGATTGGCATAATTAATTTACTCATAAGTCCCTAGTAAAGTGGTATGCCTTATACCCAGGGCCAGTAAAGTAAATGCTACTAGTGAGCCTGCAGCACTTATTGTGCCACCCACTTAAGTAGCTCTTTAAAATATGTCTCAGGCATGCCATTGCAGCTCGTGTGCAGTTTTAAAATGCCATTTCGACTTGGCAAAGTAAACCTTTTGCCAAGCCTAAAACTCCCTTTTTAATCCATTTTGACTAGAGAGGGTGACTTTGGGATTCCTGGCGCTCACCTAGAAGTAAACACTCTATTTGGCATACACAGGTAAGTAATGTGGTGCACATACAAGGAGGGATGCCCACCCTACATCCACAAACAGATAATAGCAGATTCTAATATCCATCTACTCAAATAGATGCCTGATCCGACGCGCAGCGGACGCGTTTAGAGTCTTCAAGGTAATCAGCATTGCACTCTTGCGGAGCGCCTGGTAAAGGGCTCACTTTTATCCTTCTTTGTTCAGACTCTGAGCTGAAAAAGCTCTTAGCTCTTTGCTCACACGTTTTTAGCTTACTTTTCATGTGTTTTAAAGAAATGATGACAATTATATTTAGCTAACTTTACCTGCAAACACCTACAAACGGCGCTCCTCCTCGGTCCAGCACGGATTGTTCCGATTGCCTGGAGGGAGGCGCCTCATACCGGAAGGGAGGAAAGACCACTTCCGCCCGCTACGAGTCGAAAGGTTAGCGGTCTAGCGGCATACTCCCTACTCAAATAGATGCCTGATCCGACGCGCAGCGGACGCGCGCAGCGGGCGCGCCGCTGGCGCGCCAAAGGCGCGCCTAAGGCAAGCCCGTCTGCGCCCGTCTGCGCCCGTCCGCGCCTGGCCGTCGCCTGGAGCCGGGACCCCTGCTGGTTCCCCTACAGATACTGCCAATCCTATAAGTTATCGCTGCTCCTACACACGGGAAGCACTACTAAAGGTTAGGTTTAACCCCTGCGTACATTCTGCACACTCACTTACTTTGCTAGAAGGGCCTTTCTCTTGTAGATTTTGCAAATTTCAGAGCTTTGCTCCCCAACACATTTTTTCCCACAGTGCGCTCCCCAACCAGATAAAGGGAGTGGGACCATATAGGAATAATCCACAAAGTAATGTACAGCCCCTAAATATAAATATTGGCTGGAACTGTTTTCTGGCCAATGTAAGATCCCTTCCCAAACACGCTGTAAATCTTTGGGATCTCCTGACAGAAAACGATCCCCATATTGGGTTTCTTACTGAAACCTGGATTAAACCCTCTTCCAACCCTGCCATTGCAATGGCCCTACCGGATGGTTATCGAATCCAAAAACTTGATAGGCCAGACAGGGCAGGGGGAGGCATAGCCATAATACATAAGGAATCCCTATCTATTACTATTCTAGATCAAATGTGTAAGGACACTTTAGAATGCTTTGTTTTTAGACTCGATCTGCACCCACAATTTAGCTGGAAAGGGGTTCTTGTTTATAGAGCCCCTGGCCCTCTATTAGGCTTTAATAACTTACTAATGGAATTCATCTCCCCCCATGTTATTTCTACCCCTAACTTTCTACTCTTAGGGGATTTTAACATCCACAGTGAAAACGCTTCCAATCCTGATGCCACAGCTTGCCTAACAGATCTAAGCACACTTGATCTCTTGAAGATCAACAACGCCCCTACCCATTCTGCAGGGCACACTCTAGACCTCATCTTAACAAATTCCCCTCATATCAGCTGTGGGGAAACTCGTCCTTTGACGTGGTCGGATCACTCTATGGTGGATTTCCAACTTATGAGCCCCAGAATCCACCCTACTTCTAAATCTCACTCCACGCATTGGTATAGACCATGGCATAAACTCACACCTGATCAATTCGAGACCCCTTTTAATTCTTGGATAACTGATACAGCCACATATAGTGTAGAAGAACAGCTCATTCATTTTAACTCTATAGTTCAATCTACTGCAGACTACGTAGCACCACGGAAACTGCAGACCCACCCTTCCAAATTCTCCTCAACTAGTTGGTACTCCTCCAGCCTTCGGAAGGAAAAGAGCCACTGCAAAAAATTGGAACGGACATGGCGAAACTCACACTATACACAGGACAAAGAGAGATTTAAAGCCGCACTGTCTTCCTATCATAAAAACATAAAGTCCGCACGGAAACGACATATTGTAAACCAACTAGAACAAGCTGGGAACGACTCTAGGACCCTCTATCAAATCTTGAAAACCTTTACTAATCCTAAGGCTTGCGATACCGCAGAAACTCCCTCGCAGCTGCTATGTGATAATATAGCATCTTTTCTCACCTTGAAAATTGATACTATCTATCATAAAATTATCTCTTCCATCACAACTCCTAACAACTTTCCCATAGAACGCCCCATTACCCCCATCTACACTACGCAGATACAATTTTTTCCCTCATTAACGCCGGAAGAGGTCGAATCCCTTCTTACCAAAGTCAAATCTGGGTCTCCCCTAGATGTAATTCCCGCAAAAATTTCCTCCAGATTAGCACAACAGCTAGCCACACCCATTTGCACCATCCTTAACAGCTCTTTGAGAGCTGGCAGACTCCCCAAGAATGGAAAGCAGCGCAAGTCGTCCCCATTCGCAAAAACCCCAAAATTCCCGCATCTGAGCTGTCTAACTATCGCCCTATCTCTCTGCTCCCCCTTCAGAGTAAACTCCTTGAAAAACATATAAACAAGCATCTGTCTGACTTTGTGGAATCCTCGAATTGCCTGGATGTCTCCCAGTCTGGTTTCCGGGCCAAGCACAGTACCGAGTCCGCCCTGATAGAGGTAACTGATAACATCAGAATGGCCCTGGATAAGGGTCAGGCAGCACTTTTAGTGCTGCTCGACCTATCTGCGGCGTTTGACACCATCTCTCATAAAATCCTTCTACAGAGACTGCAGGACATCGGGGTTCAAGGAGTTGCTCTGAAATGGCTGACAGACTTCCTCACAGATAGGACCCAGACAGTCACTCTGGGTACTTTCAGATCCAAGACCACCAAAGTTACCAAGGGAGTACCTCAGGGCTCCTGTTTGAGCCCTACCCTTTTTAACATCTATGTTACTCCATTGGCCAAACTAATGAGGACCCTGGGGTTTAGCCCCATCTCTTACGCGGATGACACCCAGCTCCTACTTACTTTTGACAAGTCCAATCCAAATATACAACTCATCTTCTCGGAGGGCATGAAAACCATCGCTGCCTGGATGAGAGCTAACTTCTTGCAACTTAATGCCGAGAAGTCGGAGGTCATGCTGTTTGGAGATGCAGCAATAAGCTGGTCTCCCAGCTGGTGGCCGGAGGAGCTGGGTTCTGCTCCGACTCCAAAAGGAGCGGTCAAGAACCTGGGAATTCGGATCGACCAGAATATTACATTTGAAGCACATGCCACTACCATCGCTGGCACCTGCTATCATACACTCAGCCTGCTTAGAAGAGTGTTCCCCTTGTTACCATCCTCTACGAGGAAAACACTGATGCAAGCTCTTGTGCTAAGCCGTCTGGACTACTGCAATGCACTATTAGTCTCTGCTAGCGAAGCTTCCCTAAACAAGCTGCAGGTAGTCCAGAATACGGCAGCCCGACTGGTAGAAAATGCCCCCCCCAGAACAGCCTCTGCACCACTTTTAAATAAACTTCATTGGCTTCCTGTGAGAAAGCGGGTAAAGTTTAAGATCTGCTGCGCAGTCTTCAAAGCCCTAAATGGCCAGGGGCCCACCTACCTATCGGATAAACTGCGAAAATATATCCCTTCCCGGCCTCTCCGATCTGGTTCCAAGCTACTTCTCTGCACTCCAAGAATTAGAAAGGCTCGGTCGGGCGGCAAAGCTTTTTCTTACCTTGCCCCGACCGTCTGGAACGAACTCCCCCGCGATCTACGTGACTGCCAGAGCTTTCCCCTGTTTAGGAAACTACTAAAAACCCATCTCTTCTAAGATTCACCTTTTTGACTGTAATCAGTGGCCTCAGCGCTGAGATACCCCTGACGGGGTGATTCGGGCGCTATATAAATGAATAAATATCAAAAATATCAAATATCAAGGTACTGACAGCGGAATATTATACCGGGCTATACGTAAAGATTTAGGTGAGTTTAACTATATAAATATGAGACTTCTCTCTTGACATATAATCAATATATCAGAATAGATGACGTGGTAATATCCTACAGGTCGACAGTTGATATGCCAGAAGGACTGGGCATTTTTCGAATTACGCCACCTGCACAGATATCTAGGTAACTGAACCACTGGTTGTTTTTTAATACTAACCTAATGGTTCTTGGTGACACTGACACTGTTTCTCGGCTAAGAAATAATTTAAAGTTTCATGGAATAACTAACCACAGGTCTCACTTTGGCTGTTACTTTCGATGATTTATTCTTGGACACTATCACGTGAGTCCTTGGTGTTTGAAACTTAAATTATAAGTGACCTTGTGATGTCGGACAAGAGATCAGGAGGCATGTGAATTGAGTGACATTAATCTTTCTGGGCGTTGTGTGGTAGTAGGTCACTTTGGTAGGACATATCTTTTTGTTTAATTCAGCAAAAACGACAATATGTATGTTGCACGTCGAGTATGGCATGTACTGTTAGGCAATTGCTTGCCTCAATATGGGTAGTTTTCTCACAATACTCACTGAGAGCATGTACAATCAGGATGCCACCTTGAAAGTCACGGTGTGATAATTTGTACTGTATATGTAATTTAAAGGTGTGTTGGGAAAAGTGATTATATTATCTTTGGTATCTTTAGCCCTGATGAAGTTGTGGTAACGACGAAACGTGTTGGCTAAATTGGAACAAAGCTGTTTTGGAATAAGGAAAATCATAACGCTCAAGATCAAGTACAATGTTTGAAGACTGAATTCCTAATCACTGTGTGTTCCAAAAGGCTGTATTCATGTTTCCCTTTTAAATACATATAGGTCACCCCAATGGTGAGCCCTAAACAGTCCATAGGGCGTGGTGCATTGCTTTTAAAACCTTGGACATGTACATTTAAGTTTTTCAAGTCCTGGTAGTGAAAAAAGTACAAATTAGTTTATCCCAAAGGAGAACATTGGATTACCTTATCACATTTAATAAGAGGTAACTTTTGTTTGGGAACAAGTAGATATATTGTGTTTAGTGTCTAAAGAATTATAATTTTAAATACTCTAATGGTAAAGTCAGATTTTTTGTCACAATTCTGAAAATGCCACTTTTAGAAATTTCAATAACAAAAGGGGATAGGCCCAAATTGGACCGGGGTCAGGTAGGGCCATTTTTTAATGGCAATCTGTCCACGAAGGAATCAAAAATACGAATTCATTTGTGTACTTGGAGAGGGATTGTTATGAGTTGTATCCCCCAGTTGTACTGAAGAATATTTTCCCTGTGTGTGATATAGAGAGTGGTTCACGTTTGACAGATTAGTTTTAGTTGTTGGGTGGATGATGTGAATGAGTGAATGTGGTTTGTAAATTAATGTTTTATTAATGTAATTTGTGTTGACAAGAATTTGTCTGAAGTCTAACGAGTTATGTTTTGATGTTTGTCATTTGAAATTGAAGTATTTTCTTTTCTGTACATTCAATTTTTGTTAAATAATTTTCTTAGAAAACCAATCAAATTGAGGTGGATAAATAAATAGTCCATTCAAATAGATAAAGTGATTGTCTGTTTGTAGCTCGTCAAAGTGAAGAGTCTAAAGCACAACGGGGTTAGGTTCCTTTTTGTGTTTGTACTTTTAGAAATTTGGCATTTTGTTGTCTTAACCATTTGATGTTTGCAGCCTGTATCCTGGGTCTCAGGACTAGGTGTAGTTGGCCTTTGTGGATTTCTCCCAGACATTAACACAAAGAAGGACTAGTTGTTGGCAGGATGGGCCATCCTGACTGGATGTAGGAGGCTGAGCTGTGCAAAGCCCCTATTACATTATAAAGGAGCTGCCTCAGCACACACACAAAGGACTTCACAGTAGCATTTTGTCATCCCAGACATCCTGGAACCGGGGCTGGGTGAAAGGAAATTCAAGAACCATCTGTGAGGTGAGATCTCCCGAAATTTCTTCCACTTCAAAGCTGCCACGAGGTATAAAAAAATAGGACCCTCAGATGCACTCTTCACTACACACCTGTAACTTGCGGAAAATACAGAAGAAGTGCTGCCCTTCTACCAGAGGACTGCCCTGCTGCTTGAGGCCTGTCCTGCTCTCTGAAAAGAAAGACTGGACCTGCTTCCTTCATCCTAGGCAGAGTGACTCCAAGAGTAAGCTGGCTGACCTCGTGCTCTGAGCTACAGGAACACAACAAGCTCCAGACGCTTCCCTGCAAGTGCCCAGATGATACGCTGCAAGTGGAGCTGGCTGGACCTTCATCTGGCACTGCCTGAGCCATGCTGGCCTCTGCTAGTGAGTACCTGATCCCTAAGAGGCACCTACCCAGGTTCTGGGAAGTTAGTTGGCATCTGAGTGCACTCCACTGAAGAAAAAGGGAGAAACAATCCTGAAGTTTTTGGATCTTTGGAACAGTGAATGGGCCCATTCAGTCCAAGATTCTGCTGCCCACGACGACCACCAACGTCAAGCTCAGGTGGTCCCGACTCTTCATGCTACAGCGACAGCCAGTGACGACCAGCAATGCGAGATCTGCACTTTGTGCTACAGCGCTGACAGCCCGTGGTGAAAGTCAATGTGAAGCTCCAGCTTGACCATGCGCTATGCCCAACAGGATCTTTGCGCTTCTGCGACGATCACCTGCGACACTTGGTCTGCTATTCACGCTACAGTGATGACCATCTGCTATGCTCTCCTCGCAGCCTCCTCTACCGAGAGCTGGATGCATTGTGCCTGCCTTTGAGAGGATACATTTCTCAGCAAGACTTACCTGGCTCCTGTACCCAGCCCATGCTCCATCACAGTCAGCCTCAGCTTGTGACTTCCCCCCGGTCTAGCACGACTAGATAACCGCGAGTGGCACTTTGTGCTTAATTTAGGTGCTATACTTACCTAAATCTTTGAAATTGATTATCTCTAGTTCTACTGATTGGATATTTGTTGTTTTGGTCTCATTTAATTTATTAAAATGTACTCTATTTTTCTAACTTGAGGTGGGATTTTTCTTGTGTTGTGTTTTCACTGTTGACAAGGATTGTGACTGTTTCTTGAGTAGGGCTCACATGTTTCGCAACCAAAAACACAATTTCTCACATATCCACTTGAAAAGCAAAGTGTTACATATAAGTTCAGGGTCTTAAAAACCCAGTGCTTCACAAATTAATTGTATTGTATTGCACTTGTATTTATATACCACTTCTTGCCCCTGCAAGCAGTGTACCAGGCAGCCGGTAGGGCGTTTCTCTGGCTATTGCCCTCAAGGCCCGGTTTTCTCTCTAGAAGTCTTTGGAAAAATGTGTCTTGAATCTGCTATCATTTTTGGGAAGTAGGGATCTTTAATGTTTCCATTTTGGGATATGCTAGCCCAGTTTTTCTTAACTTTTGACTTCTGTGGATACCCACAGGTAGGGCAGCAGCAGTGCTAGCTTCTCTCTCTCTCAAAGAGGTACAGGTAGGGCAACAAGAGTACCAGCTTCCCTCTTTTACAGAGCAGGCACATCTGGGGCAGTGGCAGTACCATCTTGCCTCTGGAAGAGAACAGGTTCAGCTGTGGCAGCAGCAGTGGCGGTTTCTCTCTGGTACAGAACTGATGCAGCTGAGGCAGCAGCAGAGCTAGCTTCTCTCTCTTATAGAAGACTCACAGGTAAGGGTAGCAGCAGTGCTAGCTTCTCTTTCTTATAGAAGACATACAGCTAGGGCAGTAGCTGTGAGAGCTTCTCTCTCAGACAGAACTGGTGCAGCTAGGGCAGCAGTGGTAGTGCCAGATTCATTCCCTGAGATGACAAGTACAGCATAGGCTTGTGTCATAGGATCTAATCTACACCTCACTGATAAGGTTTAATAAGGACAAAACTGGTCTGGGGTTGCTTGTTTTCCCTTCAGAAGGGACCCATGTCTGGCAGTTTGTGATGGACTGTTTCCTTGAGGAGCAGGGTCAGTACTGATTTGCTTACGGTGGGCCTTTGTCTGGAGTGGCACAGTGTGTGAAAAACAATGGTTGGGAGAGTTACTCCGAGTGACTGCCAGTAGTTGAACTTTTTGCAAGCATCCATCTCATCACCTGTGTGTGACTGATGATACGCCTTAAGTGACCAAGGATATGCCCAGACGTGGGTTTCTGGCTCACTGCACCATAGGATCCAAGCTTTATCTCACTGGCGAAGCCCACTAAGGCTGAAAACAGTCTGGGGCAGCCTGTGTCCCCTTACGAACGGGGCTTTGTCTGGCAGGTCGGGATTGACTGTTCTCTTGAGGAGCAGGGTCTAAACTGATTTGCATAAGGCATACTTTTGTCTTGAGTTGCACAGTGGGCTAAAAACGATGGTTTGGAATGCTACCAAGAGCGATTGCCAGTCGCTAGACTTTTTGCAAGCATTACTCCCATCATCTTTTGTGTGATTGAAGTATAGCGTGTGCAACAGCAGTGCAGGCTTCCTTCCCTCACAGGACAGGTACAAATCAGACAGCATGAGAGCAAGCCTTACTTTCTCACAGCATTAAAACATGACTGTCTCTCTCTCAGAGGCAGCAATGGCACAAGCCTCCCTCCTTTGCAAAAGTCACTCCATGCAGCGGTAGTGCAAGTTTCCATAGTCACAGAAGGTGCAGGTTAAAGGCATCAATGGAATGAGGGGCCCTTACAGATCCTTGGAAGAGATGCTGAATCCATGGAGATGAGTGTACAGGTGGGTAAATGATTAATTGACATTCACTGCCACCACTCTCGCTTAGATGAAATTTCATCCCTCCTTCGCAGCCGCGGCCCACGCAGGTAAGAGCGGTGGGGCGATGGGGCGGGCTGTGGGGGGATGGGGGTTTTCGACAGACAATGACGAGCGAAAATTAAATAAATAATTAATTTTCCCTCACCATCGTCCGTCGAAATCCCCACCCAGCCGGGACGACTCCTGGTGGCCAACATCACTGGGAACAGCCCCGCCACCCACCGACCACGTACGCAACCTAGGGGTCATCCTCGACCCCACCCTCTCCATGTACACAGCATCAGTGACTTGAAGGAGTTGCAAGAACGCATATGCAGAAGTAAGTGGAGAGAGGGTGCTGAAGAGGAACAAGATGAGGTAGGAGGTATGCAGATGGAGGATTTCAGAAAGATGTGGGAAGAAAAAAAGTGTAAGTGTCTGAAAATGAGACTCTAGAGGAAAGAGGTGTAAAGGGAAGAACAGGAGTGATCAAGGCTCCAAAAACCACTACTGTTAGACCAGGCATCTTTTGGCGTAATTTCCCTTGACTTTTTGCTTCTGACCTCCTGTCATTGACTGTGTGCTGCATTTCATTTTGACTGGTTTTAGGACTCTGGGCACTTTACCACTGCTAACCAGTGCCAAAGTGCAAGTGCTCCCTGTGTAAATTGTAATGGTGATTGGTTTATCCATGATTGGCATATTTGATTTACTAGTAAGTACCTATTAAAGTGCACCAGGTGTGCCCCAGGCCTGTAACTCAAATGCTACTAGTGGGTGTGAAGCACTGATTGTGCCACCACATGAGTAGACCTGCAAACATACCCATATGATTAAACTATGCTATACATCAATTAATATTTAGATGATATTTTTTTCATCTGGAACGGCGACCAGCACACGTTGGACGAATTTATCCTTTGGATAAATGCAGCTGACACCAATCTTGCATTTACTGCCCACACCAGCACTCAGAAAATTGAATTTTTGGATGTATGGGTGGAACATCAAGACTTCAAACTGATGGTGTCATTGTTTACCAAACCTACATCGAGGAACACTCTCCTTCACTTTAGCAGTTTCCCCCTCGAAGTCAGAAAGATGGAATTCCCTTCAGCCAGTTTCTACGTCTTCGTAGAAACTGTACCAACATCAAGGACTACCTGATCCATGCCCAAGTTATGAAGGAGAAATTCATCCAACGAGGATACCCTCATAGGTTAGTAAGGGATGCCCTAAAGAGAGCACGTTTCTACAATCGAGATACCATGTTCCTACCAAGACAACGCAAACAAGCTAGTCTGCATTACTAAGCACTCATCCATTGACCATAAAATTCGCCAAATTGTGAATACACAATGGCATTTATTAAATCTGGATGACCAAACACCACGGATACCCAAACCGCTTTTCACCATTCAAAAGAAATTAGAATCTGAAAAACATGCTGGTGAGAGCAAAACCCCAAGAACAAGACAGATTTATCCAAAAATCCATCATGGGAGATCAACCAATCAATGGCAACCACAAGTGTGGAACATGCCACGCATGCGCTCAAGCGATAATCGGCAATCAAGTCCAAATAAACAACCGCACAGTACATCTTAAAGAGATGACTAACTGTCGGACATCCAACTGCATCTGCGTCATCCTATGCCCGTGCGACTTAGTATATGTGGGCGAAACGGGTCGAGAATGCAGGATTCGGTTGGGCGAACACAAATCTAATATTAGATGCAATAAACAAACAGCACCACTAGGACCACATCCTTCCTTTCCGGCAGAACACAAAGCGTCCGCCTCGCCCCCTTCCGATCCAAGGCCACCAAGATCATCTGCGGCGTACCCCAAGGCTCCTCCCTCAGCCCAACGCTGTTCAACATCTACATGGCACCCCTCGCCCACGTCGCCCGACAGCACAACCTCAACATCATCTCCTATGCCGACGACACCCAGCTGATCCTCTCCCTCACCAAAGACCCTCACACCGCCAAAGCCCACCTCCACGAAGGAATGAAGGCCGTCGCCGAATGGATGAGGACCAGCCGCCTGAAGCTGAACTCAGACAAGACGGAGGTCCTCATCCTTGGTTCCAACCCTTCAGCCTGGGACGACTCCTGGTGGCCAACATCACTGGGAACAGCCCCGCCACCCACCGACCACGTACGCAACCTAGGGGTCATCCTCGACCCCACCCTCTCCATGACTAAGCAGGTCAACGCCGTTTCCTCATCCTGCTTCAACATCCTCCGAATGCTCCGCAGGATCTTCAAGTGGATCCCCACCGAAACAAGAAAAACAGTCACCCAGGCCCTCGTCACCAGCAGGCTGGACTACGGAAACGCCCTCTACGCAGGAACGACGGCTAAGCTCCTGAGACGGCTGCAACGCATCCAGAATGCCTCTGCATGTCTTATCCTCGACATCCCCCGACGCAGCCACATCACACCCCACCTGAGAGACCTGCACTGGCTCCCTGTCAACAAGAGGATAACCTTCAAGCTTCTCACCCACGCACACAAAGCACTCCACAACTCCGGACCAGCCTACCTCAACAGACGACTCAGCTTCTACACCCCCACCCGCCAGCTCCGCTCGACCAGCCTCGCCCTCGCCACAGTCCCCCGCATCCGGAAAACGACCGCCGGCGGCAGATCCTTCTCCCACCTCGCCGCCAAGACCTGGAACACCCTCCCCACCAACCTCCGACAGACCCAAGACCTACTGGCCTTCAGAAGACTCCTCAAGACCTGGCTCTTCGATCAGTAGCAGCACCACCCCCTCTTCCCCCAGCGCCTTGAGACCCTCGCGGGTATGTAGTGCGCTTTATAAGTGACATGATTGATTGATTGATTGAACCATTGGACAGAAGCAAAACATGCCGAAGCAGATATCCGATGGACTATCCTGGAGAGGATACGCCCACAAAAAGGCACGGACACCATCACCATACACAAAAAGCGAGAAGTCTTCTGGATTTTTACCTTAGAATCTAAAGCCAAAGGATTAAATGAATCCCTGCCTTGGGAAAACGCTATTATTTTGCTTCGTAGACCTTTTTTGATATCACTCTTTTGTTCAACTAATGACCTCGTTCCTCCTTGGCTTTGACTGAGGCCATTATTCAACCTTACTATACCCTTTGACCATTTTCTTTTCGCCAGTGATCTGGGCAACTGATCTGCCCTACTCCATTTACTTCAGCAGCTGCCCGGACCATATACCAGTCCCAGTATATACCCTGCGTGCCTCTTATTCTCCAATATAGGGGATATGATGCCCTTTACTGAAGCATCTTCCCCTATATTATTGTTTCTTTGCTCATTTTCCTCTCCTGTTGACTTATTCATTTTTAACAAATGTGAGATATTGTTTGCCTACGAGCCCTTTACAATATTTAATGCTGAGATTTTTAGACACACGTGGGCCGCTTTGTTATCTCCCAAGAGATCCGATATCTGTTCGCCTGCCTGTGACTCCCGTAATTGTGCAGGAGTTAAATGCCCGATAAAAATCCAGATACGGTTGTTTCCAACATTCATTGCTCACTTTGTCTAATGTTATACATACTTCCATTATCTTCCGTCACTTGATTTACTGAGCCGGATTTTTTCAGAAACATCCCGGTCTCAGCGCAGGATTCTTTCTTTTCTCTTTATTCACTATCTATCCTTTAGACATGGCTTCTCTGTGAGAGTCGCAGTATAGCCTTTCCCGCACGCAAATCAGACATGGCTATTCCATAGCCACGACCCCTCCTATCGTCATCCATCTCGGCCGTATCACATTCGTTATCGGCCCTGACTAACACAACCATAGGTCTATTTAAATGCGGTAGTTAACAATCTACCTCACCGGACCATTCGAGACCTTGGAGCTGGACGCCGCTACTGTTATGCTGTCCCTTCACTGATCTAGGTAACCATCTTGATTGCGGCTAAAGCTGCAGCTGGTTGCCTTTAATTTGAATAGCCAGCCTCTTACTTTTAATATTTTAATATTTTGACTTTGTTACCATCTAGTGACTTTATCCTGCCACTTGCCGTCTTCTACCATTTGGCTGCCTAATAAGAAAGGATTCATCGCATTAAGGTTAGACTCGTCGCTTTGGAGGGTTTCCCAAGGTTTTTCCGCTTACAAGGTTTCATATTAACTATAGTCTGCTGTTTAGCACCTATGTGGGAAGGGTATGCCCAGACGTGGGTCCCGTGCTCATTTGATTTGCATACGGCTATGTCTGAACTGGGGTGGCGTGGTGAAGCAAAATAACGATGGATTAAACCCAGATCTGTGACTGGGGGTGAATGTTTGCCAATGTGCAGCATTCCGTCCATCATCTTGTGGGTTTTGCATTTCGCCCTATGTGGGAAGGGTATGCCCAGACGTGGGTCCCGTGCTCACTACGCCACTGGAGTCAAGCTATCCTGGCTGATGAAGGCTGATAGCCAGAAACCGGTCCTAGGATGCTTGATTCCGGTCCAGGGAAGACATGGCTTGGCAGTTCGGTCTGGACTGTTCCCATGAGGCACAGGGTCAAGACTGATTTGCATACGGCTATGTCTGAACTGGGGTGGCGTGGTGAAGCAAAATAACGATGGATTAAACCCAGATCTGTGACTGGGGGTGAATGTTTGCCAATGTGCAGCATTCCGTCCATCATCTTGTGTGTTTTGCATTTCGCCCTATGTGGGAAGGGTATGCCCAGACGTGGGTCCCGTGCTCACTACGCCACTGGAGTCAAGCTATCCTGGCTGATGAAGGCTGATAGCCAGAAACCGGTCCTAGGATGCTTGATTCCGGTCCAGGGAAGACATGGCTTGGCAGTTCGGTCTGGACTGTTCCCATGAGGCACAGGGTCAAGACTGATTTGCATACGGCTATGTCCTGAACTGGGGTGGCGTGGTGAAGCAAAATAACGATGGATTAAACCCAGATCTGTGACTGGGGGTGAATGTTTGCCAATGTGCAGCATTCCGTCCATCATCTTGTGTGTTTTGCATTTCGCCCTATGTGGGAAGGGTATGCCCAGACGTGGGTCCCGTGCTCACTACGCCACTGGAGTCAAGCTATCCTGGCTGATGAAGGCTGATAGCCAGAAACCGGTCCTAGGATGCTTGATTCCGGTCCAGGGAAGACATGGCTTGGCAGTTCGGTCTGGACTGTTCCCATGAGGCACAGGGTCAAGACTGATTTGCATACGGCTATGTCTGAACTGGGGTGGCGTGGTGAAGCAAAATAACGATGGATTAAACCCAGATCTGTGACTGGGGGTGAATGTTTGCCAATGTGCAGCATTCCGTCCATCATCTTGTGTGTTTTGCATTTCGCCCTATGTGGGAAGGGTATGCCCAGACGTGGGTCCCGTGCTCACTACGCCACTGGAGTCAAGCTATCCTGGCTGATGAAGGCTGATAGCCAGAAACCGGTCCTAGGATGCTTGATTCCGGTCCAGGGAAGACATGGCTTGGCAGTTCGGTCTGGACTGTTCCCATGAGGCACAGGGTCAAGACTGATTTGCATACGGCTATGTCTGAACTGGGGTGGCGTGGTGAAGCAAAATAACGATGGATTAAACCCAGATCTGTGACTGGGGGTGAATGTTTGCCAATGTGCAGCATTCCGTCCATCATCTTGTGTGTTTTGCATTTCGCCCTATGTGGAAAGGGTATGCCCAGACGTGGGTCCCGTGCTCACTACGCCACTGGAGTCAAGCTATCCTGGCTGATGAAGGCTGATAGCCAGAAACCGGTCCTAGGATGCTTGATTCCGGTCCAGGGAAGACATGGCTTGGCAGTTCGGTCTGGACTGTTCCCATGAGGCACAGGGTCAAGACTGATTTGCATACGGCTATGTCTGAACTGGGGTGGCGTGGTGAAGCAAAATAACGATGGATTAAACCCAGATCTGTGACTGGGGGTGAATGTTTGCCAATGTGCAGCATTCCGTCCATCATCTTGTGTGTTTTGCATTTCGCCCTATGTGGGAAGGGTATGCCCAGACGTGGGTCCCGTGCTCACTACGCCACTGGAGTCAAGCTATCCTGGCTGATGAAGGCTGATAGCCAGAAACCGGTCCTAGGATGCTTGATTCCGGTCCAGGGAAGACATGGCTTGGCAGTTCGGTCTGGACTGTTCCCATGAGGCACAGGGTCAAGACTGATTTGCATACGGCTATGTCTGAACTGGGGTGGCGTGGTGAAGCAAAATAACGATGGATTAAACCCAGATCTGTGACTGGGGGTGAATGTTTGCCAATGTGCAGCATTCCGTCCATCATCTTGTGTGTTTTGCATTTCGCCCTATGTGGGAAGGGTATGCCCAGACGTGGGTCCCGTGCTCACTACGCCACTGGAGTCAAGCTATCCTGGCTGATGAAGGCTGATAGCCAGAAACCGGTCCTAGGATGCTTGATTCCGGTCCAGGGAAGACATGGCTTGGCAGTTCGGTCTGGACTGTTCCCATGAGGCACAGGGTCAAGACTGATTTGCATACGGCTATGTCTGAACTGGGGTGGCGTGGTGAAGCAAAATAACGATGGATTAAACCCAGATCTGTGACTGGGGGTGAATGTTTGCCAATGTGCAGCATTCCGTCCATCATCTTGTGTGTTTTGCATTTCACCCTATGTGGGAAGGGTATGCCCAGACGTGGGTCCCGTGCTCACTACGTCACTGGAGTTAAGCTATCCTGGCTGATGAAGGCTGATAGCCAGAAACCGGTCCTAGGATGCTTGATTCCGGTCCAGGGAAGACATGGCTTGGCAGTTCGGTCTGGACTGTTCCCATGAGGCACAGGGTCAAGACTGATTTGCATACGGCTATGTCTGAACTGGGGTGGCGTGGTGAAGCAAAATAACGATGGATTAAACCCAGATCTGTGACTGGGGGTGAATGTTTGCCAATGTGCAGCATTCCGTCCATCATCTTGTGTGTTTTGCATTTCGCCCTATGTGGGAAGGGTATGCCCAGACGTGGGTCCCGTGCTCACTACGCCACTGGAGTCAAGCTATCCTGGCTGATGAAGGCTGATAGCCAGAAACCGGTCCTAGGATGCTTGATTCCGGTCCAGGGAAGACATGGCTTGGCAGTTCGGTCTGGACTGTTCCCATGAGGCACAGGGTCAAGACTGATTTGCATACGGCTATGTCTGAACTGGGGTGGCGTGGTGAAGCAAAATAACGATGGATTAAACCCAGATCTGTGACTGGGGGTGAATGTTTGCCAATGTGCAGCATTCCGTCCATCATCTTGTGTGTTTTGCATTTCGCCCTATGTGGGAAGGGTATGCCCAGACGTGGGTCCCGTGCTCACTACGCCACTGGAGTCAAGCTATCCTGGCTGATGAAGGCTGATAGCCAGAAACCGGTCCTAGGATGCTTGATTCCGGTCCAGGGAAGACATGGCTTGGCAGTTCGGTCTGGACTGTTCCCATGAGGCACAGGGTCAAGACTGATTTGCATACGGCTATGTCTGAACTGGGGTGGCGTGGTGAAGCAAAATAACGATGGATTAAACCCAGATCTGTGACTGGGGGTGAATGTTTGCCAATGTGCAGCATTCCGTCCATCATCTTGTGTGTTTTGCATGGCTATTCCATAGCCACGACCCCTCCTATCGTCATCCATCTCGGCCGTATCACATTCGTTATCGGCCCTGACTAACACAACCATAGGTCTATTTAAATGCGGTAGTTAACAATCTACCTCACCGGACCATTCGAGACCTTGGAGCTGGACGCCGCTACTGTTATGCTGTCCCTTCACTGATCTAGGTAACCATCTTGATTGCGGCTAAAGCTGCAGCTGGTTGCCTTTAATTTGAATAGCCAGCCTCTTACTTTTAATATTTTAATATTTTGACTTTGTTACCATCTAGTGACTTTATCCTGCCACTTGCCGTCTTCTACCATTTGGCTGCCTAATAAGAAAGGATTCATCGCATTAAGGTTAGACTCGTCGCTTTGGAGGGTTTCCCTAGGTTTTTCCGCTTACAAGGTTTCATATTAACTATAGTCTGCTGTTTAGCACTGGTGCCCAGTTCCGTTTACGAGGTTTTATATTCACTGCATGTTGTTGTTTGCAATGTCCCCCAGACTTGTTCTAAATTACCTTATGATATCGACTCTTGCCATTTTCATTGCGTTTCCGACCAGTCTTAAAACAAATCTGTTTGAGACACTAATTCACAACACCATCTTTCGGCTATCGTCATCTTTTTAATTGCACGACGTGCTGACTGTACATAATCGCGGACATTTATATCCTCTAGAGAACCTTGAATTTAGAGGAATATGATTTTTTATCATGCGCTTTACCTCAAAATGCTAAAGCTTAAATTTTCGTTTCAGTTATTACCTTGCTGAGGACCCCAGGACTAATGCGGCGAACCTAGGTTACTTGCTTTTGTCTCATACCGCCCAACCCGATTGCATACAACAAGGTGAGAACTAGCTGGTCTTTTTTCTAGAATCGTGCTACATGTACTTACGAATGTCAGACATAATGCTCACCTCTTCCTTCTAATTCCTTCAAAATAGAATCCATCTGAATGACGTACCATTGGAAACCATTTATTTTCTAACGCTAAACATCCGATAATCATTTGTATACAACAACTCAGGACCCCGACAAGGACGCCGATATACAGATATTGAGGTGTAACACCACTGTCCCAACAGGCGAGTGTCTTATATCAAAGCCTTGCACTAAGTAGATTCCACCCAAACGGTTATTCTTTGACACTTGAGCTATACATGTGTCTATCCTAGGCAACCATCGTTCGTCTAGAGGCCTTTTCCGGTCTCCTGATTCACTGTCCACTGAGTAATTCCTCTACCAACATTTTCCGATCTTAGGTAAGCTCATTATGGCTCATCTCAAACTACCCCGTTTTTTCCGTGCTAGCTTTTCAATTCCAGCACTGTTTTTCTATACCAACATCTTTGTTCCAACACTGCCCTATTATAAACTAGCATTCACATAGTAGCTCTGTGAATTTCATTTTAATTTTTTTTTTGTCTTTAACTTCCTCTTCATTTGAAAATTGCTCTGTGTGCCTTATGTCTCAAAGAAAAAAGAAAGATTGATTCTATTTAAAAAGTTTTTGTGTATATATATTCTTTAAACCTTAATACCACTCGCTATGCCAATGATCATGGTCATGTGAATATTTTGACGTGAAATAACTCTGTATTAAATTTAATAATGTTTTTGAGTCTCTTATGCTAAGTTATATCATTTGATATTTTGTATGTATTGTGTTTATCCCAGACAGGTCCACATTGTTTATCCTTCTTCCGTATCATCATTTGTGCCCTGAAGAAGGTGATACCCAGTGAATGGGTGGTTCACCGAAACGCGCGTCGGCGCTTGGATTAATGTTCCCGTTATAAACTGCTTTACCTTATTTGAATTACATAAATGGAAACCTGAATGTGTTTTAACACCTGCCTTATTTTTGTCTGTTTATGCATGAGTGTGTGTGCCTGAGTATGACATTGGATGTATGTTGTGAGTAATGAATGTATAAATGGGACCTGTTTTTCTTCCTCTTTCTGTAATCATCAATGTATGACATTTTAGTATGATATATTCATTTTCTACCAAATATATATAAAAAAATCAAAAAATAAAGCAATGCTTATATCAATTCTATGACTCAAAGAGCATGATTATTTTGGCACGTGCAGAGTGGGTTTAAATATTAATTGATGTATAGCATAGTTTAATCATATGGGTAGAGGTCTCATGTTCTGTAGTTTGAATTTAGATCCCCTGCCCCTCTACCTGTATTTGTCTCCAGGGGTCCCCTTGTTTTTGAGTAGTTAGACCTGCAAACATGTCTCAGACTTGTCACTGCAGCGTCTGTGTGTGCAGTTTTGAACTGCCAATTCGACCTGAAAAGTGCATCCACTTGCCAGGCCCAAACCTTCCCTTTTACTACATGTAAGTCACCCCTAAGGTAGACCCAAGGCAGCCCCATGGGCAGGGTATTTAAAAGGTAGGACATGTACTGGTTTGTTTTACATGTCCTAATAGTGAAATATTGCTAATTTCGTTTTTCACTATTGCAAGGACTGTCTCTCCCATAGGGTAACATGGGATTGCCTTGAAATATCTTTTAGGTGTAATTTTCCATTGGGAGCCGATAGAGATTTGGAGTTTGGGGTCTCTGAACTCACAATTTAAAGGTGCATCTTTTGGTGAAGTCGGTTTTAAAATTGTGTGTTTAAAAATGCCACTTTTAGAAATTGGGCATTTTCTTCCTTAAACATTCTGTGCTTCTGCCTGTCTGTAGAATGCACGTCTGGGTTACGATGACAGTTGGGCTCTTGTGCATTCTCTCTAGACAGTCACACAAAGGGAGCTGAGGTGTGCCTTGCACATCCTGATGAGTCATCACCAGGCTGATGGGCCTTCCTGAGCTACAGTGGTGGGAGCAGTTGTCACTGACACCTGCATAGGGCTGTGCCTGTCCTCACACAAAGCTGTCTCCATTCCTCTGTAGTGAGTCTGCAGCCAGGTCAGAGAAAGACAGGGTCTTGTGCACTACAAAGACTTTCCTTTGAAGTTTGCCTACTTCAAAGGCAGAAAGGGGTATAAGAATTGGAGCTCTGGCACTCTCAAATCAAAACACTTCTGGACTAAAGGACATTCTGCCAGGAGGAAGAGCTGGATGTTGTAGACGGGACTAACACTCTGCCTGTTGCTTTGTTGTACTAGCCTGCTGCTTCTGCCCTGAGAGTGAAAGGACTGAACTTCGCTTTCTGTATCCTGCTTCCAAGGTTCTCCCAGGCTTGTGTGTGCTCGCCTCCTATTAAGAAGTCTCAGGGCCATCAAATACTTCCCCTACCAGTGCCTGGGCTCTTCTGCTGAGAGTCCTGACTTACCAAGTGGTGCCAAATCCAGTCCCTGGGCCCTTGGAAGTGGAATCTGGTGAACTGAAGGAGAATATCCATGCATCGACTCCCAGTGACTGTTTTTATCGGCGCATCGCTACAAACTTTGACGCATCACCACAGCGAGCACCAGAGCATGGTTCCCAATCAGCGCATCGAACGCAGCTTTAACAGCAGGCACCAGCTTTCAGTTGCAATACGTCAGAAGAACCGCCACAGCATGAGTTTTGAGCACCGCATCACCGAAGTCTGTGACACACCCCCCTCCAACTCCAACGTAGTGCCTGCTTTATCGCTGTAGAATCGACGCACCGCATCTGGATTTTCGACACATCATCCCTGGGCGCCGATATCTTCATCAACTTAGCCCAGCAGTAAGGAACCAAGGCCGCATGTCCAGAGACCGATGGATCGCCTCCCCTTCCAGTACGGAACCAACGCATCACCTCCTCTGCATGGCAGTAAGGAACAGAAACATCTTCTACCCGGGCAGTAAGGAACCAATGCATCACTTCCAGTGGGAGTAAGGAGCCGATGCATCGCTTTGCTTTTCCAACACCTCACCTCTCCTGCATCTGTTTCATCTTTGAATTTTGGCGCATCCAAGGTACTTTGTGCTAAAAATCACACATCCATAAATTTCTATGCACTGAACTGATTTAACCTTTAAAAAGTGATATCTTTACTTGTGTATGTTAGATTTTTGTCATTGTGGTCTTGTTTTATTCAAGCAAATAATGGTTATTTTTCTAAACTGGTGTGGATCCTTTTGTAGTGTTTTTACTGTGTTACTGTGTGTGTAGGTACAAATGCTTTACAAATTGCCTCTGAGATAAGCCTGACTGCTTGTTCCAAGCTACCAGGGGTGAGCAGGGGTTATCTTAGCTGTGTAATCCCCTTACCTTGACTAGAGTGAGGGTCCCTACTTGGACAGGGTGCAAACCACTGCCAACTAGAGACCCCATTTCTAACAATGGTGGTCAGCAGTGAGGATAGGACTTCTGCTTGTACTTAATCATACAATGATTGGTGTACACTGCTTCATATCGCAGACCACTCTGCAACCACATACTGTTTTTGATTTTTCTCTTCTCTGCAACTCTTGAGTTTTTGATCCACAATCATGTGTCAGGCTGGTGAGCCAGAAGTTGAAACTGCAGATTTGGTGTGTGATCTAGAGAGGTTGGAAACCTGTACGGTGCCTCATCTCAAAACGTTCTGCAAGGAGCTCAAATGCTCTATTAAAGGCCTCACTAAGAGAGAGGAGCTGCAAAAGGCGCTGAGGGCCTGGTTGGCAGCAAATAAGTTTGGTGTGCATAATGAGGATGAGCATGAGGCTGTGCAGGTAGGGGTCCAGAGACTGCATGAGAATTTGGTGGATCAGGATCTGCCTCGGAGGAGAGCACCCTCAAAGACTGACAGCAGTGTGTCCTCTAAAAGTCTGTCTCCAGAGGAGCTGGAGGAAATGCGGGAAGCTGGAAAGTACGAGCTGGAAAAGGTCGAAATGGAGAGAGAGCTCCAGTTGGAACTATCTAAACACAAGAGGGAGGCAGAAATGGATGCCTTGGCCATGGAGAAGGATAAGTTGGCCATAGAGGAGAGAAAGCTGATTTTAGCTCAGGAGCTGCGCTTAAAGGACCTGGATTTAAAGGCCAAGTCCAGCACAGATGGTGGCAGCATTGCATTAGTGCAGTCTGAGAAAATGGTGCACATTCATAAAAATATAGGTAAAGAGTATACAAAGGGGATAATATCCAGAGGTGGGGTCAGAGCTATGAGGCAGCTCTCCACATGCATGGTGTCCCTGAGAGTAAATGGGGGGCAGGATTGTGGAATCACTTCACAGCGGAGGGAAGGGACACATTGTTGGCTTTAGGGAAGGCACATGAACTCACCTACACTAAAATGAAGGACGCCCTTCTCACCCGGTATGGTCTTACCCCAGATAAGAACAGGGATCAGTTTAAGCAGAGCAAGAAACTTAATTCCCAAACATGGCTGAAATGTGTAGATTTGTTTTGCAGAGCACTGGATGGTTGGGTCAAGGGCAGTGAGGTAACAGATTATCAGAGGCTGTACAATTTGATTGTGTGGGAGCAATTGTCTAGTCTGTGTTTTCCAGACCTGCGCCAGCACTTGATGGACAGTAAGCTTACTGACCGCAGGAAGCATGCTCAGGTGGCGGATCACTGGGTGAGTACCAGGGTCCACAAGAGGAGGTATAGGGGAGATGCTGCCATGGGTGGGCAGGGTCCCGAGCTGCAGAATGGGGGGTGGGGGGGGGAGGGACCAGGACAAGGGTAAAAATGGTGAGTGCTTAAAAGGGCACTAAAATAATTCCCAGGGTTGGGATTCCCTGCTCCCCTCAGAGAAGAAGAGTTTTTCCCACCAGGAAAGCCTGGAGGGAAGGGACCCCTGACATGCTTTGACTGTGGCCAGGCAGGGTACTTTAGAGAGAGTCCGAAGTGTTCCAAGAGGGCATAGGCCCCCGCCAGTGGGCAGACACCGGAGTTGGCCAGTGTAGCGCTTGGGGAGGGGCTGGTCCCATGTGGGTGTGGGGAACCATCTGAGACAACCCTTGTCTCACTAGGGAACAGTGAGATGGTCCAGAGAAACCTTATGCCTAATAACACTAAGAAATACAGGCAGTGGGTGACCATCAATGGACAGAGGGTAGAGGTTCTGAGAGACACAAAAGCCAGTGTGACTACTGTCAAGTAGCACCTGGTGTCTGAAGAGCAAGTGGTCCCTGGAGTGCTTCACCAAGTAGTGGCAGTAGACAACAGCGAGCGCTTTTGTAAAGTGGCTCAGGTTCCCTTTGAGTGGGGGGGTCTCAAGTCCTTTAAGGGTAGCTGTGAGCCCATCCATGCCTGTGGATAGTCTGCTTGGAAATGACCTGGAACTCACTGCCTGGAGAGAGGTGGAATACAGGTCCCACTTTGAGATTTTGGGATTGCCTGAATGGGAGTGCCTGACCACATGGTCTTTGGCAGCCCAAGGTGATCAGAAGGACTTGGAGCCTAAAAGAGTGGCACAGGTGTTTTCCGAGAAGAGGTGGGGCAAGGGGCGCGGGAAACCCGCTCCAGAAATTCCCGCGGTCCGGGAGGAGGCTGCACCTGAGTGGGACGCCCGGAACCTACAGGGTAAGAAGTGGACGAACTGGGGAACCTGCCTGAGCTGATCCATTGGCAGCAGGAAGGGGGTCCCACCAGCGAGGAATTCTGTACAGCGCAGAAAGCAAGCTTCACTCTTGTCAGTCTTTGGCAGCAGGCCGAGGACCAGGCAGCTGGCAAATATTCTAGGTCTCACCTGATCTATTGGGAGAATGATCTCCTCTATAGTGAGCCTAGGGTTGCTGAGCCTCGGGCAGCCTGTGTGCTGGTGGTACCCCAGTGCTTCAGAACCTTCCTACTGGGTTTGGTTCATGATGTGCATTTGGCAGCACCTTTGGGGCACGGCAAGACCTTTGACAGGCTTGTCTCCCACCTTTACTTACCACAAATGAGAAAACACTCAGATGCATTCTGTAGGTCCTGCCAGACTTGCCAAGCGAGTGGCAAGTGTGTGGGGAGATGTAAGGCTCCCCTGTAACCATTCCTTGTTGTGAGCACCCTTTTCGAGAGGGTGGGCATTGACATTGTAGGGCCTCTGGATTGCAAGACAGCCATGGGCAACTGGTTCATCCTGGTCTTGGTGGACTATGCCACCCGGCACCCAGAAGCTATCCCTCTGAGGGCAGTGATGGCACCCGTCGTGGCCCGGGCACTGATGGGGAACTTCACTTGCATGGGTTTCCCCAAGGAGATGGTATCTGACTGGGGTACCAACTTCATGTCACTGTACATGAAGGCCATGTGGAAGGAGTGTGATTTAAACTACAAATTCACCACAGCTTACCACCCCCAAGTAATGGGTTGGTTAAAAGGCTCCACCGAACCCTGAGGGGCATGATTGGAGTCAAGTCGGAACCCATGAGGTGTAAGTGGGATGTCCTCTTGCCATGCCTTCTCGTTGCTTACAGGAAGGTCCTGCAGAAGGACCTCTCAGTTTGGTAAAGGAGGGCTGGGAGAAAGCTCCTAGGAAGCCACCCCAGGATGTATTCAGTTACATGCTGGATCTCCAAAACCAGATAGCACGATAGTACTCACCAGATAGTACCTAGAAGCAAGCCAGGAGGACATGAAATACTGGTACGACCAGAATACCACTCTGGTTGAGTTTCAGCCTGGTCAAAAGGTGTGAGTGATGGAGCCAGTAGAGCCTTGCGCTCTACAAGACAAGTGATGTAGCCCCTATGAGGTAAAGGAGCGCAAGAGTGACGTCACCTACCTGTTGGACTTGCAGACTACAAGGAACCCTTTGAGGGTCTTGCACGTGAACCACCTCAAGCCCCACTTCAAGAGGTCTCAGTTGACCATGCTCTTGGCTACTAATGATGGGGCCGAAGAGGAGAGTAAACCTCTCCCTGACCTCCTGTCTGCTCAAGAGCAGGATGGGTTAGTGGAGGGTGTGATCCTCTCCTCTACACTGACCCTAGAGCAGAAGAGTGACTGTTTCCAGTTGCTGGGACAGTTTGCCGCTCTATTTTCACTCATTCCCGGAATCACCCATTGGTGTACTCATGACATTGATACTGGGGATAGTCCATCTGTGAAGCACAAGATTTACCAGCTGACTGACAGAGTGAAGGCTAGCATTAAGAAAGAGGTTTCCAAAATGCTAACCCTATGGTTGATTGAGCCCTTCAGCAGTCCTTGGTCTAGCCCAGTGGATTTGGTTCCAAATGCTGCCCTGCCCGGAATCACTTCTGAACTGCGGTTCTGTGTGGACTACCATGGGCTCAATGCCATCACCAAGTCTGACGCGCACCCCATCTCCCGAGCTGATGAGCTCATTGATCGGCTGGGAGCTGCCCAGTTCCTCAGTATGTTTGATTTAACATCTGGAACTGGCAGATTGCCTTGACTGAGGGGAAACAAGAGAGGTCAGTGAACTCAAACCCATAAGGTCACTACCAGTTCCGGGACATGCCTTTTGGGTTCCTTTGAAGTTTCGCAAATTCAAAGGCAGAATGATGTATAAGTATTGGACCTCTGACACTCAAATCAGAACACTTCTGGACTAAAGGACATTCTGTCAGGAAGAAGAGCTGGATGCTGTAGGGGGGACTGACACTCTGCCTGTTGCTTTGTTGTGATGTCCTGCTGCTTGCTGCTTCTGTCCTGGGAGTGAAAGGGCTGGACTTTGCTTTCTGTATCCTGTTTCCAAGGTTCTCCAAGGGCTTGGGTGTGCTTGCCTCCTGTTAAGAAGTTTCAGGGCCATCATAGACTTCACCTACCAGTGCCTGAGCTCTTCTGCTGAGAGTCCTGACTTGCCAAGTGGTGCCAAATCCAGTCCCTGGGCCCATGGAAGTGGAATCTGGTGAACTGAAGGAGAAAATCCATGCATCGACTCCCAGTGTCTGTTTTTATCTATGCATCGCTACAAACTTCGACACATCGCCGCTGCCAGCGTGGTTCCCAAATGGCGCACCGCACATCAACCATGGTTTTCACCGCAGGCCCCAGCTTTCCATTGCAGCGTGCCAGTAGAGCCTCCACAGCATGGGTTTCGAGCACCGCATCACCGAGGACCGTGACGCACCGCTCCGACGCAGCGCCTGCTTCATCGCTTCAGAATCGACACAGGCATCTGGATTTTTGATGCATCATCCCTGGTCGCAGATTTCTTCATTGACGTTGCCCAGCAGTAAGGAACCAAGGCCACGTGTCCGGAGACCGACGCATCACCTCCCTTACCAGTAAGGAACCCAGGCATCCCCTCCCCTGACAGTAAGGAACTGAAGCATCGCCTCCTCTGCGTAGCAGTAAAGAACTGACACACCACCGGCCCTGGCAGAAAGGGATTGACGCATCACCTCCCCTGGGAGTAAGGAACCGATGCATCGCTTTGCTTTTCTGGCGCCTCACCTCCCCTACGCCTATTTCTTCTTTGAATTTTGACGCATCTAAGGTACTTTGTGCTAAAAGTCCTGCATCCCTAGATATCTATGGACTGATCTGATTTTGGATATTTTTCTAAACTGGTGTGGACTCCTTTTGTACTGCTTTCACTGTGTTACTTTGTGTGAATGCACACATGCTTTACACATTGCCTCTGAGACAAGCCTGATTGCTCAAAGGAGTGAGAAGGGGTTATTTTAGCTGTGTAATCTCCTTACCCTGACTAGAGTTAGGCTCCCTACGTGTACAGGGTGCAAAGCACTGCCAACTAGATACATCATTTCTAGCAACTACCCTTTACACAGACCTTAGTAATGTTTAATTCACAGACTCATATTTTCAGAAATGAAACATTTCTAATTCTGATCAAAATTATTGTTATTTATCTTATACAGCTAATACGCACTGACAAAACCAATAGCTATGGCTTGTTTCAGACATATGTCCCATGTTGTAATATGTCTGGGTGCAAAAACAGAAAGCTCACACAGATGCACCAAAATACTCATTGGATGGCCTGCTATGAGAAGGGCAGGATTTTATTCACTCACGCCCTTTATTCCATAGGCCACACCTCTAGGAAAGGATTCCCAGTTATGCTTCTTAGGCCTCGCCCACTTTTTCATCCTACTTAAAGCCCTGCCTGCAAATTATATCTAAATACCAGCTAAAGATTGAAGACTTAAATCAAACAGTAATTTTTTCATGATCCAATACGGATATTTAGTTGTGTAAAAACGCCACATAAAAGGTGCGGGTAATTTACAAACAGCTGGACTTTATGGGAATGATTTTTGGTTTTCTGCCTAGATAGAGTAGCACGTGTATCATGTTAGAGGCTAGAGCAGTGACATTTCGGGCAACCAAGCCATAATCACTAATAAGATTAGTAGCGCTCAATGCGAATTATTGAACATAAGTAGCTCTCACTCATAAAGGTTGGAGACCCCTAGCCGCACTCACCCCACGATCGGACGAGTGTCCATCTCTGCGAAAAGGTTTATGTCCACGCGCACTGGACACCTTACGAGCCCAGTTTCGGTGCCGCACAAATTCACATTGTTGAGAGTCGTGGACTCTCTTTTAAGTTCAAAACGCGAAGTTCATAAAAGAGCTTTGGATACAAGCAGGGCAGAAGGAAAAGCAGGCGAAAGGGTCAAAAACGGGCACATCAGACCAAGTAAGTGCAGCGCATGCCAGGGTAGCTGTGTGTGCACATGGGGTCGAAACTCACCGGGCACCCAAAGAAAGCAGCGCTGCAGCGCACTGGGTATCAGGGCTGTGGTGATGCTCCTCTGGCGCGGAAGTGCAGAGTCACAACTTTCCATTCAAGTGCACTGGCTCGGTTAATGTTTTAGAGGGTCGCATCAGGATATGTGCGTTTTTAACCAAGAATTAGCACACCAGAGCCCGCAAATGACCAACACTCTGACCATGCGTCTCAGCCGCCTCGTTAGAAATGAATGCAATGCAGTGCAATGTTGGCACATGCTGCTCGGCACATGGAACAGTTCAAAAGCAAAGTTCATAAAAGAGCGCCAGAGACAGGCAGAGGACAGAATGAAATACAGGTGAGTCTGCATCAGGGGACAGTGAAAAGGGTGTAAAACTGGGTTCAATCAGAAAAGCCGTTGAGGCGGCTGGAGGCTCGCCACAGCTGAGGTCTAGCAGCACGCACTCCTGCAGCCCATGCGCTGGCCACTCCCCTCCAGCTCCCTCGCTCTGGCGCTCTCTCCCACCTGCTTCTCTCTCTATATGTCTTTCTATTCCTGTCTCCCCATGGCCTTTTCCCTCTCCACCATCCCTTCCAACTCCCTAATTCTGGATTTCTCTCAAAGCATCCGCCTCCCTTTGGCCCCGCCCCTGGCTCCTCGCGGTGCACACGCAGTGCCGTAGCTGCAGTCCCTGCAGCACGAGCGCAGGCTGCGGCGCCCAGAGCCCGCGAAGTGGCTTAAGTGAGCGGAAAGGGGAACACCGGAGCAAGTAAGTGCAGCGCATGCCAGGGTACCTGTCTGTGCACAAGGGGCCGGAACTCACCGGGACCCAAAGAAAGGAGGAGACAACCCTCTGTGCTTGCAGCGCGCGCTGGGTATCAGGGCTGTCTGTGGTGATGCTCTGGCGCTGAAGTGCAGAACCAAAACTTTCCGTTCAAATGCGCTGACTCGGTTAATGTTTCGGGAAATGGGCGTTTTTAACCAAGAATTAGCGCACCAGAGCCCGCAAATGACCGACACTCCTCTGACCATGCGTTTCAGGCGCCTCGCTAGGGGTAGGAAGTGGAATATGAAATAAATGCAATGCAATATGGGCACGTGCTGCTCAGCGCATGGAACAGCTCTATAGTCGCCTTTGCGGAATAGGAAGCTATATGTCCAATCGCTTCACTCCAAAAGCGCAGGCCCCCACATCTGTGCATTAATTTCGCTCACGCAGACAGTGCGCCATATCCGTCAATTGATTTACTCTTAGCGCAGGCAGCTAAGCTTGTGCTATATTTTCAGCCAGTTCACTTGCATGTAGTACACAGCGCTATGTCTGTGCACCATGAAGCCCCCCTCAAATAGTAAAAGAATATGTATCTACAGACGGATCACAGTCATGGAATTTACGGCGCTACATCCATGCAATCGGGGCGCTATACATGGCGCTATAATTTAGCAGTCTGGGCACTATCTACGGAAAGGGCTTAGCAGATAAGCTGGAGAAATCAACCAGAAAAGTAAGCATTGGCCAAGGGTGACTCATGTGAGCACGCTTGAAGCTTGCTCCCGACAGTATCTGGCGAGAGCTCCACAGCAGAGAGCGCACACCGCATACTGGGCACTGGCGATATATCCGGATTTAGTTACTTAACGCATGCTGCGGGTGTGGTTTCAGGGGAGATGCTCCTTTTTCAACTTTCTACTGCTTAGCAGCGTGTGCTCCAGTTGACCAGTTCTACATGGCACAATGGTTCTCTTATGGATAGGGCAAAAGCACCAAGCCATCAGACGCGGGCAGCCTGAAACACAAGATTAGGACTGGCTGACTGCTCCCCGCGGAGGGGTGACCCGGGTTCTCTGCCTGACCCACAGGCGGTCTCCACCAGCCTCTTGTGTTTTTAATGCCATCTATTTTTATTTAGTGTTGAACGTTACCCACCCACCTGTCAGTGATCAACATAGGGGAACAGATTGTCTACATGTGCATTCTTTTTCTTTATTTATACGTTCTGTGCTTTTTGAACAAAAAAATATAAATGGTCTTTTTATTGAGCACCCTTTGTCTCCTTTCTGCTTTTACATATCTGAAGGTACTTTTTTTAAACACGTGTGCCATGTCAAGTGAGAGAAAAGGAACGCATCTGTCTTATTCTTGACCCAGCCCTCCAATTTCACACCCCACGCGGTTGGCACGGGTCTGTAAGAGCCAAAGTGAAGGTTATACTTTGGACGTATCGGGTTATGTATGTTCAAAGTTTGGAAGAACACTTAGCAATGGCTCTAGTTGTCCAAGAAATGTGTTGGTGGTACAGATATTTATTTAACTTATAATTTGACAGACTGAAGTCCAACCATAACTCAAGTGAGCAGATTTGGGAGGCTGTGATAAAGGGAAATCAATGATAAAATCTTATATGATGCGGACGTTGTTATTGCCGAATACTTTTACGTCACCACTCAATTCAGCGATCTGCAAGTTGCTTACCCATAGATGTTGACGAATGTGCATTAATCTACTGAGCAATCGCATTGAGTGCAGTGCATGTTTGGCTCATCTCAGACACCAAATGGACATGGGTAAGTTACTGTGTTTTTTCCAAGCTGGAGGTAAAGTGTCTTGCGTATGTTCGCTCTCGTCTCTGCTTCTAAGTCCGCTTCACCTCCACCCTGAAGTCTCCCCCTCTCCCCCATGCTCCCTTAAGTATACATCAGGGGCGTAACACAGGCCCCCGCCATGGGGGGTGAGGGGGGGGGGACCCGGGGGGGTGAGCTGCATGGGACCCCCTCAGCACAGTACTCAGGCCGGAGAGCTCCGGAGTAAATCCGGAGCGGGGGCCCCTTCGTGTGCCCCCTCTCCTTTCGTTACGCCAATTGTGGACGTTCCTGCTTTTTCAAGATGTATCATTATTTGGAAGTCAAACGCTGATCTAGACGCGCGCCTGCTTCTTTAGTCTAAAGTTGAGAGCCCCGGTGGTTGGTGTGGGAAAGGTCCTTGTTTGCTTACACCAGAGCTTGAAATGGAAAAGTGCAGGTAGTTAGTGTCACAGAGTGCCTGCTTGCCCCTCAGAAGGTCCTGTACTCGCCCGTCACTTCCCCCGACAACTAATCAATTAGATGTGAAAGGAAATGTCTCCCAGAATGGCAGAGACTCGCTTTATATTTACTGTGCTCGTGTGCCTGATTGCAGTTCTCCGCGCGTTTCAAAATAGCACATTTTCAGCACGTTACGCACTCATCCGAGAAGAATACCGCAGCTGCTCCACTCTGGCGCGCACTTGACGATTCGACCTGGTCTTTAGCGCTTAGAAGCAGTCCCAGGCAGCCTCGGGTGCTATACAAACAGCCTCTGCCTTAACATAAAACAGCATACCAGAACAATGCCGCGATGGCATGCTTGTGCCTTTCCAGCACTGGTGGTGAAGTCCGGACAGCTATAACCAGTGCTTTAAATGGAAAAATATAAGTGCAGGTACTCACCAAATTGAGATGTGGGTGTAGGGGGCGGGGCTATGGGGGACAGGGCTATGGGGGTGGAGCTATGGGGTCGGGGCTACGGATAGTGCTAAGGGACCGGGCCAGAGGCACACGTTTAATTTGATTGAGATTTAATTGGTGTGCAGATATGCACACTGCAGACAACACTCATTCAAGAACACACATTGGGACATAGAAGCACTCGTGCATGCAGATAGGGTATTTAGTTCATGTTAGGCGCGCAACGCCCATTGGGCTCAAAGGGCTTTTTTAAATGCCAAATTGCACTGAGTTGGCTTGCATGAGTACCGGTACTCTCTTTGGACAAGAAGAAGTTCCGGTACTCAAGCGCAGAAAATTTAGAAGTGCCGGTACTCAGTACCGGTGAGTACCGGCCCATTTAAAGCACTGGCTATAACGGGGAGACTGAAAAGATGCCAGTGGTACAGTTGTTGCCATGGGGAAGAAAGTGCAGGCGCTCGCAGTGTTTGTAGCCTCACAAACCGGGTGCGGGCCCTTATGAGTAGAGCAAGTGCATCTCTGATAGGTCCCGGTACCAGCTCTCACTAAAGGAGCGCCGTTGACACAGTACAGTGAACATTGTCTCTGCAGCAGCACCACTGCCTGAGCAGGGGTGAACCACCCCCTTTATCTTCCTGGCTTGTGCAGACTCCCCATATACCTAAACTAGGAACTTTTTTCCACTTGGTTCTTTTACAGAGGGTTTTGCTTTGTAAATGTAGTGATAATACATTTTATTGTGTATGATTTAAAAATAGTGCACAATGCCTGCAATTATAAATGCACGTGGTACCTTGCACCATACATTCTTACACCAGAGTTATAAAAGTACCCCACCCTGTGCCAGTGATTCTCCAGTCCACGTGATGTACAGAATTGCCCAGAATTGGGAGGGGGACTTTTACAAGAAGAAGGGTGTTTGTTGCATTTTATAAAAGTTACGCTACTATACGACGGGCACATTTTAGAAACCCAAATTCTTTATTTCTAGGCACAATAGACTATTATTTACCCGCCCCTTCCCCCCCCATTATGCAGACATTTCGCATGAGACCTTACTTTGTGTATCTTCGTTATTATTATTCTTCTCATATTGGTAGTAGTATTCCATAACTAAGTGATACTCATAACTTCGTGTGGATGAAAGGATGGATAACTTATGTTTGGTTAACAAAATCAGCTACCAGTCTTCAAACGTGTGGCCCACAATTTACAGTTCTCTGCAGTAAATGCGTTAACCTTCTGAGCTATCTTACGCATTTACTAAGACAGAAGCAACAGGCTCCCGTGCGATTTTTAAGTCAGGGTCACCAAACTTTTTAGGTTCAGTAGTTGCAGTTGCGCTTTTTTTTTTTTTTTTTTGCACACTGGGGTGCGTGCGTGTGTTTCTCTCTTTCTCTCCCTTGTTGCTCGACACAGTACTGAAGGTGGGTCTGAGGCAGTGCTTGAAATGGAAAAATAGAAGTGCTGTACTCTGTACCGGAGTACCTGCTGGTTTCTGAGAAGTGCCGGTACTCTCCAATCAAAAGTATTACATCTCTCTTGAGAAGTGCCAGTATTCTCCCTCTCAAAATAAAAAAAAAGTGCCGGTACTCGGTACCGGACAGTACCGGCCCATTAAAAGCACTGGTCTGAGGCAGGCGCATGGCCCCTGTCCAGTAGCGTAGCATGGATGCCACGGACCATCCTGCAAGCAAGGAAAGTGCCCCCTTTGACTGCTGTTGTTGTAGTAGACTGCAGCAATTGTCAGGATTCAATGTTCCACTTAGGGCCCCGGTGCCCCTGCATCTGCTGCACCGCTGACACACGCCCCTGCTCCTGTCACCCTGTTGCCAGACCATAGAGCATATAACACGAGATTCGAGATCCAGCGCCTTCGAAACAGAGGTCATACAGGTGGAAAATGGATTTTTCTAGAACACAATTCTCAGGCTGTCTGTCCCCTTTCACGAAAATGAGTCCAGCACCCCTTACAGCAGAGGTCTTCAAACTTTTTTGCTCTGAGCCCCCCTTAAGCAAAATGTTTTGAGGTCGGGCCCCCCTCCAAAACTTTATGTATAGATTGGGGGAGCGGGAGGGACATGGCTATGTTCAGGGGGCAGGCACCCTCCCCCCGCAAACAATCAATCACAGAGCTAAATAAACCATATTTACAATACTTGTGCCTCAGTAGGTACTGGTACTCTAACAAAACAATGGCACTCCTAGGTACCATTCAGAAAAAAATTCAAATACTCAAAGACCTAATTAGCCGCCACATGCAATTAATACTGTCCACAATGAGTCACGAATATATCCACCATATATTTTTGAGAAAATTTATCAACTTCCTTAGTGCACAATAACAGACACATGAAACACTCGATTCACTGAACATAATAAAAAACGAGCAAAGTGTCCCCACTGAAACAGAACCACAAGGAAAAAGAACAACATCTTTTGACGTCTGCAACTTTAACAAGCAAACTAACAACATGGGGACATTGAAACTAACAACGTGGGGCCATTAAAACGCCAGTTGACTACTAAAGATGATTTCTTGTAGTTGTTCCTTATGAGAAACACACATGTACAGGAGTATGCTGCATGGAAATCTATCTGCATTTTCCCCACATTCGCTCATTTATTCCCCTGTTGCTCTCCTAGTGTACATCTGACATACCTACCAACCGTCTACCATTTTTGATTTCCATAACCTCTTGCAATTTTCTCTTTGCCTTTTCCATCCACAGCATGTTCAATTCATTTTACTATTCTACCTCACGCCTCATCTTTTTCCACCTAAACCTCTGTTCACCTTCCTCCTCTTCCGGTCTTCATAGCCCTCCACCCTCCACTCCCCAATTCCTTAACGCCCCAACTAATTCTAATAATATAGAATCACGTGCACTTTTTTCCTTAAGCAATCACTCCACTACAGACCCAAAAAGTAAATAACAAACATTACAATTTATGACGCCAATAGCTTTAACTTTTACAAATGCCAGACCTTTACTGTGAAAACACAAAACACATACTTACATCGGTTCTCGTGTGTATGAAATGCGAACACCTGACAGAAACTCCCAGGCAGCAGCGGCCCGCGGCCGCTTGCACGTGGCTCCTCTCTGTATACAAATGACGCCAGTGATAATCCCCATTTCAGCTGTTTTGTTGTTTGAGTGGTGCCTGAACCCTGTATCGAGTGGCTTCTGTATATCACATTTCTGTATTCATAGCTTGACTGACACAGCTCAACATTCTGTCCCAACAGCTTGCAAGACAGGTCACTCCTATGTGGTCCTCAACTGGAAATACAATGCATACAATGGTATGCATTACGGTCTTACCAGGGCAGAAGCCTTTGACTGAACCACCGCACGCGCCCGCGATAAAATCTGTGCGCCTCAGAGCCATCGGGGATGACTTGATAAGTGGCGCGCGCTGCGTGCGCTGTGCCTCGCGCTCACCGGATTTCTTTTTAAGCAACCTCCTTGACCCTGCCAGCACATTTACTGACCCCTGCCCTCACTGTACTCTGGAATAAATGAAGACAGCCTGGAAATGCGGTAAATAAAGATCGCCGCACTTCCAGGCCATCTTCATTTACATGCATCTGCAGAGGTATTCGCGCCCCCCTGGGAACCCATCCACGCCCCCCTAGGGGGGCGCGCCCCACAGTTTGAAGACCTCTGCCTTACAGTAATCCGAGTCACGAATAGAGCCCCTGCTTTACTTTCGCTGCTGCCAGAGTCTGAACGACCGTGGCGCTGTAGGACCGAAACTTGCTCCCGCCCTTTTCTTGAGGGTGAAACATGTTCGCACATTTCTGTCTGAAATTCGACCCGTTGTACTTCTTGCGGGAACTGGAAGGTAAGTGTGTCCCCGCAAATCCGTCCTTTTCACAGATGTCCCGCCGCTGCTGGATGTTTGTATTCTCGCGCACCACCAGAGTCTTGTTATAGCGCCTCCTGCGGCAGAGTGACTTTCTCACAGTGATTATGAAAGGGTCATTAAGGCGTTCAGATTTCATGCTCTCACACTCCTTGGCCGCTCTGTAGGGACTGCCCAGAGAGACGGTGACATATAGGTCGATACTAATTACAATTTTATAGTAAAACGTATGAAGTACACGGACGTCAAATGATTAACAGCCCAGTGGTAAAGAAACTACAGCGTTTACAGGGGAGGTTCTGTATGTGAGTGAGTGAAAAGAGAGGATACTGATGTTGAGGGGAGGGAAGGGAAGGGAAACGACACGCAGAAGTAGACTGCGAAGAGACCGCAATGAAAAGGAAGTGAGAGATCTCAAGATGGAAGGATCACAAAAGATGAGACGGGGAGAAGAGAAATGGTGTGTGGGACTAAGGCGGAGAGAGTGATTGCAGAGACAGTGATTTGAAGAGGGCGAGCAGGAGTGAGAGAGACTCGAAGGGAGCCCCTCCGCTCGCACACATCAGAGTAAGAGCATGTTAACATGATGTCTCTTCTACTTTAATAATGAGGCATATGAACACCGCTGTGATGCATCAGCAGGTCTCCCCAGCAGAGCTCCACTCAGGGCTTTAAGTGAGCTGGGTCTCACCGGTGCTGAGCACCGGCAGTTTTTAAAGGGGGCCTCGAAACGGGTCTCTATCGGGCTCTGTGTTGTGCCCTGGTACAGGCGGTCTGTTTTTTTCCGGACTGCAGTGACAGCAGGCACATCGATGTGTGTCTGCTCACACTGCTCACTTCTCACTAGTGGAGAAGTTACGGCATGACGTCATGCCAGGTGAGCTTTGTAGGGGAAGGGAAATCCTTTGAAGAGTAATTTTCTCTCTGTATTTCGCTTTTCTTTTTGAAACTCGGGAGCAGCAACGTTGTCGTGGTGTCACCAGGGCTTTAAGTGGAAGCTTTTTCAATATTATATACAAGCCATAGTTGCTGCTTATTTATCTTATGTAAATAACCATTGACAAAGCCAATAGTCCTGACTTGTTGTAGGTATGATGTTACTTGTTGTATCATATATCTGGATGCAATGACAGAAACAGCAAAATACAAGTCGGGCGACACACTATGCGAAGCACAGATATTTAGCTTACGTGTTTTTAAGCCACGCCCTTAATTACATTGGCCATGCCCCTTTGAGAGACGCCCCCCCAAGTTTTTCATCCCATTTAAAGCCCTGGCTCCAGTCCAGTTTGTGTGACAGTTTCCGCCCCTCTAAGGGGCCGATTCCTAGGTGCGAGTGCAGGAGGGTCGTAAGTTCACTGTGGTTATCCGAGTTGTCCCGTACCAAAAGGGGAATAACAGGCCGTTATTGGGCCCATTCCTGCATATGTGTCTCTCTTCCGATCGATGTTTCAGCGCACAGATGTCTCCTGCATTTAGCAGGAGGTATCCGTATGTCAAAACAGCGAGACAGATACCAGGCAGGGGTGTAGCTTCCATTAGTGCAGCAGGTGCAGTGGCACCGAGTCCCAGAGGGGGCCATTGAACCCTGATTATTGCTGTATTTTGTCATTCAAACAGCAGACAGGGGGACAATTTCTTTCCTTGTATGAGGCCCCATGACACACTTGCTACGGCACCGATGCCAGGTGAGGATTCGCATCCCATGCAAAGCAGAATTGGGCAGGGCGGTATTCCCACGCCCCTTCCCGGGGATGCCCATGTACCTCACTCGTGCTTGAGGTACTCTCAAGGCCATTGTACCTGTAGCTGGACATTCTTCAGCTGAGTAGCTGTAGCTGCAATGGATGTGTCCTGCAGCTCCCACCAGGTATAATATACTGTCAATGGACAGCACCAACAGCGGGAAGTTGCTATACTTGAAATCAGGGCATAAGTCCTAAAAAACATAAGTGGGGGGACTAATCAAGGTAGGCAGTATGCAAGTTACATCATGGTGTGTGACATCACAGTGCATGATATTACAGCGCGTGACACAACAGTGCGTGACAACCCATGTGGCATCACAGGAAGTGGCATCACAACCTATGATCTCAAAGGAAGTGGCATTACAAGAAGTGACATCAGATCTTAAGACCTCATGTATATGTTTAGCAGGTCTATCATGAGTACGTTTGAGCGCATTACAATGGTTGGCAAATGAGATTTTACGTCAGGGTCGTGCCAAAAAGTGACTTATGAGACTTAGACACCTGCTGTAGAGATCTTTGTGTGCCAAATAAATCTCAGGGAATAATAATAATGGTAAGATAACTCTGGATGTTGAAGTATCTGTGTTTTGTCTAGTTCTAGTTTTTAATCAAAGTAGCATAAAGGTTTATTATGTCTCCTGCAAAGCACAGTATATAACATGCAGAAGACAGATTTTTATTTTAGGTAAATGGGTGAGGTGGGTTACAGCTTTTAACACAGAGATCCTTTTATTACTTGAAGTTCATGAATTGTCACTGTCTTATGTTGCACATCCTGCACATTCATTTACACAATTGTCACTATATGTGTGTTGTAAAGCGCTCTGACACCCTGCATTGGGATGAGTAGCACTATAGCGTTGTAAAAGAAATAAAACTAAATAGTGGTATTTAAATTGTTATTTTTGCTAGATACAGACATTCTCATGGCTGGCTTTAGGGTGGTGCGACCGGTGCCATTGCACCAGGTGCTGACTTTAGGGGGTGCAGAGTTTGCAAGTTTATTTTGGTTCTAAAAGCTCCTGCTGACATGTTCCTCGCCTCTAGCAATTTCCATGCAACAATAAAAATGTCAAGTTAACTCAGGTGATTAATGTTCTTCCTGGAGACAGATCTGAGTTTTGCTGGTTGAAGTTTTAACTAATCATAAAATTGCACAAAGGGTTAATATGCCTGCTGCAAACAATGTCTACCATGCAGATCACAAAGTGCATATAATGTAAATAGGTCGTCAGTGGGTTACTGCTTTTCTAAGAGACATCCTTTTGTTACTTGCAGTTTATAAGTTAAAAATCCTAATATAGAACAGTGAATTATTAACTGTCATCAAAGTACTGTATGCACACTGCAAAGTATAGATTAGAGCATAGATTAATGTTGAAAAAAGAGTTCATTTGGGTAGGAATCTGTTATTATTAAAGAGAACCCCCAACTATGGTGTTCCGTTCAATTCTGAGTTTGCGCTTCTCCAGACCAAGCACTCTTAAACTATACTGCCTACCAGAATGGATGACGTGACTCCAACAACTTGTAGTCCTCTGGCTTATGTAACAATTCCTATACACTGATTTACACACGTATGATTGTCTCTGTGTAATCTGTGTGTGATGCAAAGTGCTCTGAGACCCTTCATTGGTATGAGTGGCACTATATAATTAATTAAATACATCTGAAAGAGAGTGGTTATGCAGACTTGAAAAGTTGAAAGTTGGCGGTGAGGGAATCTGTGGTGGCGGTGGTCATCACCTCCACCGTGGATGGGGGACGCCAACAAACATTGTCTCACCGGGAGCCACCAGCTCTAAAGCCGGCCCTGGACATTCTTACAGTGCATGCATATCTCTTATATGAAGGGATTGAACAAAGTCAAAAGCAGGCCTCTCTTAAATATGTGTGAGTATGTGTGAATTGGTATGGTGTGTGCCTTTGTTTCCCTTCCATTGCATTTAGGTGTGAGGCTCCCGATGGCTCCCAACCAGGATACACCAACAAAAGGAACCCTGATGGCCTCTTAACTTCGGCCTTTGTTATGGGCACAGCTTTAATTTGATAAGCCCCCTCCCGGCCTGCATGTTGCTGCTTTGAATCAAAGCAGATAATGTGCAGGCGCTGCTGAAAGTGTCCCGGTGTCTGAAAATTACACCAGGGCACGTTTAGTATATTTCTGTGGGGCCCAATCACATGGCAGGTTGGACCTCATCCACCTTGTGAAAAGAGTGGGCAGACGCCAGTCCACACATGTGTGCACTTGACTTTTGTCATGCTTTTAATGGACAGCACCAGCTACTCAGCAGCGCTGCTGCACTTGTAATCAACAGCACTAACACATTAGCAGATCCGCTGTACATGTCATATATAAGAGCAGCTCTACTCAACGGGGCTGCTGTTGTTAAGGATGACACCAATACTTCAGGAGAGCTTCTGTTCTTGTAATCGACAGAAGTAAAAACTCAGCAGAGCTGCCAAAATTGTAATTTAAAGCACCAACACTTTAGCAGAGACGCTTTACACGTAATGAACAGCACCAGCTCTACTTAACAGTGCTCCTGTAATTGTACATGGTGGCACCAAAACGTCAACAAAGCTGTTGTACTTATAATTAACAGCTCCAACGTTTCAGTGGAGTTGGTGTACTTGTAAATGACAGCACAAGCTCTGCTCAAAGATGCTGCTCTGATTGTAAAGGGTGATACTAGCACTTTTGCAGAACTACTGTACTTGCAACCAACAGCATCAACATTTCAGCAGAACTACCGTACTTGCAACCAACAGCATCAACACTTTAGCAGAGCTACTGTACTGGCAACCAACAGCATCAACACTTCAGCAGAACTACCGTACTTGCAACCAACAGCATCAACACTTTAGCAGAGCTACTGTACATGCAATCAACCGCATCAAAACGTCACTTAAGCAATTGAACTTGCAAACAACAGCATCAGTACTTCAGTAGAGCTGATATACCTGTAATCAACCACACCAACATTTCAGCAGAGCTACTGCACTTGCAATCAAGAGCATCTGCACTTGCAATCAAGAGCATCAACACTTTAACGGAGTTACTGTACTTGTAATCGGCAACATCAACACTTCAGCAGAGTTACTGTACTTGTAATCAACAGCACCAACATTTCAACAGAGCTACTGTACTTGTAATTGGCAGCATCAACACTACTGCAGTGTTCCTGTACTTGTAATCAAATGCACCAACATTTCAACAGAGCTACTGTACTTGTAATCGGCAACATCAACACTTCAGCAGAGTTACTGTACTTGTAATCAACAGCACCAACATTTCAACAGAGCTACTGTACTTGTAATTGGCAGCATCAACACTACTGCAGTGTTCCTGTACTTGTAATCAAATGCACCAACACTTCAGCAGAGCTGCTATACTTGTAATCAACAGCACCAACACTTCAGCAGAGCTACTGTACTTGTAGTCAACAATTCAGCAGTTACGGTACTTGTAATCACGAGCACCGACACTTCAGCAGAGCTGCTCAATTTGTAATTGACAGCACCAACATTTCAGCAGAGCTACTGTACTTGTAATCAACAGCACCAACACTTCAGAAGAACAACGTGTGCACCAGAGCTATCATGAGAGGGCGTTCCCTCATGTGCATGGGGGGAGTGGCCCCATGCATATGAGGGAATCCCTTTGCCTCTGCATCCGTGCCGTATTACTGCCGTAGGCATAGAAGCAAACATGACTTTAAGAGGTTCACTGAAAGTGCGCCACAAAAAGGTAGTGCACTTTCAGTGCACCTCCTAAAGGCAGCCCTCTGAGGGGGGAGAAACAGGGTCCCATGGACCCCTCAGACATCCCCCTTGCAGGCAGGTGCAGTCACTCACTGCACCCGCCTGCACAGGGATCTCGAATCCCCCTTAAAAGTGCAAGCTGCACAGTGAAACACAGAGCAGCATTCAAACAGCTGCTCCATATTTCATTTGAATGCGCTGCCACGTGAGTTCGTGGCTGCCCTGGGGGCCGCGTATTCATTCCAATTCGGCACACTTTCCTTGTTTGCGCAGATCACACCTTTTAAAAGGTACGCCGTGGCGCAAACAAGAAAAGATCGCCATATTTGCAATATGGTCGCAGGTTGGAATGATCAAAAAAAAGTATGTTTCAATGAATAAACCAGGAAAGCAGTGCTATCTGATGTAAACCGAGATCAGCACCTGACCGCGTTGAAAGTTAGAAGGAAGATTAAAAACAGTCCGCTGCAGCAAGATAAATTAGTAAATGGAGAAAAGAGGTGGACACAGAAATACTAAAGATAACACATTGCATAAAGGCAATTAGCTGAGCTTCTGAAAGTAATCAATAGAAAAATAGGGAAGGGGCAATAATGAGTGTATGTGATGGCATCAGACGTTTTGACAAGACAGGGAGGATGGCCATCAGAGACTGCCAGTGATGGAACTTCAGTTTGCTAAGAAATGTGTGAATATTTCTTAGAGGAGAAATACTTTGGGCTGAAAATGCAACTAAAGGAGAAGAGAGAAGATCCTGTGTAGATCAGGGGCTGGCCTGGTTACTTTTTCCCCCACTGCAGGCTCGATCATGTGGTCTAGAGGCTACATTGTCACATTAGTTTTGATCCTGACTTCCCCTATTTGTAGTGTATTCTATTGCACCATTTATATAGCGCTTACTACCCCTATGTGGGGCGCTGAAGCGCTTGCCTACATGGGTAGCATGCTAAATCATGTAGGGTGTTTGATTGGAAGTGTGTTGTCTTTGTTTTGATATTGTGTGGGAAGTGTTTCCATGCTGTGCTTGAGTACCACTAAGGTGTGGTTATCGTGTTATGTGACGCAGCGCTTAGCAGTGTGATGGATGAAGAAGAATGAGAGACAACCACACAGTTTATGATTTTCCGTAAGTTGGCAGCTTTGAGCAGCTCTGCAGGTCCCTTTTTGGTATTTCTTATGTTCATAGTCCACTTAGCTGCAGCTGGTTACTGCACTGGGTTGTTCATTCTAAGATATATATATATATATATATATATTTTAAAGTTTATGGTCCTGAACAGGCATAGGTTATCAGGGAGAAATGGTGGGGAGATCTGCTGGGATAGACTTTGTAAATATCATCCTAAATCTGTCGTTGTGAGATGTCAAGAAGTGGCTGTACTATGTAGCTAATTGTGACCTGCAGTGTTGGACTAAATTAGAGACCTCCATTGGCTAGCAGCATGTGGCAGATCTCTTCAGTTATTCCACATCTGATAAGATGGTAATGGGTGGAATAGTGCTGTAGATTAGTAAACTGCAGGGTGATGGATATGACCCTTGCAGTTTTGTCTTATGTTAGTGTAAGAGTGTCAAGCAGTTAAGGGAATTAATAGGCAGCCTGTACTAACTACAATCAACTGTCAAACTGCTGAGTGTTCTGGTTGTAGTTTTAGTGTGGGTGATATTTTGTATTGTGTTTGCATTATATAGCAGTTAATATCCTGATGAAGTATTGTGCTTTATGCTGGGCATCAAGTTGCTCCAGGTCCCAGGGTTAGCATTTCTTTGTAGTCATTGTTGGTCATTGGGATTAGTTTTGTGCAAGAACCATTCCAAACCTTTACTCCAGTTTCTATGTGGTAAAGTACACTAGTAGGAAATTAGGTGTGATCATCAGTGGGAGAGAGGGGTATGGGAATTTCATGCATTGGTTGGCGGTATTAATACACGAGCTGCAGGAGATTTAGTGTTAGGTGGCAGGGGTATGAAGTTTAAAGGAGAGGTTGTGATCTTTGGAAAAAAAAAGGTGGGGCAAATGTGCAGAGATCCAAGAGTTTACACACACTACCATCACCCACCGGGTAAATACAGTTAAACTAATGTGTTTTCATGAGTCCACAAAACCGATGGAAGGAAACCACAGAACAGGAATGATTTATTTTTTAAATGTTTGTGCCCAATATGCTCCTCCCCTTACCTCTGTTGATCAGTGTGGGGTGAAGGAGAACAGAGTCGGTTTTAGTGGATTTGTGTAAAATAATGTTTCATAGAGGGGGTAGCACTGAGCCGCCTCCAGTCAGAAGCACGCATAACATAGGCACACTGAATTGTGAGATACTGCATCTTGCTGACAATCAACCTTTCTGTAGCAGGAATCAAGACACACACAAGGAAAAGTCCTTCCTAGAAACTTCCTCACCTGAGCAGTAGAAACTGCAGCCCCGCTCTTCTTACTTCCCATCGCCCAAACTTACAGTGCTCAGAAAGAACAAGTAATCAGTAGCCTCTCTCCAAGGTGGCCTCCTTGAATATCAAAAGGGAGCTTGCTTTCTATTCCTTCCCACCCAGGAATGGAGGCACATGCCACATTTACACTTCCTTTAGAACTGGGATACGTGGCAGGACACCAGCCCCCACCCCACATAAAGGTATAAACATACATTGTGTTTTTTGGGGAAATTTTTATAAAGAGTAGTGGTCAAAGCCCGTGCCGCTTCTTGGCGCTAATGAAAAGGAATGTGTAGGCTAAAGAGCTCTTCTGTGGAAATGCAGAGGTGCACATTTTAGTGCTGCCTTTGAGATAATCATCTATATAATTGCTTATAAGTAAGTCTTGACCCTATTTTGGACCTTTTCGATGTTGAGGACAATTGCAATGCAACAAACCTGAGCCAGAGCAAAATCACGTGTAGGTAGGCCAAATCAGTGGCATATGAACCTAGAGCACATCCATGTTACCACATGTAGAGTGAGAAGGGAAAACAGATTGGTCAAGATAACATCAATAATCTTACCCTACATATTATGGAGAGAAATTGGGCATTAAGATATGCACAGACTGTAACATTCGCTTACACTGAGGTAATTTACTACATACGTTAGGGCGTGTGGGAGGACTCTGGTCAGAACTTGTCAGGAAGGAAAATGCATACATTTTGGAGATGTGAATACGGCTTAGATTGTATCCTCGTGCTCTTATTTGGACAGTCATTTACAGTTCGTCAGAGTGAGCACTGTAAATCTCTTGTGCTCCGACCCTACCAATCTTGCGGTTACCCCTTCCATTTTAGAGGTGGTGCACAGCTGGGTTCTGTCAGCGTAACCTCAGCTGGGTCAGCTGGTGGAAACCCTTAACTGGGCAGCCAATCCACTCCTGAGCTGCCGGAGGGTGTAGCCTTGGGGCTAGAGCGGTCGACCTCGAAGCTGGGGAACCGGGTTCGAGTCTCGGCAAGGACGCTCAACATCCTGGGCAAATCACTTAATCTCCCAGTGCCTAACAAAAATCAATGTGTCAATCTGTAACGAAGCTGGTGCTCATGTAAAGCGCTCTGATATCTTCGGGTCCAGTTTGCACTATATAAAACTCTAAAAAAATAAATAAAAAAAATCCTAGTGATGGCCTTGCTGCCGTATTTAGCATTGTGCAACCATCACCATATTTTCCCGCCCAGGAACAGCATGGAATATAGGGCCAAGTGCATCAACATTTGAATTAGCTTTTACCTAATTGCGATTTTCAGGGATTTGCAATTAGGCAATCGCTATTACAAATGTATGAAACTCCCAGAGTTTCAATTATCGATTCCTAGGGGGTCGCAAATTGACCTACCTCATCAATATTAATGAGGTAGGTCGCAATTTGCGACCCCCTAGGAATCACTAAAATCACAGGGATGGTGGCCTTCTGGGGTCAGCAGACCACCATGTCCGTGATTGCTTTTAAATAAAGCAATCTTTTTTTGAATTTTTTTTATGCAGCCCGTTTTCCTTACAGGGAAACGGGCTGCTTTACAAAATGAAAAATGAAAAGTTCACCTTTAATTTATTAAGCGCAGGCAGTGGTCCTTGGGACCACTGCCTGCTCTTAAAAACAGTTTTTGCATACATTCACAAAGGGCAAGGGCTCCCTTGGGGACCCCTTCCAATTTGCGAATGGGTTACCTCAACTAGAAGATGGTGGTAAATTACACATGTTTTGTGACCACATTTATGGTCACAAAACATTCATACATACCGTTACGATTCGGTATTTGGAAGGGAGGCCCTAAATAGGCCCCTTCCAAATACTGAATCACAAACCCATTTTGTCGCAAATTAGGGTTTCTTACATATGAAAAGCATTTTTTGCGTTCTCAAGCGGGCCAATTCTGAGAATTGGCCTGTTTGTGAATGCAAAAAAATGTTTGATACATGTGGCCCATAGTTTTCTCCTACGGCAGTCTTGGGCAGTGAAATTGTTCATTGACCCACATGAGCAGGGAGAAAACTCCCAACACATCTGGGCACCTCAGGGTTTGATTCTGGAAAACAAAACCTTTGCCAAATAGGAATAACCAGCAAAGTTCAGACTTTACTGCAACCACTGCACCAGTGGTGGCGGTGAAGGCCTTAGAGATCGCCATCAGGCAGGGAGGAATCTCTAAATAGAGTGGCTGGAACTTCATCAGAGGAGTGGAGGCCATACCCTCTGCTGATCTGGCGGGTAAATGGGACACTCGCCCTGCTCTAAATGAGCCTGTTAACTTCTTTGTTTCCCAAGTAACAGATGGTAAAAATAATATGGTGTTTTTAATTATGCAAGAATATGTAAAAGTGGCGGGAAGCAAAGAAACAGAATTCCAAAATAAAAACGACTCACAAAGGGAAGTAAGTATTGGGGACCGGTTGTAGTCGGAGAGTAGTGAATCCGGGGAGGTCATTTAGAATTTGGCGAGCAGGAGCACTGCCATAAATCAGTGTTCTATTTAGAGGTGGAGGTACCGCTATATTTCTGTCAGCAGAGCCTCCCTGGGTTCACCAGTGGAAACCCTTGGCCTCCTCCACTGGGTTGCCAGGCCCTGTTGATGGCCACCTTCCCTATTTTGAGGCATGGTGGTGCCAGGCATTGAAACTGTTCAATGGCCACCATCAGAGGGAGAAAGCTGTGCTTAGCGACACAAGTTCGGCAAAGTTTACAGCTTTTACTGCAACCATCATACCAGTAGTGGCTTTGAAGATTTTAGAGATCCCCGACGGGTAGGTATGGATCTCTACATAGAGGAGGTGATCCATCTCCACTAGAGGAGCAAGGCAATAACCTTAGCCGACCTGGCTCTCTGACGAGTCACCCATTTGCCTCAAAATGAAACCCAGGACCTGCAATAGGTATGAAAATAGGTAGACCAAGTAGAACTGTACTTACTGTGTGCCATGGATGGGGAGTAGGTAGGAAAAGTAAGTGCCTCCAAACACCATTTGAAGTAGACTACATGAGGCAATTTACGAGTTCAGTCATTCATGATGAGTGTCTTGTCTAGAGAAATTAGTTTGAGACTCAGCCTGTCCTGATCACCTGTCCGGGCATATATGCAAGAAAGCTTTGCTAACTAACACTTAACCACATCACAAAACTTAGTTTTGTGACGGTGATGAGTATATCTGAACACTTGCATATGGCTTTTCCACAAAATGACAAGGATCAGAATACCATAAGAATGAGAATGTGCCATTTAACCAAGGCACATAGTAGCCTAACATTTAGGTTTTTGGCATGACGTGCGGTAGACAATGGAGGTAATGCATCTTTGATTCTTTTAGACCTCTGCACTGTTAACCACTGCTTGCTGATAACTCGTCTTCAGAGCCTGGGTATTGGTGGTTCAGCTCTATCCCTTCTTAAATCTTTTGTGATGGATCGAGAGCAAGTTATAGAAATAGGCAATTTGGTGTCCCCTCCCTTTCGACTACCATTCAGTGTGCCACAGGGCTCTTCACTTAGCTCTTTACTTTTCAACTTGTATGTCACTTCTCTGGCACAACTAATCAAATCCTTTGGATTTGCCATGGTATCGTACACTGATGACACTCAGATTATTGCCTCAGTACCTAGTACTATTCACGACACAGCAACCTGATTTCACAACTGTATGCAACAGATCAGTAAGTGGATGCTGGAGAACTGCCTGACATTGAATTCAGGGAAGTCTGAGGTCTTGCTTTTTGGATCCAATGTCTCCTTTTGGTCACCTAATTTGTGACCCCAAGAATTTGGGAATCTTCCTACCGCAGCAAGAAAAGAATCTAGGAGTAAACTTTGATACCGCTTTATCTTTCAAACATCAAGTAAATATCGTCACTTCATCAACCTTTTATACACTAAAAATGCTTAGAAATGTTTTTCCTTTCTTACCTCGGGTTCTCCAGAAAACAGTTGTTGTAGCTCTTATACTTTCCAGGTTGGATTATTGTAATGCCCTTTTTGTTAGCTTACAGAAGGGTCTTCTTGCCAGGCTTCAGATTCTTCAGAACACAGTGGCCTGATTACGGTTAAAGATTTCCAGGCAGCAGTCTGTCGAAGAAGCTCTCTTTTCTCCTCATTGGCTTCCCATGAAGAAAAGGATCGATTTCAAAGCCTTATGTATTGCCTTCAGGGTCCTACATAATGCCGGACTGGAATATCTTAAACACCAGATCTGTTGGTATACCCCACAAAGAAATCTTCGCTCTTCCAAGGCCAACTTGGTTAGGGTTCCAAGCTTTCGACTTTCAGCTTTCTAGGTGGGGTGGTAGGAGCTTTAGCTCCTCCACTTCCAAACTATGGAGCACCCCACCTTCTCATCTGAAGAACTCGCCTGATGTGCTTTCATTTACAAAAACCCTCAAAACATGGCTTTTTACTCTTTAAATACGGTTTGCTCACAGATTCAGGTCTTTTTCTTGGTTCATCTACCTTCTCATAATCTTTCTGCTCTCTAGTTGGTAGTGCCTAGACGCCTTCCCGCATTAGCTTTCGCTTTATAAATATCAAATCAAGTTAGTGGCACGTGTAATCCAATCCACACATTCAGCCTTTTTTTTTTTTTAAATAGCAAAGAGTGTGCATGCGCCAACATTTATTTAAAAATAAACATTAGCTAGACTGGAACAATGCTTAGCAATATGGCCTTGGCCTACATTTGCTTGTAGAGAATATGTAGGTCTTGTTTTAAATGCAAGGGCCTATATTTTCTGTCTGCTGTCTATCTAATCTAGTAGTGTCAACCTTTCTTGGATATTCAAAGGAGTCACATTATGTACAATGATTCCAATTGGAATAATGTGCATACGCCCTTGTTGCTCCGCAGAAGTTGCATGAATCCAACAGCACTAAATTGAACACCCCCTGATTTAATCCCAATCTACCTAATCCTGATGTTTCAAATAGTAATTTGTTATCCTGACCTATTTTATTCCAACAATTTTTATCATAATCTATTCTGTCCTATTGCAATTAAGGCTCTCAGGTTTCCATTTTTACTGATTTTTACAGAAAATGCAGATAGAAAACTATATATTTTCCCCATCTGTTTTTATTTTTCAAATCGGAAAACATGTTATTTTTGATTGATTGTCAAACCTGACAGAAATTTCTTCTAGACCAGTGGCTCAAATAAACAAGTCAGAGAGTTATGAAAATTGAGAAAGTTCGCTTAGGGAGCTTAAATAGCTGCAGATGTGTACACATGTGTATACTGCTACATGCATATTTTGATGTGTGTGTGTAAGGATCCATCACATGTGGGTTTTTATAGCATTACAACCCATTAGATATTCACGTATTAGTGTACCTTTATTGGTTAAATCTATGCAGAAATATACTGTAGGAAAGTGGAGTATTATGTTGTGTCGGGCTTAGACCTCCCCATGTAATACTATCACAATACCCCAAAGATGGTCCTTGGAAACACACTAATAAATCCTTAGCTCAGTCCTGGTAGTGTGGCAAATAGTAGTCAGGCTTAACTAGAGAAACATGTGTTAAGCATTTCTGAGTACCAACATGAACAATAAGTAATTGACACAACTTGAGAGAAATCCAACACCAATTTATAAAAAGAAAGTGTATTGTTATCTTAATTTATACCCCAAAATGAATGGACTTGCAGAGTTATAGATTTTAGAGGTAATAGAAAATCAATGCAAAATAATACAGTGAAAATTTAACATTGCTGTCAATGGGAAAAACCACTACTGACAATCGGTCACTTGCAGGTCGAGTTGCGTTGTACCCTTGCAGGGTAAAGGTGATGTGGGTCCCATGACCAAGCCACGACGGGCAGTTCACTTTTACCTGGCTCGAGAGCCCGGTCGCAGAGTTGTCCTGGCTGTCCTTGGTGCTGAATGGGAGGCGCAGGATAGCTGCTATTACCGATGAAACTGTGCTGCAGGGGAAAAGAATGCAACACAACAACAACGGCGTGGTGGCTGACGTCAGTCGAAGGTCGGACGAAATTCCCTGTTAATGCAGTGTTGCGTAAAGGGGTCTATTACCAGACTGGTGACCATCAAGCCTTGGCTGCGGTAAATGGTGCAAAAAGTAACTTCGACTTCTGGTGGTCCTGGGGTACATGGTAGCTGCCTCTAACTTTGTGGAAGGCAGGACTCCAATCCCTACAGTGCACTAGACCATCTGGATTTGGGTGATCCCTAGGAGGGCCCAGTGGGCAGCAATTCTTTGGATCCAGAGCGTTGTTTTAACTGCAGTTTGCGGGGACTAGTGTCACTAGTCCAGGGGAGTCTGAGGGTGCTTTAGGCTTCCACATGGGCCCCTCTGTCAGGGAGTGCCAAGTTTTAGCCAAGGATGAGGCTCGATCACGCAGTTCTAGGTCTGTTGCCACAGGGTAAAAGTATCCCTCTTTTGCTTTGGTGATGTGGGCAAAGTCATGTTGTTGTCAATACGGTTCTCTTCTTGGTCCTTCCTTCATGCAAGTTGTTCAGAGCTGAGGTTCTGGTGTCAGGGGGGTCCCTTAAATCATAGATTTAGGGGAGTTAGGGGTGTGAGAGCTAGTAGCCAATGGGCAGCTAGTCTGCCCCAGAGGTGGCCACAACCGGGGGTGTGGGTCACCTTGTCTACCCAAAACCCTCTATTCTGCCTCTCATAAAAGTGGCAGAAATCTAATTTTCATATAAAGACCAGGCTGTTCACCCTGGAAGTGTGGGTAGCCTTCTGGGGGTGTACACTACCCTGCATAGCCAATTTCCCACCTGCCCGAGTGCAACTGTGCCTGGGGCAAGGGGTGGGCTGTTTCCGCCACTGGGAGTCAGCTCTGATGCATATTAGAGGCTGTGCAGCCTTTTGAAGCTCACCGCCTTGATGTGCCACTTCACTAGCCTGCTTGGGAGGAGGAAGTTAAGACCTCCTTCCTGCCCAAGCCTTTGTGCTTGACACCTGGCAGTGATCACACAGCCTGGCGGGAGATCAGAATCCTGTCTTGGCGGCAGCAGGTGCGGGAAACATGTGCTGGCCAGCCAGAGCACACTGGAACTGGGGGAACTAGGTTGGCAATCTCTGAGGTAGCCACCTAAGTGCATGACACATCACCCAGGACACAAAATTGTTGTCAGGGGTGAGAAGGCATGTTGTTTGATACCAAACATGACATATTTTGGCGGTACCGAAATGAAGCTGCCACTCTCGAGCATGGACACTTTGCAGCACATTTTATCCTATGGACTACTACCACATATAATGGTTTCCAGTGGGGAATGCCACTATTAGGACATATATGCTTGCACTTATATGACCTTGCCTTAAATATATTACACCCTGCCTTCTAGGCTGCGGAGGCCTTTATTAGGGGTGTCTGACATAAATTAAAATTAGAGTAGTGAATGTGTCCCACATGGTAAAGGCACAGTCGAGTTCAAGCAGTTTGCACTGCTCCTGCAGTGTGCAATGGCATGCCTGCTGTCCATTTTTTGCTTGGGTCACTCAGGGTGGAATAAAACTGTGCAGCAGCCCTGGGGACCCCTTCGCCACCTATGCTCTTGATACCATACTAAGGTCTTATAAGGGGGTAAAATCTTTGCCAAATTGGGATTACCAAGTCAAACATAACAGTTTTGGGAGAGAGCACAGGCACTGGGGTCTGGGCAGCAGACTCCAGTGCACTATCAGAGTCATAAACATGGATCAAAATGTGGGGGGCTGACCATACAAAAAAGGGCACTTTACTACATATACCATTTGCAACTTTGTTTTTTTTCATAACCTCCAAATAAACAAATATAAACACAGATAACATGAGCAGAAAATAATTTATGTATAAATACAGACTGAAAAGCCCCACGATAACATAAAACCTGGAGCCATTATTGACCTCCATCTTATCCAGATATACTTAGCACAGGAAACTCTTGCACAACCTATTGTGGAGAAGGTCTTGATTGTTGTATCATAGACTGAGGTACATAAACCCTCCCTAGGCTGTTATTGGCATTAAGTATGCCTTTGTTTGACCAAGTCTTTTGAACTTGCTGAAAAGGCATTTAAAGCTGCTAGATACAATACTTGGGGGCAGATTTTCAAAGAGTTTGCGCTTGAAGGTAACATTAGCAGCACGCTCGCTACTGTTGTGTAAAGCGTCTGGTAAAGGGCTTTTAAACTGTTTTATTCGTCACTTGTTCTCTTTTAAAAATCATAAAGAAACCTTATATCGCCTCTGCTCACCACGCTGTTTGTGCTCCCCTGCGTGTTCCCCGGTCCACCGCTGATGCTTCAGTTTGAGTGGAGGGATAGATCGCAAGATCCGGAAGTGTTCCCCTCACACTTCCGGTGACAACGGAGGTCAGCAGTCTAGCAGCTGACCTACCGCACCATAAAACTCGCATGCCATCGCAGCACGCAGTGGATTCAATTTTCATCTGAAGGTAACATTAGCAGCACGCTTGCTACTGTCGTGTAAAGCGCCTGGTAAAGGGCTTTTAAACTGTTTTATTCCTCACTTGTTCTCTTTTAAAAATCATAAAGAAACCTTATATCGCCTCTGCTCACCACGCTGTTTGTGCTCCCCTGCGTGTTCCCCGGTCCACCGCTGATGCTTCAGTTTGAGTGGAGGGATAGATCGCAAGATCCGGAAGTGTTCCCCTCACACTTCCGGTGACAACGGAGGTCAGCAGTCTAGCAGCTGACCTACCGCACCATAAAACCCACATGCCTTTCTTAACGCGCAGCGGACGCGCCTGTACCGTGCCTAGTGCCATACCCCCTGGCCCTCCAATACCAATATCAGGCAAAAAGGTTTTAACCTACACAAACTCCCAGCTTATGGATCTCAACCATACCACTAATACCCACCACTGCCCCCAATTCAGCCTGAAATCATTTTTCAACAATACACCCACATGTTGCCCTAATTGTCTGTTTAAGTTGGTCCTACCCACTTTACCCTCTCCCTTGAATTCGCATCTCCATCCTTCAGACCCTGTACTTATTCACTCCGCCCTCATTAATGCTCGTTCCCTCCCTAAGCATAAAATTGAAATTTCCGAACTATTATCTAACCATTATCTAGACCTCCTATTTATAACAGAATCATGGGGTGATCCTTCATCTGGACCCGACTTCTGCATTGCCACTCCCAATGGTTACTACGTACTCAGACAGGATAGACCTATCAAAAAAGGAGGAGGTTTAGCGATTATTTACCGGGACACATTTTCAGTTAAAATAGAGACAATCGATTCACCGGTCTGCGAAGCACTGACCTTTTCCATTACGCTTTCAAACACCCAATCGTTTAAAGGTACCCTCCTTTATCGCCCACCTGGCCCCCGAGCTGCTTTTCTAACAGCTCTGGGTAGCCTGATAGAACCAGTGGCAGGAGCTACCGATTACACCATACTGGGAGACTTCAATTTTTATTTGGAATCCCTTGATGATAAGGACTCAATCTCCCTCACATCAGACCTACAGGCAGCCGGCCTACAACAGTTAGTGACTGGACCCACTCATCTAGCAGGTCACACACTTGATGGTCTCTTTACTAATAATTGCCACATCTCCCCCTCCACTGTCATTCCCCTGACCTGGACAGACCATTTTGCAGTTATGTTTACTATCCAGATTAGGAAAACTAACCTCCCGCACTCCATCTCCTGCTCTCCCAAGCAATTTCGAGCGTGGAGGAACATTGACACCCATCTCCTAAAAACTACCCTCTCTTCCACTCAATATGAATCCACTCTAGACCCCGATCTAGCCTCCAATAATTACTCACTCTGGCTACAGAATGCCTTCACGACTCTGGTACCATTGAAAAATGTCTCTACCAACCGAAGTGCTCCCTCCGCCCCTTGGTTCTCAGAGACGCTCAGACTCGAGAAGCAACACTGTAGGAACTTAGAAAGACGTTGGCGTAGGCACTATGATAACAATGATAAGACCCGCTATAAGGACGCGATAGCTAAATATAAACGTCTCATCATCTCGGAGAAAAGTAAATTTTACCTGTTGCAAATAGAATCGGCCCAAGACTCCACCAAACAGTTATTTCAGGTGGTAACCAAACTATCTAGTCCACCTATCAGTTCACCCATAAATGCTTCTCAAACTCTTTGCAATTCCCTTGCCAACTTTTTTGAAGACAAGGTCAATGAAATTTACTCAAATTTTTCAATCCAGGCCAATTCTGATCATTCTAGCTGCAAAATCCTCACCAACGCCCCGGCCACTGTGTTCCCTGAATTCAGCCAGGTCTCAACTGAGCAGATAACAGAGCTAATTCTCTCCATTAAATCTGGATCTCCCCTTGACCCATGTCCCCCTTCCATCCTAAAACTTATCCTGGACTCGATAGCCCCCATTCTCACTAACATCTGTAACTCAATGTTCCGTACAGGCTCTTACCCCTCAATTTGGAAAAAGGCTATTATCAAACCCTTACTGAAGAAATCCAATCTTGATCCAGCAGAATCTAAAAACTACAGACCTATCGCATGCCTCCCATTTCCATCAAAAAATTATGAACATTCAATTATCACATTTTATCGACCACAATAATTTTCTTGATGACACCCAATTTGGATTTAGGAAGAGCCATGGAACCGAGACGGCCCTTATTAAGGCTTCTGATGAAATCAGGATGATTCTAGACCAGGGCGGCGCGGCAGTCCTGATACTATTGGATCTGTCAGCTGCCTTTGACACGGTCGATCATGCTATCCTGATCGACCGTGTCTCCACCATCGGTATTCATCATCTGGCTAAAGCCCTTTTAACCTCCTTCCTCTCCAATCGTACTCACTCAGTTAAACTTGGCGACTTCTATTCCCCTGTATTCACTCCTCCCTGTGGGGTGCCCCAAGGATCCTCCCTAAGTCCGACCTTATTTAACATCTATGTGTCGGACTTGGCCAGGGTCATCAAAGCACACGGGATGAGACTAACTTCTTACGCCGACGACACCCAATTGGTGCTGGCAGTACATAACGATGGAGAAACGGTTGCTGCTAGTTTCCGAGAGGGAATGCTAGCCATCAGCTCCTGGATGGCAAGCAACTGTTTAAAGCTTAACTCCGATAAAACGGAAGTAATGATCTTCAGCAACCTAGCCCCGGGCTGGTCCCCCACCTGGTGGCCAATCGATCTGGGACCCCCTCCTCGACCTGTCATTAAGGTCAGGAATTTGGGTGTAATGTTTGACGACAAGCTATCTTTCATCCATCATGCGAACGCGGTCGTCTCCTCGTCTTTTTACACCCTTAAAATGATAAGGAAACTTCTACCATTCCTCCCCCCTAGCGCCGGTAAGACTCTCATGTGCACATTAGTGATGTCTAAGGTTGACTATTGCAATGGACTTTTCTTAAATGCCCAGGAGAAAGTCCTCAATAAACTGCAATTAGTTCAGAACTCAGCTGCCAGAATTCTGTCTGGCTCCTCCAAGTTTAAATCAATCTCTAGAGTCATACGGCAGCTTCATTGGCTGCCTATCAGAAGTCGAACTAAATTTAAAGCATTGTGCATTGCATATAAAGCAATTAACAAGACTGGACCCGAGTTCTTACAAAAAGAACTTAGTCCATACAACCCACTTAGATCCTTGCGTTTCGCCTCAGCCCACCTTCTGACTATCCCTCGCACGAAGAAAACATCTTGGGGAGACAAACGTTTCACAGTTGCCACGGCGAGACTGTGGAACACTCTCCCCCTCCACATCAAAATTAGTCCCACCCTTTTGACATTTAGGAAACAAGTGAAAACCTGGCTCTTCAACCAGTAGTCATCCAACTTAGCTGCTTCCTTCGATTCCGCAGCGCCGAGACACCCCTGGGTATTTGCGCGCTTTATAAATTGCATAAATAAATAAATAAATGATGCAAAGCGACGCAAAACCTCGCACACATTTTCAGATAGGCGCAAGTCAGTTTTTGCACCATATTTTAAAGTTAGTGTGACGCCCAAACGGTTTTGCGTCTCTCTGCGCCAAAGTCGATTTAATGTATACAGAGTGGGTGTGTCAGGGCGTTACCCGTGCAAAAAGCTCCAAAACCCTGGAGGCACAGGTATTTACAAGAGTCACGCAAAGTGACACGAAGCTGCACAAAAAAGATTAGTGCGGGAAAAATAGCGCAGGTACAAAACGAGCACAAAAAGAGCTGGAGCCATTTACTGGGAGATCTACCAGCAGAAGCACAACAAATATCTACTGGCTATGGAAACCATGGAGACTGTTATTGTCCATCACCATCAGCGGATAGTTGTGTTGGCGAAAAAGAAAACACAGCGGAAGGAAAGAATCTACAAGCAGAGAATATCACTCATCCACATGGAGATACTGGTAGTTGGATCCTCTTCTGACTGCTGCATTACAGGAATGGGTTGTGTGGGAAGGTTCTCTGACATTTTTTGTGTTTGGACTTCCACCAAAATACGTCGCATCCTTTTGCAGTGTTTTGCGTGTTTTTTTTAAGGACGTTCATGACGCACATACGTTTTGCGCTGCGACGCGAGACTATTTTTGCGCATGCGCTAGTTCGCGATGCCTCGCATTGTAAATATGACGCAGAGTTATTTAGTTTCACGCACGCAGTGCAGCGCTAAGGTTTTTTGGCGCAGCGCAAATTCTACTCGACTTTTGAAAATCTGTCCCTCGGTGCCCTTGGTAGTGTTGGTGATGGTGAAAGGGAGTTGGAAGGAAAAAAACCCTAGGAACAGCAAGGTCAACAGGGACAGTGGACATGTCTTTAGGCACCAACAGCAAGTCTCGATGTTCCAAACTTATGCCACAGAAGTACTATTATATTTATTTCTCAACTCTCAGGAAAGTGGAAATCAATATATCAGTGTGATGAGGGTGGTGACAAGTTCAAACAGATCCGAGGTCATTCTAGTGAGCCCAGTGATGTGTGTACTGGTATTTTGTGTTTTAGATGGTTGTTTGGTGTTTGCCAAGCTGTTTGGAGTAGCTAAGACATAATTGAGTGCACAATTGTAGGCATGGAGTCTTTGATTATCTGGTTGAGCAGTTTGTTTGTAGGGGTCTTTTTTTGCCAGCCTCTTTTGGTTTGTTTCCTTTCCTGAGAGGGCGGGAATACCTTTGTTAATTGGAAATGTAATTTGTTTATTTTGGGAATGTGTCTGTGAAATGTTTTGTTTGATTTTTGTTTTGGAAGAAGTTCACAGGATGTTGTATATTGAGTTCAGGCTGGCTACGAAACAGGGCTGCCACTCCCTGAACTTGTTCATGTTATGTCTTCTTTTGGTGATTCTTGGATGGAGATTAGGGCGCTGAGGGGGTACATACGTTTTATGTGCTGATTCCATTTGCCCTACGTGCACAAGACTATATTTGTACACCAAAGCAGTATCTCTGTAATATTCATAGCAGAGAAAAACCTGTGTGCTCTGCACTTATCAAATATTTGCATCAGAGCAATAAATTGATTTGCACTCAGCAGCAGCCCCTCCATTAGGGCGGAGGAGCGCTGCCTCCCCTGCCACTACCCACAAATAAAATGATAATAAAATGGGTTTCTAACCTGTTTTATTTTAATCCCCTGGACCCGCCCCAGGACTCGGACGAGTCTTGGGGACGGGTCCAGGGGGATGACACTGTTGTGGGGGAGTGGTAGTGCACTCCGTTCTCCCTTCACTGCGCATGAGGTGCTTGGCCGGCCGTTTCAGGCTGGCCAAACATCTCATGCGCAGTGAAGCTTTCTCCAGCCCCAGCTACGTTGCTGTGGCTGGAGAAAGCAGACGCAGGCTCCCAGTCTGCCTGGGAGCTCAAAGTCATAGCGCTCAGGCCAAACCTGAGCCTGCTTTCCTGCAGCGTCATGATTGGCGGCAGTGCAGTCTGTAATCAGGAAGAGCATGATGGAGCGGACGGTGGAAGCGGCGGTGATCAGGTAAGTTTATTTTTATTTTTTTTATGTTTTTATTTTGTCCACATTCTATAGACAACAATCCAGACGTCCCTGCTGCAGGTCCTCTTGCTTCACCTGGAAATAAGAATGCAGAAATTCAACATTAGTTAATGCCAGGATTTTAAGCAACGTGATTGGCCAAGCCAGTTCCAGCATTCCATAGAAGATTCTAATTGTCAGTTTGGAAACTAGTAATGAATGTCAGTAGGCATTCTAGATTCAATTAATGTGTTTTATCAGGATGTATGGAAACTGACAATGTTTATGACTGCTCATTATAGAAAATAATTCCCAAAACACCTAGGTTCTAGCCAAATCTTAAATATAAAGAGGTACTATTGAGGCATGCCGACATCATTGAGTATTGCTTAACAACCTCCTATTAATTAATCTGTAGCATATAGCACTTATAGAATGCCAGCATCTTAAGGTGTGCAGGTGCTGTTTGCATGTTTCCTGGATCACTCATATCTGAAATTCAGGGGGATATGTACAATGAAGTGGCGGAGGGTGTCATTAGCCTCCTTGGCTTAAAGACACGCTCCGTCACTTCGGAAGCGCAAGGCTGCACCATATTTACAAGAATGTGGTGCAGTCTTGTGTTTCCCCCTGCGATGGCGCTAAGTTAAACAACTTGGCGCCAACGCAGGCACCCTTGCACCAGAGTGCAAGGGTGCCTGCGTGTAGGGGAGGATTGTTTGTGTAGGAAGGTGTCCCTTCCTGCACATAAACAATCCTAAAATGCAATTCTGTCACTCATGTGTACTGCTTTATGCAGCACACATAAGTGTCAGAATTGCATTTTTTTTAAAGGTTTGTTCATGTACAGGAAGGGACACCTTCCTGTACATAAACAAACCATGGCATTTTGCTTTTTCCATGTGTGCTGCACAAGGCAGCACACATGGAAAAAGCAAAAACGAGGAGAAATTATGCATTTCTCCTCGTTTCACCAACTTAAGACCAGGGTTATCTGCTCTTAATTTTGGCGCTGCCTCCTATGTACACCACCCTTGTACATAGGAGGCAGCGTCAAATACAATGGGTGTTGCGGTGGAACGACCACCGCAACACCCACTGCACGCCCCTTTCACGCTAACCATAGCGTGAAAGGGTGCCTTATGTACAAGGCAGCGTTAAGCCACGTTAAGTGGCTTAATGCTGCCTTGTACATAAGGCAAGGCCCCTATCGCCACGGGAACGTCACAAAAAGTGACGTTCCCTTGGCGATAGGGGCATGTACATATGCCCCACAGTGTTTGGAAATTCCTCCTGAGGCATACAAAGTCCCATACTATTTTGATTTTCTTTGGAAGATTGTCCAATAATCTTGCACCTTCCACCTGCAGCATTTTCCCACCAAGTGTACTTCCTCGGACCCTTATAATAACAAACTACTTTTCTCATTCAGATGTAGTCTCTAAGCCCACAACTCCAGAGCTACTCCCTTATACATTCTTTTGGAGCCCATGATCAATGGCCATTATTTTATTGGTTATACTACTGAATATCGACACCAGCAACATTCTATCCTCTTATCTTAAGTGCCATAGTATATAATGCACTTTTAATAAGACAGATGGGATAGCCATCAAATTGGTGATATAGTAATCCATCATACAAACCCTAAATCAAGCCCCACATTATATAGTCATGTATTTGAGACTCATAGCCGATCCCTCAGTTGAATCTTTCAGATGTCAATAAGAAATGTTGACATGTGGATGAGCAGAAGTTTAACAATTCAACATGAATGAATTTTCTAACCAAGTCACTAAAACTCACTTCATTCTGTTAGCGCCTGATGCAGCGGAAGCGGTGGGGGATTTTTATCACCTTACGTCCCACACCAAACTTTATAAAACTATCGGAAACGTAACTCTAATGACGGGCCCATAAGTCATTATCACACAGTTAGCTGTAACACAGGTCCTCCGATGGATCTTTGGTAGAGCTAAAAGGGACCAAGTAATGAAAGTCGGAATGCTATTACCCCATGAGGACCTACTATGAAGAAATAGGCTAAACATCAATAATCATCAATACCATGTCAAATAACTCAATAACTCATGAATAAAGGCAAACTCTAATTCGTATCTTAATTCTTCTTGTTATTTCATAATATGAATGGTCAAACACAAGTACCTAGATTAGAATGTTATCTCTCAGATTCAATATTACAGGATAAATTCACAATAAGAAACAACTCATTTCAAAATACATTAATATAAAGGTATAGAGGAGTGAGAGGGGAGAGAAAAATGATTGCAAAGACAAAATCTGCAAGATCATCAGTTTCTCATACGAACCTAGCAATACAATGCACAGTGTGCATTTAATTTGGAAAGCTAACCCCTCGGCCGAAAAGGTACAGCACAAGCAGCATCACCAGCCGATGATGTGCAAAGTCAATAGGAAACTCTTTTAAGATTGCAGGATTCACGCCAGCCAGAGAAATAGAATCAGCTTGGCATTCAGTATATCAACGAACGCAGGGAAAGGTCACCGATCTTGTGAACGAGCCGATGAACATTTTCTCACAGTAGTTCTTATAGTACATCACACTCTTATCTCCATTAAATGTTTCATTTTCTCTCTTCTCCTTATTGGTCATTTCACATGAGGAGACAGTCTTCCGAGTTCTACTTCTCAAATATTTCTAAACGACTATTGTCTAAACTTTATTACATCAACTTCCGAGGAAGGAAAGGAAGTCCTTGATACATAAGTATATCATTGTTGAAACAATTATACTAGAGCATCCTCTTCTCTCGCTTAAACAGGAAAAACCTTAAGAGCTCAGTCAGAAATAAACTAATATCTGCATTCTAAGGAAACATTTGAAACTTTTTGAAGGACAGGAGCACATAAGCACATCCTCTAACATTTACTGAGGCCTACATTATTTAGCAAAAGGGAAAATTATTTCTTTCATGAAGAATAGAAGCTTTTCTTCTGTGTTTGTCATGTCTCTGCATTTTAGGAGACACAAATCATTTTCAATTAAACAGACAAGATTGTTCTTCATTTATTCATTAAATACTAATCACCTACATTTCTCAACTAACATTGTATATTTTTTTACGTTCATTTTATTACTCAGGAAAACATTTGTCGATTTTTCCTTTACACATTTTCACGTTATACACTATGTTTTCACGTGTCACTAATCTATCTCATTAGTTTATGTTAATTCACACTTTTGGGCGGATTTCATTTAGCAGATTTTATTTACAAAAATCATGCTCCATCAATCCCTCAGCTGATGGTATCACAAACCATCACAATATCTTTTATCAGATTACCATCTGAGAATAACCTTTCAGAATGTAGATGTCATAGTTTTCATCTGGTTCAGCCTAACACCTTCAATATCTTTCATAACATCATAATAAGCACCTTTTCGCTCTTCCATTTCTATTTCTTCTCTCTTCCTTTTTCTTGCCCTTCGTTTTACATCTTTTGTTTTATTTTTGCAACATTTATAAAGCAACATTACCATTAGTACGCCAGTAGCAAAGCAACTATTGGAGTCAGTATCCTCCCTAATAAGCTATTAGAAAATGTTAAAAACGGGGGCGTGGCAAGGCGCCTGGCGAGTATGGCGGCGTCTCTGTGAGGCTCCCGTAACCGGTGCGGTGGAATCGCGCCTAGAAAGCACATAGCGCGAAGCCGACCGGAAAAATGCTCGTCTGAAGAGACGCTCGTTTCAACGGAATCCTGTCCGACTCTTTACTCTTCAACTAAGTGCCATATCTCCAAGGTAAATGTTCAACTACGAGGCAGTTCAGTCGCGGCCACCATTTTGAGCTGCGCCGCGGAAGTCTGTCTCCTTTTTCAAGCGGCAGTATTGTTGTTTTTTTTCTTTATTTCTTTCTGCCCGAATGCCTTAATCCGTGGCAGCATATTTGGGACTTAATCTGACGGTTTTGAATGCGGAGGAATGCCCCATTTTCACCTCGTTGTTGCGTGCACTCTGAGGAGATGTAAATGTAGCTGCCATTTTGTAGAACTTCAGTGCTTGCATGATAATGGACTCTTGAGTTTCAGTTTGGGATGCACTCGTTTCCATCTTTTACATGCAAAGCCTTCTATATAACGTTTATCCAGCATCTTTACCTATATGTTTTCTGAGGTCAAAGAAAAGGACTAATTTGAAATATATCTCCTTTTGCTGCAGATGAGGCCATAATAGATATAGATGTCAGTTGCTTTTGAATATTTTGCGGAGCGCTTGACAATTTAACAGTATTGCTGGCTGCAGAATCTTTGCTTCACCTGCTTTTCCTCAGGGTTAACTGACTTTGTCTGGCTATTCGGTCTCCTTACTCTGCATGTCTGATATGTAAATGGGCAGGACGAAAGGATCTCTATGCGCCACATCTAAACCGAAACGTTCCTTTATTAAAAATTCAAAACTTTTCTCAGAATTATCTAAACTAGAAGATTCAGGTCTGCACGTGTCAGAGGACAATAATACAACAATGGATTCCGCACTAGCAATGCCAGGAAAGTCTAATGTAAAACGCCTGAAGAAAGACCCCCCCTCGCCACCCAAACCGTCTTCCCCAGTCTCACTGGAACTGTTACTGCAGGAGATTAGAGCTCTCAGACCTTTTGTCGAGGAGACCAATTCTAAATTACAAGCTCTTTCAGACAATTGGTCTCAACTTGATAACAGACTCACGGCTGTTGAACAAAATGTTTCCTCCCTCACCGACACTACCAAGAGTGTCTCACTCTTGCAGTCCCAGGTTGTATCACTTCAAAAGCAGGTTGAGGAGCTGGAAAATCGCAATGGGAGGAACAACGTACGCATTTACGGGCTGGCGGAGGGGACGGAGGGTGCAGACCCTATCGGCTTCTTTAAATCCTTCCTTCCCAAGATACCTCACTTACCAGAGGATACCCTACTGAATATACAACGTGCTCACAGACTTGGCCGAGTTTCCACCAATACTTCCTCTCCCCAACGTCCAAGAGGAGTTATCCTATAATTTCTTGAATACACAGATTTACTAAAAGTACTGTCGGCTGCTAAAGCCATCCAGCGGATCTCTTGGTCTGGCTCCACACTGTTTTTTGCACAGGACTATTCTAGGGCTACAACAGCCAGACGCAAAGCTTTCCTTAATATGAGACCTGACCTTCGTTCCATGGGGGCTAGATATGGTCTGTACCACCCATGTCTATTTAAAGTCACTTACAACAATAAAACGACTTCATATGAGGATCCTTTACGTCTACAAAGTTTTATTAACTCTCACAACACGACGCATATGGATTCTTCAGGACCTTCTTCCTCTCATGTTACCTGACTTGCTTGAATTCTATATTTGAGGGATTAATACACCTGTAATTGCTAGTTTATTGATGTTAGTCGTATTTATACGCTGTTAGCTCACCTATACTAATCTTTTAGTCTATTATTGTTCACACTAATTTTAGCCCATGTTATCTGATCTCCTTATTATTGACTCCTTATTTACTTTACAACTTGCTGGTTAATAAGTTATTCTTCGCCTTTTGCAGTTATGTTTACGTTACGGCGTGATGTCCCCCCCGGTCCGGTTCAGCCATCCCTAGACGGTTCGTCTGCTCCATGTGGTTCCTCCCACCCCCGCATCCTTGTTTCGTTTATGTAGGTATGTTATTTGTATTGTCTTTTGTTTTGTGTTTAGTTCTATATTTCATTATTTCTTTTTCTCATGTTGTCTTTACTTTCTCTATTTTTCTCTTCATCCCTACTTTCATACTTTTATCTAATGTCAGATATCTAATCCGTTCTCTTTCGGCCCTTTTATTATCTGCACTTTGTCTATTTTCCATGGTTCTACTTTACCGGAGTTCCATTTTTGGCATCTGTCATCTTCTTTGGCTCAGGTTTAAATTGCTCATTCACTTCTCTCTTCTCGTTTTTCATACTCCTTTTTCCCGCCTCATTGAATTGGACTATCATTTCATCCTGTTATTTCTATTCTTTTTTAATATTTCATGTCACTGAAATTAGTTTCATGGAACATTAGGGGATTAAATTCTCCTATAAAGAGACAGAGGGTTTTAACGCACCTGGCCAAATTAGGCGCTGATATTGTCTTTCTACAAGAAGCACACCTCACGGATACTGAATCTTTGAAATTAAAAAGAGGCTGGGTGGGGGAAGTTTACTTTTCTCCAGGTGATGGCAAACGAAATGGAGTTGTGATATTGTGCCGCAAATCTCTTCGAATTACACTCTTATCGCAGGAGTCAGATGTTGATGGCAGTTGGCTCATTGTTAAATTGTCACTAAGAGGTGTTCCAGTTTCTTTTCTTAATGTCTATGCCCCTACTGGCGGAGATGCCTCTTTCTGGCCCGTATTAGCTAAGCAACTCTCTCATTGCATTGAGGATAATTTTATACTGGCTGGAGACTGTAATCAGGTGTTCGACCCATTTATAGACAGAAACTCTAAAGTGCCTTTTGTTCCCAATAAACCACACCAGTCTTTCATTCATACTATTACTCAGCATAAATTGCTTGATGCCTGGCGCCTCTGCAACCCGACTACCAGAGAATACTCCTTTTACTCCCCAGTCCACCAAACTCAATCAAGAATTGATTATGTATTCATCTCCCATAATATTTCGCAGACCCTCACACATGCAGAAATTGGTCCTATTCTTTTATCGGACCATTCACCCGTTTCAATTGGCTTCGATATAATAACTCGCTTCTCTTAGATCCAAAGTTCACTGCATCCTTCACTTCCTTCTTTAATGATTACTTTGAGAGGAACCATACAGAGTCCTTACCACTCTCGACTATTTGGGATGCTTTCAAAGCTTCAGCAAGAGACTTTATCATTGGCTTTGTTGCAAAGAAACGAAAAATTGCACGTAAAATTACCAAGGATCTCCTCCAAGACATTAAGAAACTGGAACACTCATATTATGTATCTCACTCGGAAGAATGTTTAACGGCCCTTATAAATGCTAAACTGCAATTTAATAAGAAGTCAACAGAGGATGCCTCACTTTACTTGTTAAAATCTAGTGCAAAATGTTACGGTGGTAAAAACAAAGCTGGGAAAATTTTAGCCAACTACTTAAAGATTCGACACAACAAATTAAACATTGAATCTGTATATAACGAACATTCTGTCTTAAAATTTAAAGACGCTGAAATCCTGAATGAATTCTCTCTTTTCTACAAGTCTTTCTATACATCAGAAACCCAACCTACGGAGCACTCATTATCACAGTTCTTCTCAAGCATCCAACAGATCCCTCCGGATCTATCTCCCTTAGAATCAGATCTCAATCAGCAAGAACTCCTAAAAGCTCTTCAAAACCTTAAAAAAGACAAAGCACCTGGCCAGGATGGTTTTACGGTTGAATTTTATCTCCACTTTTCTAAACTTTTAATACCCAAATTACACTCTCTTATAAATTTTTTTTGTTCCTCAAATAGTTCCTCTGGCTCTTTTTCGGAAGCACATATTTGTCTTATTCCCAAAGAAGGTAAAGATTCTCAGTATTGCAAAAATTACAGGCCTATTTCACTGGTCAATATTGACTACAAACTTTTTTCTAAAGCTTTAGCCATACGTCTAGATTCTCACCTACCAAATTTGTTAGGAAAAGAACAATCCGGCTTTGTTAAGGGACGATTTATAACAGATAATACACGGCTTTTCTTTGATGTTTTATCTAAGTCCTCACACCTTAATCACGCTCTAGCAGCAATTGCGTTGGATGCCGAAAAGGCTTTCGATAGAGTCGAGTGGAAATATCTTTTTTACACTCTTAAATGGTTTGGCTTTGGCCCAAATTTTATAACTTTATTATCTCTCCTCTACTCTAACCCTCGTGCCGCAGTATGCGCTAATGGCTTAATCTCCCCGTTTTTTAACTTAGGCAGAGGAGTGCGTCAAGGCTGCCCTCTTTCTCCCTTCCTATTCAACTTGGCCCTAGAACCATTTTTATCTAAACTACGTCAAAATCCAAGCATACACGGTTTTCGAACATCAAATGTCGATATCAAACTTGCAGCTTATGCCGATGATATTTTGCTCTTCATGTCGAGACCAGAAGACTCAATTCCGGCTTTTTTAGCAGAAGTGAAGTCTTATTCTCTCATGTCCGGGTACAAATTGAATAATGATAAATGTGAAATTCTGCCCTTAACAAAATATACTTTTAGTTCAGAATTTCTTGCCTCCAAATTTAAGTGGAGTCCAAATCATATTAAATATTTAGGTTTACACTTTACATCCTCAATTTCAGACACGGTGGTATTATGCATGGATAAATGTATTCAAAAGATTTCAGAACTAACCTCTAAATGGCATCCCTTTTATTTGTCTTGGTGGGGTCGCTTAGACACTATAAAGATGATGTTATCGCCCATAGTTCTATACACTATTTCTAACATCCCAGTCCCAATCTCCACTAAACTATTTAAGAAAATCAATTCCATTTTATCCTCCTTCTTGTGGAGTAATAGGAAACCTCGAATGTCTATACCAAAATTAATACGCCCTAAAATAGAAGGTGGAGTGAATTTTCCCGATTTCCAGGCTTATCAGAAAGCTTTCCTTTTGCGTCAAGCTTCTCTTTGGTTGCTTGACTCTGCAGATCATTGCCCTCTCTGGACCTTAACAGAGCGTCTTTTTTTATCTCCTTACTCATTTCGTGAATATCTTTCTTTCTCACTTAAACCACAATCCGTCTCCACTCCCATAATAAAACATACATCCAAACTACTCGACTTACCCTCTCCCTCCATTCACGTTACCACGGACTCCTTCCTAAATTCAACAATTTGGCACAACAAAAACCTGACGATCCGAAATAAACCCTTTTATTGGAGAACTTGGAGAAATAAGGGTTTAATATGGATCTATCAGTTATTTTCAGGGTCAAATCTTATGCCTTTTGCTACACTCAGCCAAGTATTTAATTTACCGGCCTCCTTTATCCACAAATACAACATACTCAAAAAAACTGTGTTGGAAACTTACACCCACCTCCTTACTACACATGATACCCCTACTAACCCAGAACCCTCTTCACAACTTCACATCTTATTAATGACCACACCCAAAGCTTCTACTATTTATAGACACTTGCATGGTATTGATATTGATAGACAGAAGACAAAAACTGAAGAAGCATGGGAAAGAGATTTCACTACATGCTGGCCAGTATCACTCTGGAAAGGCATATGGACCAAAATACGTAAATCCTCCAGGGCAGCAAATACTACGCAAACACTATTTTTTGTTTATAACAGACTCCTATTAACGCCAGCTACCTTATGCAAAAGATTTTCAACCACACCAGATACCTGTTGGACTTGTTCATCTCCCAATGCTGATCTGTTTCATATGTTATTTTCATGTTCACATGTACACACTTTCTGGAAACCAGTATGGTCTCAAATTAACTTAGTTTTTGACACTAAATTTTCTTTTATTCATGTTTTTTTAGGTAGTCTTTCTTCCATTTGGGACAATGTTCCGCTCAATGTCAAAATTGATTTATTTTTAGCGATTGCCTTTCAGCAAATTACCATTAATTGGAAAGACTTTACGAAAATCTCTTATGAGGCCTGGTGGTATACTGTTTGTCATAACCACAGGTTAGATACCGCCTTTGTGTATCCTACTTGTATGGCAACGAAGCGCTATGACTTGTGGTCACCAGTCACAATATATTGATGCTAGCGCCAAACGATGTTCTCTACTAAAACCATCTCAACAGGAAGTTCTTAAACCACCTTGATTCCCCTAAAGGTTCCAAAATCTCATTTTTGTATCCTAATGGCATTTATGTTTCACCTATCTCGCTTTTATTTGTTTCAAATTTGTATCAATAGTCCGATTCTTGTACTTTTAATGTAGTAACCTTAAAATGTACTGATGTAAGTTTAATATTGTATACTTTGCAGAGACACCCTATTTTTTTCAATAAAAATTCTTTGAACTGAAAAAAGAAAATGTTAAAAACCAGTTACCTATTGAAGAGAAACCCTTACCAAGTTTCCGCCAAGCACCATCAACCTTCAGTTCAGCTAAGTCATCATGTAAATGTGTAATGTTGCTGATCTATTTCTCCAAGTCTCTACTCTTATCAGGAATATATGTGCAACATTGTTGAATTTTCAGCATACTACAGACTCCGCCCTCTTTTGCCAATAATACATCTAGGGCAAGTCTATTTTGTAAAACCATGGTTCTCATAGCAACCATTTCAGTGTCAATCATCAAAATCCACCAGCAGTATCAGTTGATAAACGATCAACCACTGTAGATAATTTTCTAATCTTTTGTGAATTTAAAATCACCCCTACTGAAGGTATCAGTGCTCCAAATATATCTCCCACAATTTCTGCAGCACTTATTCCCCTTTTACTCCGTGTTAGTTTCTTTCCATTGGATCCATGTTTCTCATTAACATGCTAGATCTTTGGGAAGACTATTCCCATATAGCAACACCCATACCAATGTTGTGGCAACCTATAGTAGGCATTCTTACCACACACATAATAAACTACAGGAAAAACAGGATTAGTACCACCTCTCAATCCCCAACCCCCTGTAATTAGGAAGGTATGTTCATTCACTGGAGCCAATGAAATAATTATTGTATTCAGTCTTCTGCCTAAGTAAGCAAAGCTTTCCTCTATGAGGCCAATTCAGAGTCATTGCAGCATACGTCTCACTCTTTTTGTAATTTCCTTCTTTGTATGCCCAAGGAGGTTCTCTAGCTAGTTTTCTGCTCTGTAGCTTTTCTCTTAAACTCTCTACGTCTGTCTTCCACAGTATTAATAAATTCTATTTCTACACCATGTAATTTGCAAGTCAGATTATTTCGATGCGCATATACTGTTATCAATTGTTTTAGTAGTATGAAAAAACTCACCCATATACTCAGCATTCTTCGCACTATACACTATATTCATGTTCTTTCTAATAGGAACTTCTGAAAAAACTAGATCAAAATTTGAATAATAAAATGGAAACTCCTCCTTACCATAGAACAAAGTGGTTAGTACACTACACGAAATTCCATATGTTAGTGGAAGGTGATAAGTCACCCCTTCAGACACAGACGTAGGTAATTGCATGCACACGTAACAATCTCTTGCATCCATTGTATCAACCTACTCATAAAGGAGTTTAGTAAAGACATTTAATGTTAGTTCTTTAATATTAGTTTCTGGATCTTCCTTCAGATCTCTTTTAACATCTATAGTTGCATGCTCATTATTATTAGTAGAATTAACTACATTAATAAACATAAAATGTGATACTATGAATCGTAATATCAACCACCCAAACATTGTTATAAAAACAGATGCAAGACAAGCATTAGGACATTTTCGCCTAAATATGTCTTGATTCTGTTTACCAGTCTCAGTTTTAATTCTATCCATTCTACAAAAATAAAAAATAAATCAAACATTTAGTAAAAAATAAAGAACATTTTTGCTAGACTAGTTTTTAGGTTATGCACTCCACACTTTTAGGGCCAGATGTACGACCATTGTAAATTGCGACTCGCAATTTGCGCTCGATTGCGAGTCGCAAATTGCGAGTCGCAATTTACAATGTACAACAGTGTCTGAGACACTGATTGTGATTCCCAATGGAGTCGCAAAATGCGAGCCTCATGAATATTAATGAGGCACTCACAATTTGCGACCCCTTTGGGAATGGCTGGCCCTCCCAGGTATGGTGGCCTGCTGGGCTCAGCAGACCTCCATGTCTGGGACTTCTTTTAAATAAAGCAGTTTTTTTAAAATGCAGCCCATTTTCCTTAAAGGAAAACAGGATGCATTTTTTTTTTTTTTTAAATGAAACGTTTTCGTTTCATTTTTTAAGGGCAGATAGTGGTATATGGGACCACTGCCTGCCCCTAAAAAATATTTTCCCCTGCATTTGCAGAGGGGAAGGGTCCCCTGGGGACCCCTTCCCATTTGCGACTGCATTAGCACCCTCTTGAAGATGGCGGTAAATTGCGAGTGTTTTGTGACCACAATTCCGGTCGCAAAAAATTCATACATAGGGCTGCAAGTCGCAATTAGAAAGGGACGCCCTTGGAACGCCCCTTCCTAATTGCGAGTCGCTAAACACTATTTTGCGAGTTGCAATGTTTTGCGAGTCGATAAATAGTGTTTGTACATGGCCCTATCAGATTTTCCATCGCTAACGGGTCGCAAACCTGTTTGCGCATGCAAAATCTTCTCGGACATCTGGCCCTTTAAGCCTTAAGCTCCCTAAAAGCTCTTCTTCACGATCCATCAGAATTTTCTTCTGCTTCAGAACTTTTTCAGGATTCATTTATTTTCATAAATCTCCTCTCTCTTTTTCTGCACCATTTTTAAATAGAACAGTTCATTCAGTGTGGCTTATTTGACTGATTTTCTGACTGATTTTTCTCTTGAACAGAACTCAAGAAATTCATTTTCCCAATCATTAGTTGCAGCAGCCAAATAAGTCCATTCTGGTGCTGTGTACGTCTTGCTTGGTATTTTTATTCTTTTTGTTCTTCACACTGGATTTTCTTCTTCTTCTGTTCTACTTTGCTCAGATTGGCTAGATATTTCAACTACCATCTCTGGAATTTTTTCTTTAAAAGAGTATCTTAATCTCTTAACTCCCTTTGTCCACTTGTCGCGTTTCTTTGTTCTTTTTCCATTTGCATTGTCAATGTCACTTACAATCGTCTCAGTGCTTTCTCTTGATGAATCCCTTTTCCTTTTTTCTTGATTTCTTTCAGGGATTATTGCATTATCAGCGTTGTTAATGACAACCTCCCCTTCTTGAGATCCAATAACTTGTGCCCACTCTACTTGTCTTTCAGCTTGTCCAGGAGCAGTTTCTTGCTCACTTTGTTCTTCACCAGTGAGATTTTCACTTTCAAGTGGACTTGGGACTCTTTGGGTATGGCTAGCATGAATCCAATTCGGCAAGCCACCACACTTAACAGCAGTCGTTGTCACCAGTATCACCTAATACGGACCATGCCACAGAGGTTCTAGGCAAGACTTCCTTACGTGCTTTTTACTAGCACCCATTCACCAGTGCATAGGTCGTGACCCTGTTCTTGCTGTGTTGATGTTGCAACTTCTCCAACCTGGTAGGACACAGAACATACCACATCAGCTAATCCTTTACAATTATCCAGTACCAAATCATCAGTAAGGTTCATCAGTTGATTTGCTGGGACTGCTGGCTATCTCATAGCCCTTCCCATCACAATTTCATGTGGGGACAGTCCTGTTCTTCTGTCTGGGATACTTCTCAAGCTCATTAATACCAATGGCAATGCATCAGGCTATTTTAGTGTTGTGGATGCACAAACTTTAGCCAATCTAGATTTTATTGTGCCATTTAACTGTTCAACCACACCTGAAGCCTCAGGTCGGTAGGCACAGTGCAACTTTTGTTCAATTTGCAATGCTGCACAAATCATCCAAAATATTTCATTATTAAAATGTGTTTCCCTATCAGATTCTAACGAGACTGGGCAACCGAACCTAGGTATTATTTCTCTAAGAAGCAATTTAGCAACTGTTAGACTGTCATTACGTCTTGTTGGATATGCCTCAACCCAACGAGAAAACAGACAAACAATCACAAGGACGTATTTTAGTCCTTGACAAGGAGGCATCTCAATAAAATCTAACTGCATTCGAGTAAATGGACCTGCAGCTTTGCCAATTCGTCCCATGCTACCAACTGTTTTTCTTCCTGTATTTTGTTGCTGTCAAATTACGCATCTTTGACAGAGACTTTCTGCAATAACTCTGAACTTTGGATTAAACCACACTTGTTTAAATAGCCTCTCTCCCAATATGTGTTGGTCTGTGGTAAACCCTAACCATTTGTGACAATCTATCTGGTATTAGTGGTCTTCCATCAGTATAGATCCATACTTCATCACCTGATCTTCGTGTGCAACCTGATTTATTCTACCCTTCCTTCTCCTCATCACTTGCTTCATCTTGTAATATTCTTAATTCATCCCATGTTTCAACAGATGAGAACATCAATCTACATTCTGTTTGTTCAGTTTGTTCAATTAACTGTTCCACATAAATTGAATGAATTTAAAGCACAAAAACGTGCAATTTCATCCGCATAGCGATTGCCCACAGAAATGTATTCACAACCAGATCTGTGCGCTGAACATTTCACCACCCCAATTTGTGCCAGCAATTGTAGTGCCACCAATGGATCCTTTACACACACTCCGTTTCGTGTAGGTGAACCCGAAGAGGTCAAGTATCCACGTTGAGACCACAACTGCCCAAAATCGTGGCAACCCCAAAACCATATTGACTATCCGTAAATATGGTTACTCATTTGTTTTTGTTAAACTACAGGCTCTTGACAAGGCTTTTCGCTCAGCCACTTGCGCTGAATTCACTCCTTTCAACCATGAAGCTTCAGCCACACTCGCCACTGTGCAAATTGCATCTGCAGCTCGTAAACATCCTTCTCAATCTCTCAAACATGATCCATCCACAAACAATACAATATCAGATTCTGGCAATGGTGTATCTTTGATATCAGGCCTTGGTTTTGTACATAATTCAGTCACATCCAGACAATCGTGATCTGCTTCGTCCAAAACAACTTCACAGCCAGGAGTCGGTAACAAGGTAGCTGGATTCAGACTCGTACATCTCACTACTGTAACATTCTCTGCACCCAATATCACTTGCTCATATTTTGTTAACCGACTGCTCGTAAGATGCTGTGTGTGAATTCGTGTTAACAAAATCTCAACTGAATGTGGCACATACACTTTCAAAGGATGACCCATAGCAATTGATTCACTCTGTTCTAGACTCACACATGTAGCAGCAACTGCTTTCAAACATCCTGATAATGCTTGCAGCTACTGGATCCAAAGTGGCGGAGAAATATGCCACTGGTCTCTGTGCTGTTCCATGTGTTTGCGTTAGAACTGACAGTGGGCAACCATCACGTTCATTACAAAATAACGCAAATTCCTTTTCAAAATATGGCATCCTCAATGCTGGTCCTCGACATAAACTGTCTCGCAACTCAAGAAATGTTTTCATGCATTCATCATCAAGATGTATTGGATCTGTCACATCTTTGTGAGTCAATCTCTGTAATGGCTTGGCTATCAGTGAAAAATTTAATATCCACTGCCTGCAATATACAACCATTCCCAAAAACATTCGAACTTCTTTCTGTGTTTTTGGCGGAATCATTTGCATAATAGCATTAATCCGATCTTGAGAGACTTTCCGGATTCCTTTTTCAATGATATGACCCGAATAAAGAACTTCTTTTTTACTAAATTGTAACTTTGCTGGTGACACTTTATGCCCACCTACTCCCAAATGGTTCAGTAGAGCAATTGTATCTGTCACACAGTCTTCTTTCGCTTTAGATGCAACCAATAAGTCATCAATATACTGCACTAAAACTGAGGGGCAGATTTACAAGATCCTTGCGTCATATTTGCACTGCTGTTGCGTCACTTTTTGTGACGCAGCGGCGACAGAAAAATGTGGCCCATTTACAACGTGACGCATCTAGGGAGATGCGTCACGTTGTAAAGCCCTGCGTCACATTTTACCTGCATCAGGTATAATGTATGCAGGGTGGGTGTTCCCATGCAAAGAAGCCTCGTAGAAGTGACGCAGTGAAATCTACAAGATTTCACTGCGCCACTTCTAGGATGCCACTGCGTCAAAACCTTACGCCTGCTTGGAGCAGGCGTAAGGAGTGATGCAACACAATGAGGATAGGCCTCCCCATGCATTGCTGGAGTTGCTTCGTGCTTGTGACACGACTCCAGCTTTACGTGACTTTTTCGCCAACAGATGCGTCAATTTCTGACGCATCTGTGAATCCTTGCGCCATGGTGCACCGTATTGTAAATACGGCGCATCCATGGTGGCGCAAGGGTTTCTCAGGGTGGCGCAGGGAAAGTGACGCACCTCTACAGATGCGTCACTTTCTTGTAAATCTGCCCCTGAGTCTTTAGGCATTATCAATGACTCCACACATTTCTTCAATATCTGAATGAAGATGGAGGGACTCTCTCTATACCCTTGAGGAACTCGGCACCGTGCCAAAACACGGTTTCCGAAACGGAACGCAAATAAATATTGACTATCCGGATGTAAGGGTATCGAGAAAAATGCTTGACACAGATCAATCACTGAACCATTCTGCATCACATGGAATTTGATACAGCTGGATTCAGTACAATTGGACAACAAGGTATAACAATTTGGTTTACCTTTCTCAGGTCCTGTATGATCCTATATTTCCCATTAGGCTTGTGAATTCCCATTATAGGTGAATTGTATGGACTCCCTAAAATCTCTTTTAGTATTCCTTGTTCAATTAGCATATCGATCACAAGTGTCACTCCTGCAATGGTCTCAGGACTCATTTTATAAGGTGGTATTTTTGGAAAATCTGCATTAGGTTTTACTGTGATTTGAATAGGAGCAACTCCTTTCATCAATCCAATGTCTTTCCCTGTAAAATCCCACACATCAGACAACACCGTATCTTTTAATTCAACAGGCAAATCATTTACTGTAAATAATGGATACAAATCATTCACTTCTGTTCCCTGCCTTGCTAACTTGAAAATAACATCTTCATCCTTTGTATGAAATGCTATTCCCTCTGGAGTACAATAGATGGAGCAATTCATTTTGCAGAGTAAGTCCCTTCCTAACAGGTTAACTGGACTTGTCACACACAACACATTTTTGTAGTTCTTGGAAATTTCCAATTTGAACCTTCATTGGTTTTGTTATTGGCGTGTTAATCAATTTATTTGAAACTCCTACATCTTGGATACTTTCTCCCGAGAGGGGTAGGTTTGGGATTTCCACAGTTCTCACAGTGGAATGGGTAGCACCAGTATCTACGAGGAATGTAATTGCATTACCATCAACCTCGCCATCCACATAGGGACCTGACTGATCTACCTCTAGAGATGCGCCAAGAACGCCCTCTTCCTTCCCCCTCAGGCACCGTCATTGTGATGTATCTGAATCATTTTCTTCTGCGTGCATCAAATATTGTGAAGCCACCTGCACATTTGCATTCACTTGACCATTTGTATGAAAATCCATATTCGCATTGTATCTTTGTACTTGACCATTCATATCCTGATTTGGCATAGGAGCTTGTGGTATTTGCAATCCCTGAACACTACCATTGGATACCTGTACTTGTGAATTTTGGTTTTGCATCCTATTCATCTGATTCACTTGCACCTGATGATTCTGATTCTGCATCTGATTCTGATCATATGTTCCTGACTCTCCTGTATTGATCAACAGACTCCTACACTCGCGTCGCCAATGGCAAAATTTACTGCAAATATGACAAGGAAATTTCTTTTTCAATTCTTCTTTGTCTCTGAAGTTACCTCTACCTCTTCCCTGTGTCTTCCGTACCATTTGCGTCACAGTATTGCCATTTGAAATTACACCTTTCATACCAGTAGTAGTCTGACCAATTCCTTGGTACACATAAATTGAATCACCATTCAAGTATCCTCCTTTCTTTGCTGCTTTCATTTGTGCCAACATTAATTTCTCTTTTCACTTTTTATGTCTTATTTCTATGTCATCACCACAGTACTTCGCATACCGAAGTATTTCATCGATGGATTTACTTTGCCAACAGATCAAATGCTGCTGAATCATAACACTTATTTCTGGTCGCAAACCATAAAAAAACCTGTATACAAAATGCCCGATATCTTTTTCTGTGATATTTTCTATACCACTGAACTGCTTGAACACTTGAAGAAGCCTCTCATAATATGCATGCACTGATTCTTTCAACTCTTGAATAGTCTGATCAATCCTCACCCAATTTGTTTCTTTTGGAGAAATCTTCCCTTTCAAATATGTAATGACCTGTTTATATTTTTTCATGACCTCTTCTGAAGGTGCTCCTGTTTTTGGATCTCTTGGATATTTTTCTTTTGGCCAATCTATAGCAATTTTACACTCAATCCATAAATCTGTTGGTACCACGATATCAAAAAGGCCATCTAAGTCTCTCCACAAAACCTTTGAGACTTTTACAAATCTTTCACCTTGTTTATACCATTCAACAGGCTTTTTTTTCTCAATCTAGGAAAATCATTTGTAAATGATAATATATCCTGTCTTGACCATGGAATGTGAACAAAACCACCTCCTGATACTTCTCTCATTGGATATGCTGTAACAGCCTCAACTGTCTCTTTCCCTGTTGCTTCCCTCACAGGATACAATGGCAACACAGCATTCATTGTTGCATTCACATCTTCCTTCTTTTTAGACCATCTTCCTTTCCATCTATCTAGTTCTCCCCATCGTTTTAATGTACTTATTAATTCTTTAATCTGCAATCGCTTCCCTGAAACATTCACATTCTCCAAATCTTTGTCAGTAAAATCTAATCTATATGTCTTCTGTAAAGCTTTTGATTTTTCAATATCAACTCCATACATTTGTGCAACTTCAGCAAATGTTTCATGCAAGCTCCTTGCTTTTCTCATAATATTTTTACACATAAACAACAATTCATCTTCCTGATATTTATTCAATCTCTCTGGACTTATCGTACCTGCAATCATTTCGTCCAAATCTCCTTTTAATTTACTCACATCTATATATGCATCTTTATTTTGCCCACTGCAACTAGGAGCTATTTCTCTAATCCAATCATCTAATTCTTTTGGCGATGGACCCAATGATCTCTGTATATCTTCACCTGCTTCACTTCTTGGCCTACCCGGTATCTGTGAATGCATTACTCTCTTTTCAGCTTGCATTAATTTCTTGGGATCAAGATATATAACTCGTTCTGGTGTTTCATTTACCCTTTCTGAAGTATCCATCAATTGCCCTACTTCTCCCATGACTACACTCACATTCGTTTCACTATTTTCATTTGATCTCTCATTAATTCTAGCTGTCTCTCTATAAATTGTATGGGGATGTTCATTATTCCTTTCCGGAACTGTTAAAGCATGTACTCTAGTAAGTCCTTGCCCAACATTATATAATGTTTCAAAAAACAAGGGCTCCTGTGGAATGTTAAAAACCTTATAAGTAATAATCAATGCACAATGGCAATTATAATCGGAAGTGATGTCGGAAAGAGAACTCGAACTCCACACAAGGGATGCAGTTTATGCAATATAAATTTATGTAGAAAATATATACATATTCAAAATCTTACTATTTTTAGAAAAACCATACAACAATTAGTGTCAGGTGTCCCAGTGAAAAACAGAACCTTTTTTTCATACCAAATACAAAAAGTGCAACAAGGATATTCACAAGGTTTCACTATGAAATTCATGCGACCAAAACATTTGAAATCAATATTACAACACTAATCATCATTGTGTGTGTTGTGCAATGGTTCGCATTGATCTATTGTCGACGGCGTTTCGACCCTCAATTGAATAAAGTGTCTCCTCAGGACCTAGAATGTAAGGACACCTAAGGGTGATCCTGCACTGCCTAGTGTAAAGACTGTGGCACCGTGTGAAGAGTGAAAAAAGAGAACTTACAGGGAACCCAGCGGGGTGCCCATGTAAGGGAGAGAGAGGCAGGCAGCTGTATACATTGGCCGGAGAAACTCGGCGATACAGGGCGCTTTGTAATGAAGACGCTGTGCGCAATGATAAAGGCACTCCGAGCGGAGCAATAGGTATACAATCGGGGATGCAATAATTCTTGGTGTGAAAGACAGTCGTAATCACAGTGATTGAATCCGCATAAATACGAGGGAGCAGCGGCACACGGCACGTCTAGCTCTACATAAATTTATATTGCATAAACTGCATCCCTTGTGTGGAGTTCGAGTTCTCTTTCTGACATCACTTCCGATTATAATTGCCATTGTGCATTGATTATTACTTATAAGGTTTTTTTACATTCCACAGGAGCCCTTGTTGTTTTTTGAAACGTTACTTACCCAGGCTCCCTGTGAGTTGGGTCCTCTTGTTCTTTTTCTCAACATTATATAATGGAACTATCAGACCAATGGTCACTGGAACTGATAAAACATCTGGATTCATTGGCTTTTTTAGTCTCACTGATTCTCCCCTATTTACATTTTGAATCTGTCTCACTTCTTCAGACTGTCTATTCACTTGCTCTTCAATTTAAATTAAAAGAGCACTAGGTGAAACAACAACACTGGCGTTTGTATTTGTATTAATATGTTGCTCCTCTTGGTATGGTGGAGGTCTGTTAATTAATGATTCATTCAAGAAGTCTTCATCAATTTCATCTGTACTACCAATTAAACCTGTATCTTTTTCTTGTGGTTCAGTATTTTTCCTTTTCTCTTTACATTTTTCCTCTTTACTCATTTCAGCTACCGTGACCGGAAACATTCTAGTTCCTTCAATAGTATCTCTTCCCCACATTTTTTTACAGACATCCCATTTTGCTACAGAATTCCTACTCACTGTATTCTTATATCTATTCTGTTGTCTATCTCTTTCTCTTTTATATGCTTTGTAATCCCACTCTTCAAGCGCTTCGTACAGCATGGGTCTCGGATTTGGGCTCAAATTATTCATTCATCTTCGCAAATTTTCTAAAATCTTAGTAATATAGGTACCATTTCTGGAAAAGCCAAATTACCATCCAGCTCTGTATATCTCATCCAATTTTCTAGCCAGGTACACGTATGATCACCCCTTTCTAACGCCATGTATGATGCCGGCGTTACTACGGGAGCTATTTGAATTCCTTCTCTAATAGGTATTGGTTCATCTTTACTAAACAGTGCCTTCAACAATTTTAACAACTTCATGTTTCTATACTAACTATAAATCGTATTAGTAAATAAATCTTTAACAAGTCTCTTCCGTGTTATGTTTTCTCTGCTTCCAATCAAAATTATTCACGCTGTCCAATCCCAGCGCGACTCACACTAACTAACCTGTAGCAGCACGGCTCCTCAGTGACATTTTTCTCCTCAACTGACCAATACCAGCCCGGCTCTCTGTTACGTCAGTATACCTCCTACTACTGACCCTCCCTTTACAAAATCAGCATCAGCATCTTTCCAAGTCTTTGACGAACAATAACAAACTACATAAAGACAGCTTGTCTGCTCCACTAAAACAAATACGAAAGTATTTTCATGTATCCAAGAAATTCTACACTCCATCACAACCTCGACCAGCATGATTATGCTCTCTTACAAGCGGAAAATTCTCGGGACTTTCCCAGTTGCGCTTTCTGAAGTGACCCAAATAAACCTCCACTATTTCATTGAACAAAGTTCCCTGAGCAGTTACTTTCAGTTCGCCGACCGCCTAGTACCGCATCAACAGCAGACAACGCACATAAACTTAGTGTATAACACACTAAGACTGCCTTTGGGCTTATCCCAGGATCTTGGTTCTACGGCGGACCCGCTAACTTCTTTCCATTGAGGTCAGACAGACCACACCGTGACATAAAGGTACAAACTTAACATATATAATAAAACTGTCTAAATCTGTCCTGTTTTTAACTCCGCCTCTTCATTACCTAGTATTTTAGTCTAAACTAACCATCCGATGCAACTACCAAAAATTGATGCAGCGGAAGCGGTGGGGGATTTTTATCACCTTACGTCCCACACCAACCTTTATAAAACTATCAAAAACGTAACTCTAATGACGGGCCCATAAGTCATTGTAACACAGTTAGCTGTAACACAGGTCCTCCGATGGATCTTTGGTAGAGCTAAAAGGCACTAAGTAATGAAAGTTGGAATGCTATTCCCCCATGAGGACATACTATGAAGAAATAGGCTAAACATCAATAATCATCAATACCATGTCAAATAACTCAATAACTCATGAATAAAGACAAACACTAATTCGTATCTTGTTAATTCTTCTTGTTATTTCATAATATGAATGGTCAAACACAAGTACATAGATTAGAATGTTATCTCTCAGATTCAATATTACAGGATAAATTCACAATAAGAAACAACTCATTTCTAAATACATCAATATAAAGGTATAGAGGAGTGAGAGGGAGAGAGAAAAATCATTGCAAAGACAAAATATGCAAGATCATCAGTTTCTCATATGAACCTAGAAATACAACGCACAGCGTGCATTTAGTTTGGAAAGCTAACCCCTTGGCTGAAAGGGTATAGCACAAGCAGCATCACCAGCCGATGATGTGCAAAGTCAATAGGAAAGTCTTTTAAGATTGCAGGATTCACGCCAGCCAGAGAAATAGAATCGGCACGGCATTCAATATATCAGTGAAATCAGGGACAGGTCACCGAGCCGATGAACATTTTCTCACAGTAGTTCTTATAGTACATCACACTCTTATCTCCATTAAATGTTTCATTTTCTCTCTTCTCCTTATTGGTCATTTCGCATGAGGAGACAGTCTTCCGAGTTCTACTTCTCAAATATTTCTAAACGACTGTTGTCTAAACTTTATTACATCAACTTCCGAGGAAGGAAAGGAAGTCCTCGATACATAAGTATATCATTGTTGAAACATTTATACTAGAGCATCATCCTCTCTCACTTAGACAGGAAAAATATAAAAAGCTCAGTCAGAAATAAACTAATCTGCATTCTAAGGAAACATTTCAAACATTTTGAAGGACAGGAGCACATAACCACATCCTCTAACATTTCCTAAGGCCTACATTATTTAGCAAAAGGGAAAATTATTTCTAAAAGATTAATGAAGTCTTTCACGAAGAATAGAAGCTTTTCTTCTGCGTTTGTCGTGACTCTGCATTTTAGGAGACGTAAATCATATTCAATTAAACAGACAAGATTGTTCTTCATCTATTCATTAAATACTAATCACCTACATTTCTCAACTAACATTATATATTTTCTTACCTTAATTCCATTACTCAGGAAAACATTTGTCGATTTTTCCTTTACACATTTTCACGTTATGCACTATGTTTTCATGTTCACTAATAATCTATCTCATTAGTTTGTTAATTCACACTTTCGGGCGGATTTCATTTAGCAGATTTTATTTACAAAAATCATGCTTCATCATGCCTTAAACTTCATAAAACTGCAGAAAAACCTATAGGGGGTTCAATTGTGTCAAACATAGCGTATCTCTCAGAAAATGTAGCATGTTATGTAAGACAGTTCCTGTTAACTCCAATTGAAAATACAACATTAATTATTGAAAATTGTAAAGGTATAGATTCAAGATTAGGAGTGTCCTGGGATTTTCATCTTACTGACTACACTTGTTGGCAAACATTGCTCTTTTAGCTTTGTGCACGTCAATTAGTCATCCGACAAGTCTGAACAAGATAAGATATTTCTTGTCACATAGGCCAGCTTGCTTTATTGAACATAGTAGCATGCTGGTATACTTTCTAAAATTCACTCTAACTCACAGCTAGTTTGGATTTAATGAAGATGTTGCCTTACAGCATTATATGACTGCTACAGGATGTAGATGCACCTTATCTCTTGCAAAGTTAACAATGGGATGGTGGGAGCATGAATATGCCCAGCACACATCACATACTAGATTCTTCGAAAATTTCTGTTTGTGAATTGGTTTCATAGACAATATTCTACTAATCTGGAAGGGTACAAATGAAAATCTAGAAGTGTATTCTGATATCTTAAAAATGGACAATGCTAATAGTCGACTGATGGTGAACTCTCATCAAAAGATTATGTATCTGCATCTCAATCTAATGGAGCTGTCCACCTTCTCTAAAGAAAAGTATTCTCTTTGGGAATTTTATGAAATCCTGTTGCAATTGTACCACAGAACAAAATTTTGAAAAACAAACTGCAAACATAATTTCCTGGTAATGGAAAAAGTGATTGCTATAGGGGCCATTTAAATTACATTGAAAAATGTGTGCCTCTCCGCTGTGCCGAGTCCTCATCCTGCTGAGGGTTCCAGCCGGCTGACCGCACCTGTCTCCTGCCTGGAGCCACACCCGTCTCCGCTTCTCGCCCCCTTTATTCACTGATCTCATCTCTCGCCCTCTCTCTGCCCTCCTTTCTTTATTTTACGCCCTCTTTAATTTGTTTATATTTCCCTCTCCTCTGCCCCGCCAGATGTCTTCCCTGCCAGTCCTCTCGCTCTGCCATTTTCCCGCAGCTGCGCACCTGCGGCCCCACCCCCTACTCAGCCCCCGCTCCCGCCTCCCTCTCATCCCACCCCCCTCCCCTTCTTAATGGCGGCCACTGTGCGGTCGCGCCAAAGGCAAGCCCATCTGCGCGCTCGTCCGTGACCCGACCGTGGCCAGTGCCAGGGACCGTGGATCTACGACCCCCCACCGCTACACCGCCGCCGCCCTCCACACACTCAACCCCGGGAGAATCAACCACTGCCAGAGATCGACGCTGAACTCCACCCACGGCCAGTTCTCCTGCCGACTATCCTTCACCATCAATGGCTCTCCCACGCCCGCAGAACCCACGACGGACACTCGCACCACCGAAGCCCTGACGTGCATCCTCCTCAACGTACACTCGCTCCACAGACACGCCACAGAGTTCTGGAACCTGCTCGACACCCTCTCGCCTGACGTCACCTTCTTCACTGAAACATGGACCAACGCCACCTCCGCCCCCAACATCACGACTGCCATCCCGGACGGATACAAGATCCAAAGAAAGGACCGCACCCTCTGCCCTGGAGGGGGACTTGCCATTGCACACAAGAGCTCCCTTCGACTCTCCACCTCCAGCACGAGCGACCCCCTCTCCAACACAGAGCACCTCCACTTCCAGATCCAAAATAGCCCGAGAACTACGCTGTGCGGGACCCTCATATCCAGACCCCGCGCCTCTTCCGCCACCACCATTGCCGACCTTGCCGCACCCCACGCCGTCGCCTCCACGGACTACATTCTCATCGGAGACCTGAATTTCCACCTCGACAACCGCAGCGACCCTGACTCCACCACCCTCCTTGACAACCTCACCAACCTCGGACTGAGGCAGCTCGTCACCACCCCCACCCACAGAGCCGGACACACCCTGGACCCCATCTTCGCAGGAGGGACAAACATCCACTTCAGCCACACCACGCAGCCCCTATGGACAGACCACCAGTGCGTACACTTCACCTTCACCACCACCACTGCACCCAAACCCGCCCTGCGCCTGCCACGGAGAAACTGGAGCAAGATCACAGAAGAACACCTCAACACCACCCTCATCCATGACCCCCCCCTCCAGCCAAAGAACTACACCACTGGATCGCCAACTGCGCTGACAAGCTCGCACCCCTGTGCCACCCCGTCAAATAACGCCCCCTGAAGGCCGCCTGGTTTACCACCGACCTCCAAGAAGCCAGGCGCTCCTGCAGACGCCTCGAGAAACTCTGGCGGAACAGGAAAACCATCGAAGACCAGAACAACTACAGAAACGCCATGAACGAATACCACCAGCGCATAAGAGCCACCAAGCGGACCTTTATCAAGAACAAAATCCACACCAACGCAAGCAACGCAAAATAACTTTTTCAACGTCATTCAGCAGTTCACCAAACCCCCCAGCGAAGCCATGGACATCACACCTTCTCAGGACCTCTGCAACAAGCTCAGCTCCTACTTCCACCTGAAAATCAAGGCCCTCTACGACAACTTCAGCGAACAGACTCCGGACACCGCGCCCCTCCCCGCCACCGGCAACCAGCTGCCATCACCACCTGGAAACCTGCCACCACTGAAGACACTACCACGACCATGCAGAACACCCACTCAGGAGCCCCCACGGACCCCTGCCCACTGCACATCTACCACAGAGCCGCCGCCATAGCACCCCAACTAGGCCGGACCATCAACGCCTCCCTCGATTCCGGGATCTTCCCTGACGACTGGAAGCGGGCAGAGGTCAAGCCCCTCCTCAATAAACCCTCGGCAGACCCGACGGATCTGAAAAACTACCGGCCCATCTTCCCTTCGCAGCCAAAGTCACCGAGCGATTCATCAACACCAGACTGACCACCTTCATCGAAGAGAACGCCATCCTTGACCCCTCCCAGTTTCGCAGCACGAGACCGCCCTCATTGCTGCCACTGATGACATCCGCATGCTACTCGACCAGGGCCACACTGCGGCCCTCATCCTCCTAGACCTCTCCGCAGCCTTCAACACCGTCTCCCACCGGATTCTCGCAGCCAGACTCCACGACGCCGGCATACAGGGAAACGCCCTCGACTGGATCCGCTCCTTTCTCTGTGGCAGAACCCAAAGGATCAGACTCCCTCCCTTCCTCTCCGAACCTACTGAGATAAACTGCGGAGTACCCCAAGGATCCTCGCTCAGCCACACGCTCTTCAATATCTACATTTGTGCCTGCACGGTGATTCCACACAAATATGTGGAAAATGTAGTTTTTTTCAGCTAAATTTGAAGTTTGCAGGGGGTTCTGGGTAGGAAAATGTTGGGGGATCCATGCAAACCATACCTCGCTGGACTCCCCCGGGTGTCTAGTTTTCAGAAATGTGTGGGTTCGGTAGGTTTCCAAGGTGGCCCCTGAGCCCGGGGCCAAAAACCCAAGTGACCCCCCCTTGCAAAACCAGGTTGTTTTGTGATAGGTAATTTTGATGTCTCCTCAATACGTTTTGGGCCCTTGCCTGTTGCGGGTACTTGACCCACCCACACAAGTGAGGTACCATTTTTATCGGGACACCAGGGGAACGCTGGGTGGGAGGAAATTTGTGGATCCATGCAGATTCCAGAACTTTCCCACACAGAACTTTGAGAAAAATTAGATTTTTTTTCAGCTAAATTTGAGGTTTGAAGGGGATTCTGGGTAGGAAAATGTTGGGGGATCCATGCAAGCCATACCTCCCTGGACTCCCCCGGGTCTCTAGTTTTCAGAAATGTGTGGGTTCAGTAGGTTTCCCTAGATGGCCGCCAAGCCCGGGACCAAAAGCTCATGTGACCCACCTTGCAAAACGAGGTCATTTTCAGATACATAGGGGGCATCTGCGTTTTTTGGTCCCGGGGTCGGCAGCCATCTAGGGTAACCTACCAAACCCACACTTTTATGAAAAGTAGAGACCTGGGGGAGTCCAGGGAGGTATGGCTTGCGTGGATCCCCCAAAGTTTCCCTATCCAGAATCCCCTGCAAACCTCAAATTTTGATGAAAAAATCAAATTTTTCTCAAATTTCTGTGTGGGAAAGTTGAAGGATCACCGGGCTGACACAAATTTCCGACCACCCAGCGTTCCCCCAGGTCTCCCGATAAAAATGGTACCTCACTCGCGTGGGTGGGTCAAGTACCCGCGACATTCAAGGGCCCAAAACGTATTGAGGCGACATCAAAATTACCTATCACAAAACAACCTGGTTTTGCAAGGGGGAGTCACCTGGGTTTTTGGCCCCGGGCTCGGCAGCCATCTTGGGAAACTACCAAACCCACACATTTCTGAAAACTAGACACCCTGGGAGTCCAGCGAGGTATGGTTTGCCTGGATCCCCCAACGTTTTCCTGCCCAGAATCCCCTGCAAACCTCAAATTTAGCTGAAAAAAACAAATTTTCCACGTTTTTGTGTGGAATCATCATGCCGGCGCAAATATCCTACCCCACAGTGTTCCCCTCAGTCTCCCGAATAAAATGATACCTCACTTGTGTGGGTGGGGCAAGGGCCTGTGACTGGGAAGAGCCAAAAACATAGGGATTAAGGGTATAGCACCGAGAATTCTAAGCACTACATTTTTTTAAAAATACGTTTTTAGCCAATTCTGCATTGGACACCCACACAAGTGAGGGATTCTGGGTAAGAGAACCTAGTGAGAGCCAGACAAGTCACCCCAACCTGGATTCCCCTAGGTGACTAGTTTTCAAAAATGTATAAGTTTGCTAGGTTTCCCTAGGTGCCAGCAGAGCTAGGGTTCAAAATCTACAGCTAGGCACTTTGCAAAAAAGGGTCAGTTTTCACTGTAAAAAGTGGTGTGTCCACATTGCGTTTTGGGCCGTTTCCTGTCGCGAGCACTAGGCCTACCCACACAAGTGAGGTACCATTTTTATCGGAAGACTTTGGGGAATGCGAGGTGGGTGGAAATTTGTGGATCCACGCAGATCCCAGAACTTTCCATCACAGAAATGTCAGGAAAATGTGTTTTTTAAAACTAAGTTTGAGGTTTGCAAGGGGTTTCTGGGTAACAGAACCTGGTGAGAGGCACACAAGTCACCCCATCCTGGAATTCCCTTGGTGTCTAGTTTTCAAAAATGTACAGGTCTGCTAGGTTTCCCTATGTGCCGGCTGCGCTAGGGCCCAAAATCCACAGGTAGGCACATTGCTAAATTCAAGTCCGTGCCTAGTGGGCTTTCTGCCGCCCTGGGGAGGGGGGGGAATCGGGGGTGGGGTTTGCCCCGATATTCCCCCAAGGGGGGCAGAAAGACTGTGGCTATTTGTTTGGGGGGTGGGGGCATTGGTATGCCTATCTGGGCAGCCCCCATGCATAAAAAAGCCAGCGTAATCGCTGGCGCCTAGTGGGATCTCTGACGCCCCCTGGGGGGCAGATCAGGGGCGACTGCCCCCATCTGTCTCCTGAGGGGGCAGAAAGACTGTGGCATTTTTGGGGGCATGGTGGGGGCATTGGCATGCCCATTTTGGGCAGCCCACACCCCTGAATTTAGAAAATAAATATTCCTTGATGCCTTTTGGGCTTTCTGCCCCCCCCCCAGGAGGCAGATAAGGGGCTTTTGCCCTATCTGCCTCCGGGGGGGGCAGAAAGACGGTGGATTTTTTTTTTGGGGTGGGGGCAAAAATCCTGGTGCCTTGTGGGCTTTCTGCCCCCCCCGGGGGGGGCAGATCAGGATCTACTTTCCACATCTGCTTCCTGGGGGTGTAGAAAGACAGTGGCATTTTTGGGGGGGAGTGGGGGCATTAACATGCCCATTCTGGGCAGCCCCCACCCCGAACTTTGGAAAAAGAAAAATCCCTGGTGCCTAGTGGGCGTTCCGGGGCAGATAAGGGGCTATTGCCCCATCTGCCTCCCAGGGGGGGTGCAGAAAGACTGTACCATTTTTTTTTTTGGGATGGGGGCATTGGCATGCCCATTCTGGGCAGCCCCCACCCCTACGTATAAAAAAACCAAAGAATCCCTGGTGCATAGTGGGCTTTCTGCCCCTCCCTGGTGGCAGATCTGGGGCTATTGCCCCCATCTGCCTCCTGGGGGGCAGAAAGTCTTTTGCCTTCTTTGAGGGGGTAGGGTGGGGGCATTGGGATGCCCATTCTAGGCAGCCCCCACCCCTGGCCAATAAAAAAAAATCCCTGGCGTCTAGGGTGCTTTCTGCCCCCCCGGGGGGGCATATTGGGGGCTACTGCCCCATCTGCTCTCCAGTTGGGGCAGAAAGACTGTCTCTGGCAAAAATCTATGGGGGGAGCAAAGGCCCTTGCCCAAGGGCCTCTCACCCCTCTCTGGTGCTAGTGGGTGGATCCCTGCTTGGGGATTGCCATCCTGGGGTGATCTCCAAGCAGGGATCCACTAGGGAAGGGTACCATTGGAAAGGGGAGATTCTCCCCTTTCCAACGATACCTCTCCCATGTGTTTCGGTGCTCGGGGGGCTGAGATAGCCCCACACGCACCGAAACTGTGAAACTGAAACCAAGTTTCAGTTTCGTTTTCATTGTAATGAAGACAGCGCGCCATGCGCGCGATCGTCATTGCAATGAAAACCCCTAACAGGCCTCGGGAGGTTGTGGAAGCTCTTCCCCCACCTCCCAAGGCAAAAAAAAAAAAGGGTAATCCCTGTGCTGTCTGCAGCAGAGGGATTTTCCTTGCCTGTACTCATGACGAAATGGGTCCGTCATGAGCACAGGAGAACTGGTGCTCATGACGGAACCATTCCGTCATGAGCATCCAAAGGGTTAAAATGTTAATGGACTGTGCAATCAAAATGATATTACCGTCCATCAAACTTTTAATATGTCTTTGCATTTTCAAAAACAAAATCCTAAAGCATGATTATGTTTTTGAAAATACAACAACTAATGACCCTGACACCATGTGAGTTGTCAGGAATTACCCAAAATTTGGTCAAAATCAGGTGGGCGGTCAAATCGCCAAACCTCCGATGGGCTGACGGAGTAAGGAGTATGTCAGTGATGGAGATGGAGTAGTCTATATTGGTGACATAGTTAAAGTCCACCCACTTGTAAATCAGGCAGATGAACCTTCAGTTTGGCGGATAGGGTACTAAAATGCGACAGAGTACCATCTACGCTAAACTCCATATCAGCCCCTAAGTCAAGGTTTTGCATAAAACACCAATTTGCTGTCTACAGTAACACGAGCAAAGCTACTTTGTGTTGCAGAAACACAAATGTTGGTTTGGTGAATGATCAAATAATGTGTCCAGACTCTGAATTGTTTAACCTAAATGAAAGAACATATTATTTGAATTCCAGAATTCTGGAATGCTTCTAAAATGAACAAGCGACGTTTGGTAGTTATTTATGTGAACATTACTGTCTTTCAAATACTCTGTGTCAGTTTGTGGTTGTGTTAGTGCAAAGAACTGAATACACTGAAACTGGAATAAGTCCACATTTGAGGTAAAGAAACTTTGTTGCAGGGATTCATGTGCCCTGTAATATTTACTGCATGGGGCATTGTAAAGCAGTGCCTAAACCTAGAATTGCTAATAGGCAAATACAGTAAGACAAAGAAGGGCTTCCTCTGTCTGGGCTTTATGGACCTTAGCAGTGCATTTGACTGAGTCACCCATACTAAATTAAGGTACATTATTTGATTATTGGGAGTAGACACTGAAATCATTCATCTCTTGAATTATCTTTATAAGAAGACTACAGCTAGAGTCCATGATCTTCACAAAGGAAATCAGTCTTTGCCTCTTTCCTCTATATGGAAAAAAAACTCCTTGGTGGCTTACAATATCCTTATAGTGTATGGTTGGAGATAGTATAAATCATATGCACCAGTCTGCGGCCTTTGATATGGTCTCCCACTTAAAACTGCTATCCTGTCTCATAGAAGTAGGTATTTGCATAAAGGAGTCACATTGGTTATAATCTTTCCTCTTGGATAGAACATAAACTGTTGCCATCTCCCATTTTCGATCAGCTAATTTCTCTCTTGTGTGAAGTCGCTGAGCAGCACGCTGTTCAACATTTATATGTCCTCTCTTGTGTACTTGGTCAGATCCATTGGTTTCAGTTTGATGTGGTTCACTGATCATACTCCATTATTTGTGTCAATTTTGAAAATTTTCTAAGACACAAAAGCCAAATTTGTCAGCTGCATGACTAGGGTTGTAGAATACATGATGAGGAAAAATTGCCTCAAATTTAACAGGTAAAATACTGAAATATTACTCTTTGGAAGCCTCTCATTGTCATGGTCTTTGGGTTAGTGGGAAAGTAAACTTTTTTTAGAATGTGCTTTCTCTGGCACAGCTGGAGAACCTTGAGCGAAAATGCAATGGTAGCCGAGAAATCAATCGGGCATTTGAAAAGTTTTAAAAAGTTTTAAAAACAAAGGATTAAAGTGTTACTTCTTCATTGAGACCGTGCCTTGGCATAACTGTGCAAGTAAGTTTAGAGTAATGGATTTTGGAATGTATTGTATTATACTTCAGTTTTGAAATATAAGAACAGTGTGGAGTGTCCAGCTTGGTTGATTCTCCTTGACTGGCTGAAGTGGGTCATAAAAGCTCTCTTAGGCCTGCAGTGGTACCGCATAGTAGGAAGGGATTCCGAGTCATAAGAATGGTGATCCGTACAGCCTTGTTTATGGAAATCAATTGATTTGAAGCAGGTTTGTTAGTTGCATTTGTTTTTTCAATGACCCAGGAGACAATCAAGACATTTCCTTGTCTTCTGCTGCTTCTAGTAGTCGGCAACTAAGGAATAGTGTAGTGAGTGGAAAATTGATTTGTCTAAGGAGGTGGTATTTACCTACAAGATGATGAAAAGTGACCAAAAGTACAGAGGCAAACCAAAAGGCATAACGTGAGCAGCTCGGAGTTGAAGAAAAGATAAGAAGGTAGGACTTCACCATCTAAGAAACCAGCATCAAGAACAGCATCCCATCAACATCAGAATGGCTCCTACCCTCCTCAGTTCAGAAAGAAATTAAAAAACCAACCATCTACTCAAAGAGCACTTCATGCCCACCCAATAAGAACCTGCATATAACCTCCCTTTATGAAACGATCACACACCTAGCTCTGTAAGCCTGGTAAGTAGAGACGCTAGAGCAGTGACAATGGTAAACACTGTCAAATGTCTCTGATCATGTTTCCATGCTCTTAGGCCATGTGCAACCAACCGCCAGAGCCTCCAGTCTCTGTTCTTGATTGGTTTTCCTCCTATCTTGAAAATCAAAGGTAAATAGTCACTTTTGGCTAGTATGTTTCCTTCCCCATCACCCTCATAAGCATGATCCCATGGATCCACACTGTACCCCATACTTGTTCAAAGTTTATGTGCAACCACTTTCTCTTCTCATCTGTTCTCTTCGACTGCAGTTTTACATGTATGCAGATAATATTAAGTTACTTGTTTTCTTAGATGGAAATCGTCCAGTGTCTCCACTCTAGGGTGCTGGTTGCCCCAGGTTAGAAACGAAATGGAAGGAAATTAGTTACAGATTAATTTTGACAAAACGAATTATGCAGGTGGTAGGAGACAGTGTGCACCCCTGATTTCCCTCCACACATTATGCCCAAAAGATTCGGGACCCTGCCACTCTTCTCTTTTCTTTGTTAAGAGCCTTGGCATCAAAGAAGATGCCAATCTTAAGATGTCAGTATATGTGTAAATGTCAATCCATTCTCCTTGCTCACAATTCACGGCCACCAGGGAGCACTTTCTGCAGCCGTTGGCTCATGCCTTGATCAGTCAATACCTATTACCTTAGCATCAATAAGTGTTTATTAAAAATCAGGAGGTAAGAGTGGTCACTCTTTTGCCCAGCTTTGCTCGGGCCACACCTTTTTCATATCTACTTCATTATCTTCCGATACAAGCTAGGCTTAACTTCAAAACCCTGTGTATTGTTCACATGTGTGCCTTTGGAAAGGTCCCCCACCTTCCTATCCGGATGGATCTGTAGCTACTCCCTGGGGTGAACTCTTTGCTGATGTCAGCATTATTTCAGATAGTACTACCGATTGGCAAATCTGCTGATGAAGCACTCGCTTTCTCTTACCTAGACTCCCACATTGGGAAGTCTGACTGTTCCTCTTGGCCTCAAAACCACTGGTTCTCAAAACTTTCCTCTTTCAAGACCACTTTTATACTCTTTCTTTGACCTTCAGCCTTCCTTCCTCCTCATCTTCCTTCCTTCCTAGACCCACGAGTCTTTCCATCGAAAGTGTGCTTAAAAAATCCCCACTAACCTTAAATAACACAACATTGCAGCGGCACAATTTGCAAAGTTAAAAGGTAAATTGCAGCTATTGAATTGGATTGTTCTTTTCTGTCTTTGCAAGCTAATTTAAGAACTTAGTGCAGAGATACAGGATAGAAGCAATACAAATAAAAAGACATTTTGTTCAATTATGTTGCTTTTAGTTGTCTAGTTGTCAAAACAAGCTGCTATGTTAACACTGTGCAGACCTAAAAGAGCGTTGGCCTGCTCCTTGCAGAGGAATGTATTTACTGTTTGAAAGGAAAGTTTATTAAACCATCGATATATACAAGATATTAATGAGTGTGTCTTCTACTTACATGGCATGGAGTGCTCATTGTTAAAAATATTTCAGCATGTTTGACAGAAGAAGAGTTATTTTAAGTATGCAATTTTCATTATTTTTTTAAATATAAATAAACTTTATTTCAGCAACCAAATGCCATCAAAGCTTTGAGCAGCTTCGATTCAAAATACAAAATCAATCAATTTTGTTTGTTAAACAATGGGTACTTTAAATACTGAATATATTTTTTGTCAAGCAGCCGACTGGCTGTCATAGAGAATCACTTCATATGTTTAAAAAAAATGTAATTTTTATTCTAAGTTTGTCTCAAACTGTACAGTTTTCAGAGGAAATGTTTTGCTTCAAAGGGCTGGTTTAGGATTATCATTTCTCAGTATGTTCTTTTAGAAAATGTCTTGAGATCTAAGGAGCAAGTGTTGATATTACAATTGGGCAGCAGCAAAAAGCAGCGCTTTCAAAACCTGTCTGATTGCTGACTTTCACACAAGGGAAAACATGTTCTGACTTGTCTGTTTCTTATTTAAGATGTGCAGACTGCAACATTATTTTCTTAACAGATTATTTTTTTATAACTACACATGTATTTGTTGTGTGTGAGTGTCTATGCAGGAAATGCAAAATATTACCAAGGAAACCCGTAAATCGGGTGTCAGGAGATGGCAGTATTATATTGTATTGTATTGCAGCATTTATATAGCGCTTATGTCCCCTGTGTGGTGCGCTGAAGCGCTTGTAGAATGGGGCAGAGTCACTAGAGGAAGCTTGTGAGGCGCGAAATCTGAAAGTTAATATATACATAGATTTTTTTTTTTTTAACTCTGCCCTAAAGAAATTGACAACAAGGAAACAGGTGAAAGTAGATCTGTTAATATTTATTCCATTGGTGACACACGCAGGGTGCGTTTTAAAATATCTTAGCGGAATAAGGCGCCTGCTGCATAGGTCTTTATGCGCCCATCGAGTTCCAGGGTTAACAGCAGTAAGGTAACTGTGGTGCAGTGGCGTAGCTAGGGGGGGGCGATGGGGGCGGACCGCCCCAGGCGGCACGAGTTTTGGGGCAGCGGCCGGTCCCCCTTCCCCCGCTCTTACCTACGGCCGTTGCGGCCGCAAGAATCGGCCGCTACCCCCCCTCCCCCCGCTCTTCAATCATTTTGCCGAGGGCGGCAAACGCAAGGGCCGCCACGGGCAGCCTAAGGCCTAGCTACGCCCCTGCTGTGGTGGTTAATATAGTTAGTTAGAAACCTACACTAAGAAGCTGCATGCCAACTGAAAGGCATACGCTGCTAAGAACCTTAGAGTTTTTCTCAATCTTTCATTAGTCTAAGTTCACTAGAAAGGGTTTCTTTGGGTAGAAAGAAACAATTATTGTAAGTGCTAAATGGGTAATTACACACACAGACAGACACATCTGATTTTCTTAAAGTGCATGTATATCTCTTCAATACATGGCTTTGAAAACACAATACCTGCCCCCAAATCAGAGTTTACATTAATTGGCAAGCTGAGTGCCTTTGTTTCGTTGATACCATTGGCATCAAGATATTAAATTCCAGATGACTTTCAACTAGGATGAGAATCAAATAAAAGATGTGATGAAGTCCCTTTAAGTGAGGCATTTGTGTTGGGTCTTACTGGAACTGAAAATAAGAGACCTTCCTGAGACCCTGTAGTTTGCTGTTCTGAACGCAGAGCTCTCAAAGTGCGGGATACCACTGACTGTATCTTGGTGTCTGTGGCAACAAATGATGGACTGAATGCAGAATAAATCAAACATTCGCCCCCAGTCGAGAGATCTGGGTTAAATCCATCATTCCTATTCTCACTACGTCACCCCAGTTTGGACCCAGCCACATGTAAATCAGTCTTGACCCTGCCCCTCATGGGAACAGTCCAGCCAGAACTGCCAAGCGTCATCCTCCCTGGACCGGAAACAAGCATACTGGGACTTGTCTTGGGGTATCACCCAGGCTAGTTTGAATCCAGTGGCACAGCAAGCAAGGGACCCACGTCTGGGCATAACCATCCCACTTGGGGCAAAAAATGCTGCGGCAAGAAAAGATTGTTATGTAGAAGAAATTAAACATTCACCACCAGTCAAGAGATCTGGGTTAAATCCATCGTTCTTTTGCTCACTATGCCACCCCAGTTTGGACCCAGCCACATGCAAATCAATCTTGACCGTGCTCCTCAATACTTTCGGTTAGATTATACAACCATAAAAGTATATTACAAAAACATTATTTAAAAAGTATCATACAATTATAGGTCTTGACCAAGATTGTCTAATGCTCAACACTTGGGCCATGTAGCAAAGGTGCATTGGCTAAAAACATAGCTCATAATGCCAGTCTCATTGGCAAGACAGTCCTTATGTACACATCCTCGACAGATATGGCCCAGATTTCTTGAGTAGAATTTAAAAATAGTAGGAACTAGCACAGTACTCAGATACTAAGCAAACCATGGTAACACGATACTATGTTCTTGTCAGGAGCAGAAATCATTTAGAAACCCCCACTTATTATCACAGTACTAGGATCTTGTATTCATGTTAATGTGACTAGTGCAAGGGTCTAAAATGACAGTAAACCTTTACGGACATACACCACATATATAAATAATTAAAGCCTTTAAAATCCTTACACATTTTCAATAAAATACAAGATTGCATCTTCAAAAGGCAAAACGACATATAGTATTTTCTCTCTTCTGATAAGGCCATGGTATCAGCTATCTAAATTATCGTAAGCAGCTTGTTCGATCTGATTTTCCAAGCCAACATTAGGAAGTGGGAGACTGCAAACACTATGCACTCCTTCGTGTCACACCCAAGTATCCTAGCAGCTTCCCAGTGGTGTACCTCTGCCATGCCTATTGACTTACACACTGGGATGATCCACCTTTTCCGAGGCAGTACATAAGTTGGGCAAAAGAAAATAAAGTGGTCCACTGACTCCTCCAACCATAGTAAGGAAGCACAGAATCACTTTTGTCCCATGTAAAAGACTTGAGCGGTAGGGTGCCAATCCTAAACTTTAAGTACAAACATTAGGCTTGGAATGGCCCGAATGCTGTCCAGGTAGGATTCAAACCTAAAGAAGCATTTGTGGGTAAGGAATTTCTCAGTGGTATTCCCACAATTCTTCCAGCATAGAATCGAAGTATGCTTTCTTCAGTTTTGTGAGAGTGCCTTTTGACAGTTGGGTAGGGGAATACCAGAGTTCCTCAATCTTTACAAACTAACACAATGTTTTTATTTTCCTTAGCCAAGAAATATGGACTCTTTAATCAATAGTGATTAGCTATGCCAGCCCCTTTCTGTAAGGCTCCATTGCGAGTGTCGGCCAAATACGCACCCAGTATGTCAGGAGTTTTAATAATACCACCTGGTCGACCCACTTTAATGCTAAGTCAAGTCGTTAAGGTAGGACAGGAGTGCTTACAGGCAAGTTAAAAAGTGACCTAATAAATTGATTTTCCATGCGAGTAATCATGGAAGCATCGGCGCAACCCCAGAGTTCAGCACCATAGGTAGCCACTATTACCGCTGTGGCCCCATATACCTCCATGGCCGGCATTACAGCTCCACTGGACCTCGGCTTGTGTTTCCTTTCTATGCTTCACACCATTTGGATCAGGGTTGTTCTGCTTTTCCCCACGTGTGGGCTCAAGACATGTTTTCAGCCAGCCTTACACCTAGGTAATCAAAGAACTTTACTTGTTCCAGGGGCGTCCCCTCTATGATTACCCTACCTCTAAAAGATTGATGTGGTTTAGAGCCTTAAATTTCGATTTTGCTTGGTTTATCTCTAGCCCCCCTTTCGGAGCAAAATAGAGCAAAACAGTCCAATAGCGACTGCAAGCCACATAGGGTTCGGGACAGAAGGATCGGGTCATCAGCAAACATGAGGATGGGGATGTTGCTGCTTACAGATTTGGGGGCATCATGCTTGCAATTTGCCAATCTATCCACCACTTCATTGATGTAAAGGCTGAAGAGCATGGGGGCTAGCACGCAGCCCTGCCTGACACCCTGATTAATTGCTATCCTGCGTTCCATCTCACCTGGGCGTAGGTTTCAGAGTGTAACATTTTCAAGATATTTAGGAGTTCACCTGGGATACCATATGTCTCCAGCACCCTCCACAGATTTTCCCTCAGTACCAGATATAAGTCCACCCTTAGATCAATGAAGGCAACATAAACGTGGTCCCACCTCAGGGCAGCGTACTTCCAGCAAATCGTCTTGAAGCGGAACACTTAATCGATGGTACTGACCTTGGCCCTAAACCCTGCTTGACTATCTGCTAGGATATGATGGTCTGCTATCCATGATTGTAATCTGAAGAGTTTCTGTCTAGCAAAAAGCCTTCTGACTAATGTCAATCAGGCTTCCGGGCCTGTAGTTGTAGGGAGTATCCCTCCTTCCCTTCTTGTAAATGGGAACAATGCCATGAGGAGGGAATGTCCTCACCTTTCAGGATTGCATTCCCTTGGGTGTTCAGGTATGGGACCCAGATTTCTGGATGAGAAAGGTATAAATCACTAGGAATACCATCTGGGCCGGGCACCTTCTCCCTCTTCAGCAAATGAAGTGCCTGAGCTGTCTCTGTGATACCCATTTCGAGTGAGGCTTCAGCTTGCAACCCATCACTTTGCTCTACTTGGTCTGCGGAGCAACCCATAACAGTATCTTTGTCCCAGACTCTATATAGCTCACTAAAGTGATCTACCCATGTCTCTGGTTGAACCACAGTGTCAAGATGGTTATCTTTTGTTCGTCACCCCACCACAATTGGTTTCCAAAAGGTCTTGATGTTATTGTTGATGACTTTCGAGAGTTATTCCCACTGCTCTGACTCCCACCCCGGAGATATAGATTACTGAGTGAGCTTTTTAGTCCAAAGCTCAAACCAGCATTGGTGACGTAAACTTTGAAAACTTCCTAAAACTTTTAAAGAGTTGCGTTTGACTACTGAGACCCGACTGGCTGAGGTTAGGAAGGCCAATAAGGAGGTTTAGGACAGTTACCTGGTATCCAAAGCATTCTCAAGTCCAAGTCCACACTTTATGCATGGACCGCCATCAACTTCAATTGGTTGCTCTTGATGCTGAGGATACAGGATGCTGTAGGAGGCTCTGGGTGCTGTGTGGTCAATGAGGGTCTTCCCGGGGTTATTCCTTGTCCAGGGTCTAGGTGAGACAACCTTGGCCACAGGGGTCACTATCCCTTGAAGTCCTCTTGGGGCCAGCAGAAGTCCAGTTTTGACTGGGCTACTGGTCTCCGGTCACAGCAGGTCAAGTGGTTTCCTTTGGTGAGGGCTAGTGTCTGTCTTTGGTGACCAATCTTCACTCCTATGACTCTCCCATGTCCGACAGTCTCGCGTGCAACTTTTGAGTATCAAGGAGTGGTCTTCTTGGCTGCACGTCAGCAGTTCGGGACGATTCGTTGAATGTGGCTACAGACTGGACAGAACAATCTACTTCAGCTTTTATGGCCCTGGTGCTGGAACAGGGAGTCAGCCAACAGAGTCTTGGAGTTCACCTTTTATGTCTGGGGCTCTATAGCGAATTTTCCATGAGTCAGGCGCTGCTGCCACAGTCCTCTCTTTGCTAGCCTATGGAGCAGCAGGTGCAGCCCATTGGTTACTGCAGCTTCTCTTACCAGGTCCAGGAATCAGCAGGGCAGTCCTTCTTCTGTCCCCTTTCCAGTCCGGATGTGATCTGAGGTCCTGGCTACCATGGGTGCCATATTTATGCCCAAATAGTGGTTTAGGGGAATGAAGCCTTCACTAGCCAAAGGGCCACCTTTTGACCACATCTATGTGTGGCATCTTGGCTATCTCACAGTGCACTATTCTGCCCACTCCCAAGATGTCTGAACCCATCGCTTGGTGTGGGGAGCATGGTAGCCCACCCTACAGGTGTGGCTACCAATGGGCTACAGGCCCATGGAAAAAACGTTGTGGCAACTGGTTTCCTCTCTGCTACCTCCACCAGCCCATCTACCTGAATACATGTGCAAGCCCTCTCGAGTGTGGTTGCCATTTGCCCATCAAAGGTGGCTTCCCCTCTGCAGCTCACTTTTTGAGCCAATACCCTGTGTGACTTCCTGCGAGGGGGAAGTAACACCACTCTCTGCAGCAGGCATCTATTGTTCCTGTGCTTGGGAGTCAATCACACTCCTCCGCAGGAGGGCAGAAGGCTGTCTGGTGGCCAGCATGTCTGAATGGCCACCGGAATAACTGGGCAATAGAGTGGCAACTTTCTAAAAGTTGCCTTTCCTTAAAAGTGACATTAAATCCGACTTAGTCAATTCGGGTTTGATGCCACGATTGATTTGATACTTTGAAGTACCAACTTTAGTAGTTCCATTCAGAAGTTAGCAGGGCTGAAATGTCAGACTGTAACTCTGAACTTGCCAATGGGGTTAGTAGACTTTCCACAGTAAAAACGACAATTTTGGGCTTTTATTTATTTATTTGATAGGTTTTTATAGCACAAACTTGACCCTTTCAGGTATCAGAGCACCTTACAAATTTGCAGAGAACACCACAGTGAAAACAATAAAGTCATATATGAAGAGGAAAAATACAGGATATAGTTGGCACCCAGAGAAGGGAGGGTACAATTTACAATGTTCAAGAACAGAGGGGATAACTCAAAAGCCAAAGAATCATAACCAATAAAACTGTAGGATCAGGCCGTGTCAAGAAACGGGAGGGTAGAGTCAGAACTGCTAGGTTTAAAGCACTGAAGTCACCGGTGAGAGTATTCATGATGTGACTGAGGGAGGACAGGTATTTTAGTATCTAGGAAAGAAATGTGTTCATAAGGAGTACTTTAATTTCTTTCTTGAAGGAAATAAATGAGAGATTCATTCTGACTTCAGGGGACAAGTTGATCCACATTTTCAGGACCATCTCAGAGAAAGATCGGTTGTAAGTTTTCTTCTTGTAGAATCTCTGTGGTTTCAGAAGAAAGGTGTTGAAGCTTCTTGATGATCTGGAACCGCCAGAAAGTTTGGGCCTCTGAGCAAGATACTTAAAGGATTTGAAGTGGAGGGCTTTGTGTCATGCAGGCAATTTTTAGCTGTATTCTAGCTTCATATGGGATCCAGTTGAGGGATTTCAGATCAGGGGTGATGTGGTTGTTTCTTTTTGACCCACTGATGAGCCTTGCAGCAGCACTGAGCGAATCCCTTAGAAGAGCCAGTTTGGATCTGGGCAATCCAGAGAGGGTTGCACTTCCATAGTCCAACCTGGGAATCACTAGGGCTTGCATTGCATGCTTGAATTCATCGAGAGGAAGGGTTTTAGTTTTCTTAGAATGTTCATTTGGTGATTTGCCCCTTTGGTGGCGGCACTGATGTGCTTCTGCATGTTGAGGTTCTTGTCAAGAATTAAACCCAGTGATCTCCCTGAGTCAATGACCTGTGGAATGCATTTGAGGGCTGTTAGATGCTTCAACCATTCTTCAATGACAGGTGACTGGCTGGGTGGGGCAATTAGGAGCAATTTGGTTTTTTGAGTATTTAGTTTAAGGTTATTGGATGCTAGCCAATTTTGAGGTTTTTTTAAGCATTGTGCTGAGGGAGCTGATGTCTTCTGGGGAGGCAGCTTTTAAGTAAAGTTGCGTATCATCAGTGAGCATGTGGTAGTGGATATTGGATGAGCTCAGAATTTCCGTTAGAGGCTCCACGAACAAGTTTAAGAGAGTGGGCGAAAGTGAGGAGCCCTGAGGGACACCTAATGTGACCGGAGTGGTCTGTGATAGGGAGTTATTAACCTTGACTCTTTGAGTCCTATCTTGGAGATAGGAGGTGAACCAGTGAAGGACTGTTCCTGTTAGCCTCATTCGGTGTTCCAAGAGGTCTTGTAGGTTGTCATGCTTAACCGTATCAGATGCCGACGATGGGTCAAGGAGGTATAAGAGATAGGATTGGTTCTGATCCAGCATTTTTAGTGCATCGTCCACTATGTGTTGTCGTGTAGTTCCTATAGTACCCATGCGGGACCTGCGCGTTTGGATAACATAAACCGTGGGCTTGGTGGCAGACTGGCTCTGTGCACCCCCACCGCGTATGTTAGCCGGATTTGCATTAGCTAGCTCACAGTGCCACTAGAATCTCCTCTTATCGGGGAGAGATTCGTTTCTGGCAACCTTAGATCATGACAACCCAAATTCCTCAGAATCGTGGAAACAATGTACTACCTTTCGCTCAGTCACTCGTGCTTACTTATTCGGTTTGTCTCAGAGAGTTACACAGAATAAACAGTCTGTGCGTTTCAATAAGTATTTATTTATTTAACAGTTGTTATTCTAGTGTAAAATATATGTGCTACAGCAACCAGCAGACAATAGCAGAGATATATTATCAGCAGTACGATCAAAGTGAAAGGATAGAACAATTCTACCATATTGCAATAATCATGAATACATACATGAATATAAAATGCATTATGCAAGTGTGCGTACTCCTACGATGCCTAACTAGATGTACCTGAGTGTACCTAGCATATGTGTATGTCTAAAAGCCAAGAATCCTTCTAGGATTTAGTCGAACCCCCATACCTGAATAGAGAGTGTGGGACCCCGTCCTGGTCTCGAGTTGGACACCCCGCAAGGGCTGTGTTAGACTGCTGTCAGCTGGAGCGACTGCATGCAGGAGCCTCAGCGTCTCTGGTCAGCATGGAAGTCTCGGTTCCCTCTATCTTACCGCGGCAAGATGTGGTGTATTTATACCCTAAAGTGTCTTGTCCCTCAGTATGGTTTGTATTGGTCTTTGTTGGACATGAGGAAGAAGTCAGGGGTGAACTTTGTACATACATATTATGCGGGAGATGTAGCTGGTGAATGCTCATGCATAATTTATGAGTACATTGTAGGCCTGTGTTCTGGAAAGACCTTGCAGTGTTCTAACCACAGACTAGTTAACGTTGAGCCCTCAGAGCTCGTTGTGTACGGTAGGGAACTAATGTAGGTGAAAGATCATGCCTATATTAGGAGTCATGACTATAATAGAGCATGTACGAGTATAACCATAATAGGGCATATACGAGTATGACCATAATTGGGCATATATACGAATATTTCTACATTATGGCATATATGAACGGGTCTACATTAGGGCCTATATACGAAACATAACACCCACTCCACTTCCGAATTGGATGACAATGACCATACTTAAAATCTGGACAATTTAAAAATATTCACATAAAAACAACTAAAAGATGGGTTTTAAAAGGACTTTAAAAATAAATGTTAAAAACTTGCTGTTTCTTAGTTACCACTTGAAAAAGTCACTTCTGTCCCATTTATAAAAGTTGCATCACCATAAGCTGAAGAAGGCCATGCTTTTCCAAGCGAAAGTGTCAATTTAGGAAATGTTCCAAATTTTGTTCGTTTATTTATGAAATGAAGTGGAGAAGCCGAATTCTTTCCCAGGACGCGATGAGCCAATTCAAGATTAAGTGTCCTGGCTGAGAGATACAGCATTATCGGTGTTAGCTACTGCAGATGACAAATCCAACGCTTCACAGAGAACGTCAATTGCACATAGATGGAATTCGGCACTGCCAACAGTCGTTGCTGCGGCAGCTTGTGCGGCAGTTGTTACCTCGGTGCCTGTGAAGGAGCCACCTAACCCAGCAGGAGCAAACGGCACCTGTTGATTCTCAAGGAATGCATTCATCAGAATTGGAAGACGCTGGGGACAACGCAGAGCATGGACCTTTAGGGGGTCCAGCATAGCATCTAGGTCCAGTGGCATATCCGATGGAAACGTTAGACAGAGATCCAACGTGCATTCTTCTCCGCAGAACATGCATCGAAGAACAGGTAAGATGCAGTCCACCCAGACTGGTCTAAATGATAGAAACCAAGAGGCGTTCAGTTCTCTTAGGGAAATTATGCCCAGCAGCTGCACCATGCGTTCACGATATTTCCGTTCCATGAGCGTGTTCGCCATTTCCTCGGAAATGGGGCCGTCCATTGCGTAGCAGTTATATTACAATCAGGACTCCTGCAATTAGGATAAGCGGGAGACCTCCAAAGACGCTTCCCAATACGGAGTGTATAAAATTTGGGATTACTCCGAGGACTGTCTGAAAGGTGCTTAATAGTCCTGACCCTATGGTCTTAAATAGGTGTACAATACCGCTCGTATCAGACATGTTAAAGATACGACCCACCATTTCTGCGAAATGAAAGGGGCAGTTTGTACGTATAAGTGCTTGTATCTCAGTCGAGGTCCTTGCAACTTGAAGTTCAAAGATTTCTCGAGCGGAGGTTAAGGGCACGGGTTGCTGTAAAAGCATGGCTTTCAGGCTGCTCAAAGTATCAAATTGTATAAAGGAAACATTCAACGAAGGCCATAACGGCGCCTCCCTGACTGTGTTCAGTGGTGGAAACAATACTTGCATCCAGCAAGTAACCCTGGAGTTAACAGTGACCAGATAGGCGATGCCCGGAAGCATCCCACAGCAACCTTGATCATTTAGCATTAAGTTACTCCCATTCGAGAGCAGCTGGAAAACCGGTGTGATCATGGCCGCTGGGGTCCCTTACATGTGACAAGATAAGTTCGCTACCGAACCACTACATGCTCCATGTAGAGAAATATCCTGACACATGAGAGAACCGCTTAAAGCGTTCTTGCAGTTTGTACCACTCAGATACACTTCTCGATCCCCATTCCGGCATCTATCTATATGGTAACTCCCAAGTTTCCTTAATGTAACCCTTACCCATTCTTTCATATTTGCCTGCCTGCCTTTGCTCAAGGCAATATTGACACTGAAACGTAGTGACCGGCAGAGTGATTTGGCCATGAATTAGCCATTCTGTTGATGGTGATTCGGCTACAGTGAATGGTAACCTTTCCAGTTTCTCAATACGCAGCATTGTATATTTGGCTCCCCTTTGTGCCATTTCTGTCTATCAGTTAGATTGTATTCTGAAAACAGAGACGTGGTGTTTATAAAACGCCAGGGCACATAGCCTGCACGCAGAGATTGCAGCGTCCAGCTTAACATCATAATAGAACGTAATTGGGATTGCCCGTGTTGTAACAAGGCCAGATCTTGTTCTAATATGTCGATTGCCGAAGACACAATGTTGCCCAAGGAGTAAATCCTGGAGGTCAAAGTTGTTAACCCATTATCCACTACAGCTAATGCCTTCTCTAGGTTAATACTGTCTATTTCCCGTATTCTTTCTGCGGCCTCTTGTTGGGATATTTTCCAGTTTTCATTATAATAGGCATAAATGCCAGCATATATGAAACGTTTCTGACCTGTTTTCCTTGGGCCTAGTAGGAAATCCCTAAGGTCTACATCAGGTGTGAGTAAAGTCAAGTGATGTTTAACTTCTGTGAGTGTTGAGGTCTCTAGCCAATCAAGGCACAACTTCCCAACACTATAGGATGTCACTACCCCTGGGTGTTGTCTCTGTACATAGCGTGTATCTGGCCTACTGATACTAACCAGCTCGGTTATACCTAGGAATCTCTGACATGTGTTTGTGTCAATGGGCCAAATCAGCCATTCTGTCCAATTGGGATCTGACCTGTTGTACTGGAGAATGTCATCTAATCCTACCCCATTTGAAGTTGAATTCTGTCCCCCACCCATCTGTGATGGTGCTGGAAACCCCGGTGTGTTCATTTCCTTGTTCTTGGCTAGTCCAAGACAGGATGTCTGTTGCACAGTGTCATTTAGAAATATTATCTGCTGTGGAATGAGGCAAGCTCTAAAAAGCGCTTCTGTTCCCTGGACCTGCCAGTCCCTAGAACCCCAGATTGATTTTGAATCTATAGTGTCCTTCCATAGGTCGAAACCCTGTGTAGACAACTGGGCCATAAAGGAAGCAGAATAAATCTGTTTGGTGTTAGTCAACATAATTTTCTGTGCTGATGTTGTTGCCACTTTGTAATAAAATGACTTCGGGTCAAATGTGTTGAACCCTGAAAAGTATGTGAATTTCTGTGCAAAAGTTTGCGAACTACCTTTTGGAGGTGTTGGGCAGTGTTCCCACTGGTGGTATTCAAATACATTTCTATAGATCTGTGTAAGAAATGATGACCATAATGTTGGTAACAGTACAATGTATCATAGTCTGAAGTACCGTCTAACATTTCATTATTCGGAAATGCTGCAGTTTTTTCTAAATCAGACATTAAATTATTTACAGTTTCAGTGTCCCAATCATCAGAAAATGTACTGGAGGTAATGATATCACTTAAAGAATTTTTAAATACATGTTTAAGCTTTAAAAGTTCAGTCGGACCGAATATATCATAATCAATCTTGTCCCATACTATACCGTCCGGTATAGGAACTGCTGTGATGTTCACTGAAGACAAGTCTCTTGGTTCACGATGTGAAGACTGGTGTGGTTTTAAAATCAAATTGACTCTTTGGGCTGTAGAGCTCTGCTGGAGGTATCGTCCATTAATAAGCATACTAAAAGTTATTATTAAACCTAGCCAGAAAATAAAAAATAAAATCCCAGTGATATACCATAATTCAATCCAAGGTGACACCAGGTAAGTCTTTCTAAAAAAGTTCAAAAAGTCAGTGAGTTTCTGTCTGAGTGATTTTTTTGGCTGCCGTCGTTTCCGGCTCGCTTGGATCCAGTGAAAACGTATCAAAGTTCATGAAATAGCCAGAAGCAGTTCGATCAATTGTTGGAATTGCATCGGGATTTGTTGAAATCGGATTTTGCTCTTGATGAGGCATGTTGACGTAAATGTCTGTAGTCGGTCTTATTGCAACTTGGTTGCTAAGTTGATTTTCTTCTTGCTGAAGAGGAACGAGTTCCATAGTATTGTTGCTTAGTCCTTCATTCCGTACAGGTGGCTCTTCAAATGTGATGAGTCTTTCTGTTTGAACTTCTTGGATTGTAGCGAGAGGAGGGCGTCTGCTACTGTGGAGTCCACGTGGCCTACTGTTTAGTATCGGCCACATAGTGTGGCTTAATTAGGTCGATTGAGACTAATCTTTTCTCCTTTTTCCCGGCAAGAGGTGGCAGAAGTACAGTTCTTGTGCCTTGGATTGCTAGGACCGGTACAGGCTTTCTGTAGGATGACCCAAATTCTTTCTTGTCTGCAATCTTCTCTCTGACCAGATCCCCAACTTTTGGGATTCAGACAGGTCTTGCCGTTACTGCCTTGACTTCCTCAGTGGCGGTCTGTTTTAAGTGGACGTTGCTTTGTTGTGTCCTGGATTCATTTAGATCCTGTAAAACAGCCAAACGATCATCGATATCAAATGGTTTTTCATCCACCACTGTGCCTTCACAATCAAGATCAGGTACCCACATTCTTGTCCCAAATAGGACCTCGCAAGGAGTGACACCCCCTACAGAGCTTCATGGCTGATTGTTTATTGCTCGTTGGACCCCATAAAGGTGATCGACCCATCTACCGCCTTTGCCTAATACCCTAGCTGTTAAAGATTGCTTTAAGTCCCGATTTTTCCTCTCTACAACAGAATTTCCCTCAGGATGGTACGGAGAGGAGTACCGCAATGCTACGCCCATTCCTTCCATGGCCTCTTTGTAAGCCCGAGAGCTAAACGCTGGGCCACGGTCAGAATGTAACTTGCCAACTGCGTATGTGCCGATAAAGACTCACAAATCTTTCATAACAGTTCGAGCGTCAGCACAGCGCTGAGGCCAAACCCATAGGAATCTAGAGCAGGAATCCACTGCAACCATGATATATTTCTTGCCCCCATCAGATTGTAGGGGTCCGCAGTGGTCCAAATACACACATGCAAGAGGTTTGTCTGATTTTAATAATGGTGTCTGCACTGGGCGTGTTACGGTGGAGCCTTTCATCTGCTGGCAGATGTCGCACTTTAAGACATAGTCTTTGGTCTGCTTGGTTAACCCTGGCCACCAGTAGCGCTGTTTCAGTAAAGAAATAGTCGCTGTAATGCCTGTATGCACAGAACCCAAACCCTGTGCTGCTAGAATTAAGCCTTGCCTACGATCCATATTCGGTATTACTCTATCCCCCACTCCAGGAATCTGAGCATATGGAATGTTTTGTGCATCTAACTTGTAGGAGTACTTGAGTGGAAATTTTTTAGGTACTGCTGTGCTGCCTTTGCGCGAAGCATTGACAGCTACCATAATCTTGCCGTCTATTCTCGTTTTTGAATGAGTAACTGCAGCTACGGAAGCCGTGCGTACAGCCCCCTTTGCAGCTTCATCAGACAATGAATTCCCTTCAACGTGAACGCCATCACGCTGATGACTCAGTGTATGTATCACGTGAGCCCTTGGTAGTTCGTTTCTCAACTCCACTACCTGTTCCCATAGCATTTTATGCTTAATTGTGCCCCCTTTTGCATCTTTGAACCCGTTTTGTTCCCAATGATGTAAATATTCATTGTACAACTGTACACAGTAAAAGGAATCACACACAATTAGTGTGGGGAATTTGTGTTCCGTATTTACAAGTGCCAGTATCAGTGCTTTTAATTCTGCCAACTGAGCCATGCAGTCTCCTAGAGATTGCGTTTTAGTGCTACTGGGATGGAACTTTCCATCGCACAAGCGACCTTTAACGATTGCACACGCTGCGCTGTAAGCTTGCTTACTCCCTATGGCCGGTTGAGCAGAACCGTCAGTGTAAATAATGTATTCATACTGATCTAGAGGCAAAATCTCATTTGGAAGAGGATATTCTTGTTCGTATTGCAGAAATGCTTGTGTTTTTAAACTTGGATCAAATCTGTATTCAACATCCGTTGCAGTAAGAGAATTAGCCCATTGTATCCATCTGGGATGTAAGGCTTTCGCATTTGGAATGCTAGCCTTTGTAACAGCCTCGAAGGCTGGTACCGGGGTCACGACTATTATGCGCTTTCCCTGAGCCAGTGCTCTTTCTCTTGCTACAGCGGTCTGCACTGCTGTCAGGATTTTTTCTGTTGAAGTAAAACGCATCTCTGCGTTTGTGTACAGGTGTGATTTGTATGCGATTGGTACCGTTTCGCCTTCATTGAAAGTTAAATAAGTGTACCCACATTGACCCGCTATTACTCGGATCACTAAGTTGCGTACGTTTACGCGTGTCTGTAAATGTTTATAAGCTATCATGTCTTCCTGTAGGGAACGTAGGATGTTTGTATGTTCCTGTGTCCATTGTCTGACTGAAAAATCAGGTTTTATTAAGTCGTAGAAAGGTTTTACTCTTTCTGCGTAATCCAAAATGTATGTTCGACCAAAATTTAGGAATCCCAGAATTGATTGTAAATTCTTTAATGATTTTGGAGGTTGGAGCAGCGCACACTTTTCTAAAACGTTAGCTGCTAGGCTTTTTCCTTCACTTGACAGCTCATACCCTAAAAATAGGACATTGAGATGGGCAATTTTTGATTTTTTGAAATTAAATTTATAGCCCTCAGAGGCGAATCCCATAATAATGGTGCTCACCCTGGTCAAGTGCCTTGGTAAGTCATCGTCCGTCAGATAAATATCATCTACATAGGATAATGCTTCTTCGTCCAAATTTTGGAGTAACTGTTACCCTTGCTGAAAACAACCCCGGGCTATTCTTATACCCTTGGGGCAAACGACAAAATTGCCGTTGCGACCCTAGCGCTGAAAAATCCATTTGAGATATCAAGTGTTTTGTATTTTTGTCGCACAATGTTATTCATTAATGCGGCACTGTGTGCATTTTGAACTGCAAATGTCTTTGTGCAAGTGTTTAAATGTCTGTAATCTAAAACTAGACGATATGTGTTGTCAGGTTTGGCTACGGGGAACAAAGGATTGTTCATAGGTGAAGTGAAATTTTCAATCACCCCCTGGTATTCAAGTTGATCTGGGATCTCCCTGACTTGTTTTTTAGCTTCCTGCTTTATAGGATATTGCCTTTGAGCATTTGGTGAAACTTTTAACGGGATCACGTGGTGGGTTGAATCCTCATCCCAACCAGCATGATTTTTGTACAATGCTGGAGCTTGGGCGACCGCTCACTCCTGCGCATATGCATGTTTAAGATGTATGGGAACGAGGTCGGAAAATGCTGGAAAAATGACCTTTTCTCCCTTTGGGCACTCCATGACGAATGCTGGCAGCCAGTCTTGCTCTGCTAATAGGATGTCGTATCCAGATGACAGATTTTTCCAAAATAGACCTTTAACTTTCCTGGGCTTGTCCCCCTCCATCCGGAGTGTTATCTCATGTAACTTATGTGGGACACTTACCCGAGTATCAGGTGTTTCCACCGTGATATACTCGCTCAACTCCGCTGTCACCAGAAATTCCTTCAGGTTCTGGCGAGCTATCGTTACTTCTGCCGCGCTGTCTAGCATCGTCGGAGCCCATTCCCCATTCAGAAGCTGTGTCCTCAGAATTCTGGGCATGTCTGATCTTGAGACCTGCTACCTTCTTCTTTTTGAACTGAGGTTTCTGTTTTTGTTTATCTTCTTTTTTAGGTGCGTAGTCCGCAGCGCGTTGCGTGTCTCTGGACTTTGTACGCTCCTCTTGTCTGTGTTCTGACCGTCCTTCCCTCTCTGAGTTTCTTGACAAACCCTGAAAGGAACGAGAGGAACGTGTATCAGTATCCTGATACCTGTCAGGTTTCCTAATATTATCCCTATTCCTGAGGTTATACCTCCTTTCAGAGGGCTCCTGTTGAGGAGACCTACCTCTGGATTGAGATCTGCTGTCTTTAGACTGTTGTTTTTTATTTTCCCACTTCTTTTTAGAAGAAGTAGGTGTCTGCTTTGTATTGTCCTTTTCAGGATTGCCCACCAGTTGTGGTTTTAATGCTTTCCCACCTAGACTGTCTCTGCCTTATTCTGCATATGCAGTTTCAATTATTTTGGGTAGTTCGTGTTGATCTACTGGACTGAACTCCCTTAGGCGTTGGTGGATCGCCACTGAAGCTCCTTCCCCCTTAATGTTAGCTAGTATTATGGCTGATACCTGATCAAAGTTGTTTAGTAACTTCATCCCTAAGTTTAGGGCAGGCTCTGCTCCGTACTCATTTTGTATCTGTCTCAATACGTCAGGTACTACTGCTAATGACGGGATACCATGTGTTCTGGTATATATGGCAGCAAAGACTGAACCCCAAGAGGTGCAATCCTCTACTTGTGGTGTGATCCCCATGGGCAAACAGATTGTTAGAATTCTGTGTTTTTCATAGGTGGTAGTATTCGGGAATACTGCCTCAAACTGAGTTATTTTCTGAGCTATCCAGAATGGTATTTGTTCGCGTTTCGCGGGCATTTTGCCCATTACCACGTGTAATGTCCGAGGAGTGATTTTATTTCCTGTACCCTGAGCTGGAGTACTATTTGTCGCACCTGGTGCAGGTTGGATTGTTAAAGTCCTCATGACGAATTGTGTCAGGTTTCTGTAGATTTTAATTAAATCTCTGTGTTGTACGAGTAATTCTGGCTGTGGCATTGTTCCAATGTCAGGGTGCGGTGTATAAGCCGCTAGTATTGGCCATGTGGCTCCGTCTTATCCAAGCGGGCCTAATCTTACTCTGTTTCTTATGTGGGGTAGGGCGCCATTAAACCAGTAATGATGTTTCTGGTAAGTGAGTGGAATCTCTATGTCCTCAAACGGGGCATATTCCAGTGGTGCATCTCCTGCTATGTAGTAGTGAAATGTCTTTGTTATGGCATTTGCTGCTGGGAATGTAACCCATGAATAGAACACCTCTGTTTTGTTTGATTCGTGTGCCTCAATCACGAAAACTACCATGCCACCCTTGGCTGGTAAGCCATTTTCTAATAGTCTTATGGTGACTGTCCTTCTGAATTTTGGTGCAATCTGTATTGCATCCTCAGGATCTTCCTCGTCGTCTGACAGGGGCAGTGGCATTTGTAGTGGATCTAAGACTGCAGTAGTCATTGTGTATAGAACACAGACTAATATTTCAAAGAAACTATGATAATGTTTTAGGCACAATTTTAGGAACGCAATCTCCTTTCAAGCTTGAATAACCAACAGCCAATAAATAGGATATCTCGCCTACTCAGCTGTGGCGGAGTTTGTGCCCACCCACTCCAGACGTCTCTGGGGTTTTGTGAGTAGGTTCTCTGAGAATAGCACGACTGAACTAGTCAGATTCTACTTTTAAATAAGTACCCAACCAACGTTGGCGGCGCCATGACGTGTAGTTCCTATAGTACCCATGCAGGACCTGCGCGTTTGGATAACATAAACCGTGGGCTTGGTGGCAGACTGGCTCTGTGCACCCCCACCGCGCATGTTAGCCGGATTTGCATTAGCTAGCTCACAGTGCCACTAGAATCTCCTCTTATCGGGTAGAGATTAGTTTCTGGCAACCTTAGATCATGACATCACAAATTTCTCAGAATCGTGGAAACAATGTACTACCTTTCGCTCAGTCACTCGTGCTTACTTATTCGGTTTGTTTCAGAGTTGCACAGAATAAACAGTCTGGGCGTTTCAATAAGTATTTATTGAACAGTTGTTATTCTAGTGTAAAATATATGTGCTGCAGCAACCAGCAGACAATAGCAGAGATATATTATCAGCAGTACGATCAAAGTGAAAGGATAGAACAATTCTACCATATTGCAATAATCATGAATACATACATGAATATAAAATGCATTATGCAAGTGTGCGTACTCCTACGATGCCTAACTAGATGTACCTGAGTGTACCTAGCATATGTGTAGGTCTAAAAGCCTAAAAGCCAAGAATCCTTCTAGGATTTAGTCGAACCCCCATACCTGAATAGAGAGAGTGTGGAACCCCGTCCTGGTCTCGAGTTGGACACCCCGCAAGGGCTGTGTTAGACCGCTCTCAGCTGGAGCGACTGCATGCAGGAGCCTCAGCGTCTCTGGTCAGTGTCAGCATGGAAGTCTCGGTTCCCTCTATCTTACCGTGGCAAGATGTGGTGTATTTATACCCTAAAGTGTCTTGTCCCTCAGTATGGTTTGTATTGGTCTTTGTTGGACATGAGGAATACGTCAGGGGTGAACTTTGTACATACATATTATGCGGGAGATGTAGCTGGTGAATGCTCATGCATAATTTATGAGTACATTGTAGGCCTGTGTTCTGGAAAGACCTTGCAGTGTTCTAACCACAGACTAGATAGCGTTCAGCCCTCCGAGCTCGTTGTGTACGGTAGGGAACTAATGTAGGTGAAAGATCATACCTATATTAGGAGTCATGACTATAATAGGGCATGTACGAGTATGACCATAATAGGGCATATACGAGCATGACCATAATAGGGCACATATGAGTATGATCATAATAGGGCACATACGAGTATGACCATAATAGGGCATATACGAATATTTCTACATTATGGCATATATGAACGGGTCTACATTAGGGCCTATATACGAAACATAAGTGTGTCATAGCCAATTCAGTGCTGTGCCCTGGATGAAAGCTGGATTGAAATTGGTCTAATAGTCGGAATTGTTTGATGTGGTTACAGAGTTGTATGTGAACACTTTTTTCAAGGAGCTTCGCCAGGGTAGGAATATTGGGGATAGGTCGGAAGTTGTTTAAGTCAGTTTGATCTGCTTTTGGTTTTTTTAGAATAGGAGAAACCTGAACGGATTTTAGGCAGTCTGGCATAGTGCTTTGAAGGAGGGAGGCATTAGCAATCTTGGTCCAAAGTGGGAATATCAAGGTGAGATCTCCTTGAAGAAATTGGGAGGTACAGGGTCATTGAAGTGCCTGCTAAATTATGCATTAAGCAGACCATCATTTTTATGACAGCTGTGCTCCCGCTTCCTCAATTCTTGGAAACGTATTCTGATGGAGTAGTATCTGTTGAAGTGACGACATCAGATCATCCATCCTGTTTAGAGCAGATAGTCTGATGTCCTGTTTTTGTCCACTGAAGCCAGGCAGTTACGAACAGAAAACAAATAGTGACCCCCTCACCCTGTGAGAAAACTTCCAAGTTCTGGGGCCATTGTTTTTTTTGTTTTTCAGAAACAAGCTCCCACTTTGGGAGTTTGTTTCTGAAAAACAAAAAACGTTTGGTGTGTGCCATCAGAAACTTGACAGACCGCACACCAAACTTTTTGTGCTTTCATGGGAGAATTCCAGATATGGTGGGCAGAAGTCCGGCCATGGTTTTAGAGGGAATGACCTCTGCCACTTTGACAGTGCTGTAGCGCCACTGGACCCATTTAATATTGGTCATTAATAGGGCTCCCGGTTTTATGGTATTTATTTTTTTGACATTTCCGTCTGTATTTATCCATATTTATTTTTTGTTAATTTTATCTGTATTTATCCATATTTATTTTGGGCTTTGTGGAAAAATTAAGCTGAAATTAGTATATTTCCACATTTATTTAACCGGTAACTATGCACTCATGTTTGGATGCCTACTAGGTTTCAATGCTGCAAACACCCGCAGAAGATAAATCAATGTACTTATAAGAAAATATGCAAATTTCAGTATCAACCTTGTGCATATCTACTGCTGTTGAAGCCTCTTTACTAAAATCCCTTTCATCTTTAAACTCTTACCTATCAATCCACAAAGCTATTGGCCTAGCAGTCATGACAGACCGTATTTAGAATTACTCAAAAAGCAACCCAATTTCCATTTTTATCCACATTTAAAAATAAATACAGACAAGAAAATAAAAGTTTTCTGGCTGTATTTATCTGTAAAAATCAGTAAAAACGGAAAACGGGGAGCCTTAGTCATTAATTTACCTGTCTCTACACCTTAGTCATTTACTTTGGTCCTCTGTTGGATCTTGAACGGTGCCAGAGGGGTCGGATATAGACGATCCAATCCAGTCATCCAATGAGGACCAGGAATTGCATAACTGACTTATAAGCTAGCAATTAGATTCATATATATATATATATAACTCTCAAAACTACACTATACAAATACAGAATTATTACCTCTAGACAAAATCTCCGAAAGAAATTTAGACGAGCTAGGATCATACAAATGAGAAACTCAGAGCCATACAAAATAGTAACATTAGGACCTGTTGACTAGAAACTTCTCTATTAGAAGTCCTATCCCTCATAAAGACTATGGAAATGTGCAATCAATCATTGGAGTACAGGCATAAAGAGACATAAACAGGATTTATAAATGGTTAGATTTTATAACAAATTTAGGAAGTAAATACTCAAATATTAGGCATTAAAGTAAGAATACAGAATAATCAATTTGATCTCCTTGGGCCATCAATTACCAAAGTTCTAGAAGGAAAGTACATAAATTATGTCAGCTCAAAGATTCTCTCCCATGGGGGGAAAGAAGTCCGGAAATAGCATCAGCCAGGAGAGTCCGCCAGTCAGATTCTTGTCTCTCAGTCTAATAGGAAGTAACCCGCAAAAGTAAATGGATGAATGAGTCGTGCCAAACATCAATCCAGGGGCTAATATATTTTTCTCAGTTCCGGGATGGCAAATCCTAGGTTACCTTATCCGATCAGATCACTCAGTGCATTGGTCAGTTCATATGGGATGCTTGTCATCAGACCTAAAGAAGACCCATTTTACGGGAATATGGGTGTTTCAGGTTACGGAAATTATCCAATTATCCGGTAGAGGTGGACCTAAACAAAGACCCTTTAACAAGGCACATGAACAAGTTTGAAAGGGCAATTTCCCAGGCAGATGTTCCTGGTGTAACAACATTTGTATTGAATTGTCCTTGTTGGTGCATCAGAACTCCTGATACAGTTGCAATACATTTGAAATACTGAGATATTCTCCCATGGAGACAGTCGGGCAAGAAGAAAAGGGAAAATATGCATGAACAAACTAACAAGCCTATTAGAATTTAAGTTCATATTATGAAAGAATATAAGCCTTCAAATATGCATTTTCGTCATGAATTATGACATTTAGATATGATTTGTGGTGTAAACATGTGCTTAAATTAAGTTAGTCATTTGTAAATAACGTGTAACTATAACGTACTGCTGCATTTCGAAAGTAACAACATGTAACTTTATCTCACAATCTTGAAAATAAAATTTGTTTAGGCACATTACATTAATTCATATATAAAGATTATTGTGTGAAAGTTTCAGAGAAATCAGAATTAGCATTTACGTCACCACCATTACTTGTTCTCGGTTGATGCGCACTTTAACATGAGCAAATATAGTAATAAGCAACTCTTGAATAATCGTTCATAATGTCATTTAATTTGCAATTAGTTCTGTTAATTCTTCGCATATATAATTATCTACAGAAAACTATTTAATAATACTTCCACACGTGAGTCATCACTTTCACATTTCTAATTCACGTTAAAAGAATACCATAGAATCTTAGTAAGTTCACACCTATGTTATTCAAATGAGCAATTTTACTTCTACTCTGCTCTTTTTCTGCATGCTTTTACAATGCAGTAACTAAGTATCTTTATAAACTATATCTCAAAACACTTTAATGTAAATGAACATCAATTGTGCACATTTGTCGTTTTCTTTCAAAAGGTGCCAAGATTTTGTTTTCTATGTCAAGTAAAGATTAAGCAGTTTATCTGCTTCATCAGCAGCAGTTTGCCCGCCAAGCCTTAAATCAGGCCGTAAATTTCAAGTCTTGCTCTTTCATTTTCCCAATTATCAGGTATGACTGCACTACATCCATTAATTCAAACCAAAACCACACCTCCCGGAAAGCACTGATTTTGTTAACTGAAATCCAGGATCAGAAAAAGGGTCTGCCAGTGAAATGGGGTAATTTGGTGGCCCTACATGTAAAGCATACATTTCTCCCTCACAGTTTCTGCCCTAGTCTTTTGCCATACCATGGATTCAGCCCTTCATTCGGGCTGCATGGGATTCTGAGCATTATTTTACCTCAATGTAGGTCTTTGTGCATGTTTCAAGAATACTCACAATATGCAGTTTGTATATTATATGTGGTTGGGCTGCTCCAGACTTGGAGTCCCCATTGTATAATCCACCTCGAATAACGCTTTATTGAGACATTAATTTGCAGGTACATTAATATACCACTTTGGTTGTATGTTTGTATATGTGTATGTGCATTTTTGACAGTTAAATCATTTCTCATGGGAATTGAAGAAATTATATAAAGAGCGAAGAGAGAGAGAAAATAGACTAATATGAGTGTCGTCTCCCTAAAAATATCAAGGTGTAACATCTTGTAGCCAGAGTAAACAATATTTTTGAGTGCCTCACTACTTATTTCCAGTTGTCTCCTCAATGTTGTTTGCTGTTATCTTTCCTGAAGTTCAAAATTCAATTTGAAGTCCACTACAGAGCTCCACAGATAAATTCACAACCAAGGCCTTCTATGTCCTGGGCAGATTGGCTTCCTTTATAACTAACCACAGAATTCTCCACTCAAATGGAAAAAAAGAGGTCAGATAGAGTGGCCACTGGTTTACCAGAGTTACTCACAGGATACAATAGGTGTTGAATAAATGTGATCATCCCTCATTTCACCTCAGTGGTGCTGATCCAGGACCCAGTGATCACAGTCCGGCAATTCATTTAGTTTAAAAAAGAAAGCAAGGCCCACAAAACAACCATCTTGCAATTCTTGCATAAGTCTACATCTTAGAGCAAATCACAGTTAACCTTCACAAGGGTATCACATTGGTAGTGCTGGTTCAGTGCTATACAATGAATGGATGTCTTACAAAAATGTCTTGCCTTTAACAAGCCCACATGAATCACTTATGGAAATGGAATTGAAATGGGTCCCTCTAATGCCTACCTTCTTCTGGGTGTTAGCCCGTCATCTTTTTTTAGTGTACAATGGTACTCAAGAAAATGGTTGCAAGATTGCCGATGCTATCTTGATTTACATTGGTGTGTGATTCCTACCATAGTTTGTATTTAGCTGGTGGGCCCTGATAGTCATTCAGAGGAGAACAGAGGTTTATGAAGCTTGCTGCACAATATGTCCAAGCCTTAGTGAAGAGAGGGGCTAGTGCTTAACTTCCTTCTTGTGTCTGGGTTCCTCTGTTTGTGCCCCCCAGGTGAAAGGTGTTTGAGAAGAGCCAGAGTCGTCTGTCTGTAACAGCATTACAAATACGCTGCAGCCAAAGACCATTGACCTACCTTGCTAGCCAGTATGGTGTCAGAATATAGTGGCCAAAAAATTGTCTCACGTGAATATTGTGTCCTGAATATCGCTTACAAAATATCATTCCAAGGGAGTTATAATGGAAAATCTACATCTAATGGAGTAATATTTTTAAACTGTATTTAGGCATTAATATTTGTGTCATACCATAGTTTTGCTATGCATATTTTTCCCTAAAAACATTTAACCTGCTTTTGCAGTGCCTGCTGACAAGATGACACTAATCTGTCAATAACCACTTTTCTGGGTAGCACTCTAAGCTTATTTTCTGGTTTTCTTCTACATTCAATTAGACCTGTGGGTTAAAGTGGACCCAATGACTAGGACATGGCACTGAGGAATAGGCAAACCTTACTTTGTGACCTAAAACAGGGAGTATTTTGCTCTGTTGGACTGTTTTGATAAACGTTACCATTGCTGGATATATATCAGAATATAGTGTACAAAGATATCATCTCAAATAAATGCAGCTTTTTAAATTTTGTTTTCAATAATATCATTCCATTGGAAGCAGATTGTCATTTCTTTAATCCAATGTAGCAATATTTTTAAAGGATATTTAGGACTAGATATTTACATCAAACAATATTTTAACTACATTATTCAGGTCAAACATACAAAAGGTGAGGGAATGTTTGCAAGTTGTCTAACCACTGACAGTCACTCAGTTTGGCATTGAAACCCATTGTTCTTTTGCCCACCATACCACATCAATTTGGACCCAACCATATGCAAATCATATTTGACCTTGCCCCAATAGAAGCAGTCCAGCCCTAATCGCCAGGCCGGTCCTCCCTGAACAGGAACACAAGCAACCCAAGACCAGTTTTAACTTAACTGGAGCTCTTCAGTCAGGTGTACCTTGGTTCCAGTGGCACAATGAGCATGTAACCCACTTTGAGCATACCCTTGCCACTTAGGGTGGTACAAAAAAACAAAAAAGGTGATGGGATGAATGCATGAAATTAGTCGAACCACTGGCAATCTCTCGGGTAGCATTCAAACCTTTTGTTTGTTTGCCCACGATGCTACAACACTGTGGACCCAGCAATGCAAATAAATCTTGACCCTGTTCCCATAGGCCCAGATGTTGGTTCCTTGTTCACTCTGCCATTGAAACCAAGCTGTAGCCAACTGATGAGCCTCAATCGGAGCACAACTGATCTTAGTATGCTTGTGTTCCGGTTCTGAAAGGACCTGGCTTGAGAGTTTGGGCTGCACTGTTCCTATTGGAACAGGATCTCAAGACTGATTTGCATAAGGCTAGGTCTGATCTGAGATGGCATACTGGGAAAAAGAACAATGGGTTGGAATGCTACCCCAAGTGATTGCCAGTGGTTAGTTTAATTCAAAGCATTAATCCCATCACCTTTTACGTGTCTGATACAATACTTGGGTTCCACAGCTACTGGGTGCAGAAGTGTAATTCTGTCATCTGGATTCTTTAACGCTGACTGAGCAAAACATCTGTGACTGTTATGCTTTGCCTACACATTCCCTGTAGGGCTGCTCATCTCTTAGCATTTAACACTTTCTGTTCCACACAAAGGCACCTTCATATCTTATATATCTACATGTCCACAGTTAGTCTGTAGACTATAAACTTCTTCATCATCACTCATGGGGTTGGTTCTTGCCAATACTTTTTATGCCACTGTAGCTTACCACACAACTACATGCTGGTCTTGTCAGACTTTTCTTTAAAGAGACAGACTTGCTTTCAAGCCCGAATAGCCAGTTTCTTGACACCCTGCCAATTTGTCTACCTCTTCAGATAACACTCTCTTCTTTGAGTAGTGAATAGTCTATTATATAATAACAATCCCCAGCACACGTTGAATTTTAGACAAAAGAATGGCAGCAGTAGCAATTGTAAGTCAAAACGAATGTACAACAGAAATCACAATAGGTTCTTTGTTTCTTTATTTCTTTTCATCTGGTTCCATTTAAACAGATCTTAGCCAGCCAACACGTGTTTCGTCGCCACTGTAGGTATACACCCCCGACTTTTTCAAGGCTCAAATGTCTCTTGTTTTAAATCTTTTCATGTGTGGTGATAATTCCAACCCACACGATCCTCCGGCGTAGGTAAAACGTTTTTGTGGTAACTATCAATCACTTCGTATATTGATCACCAATTATTCAATCAATCAATCAGGGGGTTTATAAAGCACGCTACTCACCCGTGAGGGTCTCAAAGTGCTGGGGGGGCAGCTCCGGATCAGTCGAAGAGCCAGGTCTTGAGGTCCTTCCTGAAGGTGTGCAGGGTTGGGGAGCGTCTGATGTTCACAGGGAGCTCGTTCCAGGTCTTGGCTGCGATGTAGGAGAAGGCTCTCCCGCCTGCTCTGATCCTGCGGGCTGCGCGGTACCTCTGCCAGGGCGAGGTCGGCATAGCGGAGGTTCCTCTTGGGTACGTGGAAGGAGACTCTCTCGTTGAGGTATTTGGGTCTGATGTTGTTGTTGAGGGATTTGTAGGTGTGGGTGAGGAGTTTGTAGGTGACCCTCTTCTCGACGGGGAGCCAGTGGAGGTCTCGTAGGTGTTGGGTCATGTGTTCGTGGTGTGGTGTTCCGAGGACTAGTCTGGCTGCGGCGATCTGGATGGTTTGGAGTTTGTGTAGAAGGGTTCTGTTGATTCCGGCGTGTAGAGCGTTGCCGTAGTCTAGTTTGCTGGTTATGAGCGTGTGGGTGACGGTCCTTCTGCAATCGGGGGGGATCCATTTGAAGGTCTTGCGGAGGATGCGCAGGCAGTTGAAGCTGGTGGAGGCGACGGCGTTGATCTGGCGGTTCATGGAGAGGGAGGAGTCGAGGATGATGCCGCGGTTTCGTGCGTGGTCTGTAGGGGTGGGTGGCTTCCAGAGGGTGGAGGGCCACCAGGTGCTGTCCCAGGCGGAGGTGCAGGGGCCGAGGATGAGGACCTCGGTTTTCTCTGAGTTGAGCTTCAAGCAGCTGTCTTTCATCCAAGCTACGACGTCCTTCATTCCTTCGTGGAAGCAGTCTGGTGTCTTCGGGGTTCTTTGTGAGCGAGAGGATGAGCTGGGTGTCGTCGGCGTAGTATACTATGCTGAGCCCATGCTGTCTGACGATGGCGGCGAGGGGGGCCATGTAGATGTTGAAGAGCGTCGGGCTGAGCGATGATCCTTGGGGTACTCCGCATTTGATGTCAGTGGGTTCGGAGAGGAAGGGAGGGAGTCTGATCCTCTTGGTTCTGCCGGAGAGGAAGGACTGGATCCAGTCGAGGGCGGCTCCTTGTATCCCTGCGTTGTGAAGTCTGGCTGTGAGCGTGCGATGAGACACAGTGTCGTAGGCTGCGGAGAGGTCTAGGAGGATGAGGGCTGCGGTGTGTCCCTGGTCGAGTAGTAAGCGGATGTCGTCAGTGGCGGCGAGGAGGGCAGTCTCGGTGCTGTGGTTGCTGCGGAATCCAGATTGTGAGGCGTCAAGGATGGAGTTCTCTTCAATGAAGGTGGTCAGCTGGGCGTTTACGAGTCTTTTGGTTACTTTGGCCGCGAAGGGGAGGAGAGAGATGGGCCGGTAGTTTTTCAGGTCACTTGGGTCGGCTGTTGGCTTCTTGAGAAGGGGTTTAACCTCCGCCCGCTTCCAGTCGTCTGGGAAGATGCCGGATCTGAAGGAGGCGTTGATGGTACGTCCTAGTTCAGGTGCGATGGCGGCGGCGGCCCTGTGGAATATGTGCGGTGGGCAGGTGTCCGTTGGGGCCCCTGAGTGGGTTTTCTTCATGGTCACGGTGATGTGTTCGATGGTGGCGGGATTCCAGGTCATGACGATTGGCTTGTCTGCGGTGGTGGAGAGGGGGGTGGTGTCCGGCGTCTGTTCGCTGAAGTTGTCGTAGAGGGTCTGGATCTTCTGATGGAAGTAGGAGCTGAGCTTGTCGCAGAGTTCCTGGGAAGGTGTGACGTCCGTGGCTTCGCTGGGGGGGTTTGGTGAACTGCTGTATGACATTGAACAGTTCCTTGGCGATGGCCGCATTGGTCTAGACTTTCTCTTATGAAGGTCCGTTTGGTGTCTCTTATGCACTGGTGGTATTCCTTCAGGGTGCTCCTGGGGTGGTTCCGTGCTTCGGTGGTTTTCTGGTTTCGCCATGTTTTCTCTAGGCGTCTGCATGAGCGCCTGGCTTCTTGGAGTTCTGTGGTGAACCAGGCGGCCTTCAGAGGGCGTAGTTTGTCGGGGTGGCGGAGGGGTGCGAGCTTGTCGGCGCAGCAGGAGACCCAGCGGTGAAGTTCTTTGGCTGCGGAGTTGGTGTCCGTCGTGGCGCTGGGGGGGTCTTGGAGGAGGGTGGTGTTGAGGAGTTTCTCTGTGACCTTGCTCCAGTTCCTTCGTGGCGGGCGTGGGGCGGGTTTGGGTGTGGTGGTGGTGTTGAAGGTGAAATGGATGCAGTGGTGGTCCGTCCAGTGGGGCTGGGTGGTGTGGCTGAAGCGGATGTTAGTTCCTCCTGCGAAGATGGGGTAGAGGGTGTGCCCGGCTATGTGAGTGGGCGTGTTGACCAGCTGCTTCAGTCTGAGGTTGTCGAGGAGAGTGGTGGAGTCGGGGTCGTTGCGGTTGTCGAGGTGGAAGTTGAGGTCTCCGAGTAGAATGTAGTCCATGGAGGTGATGGCGTGGGGTGCGGCGAGCTCGGCGATGGTGGTAGTGGACTGGGTGCGGGGTCCCGGCGGTCTGTAGATGAGGGTGCCGCGTAGCGTGGTCCTGGGGTTGGTCTGGATCTGGAAGTGGAGGTGTTCTGTGTTGGAGTGGGGGTCACTTGTGCTGGAGGTGGAGAGTCGGACGGGGGTCTTGTGTGCGATGGCGAGTCCTCCTCCTGGGTGGTGGGGGCGGTCCTTTCTCTGGATCTTGTAGCCGTCGGGGATGTCGGTGGCGATGTCGGGGCCAGAGGTAGTGTTGGTCCAGGTTTCCGTGAAGAATGCGACGTCGGGTGAGAGGGTATCGATCAGGTCCCAGATCTCTACGGCGTGTTGGTGCAGGGAGCGCACGTTGAGGAGGATGCATGTCAGGGTTCCGGCGGTGCGTGCATCAGGCGGGCCTTCGGCGGTAGTGGGGGCTTTGTCGGTGGTGAAGGATCTACGGCAGGGTCTGCACGAGAACTGTCCGTGGGTGGTGTTCGGCGAGGATCTTTCGCAGTCGGTTCGTCTTCCGGGATTGAGTGCGTGGAGGGTTGCGGAGTCGTAGCGGTGGTGGGGCCCAGGAGTACCAGGGTTCCTGGCGCTGGCCGCGGACGGGCGCAGATGGGCTTGCCTTTGGCCCGTCTTCGGCGTGCCAGCGGCGCGACCGCGCAGCGGTCGGCATTATGTAGGGGAGGGGAGGGGCTCTCAGCTGGGAGGCGGGAAACGGGCGAGGGCAGGGGGGCGGGGCCGTGGGTCAGCAGCAGCGGGAACGGCGAGGGGACGAGAGAGGGCAGTGAGACACAGGGGCCAAGTAGAAGCAAAAAAACACAAGATGGGGCACAGATACAGCCAACAATTTAAATGACACCAGCAATTTAAATGACAACAATGAGGAGAAAAACGGAGACAAAACAGAGAACAGCTATGAAGGGAAAAAAAGCACAGAACGAAGCAGCAGGCACAGAACGAAGCAGTTCATCCATATCGGAATCTTCCTACTCCAAATGCCGGTACTCGAGGCACGGGCATTTGGCGTAGGAAGATTCCGATATGGATAAACACGAGGACTCACCATAATAATTGGTGATCAATATCGCCGGAGGATCGTGTGGGTTGGAATTATCACCACACATGAAAAGATTTAAAACAGACATTTGAGCCTTGAAAAAGTTGCGGGTGTATACCTACAGTGGCGACGAAACACGTGTTGGCTGGCTAAGATCTGTTTAAATAGAACCAGATGAAAAGAAACAAAGAACCTATTGTGATTTCTGTTGTACATTCGTTTTGACTTACAATTGCTACTGCTGTCATTCTTTTGTCTAAAATTTAATGTGTGCTGGGGATTGTTATTAAGTTTGTTTGTAGCTCAGGCCACAAAGTTTGGGGAGGCTGGTGGTTCTCTCTGCCCTTCAGCACCGTGATAGCTAGGATCAGATTGAGATATTAAGTGGATTCACCCTTTGGGGCGCCGATTTCCCTATAAATCAAACCACCGAGCTGTTGTGTTAGTCTATTATATAGCTGATGGCCTCTTCTTGACAGTATCATTATGAGAAACATCAGCTCCCACTAGCCAGTGCTTCTTTAAAGACTGGGCTTGGACCAGTTATCAACACCCTCTATGCTGTGCTGGACTACCTTCAAGAACTTTTCATATTCTTGGAAGACCTACCTGCTCAACTAGGTATCCAGGATATGTTAGTGGTCTAAGGCATCTTTGTAGGTGGCAGGGACTATTTTGTGCTGCCATGATAAGAATCACCAACATATTTTAATACGTAAGTGTCTACAAATATCAGGCTAGTGCTCATTTGTATTCTAAATAGTTATCCATATGCATTTGTAGCATAATAATTTAATGTACTCAATGCATCATTCTGAGTACCATGGTAATTACAAAAAATATGTGTCTTATTTTACAGTAACGGGCTTCATGCAAATTAATCTCGTTCCTGGTTTTTTTTCACTCTCAATTTGCTCCAGGTCCACCTAGAGAAAATTGTGCAGACAAAACAGTGCATTAAGGAATATCACGAATTAAAAACAGTAATTATTCCCGATTTCTTTGGGCAAAACTTGGAACAGGGCTAATAACTAACCCAGACACCAGAATTCTCGGGTACTGGGTACTCTAAGTCCCAGCCTGCATTATACCCAATGTGGACATCGACTGGGGAGGCGGGCACTTGGGGGAGGGATGGAGGAGCAGCATCACTAGCACTATAAAATGCCCTTGCTATTTCTGCTGCCGAGACTCTAGAACTCTTGGGCACTATACGTCCCAGCCTACATTGTGTCTGGAGTGACCATGGGGAGCGGAGGAGCAACATCCCCAGCTCTATAAAGCGTCCTCGGTGTTCCCGCTGCATGGGACACGCACGGACGGCGACCAGGCAAAGACCAGTCCAAGAAAGGACGTATCTTCGCCCGTCAAAGGCCGGAAGAACCTGGGCGGCTCCCAGTGATTTTTCAACTTGAGGTATTGTTGCTGCGCCACTAAACTATTTTTCACAACTTGAAGTAAAAGTCCCTGGTAAATCGACTTTTATTCTCGGACATTCCTTGATACTGATGGTATGGTATGTTTCGTTCTCTTTCCACAAGTGGATAGGAAACCTTCTGGATATTGTATTTTCCCTCTTTATGGGGTGCATTTTAGTTGTTGAATTAGGTTGTGTGGCTGTGGAATCTGTGCCAGCTGTCTCATGATGTGGTCGTTTGGCGCTTAGAGGGGTAAACTTGACTTAGCCTTCCCCTTCCACAAATTGCAAATTACAAATTACAGGCAAGCATAAAATTGGAGCAAATAATCCTTGCACAGGCTGTGGGTGTCATTTCAAACGAAATTATGCTGACGAAACAATGCCTTTCGTTTCTGGCTGATGAATCTGATTTACTCTTGTCACTCCACACCAGCCTCTGGTGGACTTTGGACCGCTTGCTCTTGGGCCAACTGTTCATTCGCCCAGGGGGCCAGCTGCTACATTGCCATCGAACACTCACTCACCACTCACTCTTCCTACTTCCCTGCTGTAGGCCCACACGTGAAGAAAAAGAAGCGTCTGCCTGCACTTAGGGACACAGAGGTCCAATGCTTGCTACAGCGACCCAATCTGCCGACAATAGACCACATTTGCTGTATTTGAACATTTTTAATGCTTTTGGAGGGTTGTTATGCACCAAATTGTCAGCAATGTTGGACAGTAACTTTTGCCCTATTTATGAGCGGTTAAAAGTAATCATTTAGCAAGGCGAGAGGTTAAGTATGGGAATGGTTTTGAAGCTATTGAGATTCCCACTAATACAAGCCCGGGTGTAGTTCAGAAGTCTGTGTTTCAAACACTTTTGGGTAATAATGCAAGGGTATGGCCGATGGACATGCGGGTAGTGGCGGGGTAAGGCCTGGTTCTTCCCTGCTCAGGCCTCATGAGCTGTGTGCATGCTGCGCATTAATGAAGACAGCACACACACAGTGACTCTCTGTGGGCGAAGACCCCATGCAGTCATATGCCCCTTTTATTTATCTTCTCAGTCGCGCCCGGCCCGGGAAATGTTACAGGTGGCAACTAAGTAGTATAGAGGCCGGGTGGCTCTCTACATCCCTCCTTATTTTCAGTGGGATCAACCCACCCTTCTACTGTCCAGTGTGCAGGATGCACACAAAGTCCCTGAGTCACTGGCTAGCAGTTTGGTTTGGCCAGAGACCATACATCTGGATCCAGGAGTTAGCGTTGGGCCCCAGCCCCGCCGGGCTTTCCCGGATGGTGTCTGCTCCTGGAGCTTGGCCACGTTGCAATCCATCGCTGGTGTCTCTTGACACTCGCCCAGGGAATGACATCCACCACTCCTGGCCGGAAAGAAGATCTCTGCATCATCATTTTCTTCCCTGCACTCCAGCTCAGCTTCCCTTTCGTTGCTTGGGTAGGGCCCGACCACCTTCTTAAACCATGACACATTCCGGGTGACCATGCAAAGGCCCCGTTGAACAGAAATCATGGTACTGTTGGCTGCAACGATTCTCCACACCTCTGGTTCGTTGGGGGTATGGAACTTCCATCTGGGATATCTGTCCTTGACAACAACTTAGTCGCCTACTTGCAGTGAGGAAGGTTGTGCTCTCCAACTTAGGCTTGCTTTCCATTTAGTGGGCTCCCTCCTGACCTGTGTGGCTTTGCTGTTGAACTCCGCAGGGTGCCAGCTTGGACTAGTGAGATATTGTCCCGCGTGGGCTTTCAAAACAGTAGATGAGCCGGGGCGCAGTTGGTAGTGCTGTGCGGGTTTGGCGATATACGTTTAGAAACTGGTGCTGACAGCTTTCAGCTTCCTCTCCTCATTCTACCCCAATTCAGAGTGCCCGTATGTAGCGCTGCACTTCACCATTTGCCTGGGGCCACTGCGGCGTGATTTTCCTATGTCGTATGGCGAGAGAGGCAAGGTATTCCTGGAACTCGTGGCCCTGAAATGGAGACCTGTTGTCAGATTTTACCTCCTCTGGCAGGCCCAGCAATATGAAGGTTTTATCCAGCACTGCTTTGACTTCGGGAATGCTGTGGATGACACCACTTCCACCATTGGGAACTTCGAGTGTGAGTCCATCATTACAACGGTGCTGCGACCATTGAGAGAACTACTGAAGTTGATGCTGATTTTTGTCCATGATTTCAGGCTGGGTTTTTCGGTGAGGACTGGTCTGGGCAACTGCTTCCCGCCCAGGATGGCACAAGAATGGCATTGGCGTACGGTCTCGTCAACCAGAGTATCCATCCCTGGGAACCACACCTTGCTGCGATGCCGAGCCTTGGTCTTCACCGTCCCTTGTTGCCACATGTGGGCAAGGTTGACTACCTGGGCCCACAGTTCTCTCGGGACCACAATCACCTAGCCACAGAGTAGTATTCCATGCATCCCTTCACTGAACTCATGGTGTCCCTCCACAGCTGCTGTCTTGTGAGCTGGTCGTCCGCGGTAAGCGACCGGGAGCAGTCGAGGAAATGTTGCCATCTTCTTTGGGCTAACGCTTCTTTGATCCTAGCCAGGTTCCCATCCCGGTTGGTTACCTCTCCAAGCTCTTTCAGCATCAGTGCCTTTGGACAGGCTTCTTGGAGGATCATTCTGATGAATTCTTCAATGTGCTCTTTTTCCTGGTTTAACCACAGGGCTTTTGTCTGGAGGGGATGACGAGACACATAGTTGGCCAGGTTGTTGGCTTCAAGGCGATAAGCAATGTTGAACCTGTGCGCTTGCAGTTGTACCACCCATCGTTCTATCCTGTGGGAGCAAGGCGTGTGGTCACAGCGAACTGAGGGATGAACGGTTTGTGGTCAGTTACCATCCTAAACTTGTGGCCATAGATGTAGAGGTGGAAGTGTTGGCAGGCCCACTTTATGGCTGGGGCCTCTCTCTCTCAATCTAGGCATACTTCATTTCAGTTCCTGAGAGTGCTCTACTGGCGTAGGCTGTTGGCAACCAGTCCTTGTTGGTGTTTTCCTGCATGAGCACGGTAACCTGGCCAACAGTGCTGGCATCGACTATGAGCTTCATCCTTTTTCCTGGGTGGAAATAAGCCATGGTGGTCTTGTCCATGAAGGCTTCTTAAATTGCCTTGAAAGCCTTGGCTGCCTGCGGGCTCCATTCCCAAGACACACCGATATGTGTGAGAGCCCTCATGGGCTCGGATAGAGATGCCCGGTTGGGTATAAAATGTCCACAGTAGGTGGCCATCCCGAGAAAACTGGGGACTTCCGTTGGGTTCCTGGGGTTTGCGTGGTTTGGATGGCTATGGCCTTTTTCAGGTCTACTCGGAGGCCCTCATGGGAAAACAGGTACCTGAAGAATTCAATCAATTCCTGGTAGAAAGAACACTTCGCTTTGTTCAAGGTGAGGCCACAGTCGGACAGGCGGCGCAGCGTGTCTCGAAAGCACACATAGTGTTCCTCCAGGCTACTTAAAAATATCAGGATGTCATCGCTTAAATTGAGGACCCACATCAGGCCAGATAGCATCCCCTTGATGGCGTTTTGGAATATCTCTGCCACTCAGGAAATGCAGAAACTCAGCCTCTTGTACCGCCTCAAGCCCACATGCATGAAGAAAGTCGTAATGTACCTGCTCTCCGGGGCCAGCTCCAGTTGGTGGTATCCAGAGTTGATGTCGAGCTTGGAGAACCATTTGGCCCCGTTGGGCTCTGCCACAATGTCATCCATCATGGGCATGAGGTGGCGTTCCCTCTTGACAGCCTGTTTTGGGAGGCGGATGTCGATACAGAGTCTGATCGCTCACGGTTACTTCGGCTTTGGTGCGATGTCCAGAGGCGGCACCCACAGGGTGGGGCCGGTGACCTTCTCAATGACTCCCAAAAATGCAAGCATCTGTAGCTCTTTCTCTACTTGGCGTCTCAAGTGGAAAGGTACTCTCCTGTGTCGCAGGGCCATTGGCTTGATGGAGGTGTCGATGTGCCATTTGAATTGCTTGTGTTTGAGCTTGCTTAACCCCTTGAACAGTTGCAGAAATTCGGCCAGTATGGAGTCTGCATGTGATTCATGGCTCTGATTCACAAAATATATCAACTCCAGATCTTCGGCCCTATGGCAGCTTAGCAGCATGCCTTTCTTGCCTTCAGTGACATGGAACTTAGCCCTGGTTGTCTGCTTGTCATTGGTCACATCCACCTCAATCACTCCTCGCAGCGGTAGGGGTTCTGACCCCCCCCCATACATGTGGATTTTCACTGTGGTGTGAGCAAGAGGAGGGTATGGTGTAAGGAGCTCGTACTGCTCCGAGTCCATCACATTTACTGACGCCCCTGTGTCTATGAGGGCTCTCACCGTTGTTTTTGTGACCTTGACGGTGCACATTGGGGGCGGCCGTCGGCAGCCGTCAGTGGCGGTCCGTGCAGCCAGCAAATGACATGACAAACTTGTCCTCTTCTTAGAAGTTTGGCCCATGTGGGGTTGTGCACACCAGACCAGGTGCGTCGTCCAGTTACGGCTGCTTGAGGCTTGCAGGTGTGGTTTGCGGTTTTCCGAAGGTGGTTCTCGACCTCCCCGTGTGGCACACCTTGGCAAAGTGATTTGGTTTGCTACATCTGGAGCAAGTCATGCCTTTTGCACAGCATACGCCCGGCGATGAATGTTCAAGCCCGCAATTTCCTCAGGACCCACTGGAGGGCGGTTGCAGTGGCAGCTGTGTTGGGCCTGGGTGTTTTTGTATAGCATCCACTCTTTCTTCCTTAATAGCGATAGGCCTGGAGGGGCAAGGCGTGGACCGGTGTTTGTTGAGGGCTGCTTCCATCTCTTACCCCCTTAAGTTTGACAGATCATGAGATCTGGCTAGTATGAGCATGTCATCCAGGGATATGCCTGGTTGTCTTGGGATCAGCCATCGGTGCACCGCCAACCTATACCCCTGAATGACCTTGGCCCGGGTCTCCTCACGTTGGTCATGGAGGGTGCACATGCTCGCCAGCTTCCTCAGCCTCTCATAGAACACGTCCACAGATTCGGTGTCCGCCCTGCTTGGCTAGGCGCAGCTTGAAGCGTTCGAAATCTGGGTTGAACTGGGGCTCAAAGTGCTTGTTGAGAGCCCTTACTGCTACTTTGAAATAGTTTTCATCGCCCGTGTCAGGTAGCATCTCGAAGAGGTCGTACAGCTCAGTGCCTCCATAGTGCATGAAATAGGCTGCTTATGAAATCCTCTTTATACCAGTTTTCTTTTTGTGATGTTGCCTCTGCAGGTTTTAATATTGGTATATCACCTTCTGCACTTTATTTCCTGATTTCTTTTTTTCTGCTTTGTCTTATTTTTGTGTACTTGTCGACTCCTTTCCTTCTTTTCATTTTTTTTTTTTTGCGTGCCTTTCTCCATGGGCCAGACCATGCATTCTGCGCCCTTACTGGGCGTCCGATGTCCGCTCTGGAAGGTGATTGACACATGTTGCTTCGTGTGCGGGCCTTCCTATTGGGATGTCCCTGCCGGCCTGTCAGCACTCTATAGATCTCCGCTGGGAGCAGGAGGGAGACGTGCATGTTAGCCCCCGCCTGGCATCTCCTCCGATGTATGCAGTTCCTAGCCGGCCGCCACAAGTAGCAGACAGGCGTTGAGCAAGGGATGGGGCGGGCGGCAACCGGGCTTGACAAGCGCACCTACCGCCACAGAGGACCAATCCTGAGGATGTTGGATTGGGTGGAATGCAGCAGTGCAGGCCACAGGACCGCGTGCAGGCCCGCTGATTGTGCCGGGGAATCCGGACCTCTGGCAGAAGCGTTCGAGTCGAGGTGGTGCGAGGTGTCATGCCCCGCTCATTGACGTGAACCGAGGCAGCGTGGGTCAGTACCAGCCTCGTCGCCAATGTTGCGGGGGAACGCCTTGTTCTTCCCCACTCATTCCCCGTGTGCCATGGGTGCGCTGCGCATTAATGAAGACCGCACACACACAGTGAATCTCTGTGGGCGAAGATCCCATGCAGTCAAACTCCCCTTTATTTATCTTCTTGGGCTGCACCCAGCCCGGGTGTGTGTTACAGGTGGCAACTATGTAGTACAGAGGCTGGGTGGCTCTCGACAGAAGTGACTACTTCTAATAGCTTATCGTCCACTAGCTATCTAGGGAAACAACCACTGTCAGTTGAGAAACAGAGCTCAGAGGGGCCTGGGCCAGTCTTGGGGGAAAAAAACGAATCCATGACTAGCAACAGTGACACCGCCCCTGTCTGTCATCCATTTGCCTCCAGCCTCCTACCAGTATGTGCCGTACGTGATTATTCTGAGAATATCTTCATGGTGAGAGGATTGGGTCAGTGGGAGTGGGTAGGAGGTGTGTGTGTGGGCCCATTAACAAAGAATTTTAGTAGGGATTGTGTAGTTGTCAACTTCGGGCCTGCAACGATAGCGGAAGGCCTTCTGCACCATTCTAATTTAAAGCCTAATTACTCAGGCCTAGTAAAACTCTCATCCATAGGCTTTTTCTACAGGCACCTCCGCTTGTTACAGCAAGGCCCAATTCAGAATTCCGATGTCACAGACCACCCTTTTCATGTTACCACTGAAAACCGGTACACTGCACTTTTGGATCTGCTTGCGAACCATTGATGCCCTAGTGAAGGGTCTGTTTCTGTTAACGCAACTCAACTGATTGTAGTGCACAACACAAGTGTAGGGGAGTCTAGTTACCCAAGAGTACGAGGTGTTGTGCAGTGCAACATTGTTTCCAACTAAACCCACCAACAAGCATGTGGTCCTGCCTTCACAGGACCATTTGCCCCTTCTATTCATCCTACTTTGAAAACTTCATCTATCATCAGCTGGGCTATTGCGGGTCTAAAGTCCAAGCTGAATGATAGCGTCTGGGATCTGTTCATAGATGCATTTGACTTGTGTATTTTCCAGGAGACGTGGGCCATGGAGACTCTCCAGTTATGGTTATGTGAGTTTTTCAATCCCTGAGGACCATACACGTTGTGGGAGAGCCTATGGGGGCCGATTGGTCTGGTCGAGAATTGCACTGACATGCACTGTTAAAGAGTTGTGTACAGGTTCTCCAGACTTACAGGGCCTAATAATAATGTGCGATTATGCAAAGCCCCTTCTTATAGTTAGCATTTATAACAGAAGCACTAAGCATTCACACAAGTTGACCACTCTGCAGTTACTGAATAATCCATTATATTTAACATAAATAGTTATTTTATAATCATTGCCGGCGACTTAAATATAGCATTTGAACCTTCTCCTATTATGCAAGATATGACAAAAGATCAGTATCATTATCAGCACCTAAATAACCTATTAGATGCTTCAATAAAGTATTTGAGCAGATCTGCACTGCAATTAGCTGACCTATCCGTCACTTATGGCCTGCGTGCTTGCAATTGTGGATCCAAGTCCGACAGTATTGCGAACCCAACTTTTTGGAGGGGTGTTATCAAAGTAACATTGCCAATATCTTCTTAGATCCTAGGGTCTGAAGAGCAATGAGTGACTTTGGGGTCATCCAAAGACTCAAGAGTAATCATGATCCCTTCACTTTGGCTACGAGGATTAGTTTCTTCATTTGGTGACCCCTCCCAAAAGCGGGGCTGACTTTGTGTCATCAAGTAACAACTGGAGAACTATAAATTGGAATGCTGATTGTAACTCCCATGTAGTTACTGTAAACATTTATGGTCTAGTACCTACCCACTTGGGTCTAATAAGAAACAACATACAACCTGAGTTGCTCATTGGGTTCCACAACAATCTGTTTGAGAAACCTAAAAGGTCTTTTAAAAAAGATTATAAACTGGTTGCTAGAGTACACAAGTCTCAGGAATTGTGCACTCCAGCATGTAGAGAAGCTAAATCAGAACTCTTAGAAGCCATTAAGCTTGGAGAAAGGGCCAAAATTGCTGAAGTCAGAGCCCATTTTAAGCAAATCTCACTTGTTGCAAAATAAAAATGGGAACAGAGAACTTAGGAAAACCTGTTAAAAGCTGCCAAAACAAATGATGTCAGAACCTTCTGAAGTTCAAGGCAGCCGCCAAATAGCTATGAGACTGGAAGTGAATATTTACCCAGATTGACCATTTGAAAACTTTCTGATCTTAACCATTGCCGAATACCCTTATTGAAGACACAGTTAAATGCACGCTTTTTTCGCTTAGAAAAGCCACCAACCATCCTAATACTTTTTCCTTGGGCGATAAGGTTCCGGCTTACATTAATGTCATTTTTAATGGTATTGCTGCCGGTGCTCCCATTGCCCCTTCATGGAAGGGTACATAGATTTTTCCTGTTTTAAAAAAGAGTCGCTGTAATGTTCCAGCAAGCTACCTTCCTATCAGTCTCTTCGACAATCTTCAAAACATTTTTTGTAAGCACCTTCTTGACAAGCTGACTGATTGAATCATGGATAATCATATTCTGAGGTATTACCAAGCAAGATTTAGGAGGGAAACAGGCACTGTAGACTGGGTCTTCCGTTTCCTTATGGCCAAATGAAGGGTGGTGGACATCGATATGGGGGAACCTCTATCTTGGCTTCATTGCTCTCTGGCCCGCCTTTGACTTGGTCCCTTAGAGCAAAACTATGGGAGTTGCTAGCTTCTATGTGAGCCCCACCAAATCTAATATTAATTATGCTCCTTCATGAATGAAATTATGCTCCAGTCAGATGGGGCTCAAATGGCGAACACACTGAAAAAAGGTTAGTAAGGGAGTTCACCAGGGATGTGTCCCAGCCCCAGTGTTATTTCTGCTTTTTATAAATGAGTGTGTGAACTTTCTGGTAGATTGTGGAAATTTCTCTCCAATCTTAGCTGGTCAGAAGGTTACGGCGTTATTCTTCAATGATGATACTGTTCTTATTTTCAAATCTCACAAGGGCCTACAGATCCTCTTTTCTTTATTTTGTGATACTAATGCCTTAGAAATAAATGTTAATAAAACACAATTTATGGCCTTCAACTGGTGGAAAACTTCAGGGGGAATATACAACTGGATGAGAATTTGACTGTCTTCGAATCAGATTGGCCAGCTCCAAATCGTATGGGGTCCCAAATCCTAACAAACATTGGCAATGCCAATAGGTCTGATTCTGAAAGCGCTGTCAAGCCAGACCTAAAAGCCCACACGTCTCCTTCAACCACACCTCCGAACCCCACTGGACTGACCACCACTGCATCCACTTCACCTACAGGAAGCCCACCACGCACCACCGCACCGAACAAATGCCTCGCCGCTGCTGGAGCAGAGTCACGGAAGACCAGCTAACCACAACCCTCGCCCTGAGCCCACCCGCCGAACCCTCCGACCCCGACACTGCCGCCCGCAACCTCAGACAGTGGATCGACGACTGCGCCAACACCCTCGCCCCGCTCAAGAATCCGCCCAACAGCCACACCAGCAAGAAAGCCACCTGGTTCACCGAAGACCTCCAGGCCTCCAAACAAACATGCCGAAAACTGGAGAAGATCTGGCTCCACGAACGGACAGCGGACAGCTACGCTGCCCACAAGAGCGCCACCCGCAATCACCATCACCTCATCAGATCCGCCAAAAGGGCCTCACTCAAAGACCGCCTAGACAACAACGCACACAACAGCAAAGAGCTCTTCAACATCGTGAAGGAACTCTCCAACCCCAGCTCCAACACCAACGACATCCAGCCGTCGCAAGACCTGTGCGACTCACTTGCCACCTCCTTCCACCGCAAAATCGCCGACATCCACAACAGCTTCAACACCACGACCGCCCGGCAACCACCGAGACCACTGCCCCCACAACCACCAACCGCCTGCTCTCCTGGACCAACATCAACGACGAGGACACCAGCGAGATCATGAACACCATCCACTCCGGTTCACCGCTAGACCCGTGCCCTCACCACATCTTCAACAAAGCCAGTACAGCCATCGCGCCCCATCTCCGGAAAATAATCAACATCTCCTTCGAGACAGCAACCTTCCCGGAAAGCTGGAAGCACGCCGAGATCACCGCCTTACTCAAGAAACCCAAGGCAGACCCCAAGGACCTCAAGAACTTCCGACCCATCTCTCTGCTCCCGTTCCCCGCGAAGGTCACCGAGAAAATCGTCAACAAACAACTGACCCGCTACCTCGAGGAGAACAACATCCTGGACCCTTCCCAGTCCGGCTTCCGCAGCAACCACAGCACCGAAACCGCCCTCATCGCCGCCACCGATGACATCAGGACCCTGCTAGACAACGGAGAAACAGCAGCCCTCATCCTCCTGGACCTATCAGCCGCCTTCGACACGGTCTGCCACCACACACTACGAACACGCCTTCACGACACCGGGATCCAAGAGAAGGCCCTGGACTGGACCACATCCTTCCTTTCCGGCAGAACACAAAGCGTCCGCCTCGCCCCTTCCGATCCAAGGCCACCAAGATCATCTGCGGCGTACCCCAAGGCTCCTCCCTCAGCCCAACGCTGTTCAACATCTACATGGCACCCCTCGCCCACGTCGCCCGACAGCACAACCTCAACATCATCTCCTATGCCGACGACACCCAGCTGATCCTCTCCCTCACCAAAGACCCTCACACCGCCAAAGCCCACCTCCACGAAGGAATGAAGGCCGTCGCCGAATGGATGAGGACCAGCCGCCTGAAGCTGAACTCGGACAAGACGGAGGTCCTCATCCTTGGTTCCAACCCTTCAGCCTGGGACGACTCCTGGTGGCCAACATCACTGGGAACAGCCCCGCCACCCACCGACCACGTACGCAACCTAGGGGTCATCCTCGACCCCACCCTCTCCATGACTAAGCAGGTCAACGCCGTTTCCTCATCCTGCTTCAACATCCTCCGAATGCTCCGCAGGATCTTCAAGTGGATCCCCACCGAAACAAGAAAAACAGTCACCCAGGCTCCTCGTCACCAGCAGGCTGGACTACGGAAACGCCCTCTACGCAGGAACGACGGCTAAGCTCCTGAGACGGCTGCAACGCATCCAGAACGCCTCTGCACGTCTTATCCTCGACATCCCCCGACGCAGCCACATCACACCCCACCTGAGAGACCTGCACTGGCTCCCTGTCAACAAGAGGATAACCTTCAAGCTCCTCACCCACGCACACAAAGCACTCCACAACTCCGGACCAGCCTACCTCAACAGACGACTCAGCTTCTACACCCCCACCCGCCAGCTCCGCTCGACCAGCCTCGCCCTCGCCACAGTCCCCCGCATCCGGAAAACGACCGCCGGCGGCAGATCCTTCTCCCACCTCGCCGCCAAGACCTGGAACACCTTCCCCACCAACCTCCGACAGACCCAAGACCTACTGGCCTTCAGAAGACTCCTCAAGACCTGGCTCTTCGATCAGTAGCAGCACCACCCCCCTCTTCCCCCAGCGCCTTGAGACCCTCGCGGGTATGTAGTGCGCTTTATAAGTGACTTGATTGATTGATTGATATAGGTTAATGACTGCCTCCCTCCCATATGTCCTGCTGCAAGAGAAAAACACCATAAATTGTTTAATTATCTAAGACACTTTAATAGCATTACAATTAATGTGTGTGCCCTGAAAGTTCAACCTTAGGCAGCTGGATAAATAAACAAAATGATCACAGCTGCGTGGAGGGCAAGCACTTTTTTGTGGAAGCACACAACGTCTGCCTAATTAAAGCATTTACTCCTGGCTTCCAACATGCGGGCGTAGCCAAAGCCCCTCTCTTGGTAGTTCTCACTTAATTGTCTGGCAACTGCTGCACCGTCAAGCCAAACCATATAATGAGCCCTTTTGATCAAGCATAGGGACTCAGCTACACTTCGGTTTTCCAAAAAGGGCAACCTTTTATGTATTTTTCATGCTATTGAATTTTATTAAGCTCAAGCCATAAGTGCAGCCATCTTGGGCGTGAAGCTCTGGCATTGCTGCAACACGGCGAAGTTAGGGGGTGAATGAGAACCACTTTGTGAGGTCCCTCTTGATCTTAATCCCGAGTAATCCACTACTCCCGTTAAGATTAGGTTTTACTTTGAAGTCAACTACTAAGATTGTAAATCTAAGACCAGCCCTATATCGGTCTCATCGCTGGTCCACAGAAGAGTTGCTCCCTTACAGAGACGCACTCAGTGATATCATCATTCGCCCAGAATTTTGTGATTGATTCATGTCAAGATGTCCATAATCGATGTAGGTTTAAGCGATTACTGGCATAATACAGTAGTTACTAGACCAGCACTAGTTGCTATTGCAAAGGAGAGTTATTGGGGTCATTTTAAGAATAGTATTGAAACATCAGACTCTTTGGCAGCCAGTCTCAAGCCTTCTTGCTTCATAAATGTGTATTCAAGCAAGAGGAATTTTAAAACTATATCAGCCCTTCGTTTGTTAGATCTCTATATCTGAAATTCAGATATGGCGTGCTTCCCATTGCTACTTTTACATCTTCATGGGGGTCCTCTGTCAGTAAGTTTAAATGGTGCCCTATGTGTGATTATCCAAAAGAATTGGAAATACATGTATTGTTCTTTTGCATCGCTTATTCAAAACCTAGTGCTAGATGGATTGTGCCCTTGTCTCGCTCACTGGGGGAGTCTAATCATGTTAATGCTCTCCGAATACGAAAAAACTGATTCTGCAATGCTTGTAGTCTTTACTGTAGCTAAACTTTTATATGCCCATTGGCTCAAAAGACTCAAAATCCTGAACATGGGTATGACTTTATCTGTTTAAATATTGCAAACTTTGTACACACTGTTTTGACTTTTTTAAGAATTGTGCTATTTTATCTTGTAAGGTTTTTGTTTTTAAATTATATTGTATTTTGGTGATGGATTCAAAGATCCGACCTGACAATAAATACTGACTGACCCAATATCGTACGGAAACAGTATTCTCCTGTACCCAGTTTCACTGCTGCACTGAAATTAAGATACAATGTACCCTCTTTTACTGTCTTCACTCTTCTGATTATCTACAAACATCTGTAGGATTCTGACACAACAATGTGTTCCCTCCACTGGCAATTTGTCATCATACATGATTGTATTACATACTGCAGACTCAATTGTATCATGTGTACACTGCATCCTTTTCTGTCTCCTCAATTGTCGAGGTTCCATTCACATTTATGTACTTACCATGCACCTAATATTTCTTTACTAATGCCGTTTATTCTGCCCAACTTTTCTCTGCTCCTGATATTTAGTTCATCTATTATTGCTACCGTTTTCTCTCCTATTTTTCTCTTTAATTTGAAAATTAGCTTTCATGCACTTGTGGTAAGTAAACACTTTGGGTTTTCTGCCAAATGGCAATGCAGCCATAAGTTTTCTCCCCATGGCTATTTTAAGAGACTTCCAAATTTGGTAACACAATATATAAAGATGAATACCCATAAGAAATGCAAAAGAAAGGTTTCCAGCTGAAGCTGTGCAGCTCTTTCAGTTAATAATGTGTAATGATGTCCACAAGATATTTCATTAAAAAGTAAACTTGTTATGTGAATATTTCTGTCTAGACAATGTGATCCCTACCAACAGACTGAAGAAGCTTAACAGGCAGCTACAAATGACGGACAACAGTGTCAAGTGTAATCTGACACTCCCAGACACTGCTCAGTGGAGTGGGCATACCTCACTAGACTCTTATTTAGTGCGATATTACACTGTCCTTTGGTGAATTTATGTGAAGATTTCTCTTTGTCAATTTATGTAAATGATTTCTCACTGAAGACTGTATCGTTCTAAGATTTATTATATAAATACTTTATTGCACCCCGTGACATCAGATTGCAGTCTTAGAGATACTTATTAGGTTTGTACATTTAGGTTTAGGGCCATAACTAATAACCTTTTATATGGTCACAAATACTATGAATGGGAGTTTGCAACAACACAAAAGTGGGTTCCTATGTATCAATCTCATTTTAGAAGTTGGTAAGGTTCAACAAGTTCTAAAATAGGATTGCAACTGGATACTAATTCTGTTTTTGGAAGGGGCGTGTTTTGGGTATCCCTTCCAAATACCAAATCTATGCTCTATATAGCAATGGTTTGCAACCGTAATTCTGGTTACAAACTATTGAAAAGTTACTGACCTATGAGATGGGTGGAAACATATTTGTAAAATGTAAAGGCTTCATTTAGACTCATTCCCCTTTGTGAATTGTGGAAAAAAGGTTCTGAGGGAGTAGTCAGTGGGCCAGATTACCACTGCCAAATTTCAAAGAAACCTTAAAAAAAGAAAGCTTTTTCATTAAAGCAGCTCTGTTTCCTTTAAGAAAACGCTGCTTTAAAAACCAATCTTTATTTAACTGCAGTCCTGGATATGGTGGTCTGCCAAGACCTACAGTCCACCATCCCATAGCTGTGAGTCACAATTTGTAACCTACCTAATGAATATTAATTGGGTAAGTGAATTCCAGCTCACTCCAACTAAGAATTTTAAGAACTGCCCCTTCAGTAAAATGTGACAACTTTTTATGACCAGCATAATGATGCTTCCAGCCATTAGAGACATTAACTTTTATTTGGAGAGAAAAGGCACTAACTGGCAGAGGACACATTTCCGTGAGCCCAACTGACAAAGATTTTGCTATGACTTACTCCTATAGTACACCTGCGTAACACCTGAATTCCAGGAGATAGCCAGGATTCACTCCGGAGTACTCCTGGCTTACATCTGGAATTCAGAAATGCAAAGGAGTGCTAGAAGAGTCATACCTACCCATAGCAAAGTCTTTGTGAATTGGATCCCATGTATTTATATTTTACAGTCTGGCAGTGCTGTTACATTCTCAAGAGCTTCTGACCCCCTGGCAATAATGACTCAGTCAATAAGCCAACCCAAATCAGAAAACCAGTTGAGCTGCAACCCATACACAATTAACTGAGCAATGTTTGCATCAGATGTGCTTAACGTCATATGCTGTCCCATGAAATACGACAAGGACAGTAGGCCTCTTTCATACATGAACAACACACTCAAGGATCACTAGAATATGGGATACACATTTAAAAAACCTTTATTTTAAAACTAAAACTGTAGTCTAGTTCAGAGAAGATGAATGTTTACCACAATGAATATGAACAGTAAGGCAGTAAGAAAGTTTGAGTAACAGAAACAATAAAAAATACTCCAACATAGTTAATAAGTTATAGCACTAACACCTTCTTCACTACTTCTAATAACTATACTAGTTCTGCATCCAGTATATTAATAACACATTAACATAAAAGTCCATTTTGAGTATCAAAGATTGGTCACATCTGCATACCTTATTCCAGAACAATAAGGTATATTTTCACCTTACAAAGGCAGTTGTCATTGTGATAAGGCGCAGCCTACAGTACTACTGACCGGGCAGCCAATGAAGGCTGAATGCTTTGTTGCTTTAGTTATGACGAGTGTGCAATCATGTCCTTCTGTGACCTGGTGTAAAGTCCTCTCTGACTTCTAGCTCTGTCTGGTTTTTATAGATTATTCCAGGCTTTGTTGAAGAATTTTATGATAAATATTCATCAAAGAGAATTGTAATGCCCTTTCAGCTAATTTCAATATTCAGACAGTGTTCCCTTGGACAACAAATGTAACAAGTAATTATCAATTTTCTAGAAACTCTATCCTTTCATAGTAATGCTGAACATTCTAAATGATCAAAAGCAATGATTAAATACTATGCATATATTCATTTAAGCTTGATTATCCTGTGTGCAGGAACATCATGAAAAAGAATGTGCATATGATTTCATCGCACATATTCATTTTTGATTAAATAATTAGCACGCACATGACATTCTCAAAATGGCAATGCAAAGAAGGAAAATTCAGGCCCTAAGACAAAACATGATATTTATGACAGTGCACTGTGTGAAATATTTTGGGTCCATGTAAAGTTAAATTATATATATTTGTCACAGTTAAGAATTGTACCCTCTTTCGAGCAGCTATAGCCTATCTTGCAGGTGAACACAACCTTTCTTGTAAAATTTCATTAATTTTACATCATCCATATATCCATGAAAATACATTTGTAACAGGATTTTCATCTGCAAGGGAGTAAAAGCACAGGCCTGAAAGCGAACAGAAATGTGAAAACATGGCAAGAGTGTGATATCAAGGAGCTTGAAAAGGACACCATTAGATTAATAAATAACACTACGTATAACAACAAACCACCTGTTGGATTATTCTGTATGCTTAAATAATGACAGAACAAAGTTTATGTTTTTTCTTTAAACATCACTTTGCATAAATTAGGATGAGTATGCCATGTTTACACACATTTTCTACTCAGCCTGGTACTCTCAGTAATTGTGAAGTGTACTGGAATTTCCTTCCCCATAGCCTACTCACAGAATAACAATGCAGTGAGATTCATTTCTTAAGTTAAAGGACCACTTTTAGAGAACACACAGGAAATCAATGATGTTGTTTGAGATGACATGAGTGATGCCATAAATGATGTCATAGAACATGTGATGAGTAATGTTAAATGTGAGGTCATAAGCAGTGCATGGCGGGGGCATGAGTTGTAGTTAGCGCAGTGAACTATAACTGGTGAATATCTGTTTTGTTTTTTTAGTTCAAAACGTTAGTGTTTACACTGACAAATTCACCTAACTATAATGTTACTTTAACCTTTGTTTCTTTCAGTGAATTTCTACATTTTTTTTAAAGCGAAAACAGATTTTTTAATTACACCTAGCTATAATCTTTCATTAACCTTATCTTTTTCATTGGATTTCTAGGGTTATTTTAAAGTAAATCAATTATTTATGTGAGTGTATGTATGGTAGAATGACTTTTTAATATATGTTGTGTTCTGACATTATTTTAGTGAAATAATGTGTTTTTATTGTAACAAAACAGAATATGGTTTACAGTTTGCAAAATCTTTGTAAAATGTGTGTGAGTTTTAAACAGATATTCAATAGAAATTGTTTATTTGCTCAGTTATTTTAACTCTGATATCAAGACATGTCACCAGCAATCATTTTTTGAGGTGTCCTTACTCTCATAATGACACGTGTGCATAGCAGGTTTGCTGAAACCTCTCTCTCAAATGACGGATGTGCTTAGTAGGGAATGGGGAGGGGCTGCCCTCTCCTTGTAGACCTCTCTCTCAAATGACGGATGTGTGTAGTAGGGTGTGGGGAGGGACTTCCCTCTCCTTTTAGACCTCTCTCTCAGATGAGGGTGTGCGTTGTAGGGTGTGTGGATGGACTGGTCTCTCTGCTGAGACCGCTCTCTGTAATGAGTGTTGTGCATAGTAGGGTAGAGGGGGGATTCTCCTTTCATTTTAGATCACTCTCTCAGATGTTGGGTGACCATAGTAGGGTGTGTAAAAGGGCTGGCCTCTCCACTGAGATCCCTCTCTTGGATAATGGGTGTGTGTAGTAGGGTGTGGAGAGGGACTGACCATTCTGCTGAGACCTATCTCTGTAATGATGGGTATGTATACTAGGGTGTGGAGAGAGAGAGAGAGTCTGGCCTCCCCTTTCAGACCTCTCTCTCAGATGACGGATGTGCGTAGTAGTATATGCATAGTAGTGCATGGGCAAGGACTTGCCTCTCCTGTCAGACCTCTCTCTCAGCTGATGGGTGTACATAGTAGGGTGTGTTGAGAGAGACTGGCCTCTCCTCTCACCTCTTGCTCAGATGACAGGTGTGTGCATTAGTGAATGGAGAGGTAAAGTCCTCCCTTCTAACACCCCTCTCTCTGATAATAGGTGTGCATAGTAGGGAGTGTGAGACTGTACTTTACTCAACTCTTACCAAGCCAATGGGCATAAATAGTAGACTTTGATACACACCATCTCCAGTAATACGTTTTCCTACAGTACCAAGTGTGCATACTACAGTGTATCGGAAGATCACCTACTCCTTTCTACTTTTCACGATCCCACAAGAGTCCTGCGAGATCATAACTTTAAAAACAAAATAAGAATTAACCACCTACTCATCACAGTACTTATCTGTTCCACAGGCCCTCTCAAAATCAAGGGCCACAATATGTATTCCTAATAACAGAGTGTATTAAGAAATCATCTACTCCTTTTTACTATTCACAATCCCGTGCAGTCACGTAAAAATTACTTAAATGCAATATAGATTTATTATGTTCACAGTAGTTATACCTTAGACATCTACTGTCTACATCTAGGGGGACAGCATGCCTTTCTGCTTTTTTACTTCATGTCCACAAAACTTCCAATTTTTCCACAGTAAACATTAATGGCAGCCATTTAATTTCTAACATTTCAACATCCAGCCAATCAGAGCGCTTGTTCTCGTGAGACTCGCCGGAGCCTCTTGCTCCCGCAAGAGCGTAAAGGCTCATCAGAAAAACTGGCCTCACAGCCAATCACAGGCTTCATTTTTGATTTCACGCTTTTGCTGGTCTCTCGCAAATCCAACTTCCAAAATATACAATTATATTTGACCCTTAATATCTCAAACTATTCAATGGATGTACACCAAATTACAAAAAGCACAATCTGTGACCCAAAATCTAGCTTCCTGCTGAATTTGGTGTAATTCCGTTCAGCAGTTTTTGCTAAAACCTGTTTTAAAGAAGTTTATGAAAAATGCATAGGGATTTTGTGTTTTGGGACCCTCCTTTTTTCTCGGCCCCTGTTTGACGGATCACCCTGAAACTTTCCAAAAAGGAGCTGAGGTGGATGAACTTTATTTTGGAAAGATTCGTCAAACGAGGCCAAAGTTGATAGCAAACCAAAAAATGCTCCGCCTATGGAAAAGCAGATCTAACTATAACTAACTACTGGCTGACCGCTAGTGGGTAATATACATAAAATATACAAATATATATACATACAATAGATCCGTCTGGAGGCCCATCGTATTCAGCAGTGGGTAATTGCAATTTTTTTTTACATATTTTATTTTTTAAATTACATTGTAATTACATTATACATTACATTACAAAAAATACTTTCTCAGAATGAATTACTTTAGTTTAAATACTTTGCACATAGGCAATAGACTTTTAAGTACAGTAGTTACAGTTGTTGCAATGGGCAACACATTTTCAAACACAATGCAACATTCAGCTCAATGTGAATTTCTAGTTAAATGGAATTAGTTACTTTATGGATTACTTTTCTAACCATAGGACTGGATCCTAGATTCAGTCCTGGGACATCTCCTGTAAACAGTTGAGTAAAAGCGTTTTGGTTACAGTAGTGATTTTTAAGGAATATTATTGTATTTTAAAAGTTGACACTTAGAAACTTTTTCTCATAGAATCACCAATGTTATCCTATGGAAGGAAATTCACTTAGCAGGTAAAAACTGTTATCGTTACTTTTTCTTACTCAGTGTTGGATCCTGGATCCAGCACTGGTGCATCTCCTGTAAACAGTTGAAAGAATGCGTTTAAGTCATACAGGCGATTTTTAAGGAATATTTGTAGTTTGTGAAAATCGACACTTTGAAAGTTTTCTGCTGAAAACCAGACAATGGATTCCTATGGAAGAAAATATAAGTTACTGGTAAGTACGGTTAAAATTACTTTTCAGGGTCAGTGCTGGGCTAAAAGATGCAGCACTGGGTTCTCTCCTGATAACAGGTGAGTAAATTGGAATTCGTACTTTGGTTGATTTTAGAGGAATATTATAAAGTTCCAAAACTCCACACTTAGAAGAATTTCCAAGTGAAACCAGTCAATGTTAGCCTATGAAGGAAATTCAAGTTACCGGTAAGTACGGTTAAAATTACTTTTCAGGACCAGTACTGGGCTGAAAGATGCAGCACTGAGGTCTCTCCTGATAACAGGTGAGTAAATCGGAATTCGTATTTCGGCTGATTTTAGAGGAATATTTTAAAGTTCCAAAACTCCACACTTAGAAGAATTTCCAAGTGAAACCAGTCAATGTTAGCCTATGGAAGGAAATTCAAGTTACTGGTAAGTACGGTTAAAATTACTTTTCAGGATCAGTACTGGGCTGAAAGATGCAGCACTGAGGTCTCTCCTGATAACAGGTGAGTAAATCGGAATTCGTATTTCGGCTGATTTTAGAGGAATATTTTAAAGTTCCAAAACTCCACACTTAGAAGAATTTCCAAGTGAAACCAGTCAATGTTAGCCTATGAAGGAAATTCAAGTTACCGGTAAGTACGGTTAAAATTACTTTTGAGGATCAGTACTGGGCTGAAAGATGCAGCACTGAGGTCTCTCCTGATAACAGGTGAGTAAATCGGAATTCGTATTTCGGCTGATTTTAGAGGAATATTTTAAAGTTCCAAAACTCCACACTTAGAAGAATTTCCAAGTGAAACCAGTCAATGTTAGCCTATGAAGGAAATTCAAGTTACCGGTAAGTACGGTTAAAATTACTTTTCAGGACCAGTACTGGGCTGAAAGATGCAGCACTGAGGTCTCTCCTGATAACAGGTGAGTAAATCGGAATTCGTATTTCGGCTGATTTTAGAGGAATATTTTAAAGTTCCAAAACTCCACACTTAGAAGAATTTCCAAGTGAAACCAGTCAATGTTAGCCTATGAAGGAAATTCAAGTTACCGGTAAGTACGGTTAAAATTACTTTTGAGGATCAGTACTGGGCTGAAAGATGCAGCACTGAGGTCTCTCCTGATAACAGGTGAGTAAATCGGAATTCGTATTTCGGCTGATTTTAGAGGAATATTTTAAAGTTCCAAAACTCCACACTTAGAAGAATTTCCAAGTGAAACCAGTCAATGTTAGCCTATGGAAGGAAATTCAAGTTACTGGTAAGTACGGTTAAAATTACTTTTCAGGATCAGTACTGGGCTGAAAGATGCAGCACTGAGGTCTCTCCTGATAACAGGTGAGTAAATCAGAATTCGGATTTCGGCTGATTTTAGAGGAATATTTGCACAATGGTGAAGGGAGGGGGCGGGGCCTGAGGTGACATCTGTGCAAACGCGCCTCGTGGTGCGTTTTAAGTTGGGGGATTAAGTCCCTTGAATCATGAGGGTCCTTACGGGCCAACTAGCCCACCAGGAACCTCCAGTATGCGCCAGGGGCTGCGTTGCAGAGACATGTACAGAGGCCACACCCCTTTTTACACCTCTCTGCAACGCAGCTCTGTGGCGCTTTCTGGACGTACCTGTTGGGCTAGTTGGCCCCCAGGGACCCTCAGGATTGAAGAGGATTTAATTCCCCATCTTAAAACACGCCACGGGGCCTGTTTGCACACATGTCACCTGAAGCCCCGCCCACTCCCTTCACCACTGTGCAAACGCGCCCCGTGGCGCGTTTTAAGTCGGGGGATTAACTCCCCTTGAATCCTGAGGGTCCCTGGGGTGCAACTAGCCCACCATATACCTCCAAAAGCGCCATAGAGCTGCGTTGCAGAGAGGTGTAAAAAGGGGCGTGGCCTCTGTACACCTCTCTGCAAGGCAGCTCCCTGGCGCATACTGGAGGTTCCTGGTGGGCTAGTTGGCCCCCAGGGACCCCCAGTATTCAAGGGGAATTGTTCCTCTCTGCAAACGCGCCAGGGGGCGCGTTTGCAGAGTGGTGAAGGAAGGGGCGGGGCCTGCGGGCCCGATCGTTTTTTTTTTTTTTTTCCCCCTGAAGGGGGGCTGTGTGGCCCCCTTCCTTTTTCCTATTTTTAGGCCCTGGGGACCCCATCCCCCAGGGCCTTACCCCTTTTTTTTTTTAATTAAAATTAAAAAAACGGGAAGGGGCCGCGTGGCCCCCTTCCCTGGGCCTGTATTGGCCCCGGGGACCCCATCCCCGGGGCATGGCCTGTTTTTTTATTTGGAGGGGGGCTGCGTGGCCCCCTCCTCAGGGCATTTAAGGCCCCGGGGACCCCATCCCCCGGGGCCGGCCTTGCACTTTTTTTTTAAATTATTTTCTTTTTTTTACTTTGGGGAGGGAGGCTGCGTGGCCCCCCTCCGTGGCCACTTATGGCCCCGGGGACCCCATCCCCCCGGGGCCTGGTCTCTCGTTGGGGGCTCCCCAATCCCCCCACAGTCCCGCCGGCTCCCCGTGTCCTACGGGAGCCGGCATTGCTTTTACACATGGGGAGCAGCTGACATGCTGCTCCCCATGTGGAAAGCAATCCGCTTTGGATATTGGAAGAGAGAGCAGGCTTCCTGCTCTCTCTTCCAATATCCAAAGCAAGTTTGCAATGACAGGACGGGAGCCGCGAGGCTCCCGTCCTGTCATTGCAAACAGCAGTGTCCCGGGGGTAGGCACCCCGGGACACTGCAGGAGCCGGCCCTGGGGGTGGCGGTCCCCAGGGCCATCAAGGGCTCCAGGAGGAGGCCGCGCGGCCCCCCTACATTTTGAAAGCCCCGGGAGGTGGTGGTCTCCGGCGTGTGGGGGCTGGAGCCCCCCACACAGGTTTTTAATTAAAAAAAGAAGCCCCGGGGAGGTGGTGGTCCCCGGGGCTGCGGCAGGGCTCAGAGCCCTCCCGCACCATTCTACATAAAGCCCCGGGGGTGGTGGTCCCCGGGCTTGGGGGCCCTTAGAGGCCCCCACACATAAAATTACCCCCCCCCAGCATGCCCCCGGGACATGCCACCCAGGGGCCAATTAACATTAACGGGAGACCGCGCTTTGATTTTTTTTTTTTCGGCAGGGTTCGCGCTCCCTGAGCGCATCCTGCCGATTTTTTTTTTTTTTTTTTTTTTAAAGTCTTTATTGTAGACATCCAACACATACAATCCTTTATGCACCAGGTTTATCCAAACAATATTTCCAAAACATATGTGGAAGATGTCTAATGTATATCTTAATACCCAGCACCCCCTATCCTACCCCTACCTCCCCCACCCAAACCCAGATGGAGCCCATGGTGGTAACATAACATAAATTGAGCTATAACACAACCATAATGTACATTTCTTGGAAAAACCCTAAATATAGTTACAACCTAAATAATACCAACAGTCTAAACATCCTATGCTGATCCCTTAACTTATATCAACACAAATCAGATCAAGTCCTGACCTCATTCGTCCAATTCGTTATTGGAAGCCAAATTGCAAGCCCCCTCCTTTTAGCATTAAGCCCCCTTCGTTTATACACCTCTTTCTCCCACCGATATGTGGCCAGAAATTTCCCCAGCCAGCAATAAACTGAGGGGGGTCCTTGTCCAGCCACCCGCTGGCCAAGGAAAGCCTAAACACTGCCATAGCTATAAATAACAGAGCTCTATTTGGTTCCGGCATGGCTTGATTGCTAACCCCCAACATAATTACCTGCGGTGAAAGTTCCACCTCAAACCCCAGCATACCTCTTAGGTATTTGCCCACCTCAGTGATTACAGGTACAAGTCGAGGGCAAGTTGCAAACATGTGTACACTATCAGCAGCATAACAGTGACATCGAGAGCAAGAAGAACCACGCGAGCCTCCCCATTTTGCTATGCGGGCTGGAGTAATGTACAAATTAAGCCAGGTTTTGAAACACTGCACTTGTAAGTTTGCCGAGAAGCATGCCGTTTGACTTAACAAAAGAGAGTCCTCACATACCTCTGTCCCTGCTTGCAACAGATTCTTCCAGCGATTAGTATGTTTAATAAAGTCATCACTCATTAAATTACTAAGCATTTTGCAGAGGGGAGAAAGTGTTAAAGATGTCCCTAATATTGCTTCAAGTAAGGGGATTTTCTGACAACTGGATATTTTTTTAGAAACAAAATCCCTAATTTGTAAATATTTAAAAAAATACTTATTACCTAACCCAAATTTGCTCTTGATTGCATCAAAAGAAAGGATATTATCATCCTCCATCAGATCTCCAATAAACCTTACTCCTTTATTCATCCAAACTTTCATATAGCCATCTAGTAGAATTTCAGGTAGTAGGTTATTGTCTGCCAGAGGAGAGTATCTGTGTATCCTACCTAGTTTAAGTTTCTTCCTGATGGACGTCCATACTTTAAATGATCCCAATAAAACCTTAAATTTTACCCTTTTAAAATAAGCAAAATCAATATATCGAAGAAGGCAGCCAGCTGAGTCCGATCCCAAGAGTAACCTATATATAGAAGGGCTGGATGTTTCCTCTATCGATGTTGGTTCTTTCCCCAATATTAGTGCCATTCGCTGCAAAGCTGCTGCCCAATAATAAACCTGGAGATTAGGTACCGCCCAGCCACCCCGATTTCTAGGTAGGGACATATATCTCAGCGCTCTGCGGGGACGGTTCCCGGCCCACAAAAACTTGGAAATTGCTTGATCAAATGCCAAAAACCAGCTCTTGTTTATTTCCGTTGGAATAGCTCTAAAAAAATAGAGGATTTTTGGTAAAAACAGCATCTTGATGACATTGCATCTCCCTAAAAGAGTGAGATGCAAATTATTCATTCTATTAAAATCTGTTCTAGTCTTATGTAGCAGAGGTTCTAGATTAATCTGTACGATTTTATCGACATTGGCAGAGATCTCAACCCCCAGATATCTAGTGTTTTCCACTACCCGTGTATCAACCATAGCCACATTTGAGTTTTTAACAATCATGGTCTTATCCTCATTAAGATGATACCCCGAAATTTGACCAAAATCTTTTGAAGCTCTTTCAACCTCTCTAATAGCTTCTGATGGATTGGCTGTGATTATTGCGATGTCATCCGCATATGCAAGAATCTTAGTATCCCCTCCCATCGAAGGGATGGCTGAAATCCTATCGTTCCCCACAATTTTCCTGATTAAAGGATCTATATATAGGGCAAATAATAGCGGGGAACAGGGACACCCCTGCCGCGTACCTCTTGTTATTTTGATTGGCTCCGATGTGTACCCCATCATTGCAATTCTAGCCCCGGGATCCTGATATAAACATTTAATTGCTCCAATAAATTTTTGCCCCAAGCCGTATTTCCCCATAACTGCCCATAAGAAGGGCCAGGAGACCCTATCGAATGCTTTCTCCGCATCAAGTAATATTACAGCCATAGGGTTTCCTGACACCTTCGTATAATCAAACAGCGTAATTATGCGTTGAATATGATCAGTCGTGCCCCTACCTGGAACGAATCCGTGTTGAAACGGGGAAACTAATCTTTTAATGACCGCTGCCAATCTGGTTGCTAAAATTTTAGAAAAGATTTTCACATCGCTGTTAATCAGCGTGATTGGCCTATATGAACCCAATTCTGAGGGGGTTTACCTTTTTAGGAAAGACTATTATATTAGCTGTCTTCCAGGAATCGGGAATCAGCAGTTCTACTTGTGCTCTATGAAAAACTTCCAGCATAAGAGCCACAAGCTGTGTCTTAAATTTTTTATAAAATTCTCCTGGGATCAAATCCGTGCCTGCAGCTTTGCCTGAAGGAGTAGAATCTATTGCTGCTCTGAGTTCATCTAATGTTATTAATGCACTAAGGTTGTTTTTCTCCTCACAGGATACTTGATCCGGTAATAGCCCATCTAAGTAATCCTCAATATCAACATCTTTGTTTTGAATATCCTCGGTATACAAGTTTTGATAGAATTTTTGAAATGCCATGAGAACTGCATCAGGGCTATTTACCATACCTATGTCTGGATCCCTGATTTCGCTAATTCTAGACTGTACCGTTTTTTCCCTTGTACGTACAGCAAGTACATGGCCCACTCTCTCATTGTTCTCATATACCCTGCTCCGCCATGCCATATATTTCCCAGCTGCTTTTTTGGTGGAGATCTCGGAGATTGCAGACCTAGTAATTATAATTTTTGATTGAGCCGTCCCTGCGTCTCCCCTTCGGCCAGAACCCTTACTAGATCAGCCTCCTCTTTACTCAAATCCTCATACAGGGTATGTACCAAGATATTATCCTTCTTCTGTGATTCCCATCCATATTTCGATGTTTCCCCTCTAATCCCAGCCTTCAAAGCATCCCAAACTATACCTACATCTGTACTCCCTAAGTTCTCTGCTATAAACCTAGGGATCCACTCATTAAGGTGTTGTTGATACCCCTCCTCGCTTAATAAGGCCCTGTTAAATGTCCATCGTGTCTGTGGGGATTCTAATCTGATATCAATTTCTATTACCAGGGGGTTATGATCAGACATAACTTTTGGAAATTTACTAATCTTACAGCCTAATAGCATCTCCTGGGATACAAAGAAATAATCTAATCTCGCATGCACTTGATGTGGTGCGGAGAAAAAGTGAAGCCAGGGTCATCCTCCTTCTGTTCTGCCCATACATCCGCTAACCCATGCAGTGACCTTAATTGCATCAGGGATTTAAAAACCTTTGGTTTACGACCATGGTACATCACCCCTTTATTCCTAGATACCTGACAGCTCATATTAATGTTCATATCCCCACATATAATCAAAGGTAAAGGCCAACCCACTAATTCGACATTTAGCCATTCGAACAGAGCCGGGTCATCCAAAACGGAACCATAAATTGAGCAAAGGGTGAATATCTTATGGTCCAAACAGCATTGTGTTATTACCCATCTCCCCAATTTATCAGCAGAAGAGCGCGGGAAACGACCCAACCCTTTCTTTGCCAAAATTGCCACCCCTCTTGTCTTTGTAGTTTGTGTTGTGGAAGCTACAATTTGATAGCCCACCATCCCCAGTGCCCCCTTGTTACAAGCTTCCACATGAGTCTCTTGAAGACAAATAATGTCTGCCTTTAGGAATTGAACCTCCAAGCTGATTCTCCTTCTTTTAACAGGATTATTCAGCCCGCATATATTAATAGAGGCTATTCTTAACTTCCTAATTGAAAAAAATAAAATAGTTCCAAACCAAATAAAGATGCAATTAGTGAGATAGCCGTCTCCAACTCATACCAGTGCCCGAAGAAAAACCCACCCAAGATACCACCCCTCACCCACAGGCTCCAACCCATCCCCCCCTCCCCACCCTGATCAAAAAGGCAAAAAAGGTCCAAGGACCCTTGTGATGCCTCCTGCATGATGTGTGCCCCTAGCCGCCTCCTACAATAAAAACAAAATCATTAAAAAGAAAGAAAGAAAAAAAGAAGAGAAAAAAGAGAGAAAAACAAAAAAAACAAAAAAAGAAAAAAAAAGGACAAAGCACCCAATTACCCCACTCTAGAGTCAAGTCTTATTTTTTTCCGTAAGTTCTTGCAGAAACTCCTGTGCCTGGATCTCAGAAGAAAAAACTCTAATCGCCCCTTGCAGATGACTTTGAGCCTGGCAGGATTCATAAGATAGACTTCGCAGCCCAGTTTCTGGAATGGGGAGATCAGCAGACGCAGTCTCCAGCGCCTCTCTACCGTAGCATGACAAAAGTCAGGCCGAACAAAGAAGGAGTGCCCCGCAACTATCTTCCTAGCATCAGGTCTTGCTTTTTCAAATATAGATTGTCGAAGGAGGAAATTACCAAAAAAAATAAGAATGGCTCGTGGTTTGTCATCTTGCCCTGGCTTTTTTCTAAGCATTAAGGGAAATCGATGCACCCGCTGTATTTCAGACTCCCAGTTCCAATGACCAAGGTCAGGAAATGCCTCCTTGAATAGCGTCAATACAAACCCCCGGATGTCATCGCCTTCTGCTTTCTCTGCAATCCCAAGTAAACGAAGGTTGTTACGGCGTTGTCTATTTTCAAAATCTTCCAGCTTCCAAAAACATCAGACATCTTACTATCATTAGCTTCAGTTAATCGGGTGGAGGTTTCAACGTCGCCCTCCAGTTGCACAACGCGTTCTTCCAAAGCTGTGGTGCGTACTGAAGTCTCGGTACAGGCTTTGTTAATTTTGCGCACAGCACCCTGTAATTTTCTAGTGGCTAAATGAGCCCTTTTATGTTCAAGACGTGCCTCAATCTGCATCTGCTTCAATGTTGAATATATCAGATCCATTGTCGGTTGTTGAGTTTGTAGTTCCATTATACCATGTTCTTTCGTCATACCCTCTGGGGCTCCGAGCTCATCCTCTAGACTCCTCCCAAACTGAGTGGCAGAGTAGTCCCACTTTAGCTGGCTAGACTGACTGCAGTCGGACGTAAGCCCCCTGTCTTTATCTGACTCCTTTATACTCTTTTTCTTTTTGCGCACAGGTACGCGTTTTTGAGTGGCAGGGTTGGTGAGGGGGTGCCGCTGTCCCCCTCTGAGAAATCTTCATCAGAACCACCCTTGCTGCTGAAGTTGGATAAATCCGAATCATCAGTCAATGAATAAAACTTTTCCCCATTATCCGGGATCTTTAGATGTTTGCCGGATGCTTGGATGGTAGCCTCCGGTTGCTCCTTATGGACAGTAATGTTAATTGCGTCACATACTTCTTTGGAAATAACATCCCGAGGACCAGAATTCTCGGGTTGCCCCTCTTTCCCAGAAGTAGTTTGTACTAACATTTCAGAGTGCTCCCCAGATATAGAAGCAGGGCCTGCAATACTCACAGTTAATTCAGGGGAGATCTCTATTAAATTGCTATCATTTTGCATGTCCTCGCTTAGTACCAAACTCTTTGGGCTGTCTGCATGAGTTTTGCCTTTAAATACTTTCTTTTCGCCGGATAAATAAGGGGCTCCCCTTCCGGTAAACATCCCAGGGACAGTTGGTTGCTTTGGTCTAGTAACCATAGCGCCAAGACGCTCACCACAGTGCTTCCCACTAAGAGTTTCCTTGGACAGCCCTTCTTTGTCCAAATCTGCTTGTAGATTGACTCTCTGGCTCAGGCTCTGGTTCAGCCCCTTTCCATCCGCTGCTGCACGCCGATTCACCGATACAGGCTTGACTCCTCCAGTCGCGCTGCCATCTCGTGTCAACCCTTTGATCTTTGGCGGCATAGCAGCGGATCCTGTCAGCCTCTTCTCTACTGCCACAGAATATCGCTTATCCACGCCGGGGGCAGATACAATCCCTCGTGATACAATGTATCGGCGAGTTGTCCCGGGCCTCCCCAATGCCGCTTGATGAGCGCCGGATGCTGCCAGTACCACTGCAAGTAAAAGCCTCGACGCTCGAGCCGTCAGTACACCGATCGCCGACAAAAGCCTCATCAGCTTGTACTCCACGACCAGATTTACAGCTGAAGCCCCTGCCAGGTACGTGCTGAGTTGCTTTGCCCATAAATAATGCCGAGTTAGATCAACATATATGATTTTCCCTCATTCCATAGCTGAATCGCCGAGGTAGGGAAAGCGGCTCCACACAGCTCTCACACAGCCGCCATCTTGCCTCCCCACACAGGTTTTTAATTAAAAAAAAAGAAGCCCCGGGGAGGTGGTGGTCCCCGGGGCTGCGGCAGGGCTCAGAGCCCTCCCGCACCATTCTACATAAAGCCCCGGGGGGTGGTGGTCCCCGGGGCTTGGGGGGCCCTTAGAGGCCCCCCACACATAAAATTACCCCCCCCCCCAGCATGCCCCCGGGACATGCCACCCAGGGGCCAATTAACATTAACGGGAGACCGCGCTTTGATTTTTTTTTTTTTCGGCAGGGTTCGCGCTCCCTGAGCGCATCCTGCCGATTTTTAAAAAATTTGCCCAGGGGTCCTTGTGGGACCCCTGAGCAGACCTAGAGGGTCAGGGTGTTTCTACCCTGCTCCCTTTGTGCGCTTTGCGCACTTGTTTCTGTCCCTCGGTTCTACCGAGGGATAAAATGGCTGCCAACACTTCCTGATTTGGAGTGTTGACAGCCAATTAACATAAAGCTCGTGCTCGGGAGGATCCGCGGCCCTAGATATATCTATCTTTTTTACTTTTCATTTTCTCAGCAACTACTGAACGGATTTACACAATTTAACAAAAAGGGTTCTTTCTGAACCAAGAACTACCTCTTTGCCAAATTTGGTGTAATTCCGTTCAGCAGTTCGGGCTGTAGCCGTGTCTAAAGTTTCCTATGGAAAATTGCATGGGGAAAACGCGTTTTGGGACCCCCTTTTTCTCGGCCCCCGCTTGACGAATCCCCCGAGACTTTCAGGGTAGGAGCGGACCGGAGCGGGCCACAAAGTTTGAAAATTTTGCGAAGATACGTCAACCGGCAAGAGAGTTATTTCAAATAGAATGTCGCGGATTTCCTATGGATAATAGGTTGTAACTATAACTATCTACTGGCGACCGCCAGTAGATAATATATATATATATATATATATATATATATATATATATATATATATATATATATATATATATATATATATATATATATATATATATATATATATATATATATATATATCTACTGGCAGTCGCCTATGGTTTTTTCGGTGAATTTCAAAGGTTTTTTAAATGCAAATTTCTGACTATGACGTGTCTGAAACCTATGGTTTTTTTCAGTGAATTTCAAAGGTTTTTTAAATGCTAATTTCTAACTATAACGTGTCTGAAACCTATGGTTTTTTCAGTGAATTTCAAAGGTTTTTTAAATGCTAGTTTCTAACTATGCCAACAGAGGTAGGACATGTGAAGAAAGAAGAAAAAACGCACAGAAAGAAGCAAAAGATGTGCAGAAAGAACCAACAGAGGAGCAGAAAGAGGCCTTGTTGCAAAATCATCCTGTGCCCACAACTTTTTCAGACGGGTACTGGTGGTAACTGACTCTGACTAACCAGAGGTGAAGGGAGGGGGGGCCTGAGGTGACATGTGTGCAAACGCGCCCCATGGCGCGTTTTAAGTTGCGGGATTAAGTCCCCTTGATTCCTGAGGGTCCCTGGGGCCCAACTAGCCCCCCAGGTACCTACAGTTAGGACCACAGAGCTGAGTTGCAGAGAGGCGTTCCGAGGCCACGCACCTTTTTTCACCTCTCTGCAACGCAACTCTGTTGTGCTTACTGAAGGTACCTGGTGGGCTAGTTGGCCCCCAGGATTCAAAGGGAATTAACTCCCCAACTTAAAACGCACCACAGGGCGTGTTTGCACACATGTCACCTGAGGCCCCACCCCTCCCCCCACCACTGTGCAAACGTGCCCCGTGGCGCGTTTTAAGTTGGGGGATTAGGTCACCTTGAATCCTGAGAGTCCCTGGGGCCCAACCAGCCCACCAGGTACTTCCAGTAAGCACCACAGGCCTGCGTTGCAACGCCTGTAACAAATTGTGCAGTTGTGTTTAGGTAGTGAAGAGGGTCGTGCTGGGGGTAGTGTTTTAGGGTTTAGGGTAGTGCAGTGGTGTTTGTGTAGTGTAGGGGGTCATGCTGGGGGTAGATTTAGGGTTTAGGGTAGTGCAGTGGTGTTTGTGTAGTGTAGGGGGTCATGCTGGGGGTAGATTTAGGGTTTAGGGTAGTGCAGTGGTGTTTGGGTAGTGTAGGGAGTCGTCCTGGGGGAGTGTTTTAGGGTTTAGGGTAGTACATTGGTGTTTGGGTAGTGTAGGGGGTTGTGCTGGGGTTAGTGTTTTAGGGTTTTAGGGTTTAGGGTAGTGCAGTGGTGTTTGGGTAGTGTAGGGGGTCGTGCTGGGGGAGTGTTTTAGGGTTTAGGGCAGTGCAGTCGTGTTCGGGTAGTGTAGGGGTCGTGCTGGGGGAGTATTTTAGGGTTTAGGGTAGTGCAGTGGTGTTCGGGTAGTGTAGGGGGTCATGCTGGGGGTAGTGTTCTAGGGTTTAGGGCAGTGCAGTGGTGTTCGGGCAGTGTAGGGGGTCGTGCTGGGGGTGGTGTTTTAGGGTTTAGGGCAGTGCAGTGGTGTTCGGGCAGTGTAGGGGGTCATGCTGGGGGTGGTGTTTTAGGGTTTAGGGCAGTGCAGTGGTGTTCGGGCAGTGTAGGGGGTCGTGCAGGGGTGGTGTTTCAGGGTTTAGGGCAGTGGTGTTCGGGCAGTGTAGGGGGTCATGCTGGGGGTGGTGTTTCAGGGTTTGGGGCAGTGCAGTGCTGTTCGAGCAGTAAAGGGGGTCATGCTGGGGGTGGTGTTTCAGGGTTTAGGGCAGTGCAGTGGTGTTCGGGCAGTGTAGGGGGCGGTGCAGGGGGTGGTGTTTCAGGGTTTAGGGCAGTGCAGTGGTGTTCGGGCAGTGTAGGGGGTGGTGCAGGGGGTGGTGTTTCAGGGTTTAGGGCAGTGCAGTGGTGTTCGGGCAGTGTAGGGGGTCGTGCAGGGGGTGGTGTTTCAGGGTTTAGGGCAGTGCAGTGGTGTTCGGGCAGTGTAGGGGGCGGTGCAGGGGGTGGTGTTTCAGGGTTTAGGGCAGTACAGTGGTGTTCAGGCATTGTAGGGGGTGGTGCTGGGGCTGGTGTTTCAGGGTTTAGGGCAGTGCAGTGGTGTTCGGGCAGTGTAGGGGGTCGTGCTGGGGCTGGTGTTTCAGGGTTTAGGGCAGTGCAGTGGTGTTCGGGCAGTGTAGGGGGTCGTGCTGGGGCTGGTGTTTCAGGGTTTAGGGCAGTGCAGTGGTGTTCGGGCAGTGTAGGGGGTCGTGCTGGGGCTGGTGTTTCAGGGTTTAGGGCAATGCAGTGGTGTTCGGGCAGTGTAGGGGGTCTTGCTGGGGCTGGTGTTTCAGGGTTTAGGGCAGTGCAGTGGTGTTTGGGCAGTGTAGGGGGTCGTGATGGGGGTGGTGTTTCAGGGTTTAGGGCAGTGCAGTGGTGTTTGGGCAGTGTAGGGGGTCGTGCTGGGGCTAGTGTTTCAGGGTTTAGGGCAGAGCAATGGTGCTCAGGCAGTGTAGGGGGTTGTGCTGGGGGTGATGTTTCAGGGTTTAGGGCAGTGCAGTGGTGTTAGGGCAGTGTAGGGGGTCATGCTGGGGTGGTGTTTCAGGGTTTAGGGCAGTGCAGTGGTGTTCCGGCAGTGTAGGGGGTCGTGCAGGGGGTGGTGTTTCAGGGTTTAGTGCAGTGGTGTTCGGGCAGTGTAGGGGGTCGTGCTGGGGTGGTGTTTCAGGGCTTAGGGCAGTGCAGTGGTGTTCGGGCAGTGTAGGGTGTCGTGCTGAGGGGTGGTGTTTCAGGGTTTAGGGCAGTGCAGTAGTGTTTGGGCAGTGTAGGGGGTCGTGCAGGGGGTGGTGTTTCAGGGTTTAGGGCAGTGCAGTGGTGTTCGGCCAGTGTAGGTAGTCTTGCTGGGGGTGGTGTTTCAGGGTTTAGGGCAGTGCAGTAGTTTTCGGGCAGTGTAGGCGGTCGTGCTGGGGCTGGTGTTTCAGGGTTGAGGGCAGTGCAGTGGTGTTCAGGCAGTGTAGGGGGTCGTGCTGGGGCTGGTGTTTCAGGGTTTAGGGCAGTGCAGTGGTGTTCGGGCAGTGTAGGGGGTCTTGCTGGGGGTGGTGTTTCAGGGTTTAGGGCAGTGCAGTGGTGTTCGGGCAGTATAGGGGGTCTTACTGGGGGTGGTGTTTCAGGGTTTAGGGCAGTGGTGTTCGGGCAGTGTAGGGGGTCTAGCTGGGGGTGATGTTTCAGGGTTTAGGGCAGTGCAGTGGTGTTTGGGTAGTGTAGGGGGTCGTGCAGGGGGTGGTGTTTCAGGGTTTAGGGCAGTGCAGTGGTGTTCTGGCAGTGTAGGGGGTCATGCTGGGGGTGGGGTTTCAGGGTTTAGGGCAGTACAGTGGTGTTCGGGCAGTGTAGTGGGTCGTGCAGGGGGTGGTGTTTCAGGGTTTAGGGCAGTGCAGTGGTGTTCGGGCAGTGAAGGGGGTCATGCTGGGGGTGGTGTTTCAGGGTTTAGGGCAGTGTAGTGGTGTTCGGGCAGTGTAGGGGGTCGTGAAGGGGCTGGTGTTTCAGGGTTTAGGGCAGTGCAGTGGTGTTCGGGCAGTGTAGGGGGTCGTGCTAGGGGTGGTGTTTCAGGGTTTAGGGCAGTGCAGTGGTGTTCGGGCAGTGTAGGGGGTCATGCAGGGGCTGGTGTTTCAGGGTTTAGGGCAGTGCAGTGGTGTTCGGGCAGTGTAGGGTGTTGTGCTAGGGCTGGTGGTTCAGGGCAGTGCAGTGGTGTTCGGGCAGTGTAGGGGGTCGTGCTGGGGCTGGTGTTTCAGGGTTTAGGGCAGTGCAGTGGTTTTCAGGCAGTGTAGGGGGTCGTGCTGGGGCTGGTGTTTCAGGGTTTAGGGCAGTGCAGTGGTGCTCGGGCAGTGTAGGGGGTCGTGCTGGGGGTGATGTTTCAGGGTTTAGGGTAGTGCAGTGGTGTTCGGGCAGTGTAGGGGGTCGTGCAGGGGCTGGTGTTTCAAGGTTTAGGGCAGTGCAGTGGTGTTCGGGCAGTGTAGGGGGTCGTGCTGGGGCTGGTGTTTCAGGGTTTTGGGCAGAGCAGTGGTGTTCGGGCAGTGTAGGGGGTCATGCTGAGGGTAGTGTTTCTGGGTTTAGGGCAGTGCAGTGGTGTTCGGGCAGTGTAGGGGGTCGTGCTGGGGGTGGTGTTTCAGGGTTTAGGGCAGTGCAGTGGTGTTCTGGCAGTGTAGGGGTCATGCTGGGGGTGGAGTTTCAGGGTTTAGGGCAGTACAGTGGTGTTCGGGCAGTGTAGTGGGTCGTGCAGGGGGTGGTGTTTCAGGGTTTAGGGCAGTGCAGTGGTGTTCGGGCAGTGTAGGGGGTCGTGCTGGGGCTGGTGTTTCAGGGTTTAGGGCAGTGCAGTTGTGTTCGGGCAGTGTAGGGGGTCTTGCTGGGGGTGGTGTTTCAGGGTTTAGGGCAGTGGTGTTCAGGCAGTGTAGGGGGTCTTGCTGGGGGTGATGTTTCAGGGTTTAGGGCAGTGCAGTGGTATTCGGGCAGTGTAGGGGGTCTTGCTGGGGGTAGTGTTTCAGGCTTTAGGGCAGTGCAGTGGTGTTCGTGCAGTATAGGGGGTCGTGCTGGGGATGGTGTTTCTGGGTTTAGGGCAGTGCAGTAGTGTTCGAGCAGTGTAGGGGGTTGTGCAGGGGGTGGTGTTTCAGGGTTTAGGGCAGTGCAGTGGTGTTCGGGCAGTGTAGGGGGTTGCGCTGTGGGTGGTGTTTCAGGGTTTAGGGCAGTGCAGTGGTGTTCGGGCAGTGTAGGTGGTCATGCATGGGGTGGTGTTTCAGGGTTTAAGGCAGTGCAGTGGTGTTCGGGCAGTGTAGGGTGTTGTGCTAGGGCTGGTGTTTCAGGGTTCAGGGCAGTGCAGTGGTGTTCAGGCAGTGTAGGGGGTCGTGCTGAGGCTGGTGTTTCACAGTTTAGGGCAGTGCAGTGGTGTTCGGGCAGTGTAGGGGGTCGTGCTGGGGCTGGTGTTTCAGGGTTTAGGGCAGTGCAGTGGTGTTCGGGCAGTGTAGGCGGTCGTGCTGGGGCTGGTGTTTCAGGGTTTAGGGCAGTGCAGTGGTTTTCAGGCAGTGTAGGGGGTCGTGCTGGGGCTGGTGTTTCAGGGTTTAGGGCAGTGCAGTGGTGCTCGGGCAGTGTAGGGGGTCGTGCTGGGGGTGATGTTTCAGGGTTTAGGGTAGTGCAGTGGTGTTCGGGCAGTGTAGGGGGTCGTGCAGGGGCTGGTGTTTCAAGGTTTAGGGCAGTGCAGTGGTGTTCGGGCAGTGTAGGGGGTCGTGCTGGGGCTGGTGTTTGAGGGTTTTGGGCAGAGCAGTGGTGTTTGGGCAGTGTAGGGGGTCATGCTGAGGGTAGTGTTTCAGGGTTTAGGGCAGTGCAGTGGTGTTCGGGCAGTGTAGGGGGTCATGCTGGGGGTGGTGTTTCAGGGTTTAGGTCAGTGGTTTTCGGGCAGTGTAGGGGGTCTTGCTGGGGGTGATGTTTCAGGGTTTAGGGCAGTGCAGTGGTGTTCGGGCAGTGTAGGGGGTCTTGCTGGGGGTAGTGTTTCAGGGTTTAGGGCAGGGCAGTGGTGTTCGGGCAGTGAAGGGGGTCATGCTGGGGGTGGTGTTTCAGGGTTTAGGGCAGTGTAGTGGTGTTCGGGCAGTGTAGGGGGTTGTGAAGGGGCTGGTGTTTCAGGGTTTAGGGCAGTGCAGTGGTGTTCGGGCAGTGTACGGGGTCGTGCTAGGGGTGGTGTTTCAGGGTTTAGGGCAGTGCAGTGGTGTTCGGGCAGTGTAGGGGGTCATGCAGGGGCTGGTGTTTCAGGGTTTAGGGCAGTGCAGTGGTGTTCGGGCAGTGTAGGGGGTCGTGCTGGGGGTAGTGTTTTAGGGTTTAGGGTAGTGCAGTGGTGCTTGTGTAGTGTAGGTGGTCGTGCTGGGGGTAGTGTTTTAGGGTTTAGGGTAGTGCAGTGGTGTGTAGTGTAGGGGGTCATGTTTTAGGGTAGTGCAGTGGTGTTTGGGTAGTGTAGGGGGTCATGCTGGGGGTAGTGTTTTAGGATTTAGGTTAGTGCAGTGGTGTTTGGGTAGTGTAGGGGGTCGTGCTGGGGGTAGTGTTTTAGGGTTTAGGGTAGTGCAGTGGTGCTTGTGTAGTGTAGGGGGTCGTGCTGGGGGTAGTGTTTTAGGGTTTAGGGTAGTGCAGTGGTGCTTGTGTAGTGTAGGGGCTCGTGCTGGGGGTAGTGTTTTAGGGTTTAGGGTAGTGCAGTGGTGTTTGTGTAGTGTAGGGGGTCATGTTTTAGGGTAGTGCAGTGGTGTTTGGGTAGTGTAGGGGGTCGTGCTGGTGGTAGTGTTTTAGGATTTAGGTTAGTGCAGTGGTGTTTGGGTAGTGTACGGGGTCGTGCTGGGGGTAGTGTTTAGGGGTTTAGGATAGTGCAGTGGTGCTTGTGTAGTGTAGGGGGTCGTGCTGGGGGTAGTGTTTTAGGGTTTAAGGTAGTGCAGTGGTGTTTTTGTAGTGTAGGGGGGTCATGTTTTAAGATGCAATGCTCCAATACCTGACCAGTCTGCACTACATAAAACTGCAAAAAACTAAAAATAAAAAGTGTTTTGCACACTTTTGTCATTGGGCTATATGTGGGCTACATCTGGGTAATATTTGTGCTACATTTGGGCTCTTTTTTCACTGGTGGCCATCTTGGAAGACTTCTTTGTTATGAAGTTTCCTAATTTCTTCATTTACTGCAGTCTCCTCAGTAGGAAATGCTTTCAGTTTTTTACTTTGATTCCATCAAGAAGGCATTCAGATGTGTCTCACATCTGCCATAAATTCAGAATGTTAGCACTCTAGTTGCTCATTAGATCACTGGAGTAAAGCTACTGCTCACCAGGAGTTAACTGGTAGTCTGCTGCTGGTATTGAAAGTGATTGTTTCAGTCTGCATGTCAGAATTTTCTAATGAAATAGAAGAGGATTTGAGATCTCACTTAAAACATGCCCTAATTTTTCTTTCTGCAGCACTAACCATAATTTCTATTTAAAAAAGAACCCCTCATTTTGTTCCTTTTTAAATTAAATGTTTTAAGTGTTACCAGTTTATTCCAATCAAGATGGCTTCAGGTGTGCCATACTTTTGTCATAAGTAAGGCTGTTAGCACTCTAGTTGTTCTTTAGAACACTCTGGGAAGCTGCAGTAGAACACAAAGGCATCAACTGGCAGGCTGCTCCTGTTGAAATATAACAGGAAGATATTTGAGATCACACTTGAAACATGTCCTAATTTTTCTTTCTACAGCACTAACCATAATTTCTATGACAAAATGAACCCCATCATTTTGTTCCTTTTTAAATTAAATTGTTTAAGTGTTACCAGTTTATTCCAATCAAGATGGCTTCAGGTGTGCCATACTTTTGTCATAAGTAAGGCTGTTAGCACTCTAGTTGTTCTTTAGAACACTCTGGGAAGCTGCAGTAGAACACAAAGGCATCAACTGGCAGGCTGCTCCTGTTGAAATATAACAGGAAGATATTTGAGATCACACTTGAAACATGTCCTAATTTTTCTTTCTACAGCACTAACCATAATTTCTATGACAAAATGAACCCCATCATTTTGTTCCTTTTTAAATTAAATTGTTTAAGTGTTACCAGTTTATTCCAATCAAGATGGCTTCAGGTGTGCCATACTTTTGTCATAAGTAAGGCTGTTAGCACTCTAGTTGTTCTTTAGAACACTCTGGGAAGCTGCAGTAGAACACAAAGGAATCAACTGACAGTCTCTGCCCTTGTTGGATGTACATGTTTTACTGAGAATGTCAGACTTCATTCTCACATGAGTGAGAAAGATAATGTGAATTTACAGAAAATATGCTCTCATTTTAGCTTCTGGAGCACCTTCCAAACCTCCATGGGACAAGCATGAGAAAATAGTGTTCTCTCAAACATGATTCATGATATCCCAGCAGAAGGTTTTTCACATGGTAAAATCACCTTAGAATACACCACAATTCCTAAAATTAGTATGGTACCATCAACAAATAAATTCTAATGTAACTAAAGCCTGTTATCACCCTTTATAGTTCTCCTTTTGGTGACCCTCAAAATCTTCTATTCACTACAATGCATTTCAATGAGGTACTATCATTTATATTGGTCCCAAGATGGCTGCCAGAAATTCCAGGATGAAGTGCTGACAGCCAATCAGATCTCACGATGACATGTGTGGTTAGGCTCCGCCCAGATATATATGTGACTTTACTTTTCTCAGGAACTACTGAACGGATTTACACCATTTAAGCAAAAGGCACGCCACTGAACCAAGGGCTACCTCTTTGCCAAATTTGGTGTAATTCCGTTCAGCAGTTCGGGCTGTAGCTGCGACTAAAGGTTCCTATGGAAAAATGAATGGGGAAAACACGTTTTGGGACCCCCCTTTTTTCTCAGCCCCCGCTTGACGTATCACCCCGAGACTTTCAGGATAGGAGCGGACCGGAGCGCCCCAACAAGTTGGAAACTTTCGTGAAGATTCGTCAACCGGCGCCAACGTTATTTCAAATAGAATGTCGCGGATTTCCTATGGATAATAGGTTTTAACTATAACTATCGACTGGCGACCGCCAGTAGATTATATATATATATATATATATATATATATATATATATATATATATATTTATCCAAACAAAATCCCAAAGTATTTCCAGCCGCAGCGGCGCAACACCAGGGCACAGACTCCAAAAGCGAGGATGTAGGTAAGTTTAGTTTATTCAAATATCAAGGTGCAAATGACGCGTTTCGGCCGCCAGACATGCGGCCTTGATCACATAGCGCGCTGTTAGAAACATGGGTGCATTATATACAGGTCAGGTGATAGTAGTATTTTTACTATGTTAACAGTAATGAGTAGGCATTTTACCACAATTGGCGGACTTTTGCAGGAGCCCTGCTTTACTGCCCTAAGAAAGATAACGTCATCATGGCACTATTCAACTGTGGATGACATGATGAACAGACTATTAACATGAGGACAGACTAAATAAATAAATGACAAAGTTCACATTTTGCAACCCCAAGAATTATATCACGGGGACTATGCTTGTACCCGTACTGTAATGTACCTAAATGTATGGTAACGTTTATATAGAGAAAGTGAATGCATGATTGAATAAATAAATGAATAAATGCATAAATTCTGCCAGCTTGACCGCGCAAATACGAGCCTCATTGGCCATAGCGTGACGGTGGAAGTCCAAAGGTGGCATGGTAGGGTAAGAATCGCTTGTGCTAGTAGAAAGAGCGATTTAGCTGTGAACACGAATATATGTTTAATTAGGTATGCAGACATGATATCGATTTTTTTTTTTTTTTTTTTTTTTTTTTTTTTGTATTATCGACCTACACTAATATCGAGTTTTAAATATCGTAGGGACAGAATATCGAAGTCAGGAATATCCGTGACCAGAATATCGACCTTAAGGTAAGTCATATCGTTTTTTATATCGAAGTAAGTAATATCGTTAGCATAAATATCGTTGTTAATATCGATATTTATATTACTGTTATGTATTTTAGTATGTATTTTATATGTATGTGTTTAACATTAGTTGTAATGTTTTTTAATTATTTTCAAATATATGTATTAAATGTTTAGAAATTAGTAATTTTTTTTAAAGTACATTTTGTGTTTTAGTATTAGAGTGGGTTGTGGGTTTATATGGGAATAGGGTGGGAAGTAATTTAATTATAATTAATTAATATTTTTTATTTATTTTTATTGATTATTAATTTATTAATTGGTAATTACTTTTTATTAATTGATAATTAAATTCAATGTGTTATTTTTTATGTGTAGCGGGTTGTGGGTTTATAGGGGAATAGGGTGGGAAGTAATTTATTATAATTAAGTACATTTTAATTTCTATTAATTGGTATTGATTAATTTATTGTTTAATTATTAATTGGTAATTAATTTTTATTAATTGATTAATTGTGTTTTATGTGTAGTGGGTTGTGCGTTTATAGGGAATAGGGTCGGAAGTAATTTAATGTTTAAGTAAATATTTATTTAATTTTATTGGTATTTATTATTAATATTTTTGTTAATTAATTATTAATATGTTATTTATTTTAAAAAAAAATAATTAATAAGTATGTTAATTTAACCCCTACGCTATCCTGCATTTTCCACACTGTTACACTCACTGGAGTTGGAATAGTAATTTTAACCCTAACGCTATCCAACACTTTCCCTACTGTTGCACTCACTGGAGTGGGAATAGTAATTTTTACCCCTACGCTATCCAACACTTTCCCTACTGCTGCACTCACTGGAGTGGGAATAGTAATTTTAACCCCTACGCTATCCAACACTTTCCCTACTGTTGCACTCACTGGAGTGGGAATAGTAATTTTTACCCCTACGCTATCCAACACTTTCCCTACTGTTGCACTCACTGGAGAGAGAATAGTAATTTTAACCCCTACGCTATCCAACACTTTCCCTACTGTTGCACTCACTGGAGTGGGAATAGTAATTTTTACCCCTACGCTATCCAACACTTTCCCTACTGTTGCACTCACTGGAGTGAGAATAGTAATTTTAACCCCTACGCTATCCAACACTTTCCCTACTGTTGCACTCACTGGAGTGGGAATAGTAATTTTAACCCCTACGCTATCCAACATTTTCCCTACTGTTGCACTGTTTGGAGTTGGAATAGTAATTTTATTCCCTCCGCTATCTAATATTTTTTGTATTATTTTAGTTAATGTAGTATATAATTAATTTTAAAAATAATTGTAATTTTTTAAATTTGTTATATATATTTATTTCAAAGTCAAAAATTCTTTATTTCGACCTTTATGGCCATAAAAGCACAAAAATAAAATAAAGCACAATTTATACATTTAAATTTCACAAAGATAAAGTGCATGTGCATTATGGTGTTTATTTATTTAATTTTTATTTATATTATTGTTTTATGTGTAGAGATGTATTTGTAATTTATAAGATATTTTTTAACAATTTATAAGTTATTAAAATAATTAAAAAATATTATTAAGTAAGTATATATTATGTATGTTTAATTTATTTTTACATTATATATATTAGTTATAATTTTTAAACATTTAAAAATATTTTTAACTGTTTATTTTAATTATATGTATTATTTACTTTATTTTACATTATTTTTGTAACCAAAAAAAACGATATTTTTGACATCGATATTATTTTTTCGATATTTTTGTACGTACCATAATGTAGATAGGATGTCAATATTCTTGACTTCGATATTTTTGCGTCGATATTTCTGTAGGTTGATTTTCTGACTCTCGATATTCTGTCAGTGATTCATATAATTCAAGGTTAAGCATTCCCTTCTCTCCTTACTTGCTTTTACAATAAAGCCCCTGGGCCTGCTCCGCTTGTGTGCACATCCCTATGCACACAAGCACACAGCAGGCCAGAGCGCAGATTAGTTTGTACTAAAAGTATTTTCAAATGTGCTCTATGTACAGACCATGTCGTATATGGCAGCCACTCAGCCCTTTCCACTATTACTGGTTTCTCTTAGTAAAGAGTACCCCCCCCACCCCACACACACACACACACACACACACACGTGTTCCCATCCACCACTTACCACACAAAGCTGGGACAACCCGTGGCGTTCGCGCATATTGTAAAAAAGTAAAGGTATTTATTTTTCTATAATCATTTTTTCACCTCTGGCCTCATCAAGGTTAGGACATTTTAAAGGAATTTGGAGAAATTGAAGAATCACAATCCTATATTTTGATAAAGAAATAGAGGCAGCGTAAGAAAGGAGCAGGCAGTGTGAGTGTGTCTGAGAGAGAGTGAAGGGAAGTGGGATTTATTTTGAAATGGCCCCTCATATGGGCCCATCTTCAGGGACACCTTGTTGTCACGTGGACTCATCAGTAAACCCAAAAATCCTCTATCGCCACTTCTGCCCTGTACCTTGGGTGGGGTTTGACACTTATACATGCGCTTCATTAAATGAAGACATTGGGAGTTTTTTTGAAAACCAAATATTTGAGCTTAGAGATGAAGGAATGACTAGCAGCCCCCAGCCCCCTTACCAGAAATGGTTAATTCATTATAGGAGCTGTCAATTGCTACTCGAGTCTATGCAGAGATGAGGCATCTCGTAGGAGGAGTCTGCCTGTATTTATTTTAAGAGAGCTCTTAATTAATGACATATTCTGAGCAGGTTTTGGTAGTGTGTGCATGTGAGCCCCGGTGCCTATCTCTTGCTCCTGAATGCGGCAGGGCAAAGCTTCTGTTTTTGGTAGCACGTGACTCAGTTGTCACTGTGCAGGTGGGAGTGTTTACTGGTGTTTACTGGTTGGAACAGAGCCAGGAGAGATTCCTGTAATTACGCAATATGATAGCGCAGTATCAGTGCCTGTTCCGGTCACTTCCCCGGCCTGTGAACTGCTGGCCAAGCCCCTGTGCATTCAGGCCATGCGCAGGCAAGGGTGGCCTCTCCTGTCTCTTCCACCCCAAGAGGGAATGGCATAGCTTTCAACTCCTAAAATGATCTTTAAACAACAAACAAAACCAGAGAATATGAGTCTGGGCACCAGGGGCTGAAATATTCATAATGAAACAAGTGTGTATATGTTATGCATATAAGGGCTTAACAGCCCTGCAGTCACATAAAATATATTTACTACACATTCAGTCAGTCAGTCAAATATTCTTTATTTGGTTCTTTTCACAACCATATAAGAGAACATCGATTATAAAAAGCAGACAATATAGTAAAATTCATTAAAAGCAATATAAACTGGGTGGTAAAATAACATTCCAAAGGACAGCATCAGGTCATAGGCTACCAGATGTTAAATATAAAAACAATTCCAATACGTCAAGCATGTGTTTTTGAACACTCGGAAATAAGTAAAGTGCATAGTGCCATAATGTAAAAAATAAAAAAATTAACAGGTACACAATATAATGATTTCAGTAAGTACATTAAGAATTACCAATAGTAGGTGAGTAAATATCACATACATTTCAGGGATCGTGATAAAAAAAATACTTATCGTTATAAAATTTAAATGAAAATACATTGTGCATCCTTTAAACAGATATACTTCATCTCCTAGCGATATGGAAAACCTCATCTCCCAACTAAGGGGCATATCATCAAAGAACAGCGTTAAATATCGCTGAGCGGGCTTAGCGCGGATTTGCTTAACGCCGGCTATCGCCGGATTTGATCGCCAAGATATCGCGTTATTTACAACGCATATCTCCACGGCGATATTAAATCCGGCGATAGCGGCGAAATCCGCGAACCTCGCTGGAAATCCAGCGCAACAACGGAAGCGATAAGGTATTCCTTGCAAATAGGGAGATGTGGATTCAGCCATAGAATCCACCTCCCATCATATGTATTGCTAAGTCTGCTTTTTTGCAGACGTTAGCTTTCGGCGATATCCGCGGTTAGCGCAGATTTTAACGTCGGTATTGGTGTCCTGGGCCAGCTTGTTGATAGGGAGAAGTGCTGTTAGCCATGATTCCGGTGTTGTGTTTGAAGGAAACGCCCACTTTGCATCTCATTAGAGATGCAAAGCGAGGCGTCGGTAAAAAGGCTGCTAACATGCGCTAATGCATGTTAGCACTGCCTTGTAAATAGGGCGAAGACATTATCTCCGCTTTTTTGGCTTTTAAAGCCAAAAAAGCGGAGATAAGGCCCTTGATAATATGCCCCCATATTCCGTAAATGAACTGCTGTAGAGATGAATCTATACACCATTAGGCATGGATATTCATCTTTCAGGAGCTGGAGATGATACAAGGCCAGCCTACATTTCCTAATATTCAAAACCCGAAATAACGGAATGATAAAATCCCTCCTTGGTGTATAGCTGGCAAAAAACAGGAAATGCAACATGTTCTGAGCTGACTTAGTCACATGGACATGAATCAAGTTCAGCATCACAGTAGACCTTGTGAGGGTAAGAAACCAACAAATGTGCAATGCTAAACCTGAATCTAATAAGATAAAACCATTTTGAGTGGCAAAAGAAAAAAGAAAGGTAGGGCTCTAAACCTTTAGAGCAAACTAGGGGCAGATATTCCCCTACTCTCCTTCAGTCTCCAAGCGCTCCCTGATCTCCTTAAAAATAGATAAAAGATCCCCTTTTAGCTGGGTTTTCAAGATTTGGGCGATAAGTTCAGGGTTGTAAAAACAATCTACTTTCCCTGCTAGCTCCAGCTGCCTTTTTTATGTAGCTAAGCCATGGTATTTTCTGCATAAAATCAAGGCTTATACAGGCCAATATTATAGCACGATTAAGGGTCGGCTCATCCTTTGCCCATACAGAGTGCCATAACAAAGTTTTTTGCATTTTGTATACGATGGATTAGAGGAGTCGGGCCTAATTCCATATGACAAAGTATGATCGGGAAACTACTAGGAACTGTTAATAATCGCCTATGAAAGGAATTCTCTACCGCCTAAAGCCACGACGAGTTGCAAAAGCCCCAAACATCTGCCCCATACAGAATTGCAGAGCAATAGCGCGCCTTATAAATGTTAATATCGTATCAATCGGTCTGATCCTAGTTTCCTCACAAACCTAAATAGTGCCTCCAATTTTTGGTTGAAACATTTTACCATGGTTTCAACCAAGTGGTGCCAAGATCCTTTCTCGTCAAAGAGGACACCTAGGTAGGAGAAATTTGGAACATAGAGCATCCTATCATCATTAGTAAAACAAGACTTTAAGAGGGGAGAGGTATCCCCAACCACCATGGCATAAGTTTTAGCCGTATTGGTCTTTAGACCCAAGTCACACATAAAATCATTAAATCTGGTTAAAAGTGTTTGCAGACCCACACCAGTTGTGCACATCAGCATGCAGTCATCAGCATAAAGCAACACCAGGAGATTTCTAATCCCTACCCTTGGAACATCGACCTTTCCTTGGTTGAGTAGCTCTCAAGGTCATTAATGTATAAACAGAATAAAAAAGGGGCTAACACGCACCCTTGGCGTACTAAGCGATTCATTTTGATGGGTGCGGTGAGTTCCCAATCCACCCCATACCTGACTCTCCCAGCCACACCCTGATGCATCTGTGCTAGAAAATGAACTAGAGAAATGTCTATGCCCATGTTTAGCATTTTTTCCACAGCTTCCCTCTCTCTACCCAGTCAAAAGTGGATGTTAAATCCATAAATCGCAGAGAAAGGGAACCATTCTTTGCTAGTGTATACTTGCTTATGACCAGGTGGAGGTTGAGGCACTGCTCGACAGTACCCAGGCCCCTCCTGAAACCATACTGTATGTCAGAAAGTTTCACACTTTCAGTTACCCAAGCTTCCAAACGATCCAATATGACCCTGCCCATTAATTTACATGTACAGTCAATCACCGAAATTGAGCGATAACACTTGGGGTCGGACCAGTTTCATTTTTTAAAAATGGGTACTATAATCTCATTGGACCAAGATTTTGGCGGGTCCAGGTGTGCTACACAGCTTAGGGTGTATGTTAACAGTGGGAGCCAAAGATCAGGGTTAGCCAGGAAGAAATCAGCAGGGACACCATCCAGGCCAGATGCCTTATTCTTTATGGTTTGGCTTAAGACTTTTGTGACTGCCTCATAAGTGGGAGGTGCCAGCTCTGTAAGAGTCACAGATATTTGATTTTCAATAGACTCTAAGATGCAGAAGTCCTCCCCCTCACTCCTCTATTCACCGGCGAAATGCTCAACCCATTTCTCAGGCATAATTGTAACATATGAGTGTCGAGGAAAAAAGGTAGCATAAGCAGTCTTCCAAAAGAGACTGGGGTCTTTATTAAGACTTGCTTCAAGAAGTTTTCCCAAGCCTCATGCTTTTCAAAATTGCCTGTTTGTATTAGTCGAAGAGGTCTCACAGATAAATTATCCCTGGGTTTTTGTTTCAACGCCATAATAAGGATACTGTGGGACCGTGAGCAATCACTATTAAACCATTTATAAGGTCTTTGAGATCTCGTTTTTCTGTACCCTTGTAATACTATGTTGATTGTCTTAATTATGTCAGCAAAAGCTGCTAACATACTTAATGGGTTTATTCTACTCTTTAGGCACTCCAAGATTTGTGCCTTATTGGACATCATCTGCTTCAATACAATGCCCGGGTCCACAAGTGCCCACTTATGCAAAATACCTTATTTTTATTATGAATTATGGGATGTAGCTTTAATTTCCCAACAGATTTTCCAGTCTGAATCTCAAAGAGAATGGCTAATGGAAAGTGGTCATTAAAACACTCCTTTAGAATGGAAAAACCCACTGATTGGGGTTTTATATATTCAGAAAGGGCAATAAAATCAATGATGCTACCTTGGCCTCTATCCATATACGTAACCTGATCTGATGCCAGTAGTTTAATGAGGTTTATTGTCAAAAAAGAGAAAATTTAGAGAGTATAGAATTAAAAATGTCCCCACAGGGGTTATGCTCAAAATGACAATTGCCATCCTTTGCCCCACCTCCCAAGCTACATGCGGACAACTTGGATACGGGGCATAGTCTACAATTGAAATCCCCCCAAAGAAGGATAAAATCCGTATTAAGTTCCATTAGGTGTTTACTGTGAGAATATTCAAGTTTCTCAGCCATGTCAATGTTTGTAGTGACAAAATTATCATGATAAAAAATGACAATAACTAATGTTACATTCTGCTCATATAAAATATGAATGAATTGGAAATGCGGAGAATCAAGCTCAGTCTTGCCAACCCTATTTGCTAAAGTAGTTTCCAATAGGGTAAGCAGTCCCCCCTTAGGGTGTCCGCTCAATGCCAAACCAGCTGAGGTATGAATGGATACATATCCATCAATGTGAACTATTTCCCTAGCCCAGGTTTCTTTGAGGCAGATAATGCTATAATCTTTCACTAAGTGGAGCCAAGCCTTTGTTTGATAAACCGGTCACATTCCAAAACAAACACTCAAAGACAGTAGTTATTTTAGGGGATACACCATGACTACTTGCGTAACCACTGTTCCGATGGTCATCAACAGAACTCTGGGCTATAACTGGAGATGTCATATTTACAATCATTTCTGATCCCAATTCGGTTAGAGTTTCCAAATTCACAATAACATTGGCCACAGGTTTATCTATACTACCTTCAATATCTATCATCACAGCTTGAAAGTCAAATTTCACACTATACAGTCTCTCTATCTTATGCGCTCTGTGTGTGTATATGTAAAGGCTGCCAGCTTCCGAAAACAGCCATAGCTGAAGGGCTGAATAGATTGTGATGGTATGGAGATCAATTATTGAAAGTGCAGATGAAATCGGAAACAAATATCCTTACATAGTGGATAGATGAATTGTACCAAGTGTGCACAGTGAGCGCTGATGCAAGTAATTCATCACTGTCCCTTTAAGGTGGCTGGCAGCAGTCGAGCTTACAAATGGAGAGTGGAGAGTGATTCGGAAAATGTGTAGAATCTAAGAGGCAACATAAGAATGCTGCCAGATTTCAGAAGCAGCCATGTGTGAAAGGCTGTATGGACTGTGATAAAATGAGTTATTTAAAGCAATAAAGGACGAACGCTCAATGAGGAAATTGAAGTTCACACTGAGAGCATATAAACTGCAAGAACTTTCCAATGAATAAACAATTCTAATTTTACTTAAATTTCAACAAGTGACAGTAAAACGAAAATATTACAAAACTTAAAAAGAAACACTAAAATATAAGTAAAAATTGTTATGTTTATGTAATTGGCATCACCTGAAGGTTTAAATATGGAAAGAAATGGTGCACTTTTTAGGCTGGCTACATCAAACGGGGGCAGCCCTATTACCCAAACCTAGGGCAAATAAAGATTATAATACTAACAATGGTTCAAGCACAAAATTACACAAAAAGTAAATATAACTAATATTGAAAACAATCTAAATGAAGCAAACGTAATAGTGAATCAAAAATGCAATATAAAGTGGAAAAAGTTTACAAATTATGAAAATGAAACATCTTTTACTAAGGCAATGATATAAAAGGACAAGAAAACAGTGACAAATGTTGCTCATACAGTAACACAACAGACATTATAAAAGAACACAATTGACAGAGTAAACAATAAGACAATGGCAGAGGCAGATAAATTAACATAAAAACTGATCCGCCAAATCACACGAACAGAAGTGGCAATAAATGCATCCTCTTCAATGTATGCCAAGGATAAGCGTTGACGGCGTTCCTACCAAACTAAATTGGTATGGTCATCATCAGGACAAACAAAACAAATATCAGAGCATCCAATAGAGAATTCTGAAAATAATATATACAACGGTACCATTGAATTTGTTTCTCTGTTTATGATATCAGCATAGCACAAGACCAAAAAATCAGTTTCACGCATTCAAAGCTGATAAAGTGCTACTCAAGAAAAAAAGAGAGAACCAAATTAATCTTAAAAGAGCAGCAAGTAGGAAAAATCAAATCAGTGTGCTCACAGTGTCATGCATATTAAAGAAGGCAGTGTGAATGAAAAACCAAAGTATGGTCCACCAACAATGCACGCATCAATCAATCATAGACCGAGAGCCCATAGGTGATCAACCATGTGTGAAAACCTACTTGTTCATTCGAAGTCAGAAACTCATTCAGGAACATGAGCATGTTTAGTTATGGCCAAAGAGATGAAACCACATAAGTGGTATTGGAGTTAATCCGGGGTCCAAGTCATCAAGACAAAGGAACAATAAGGGCCGGAACAAGGCAATAGCAGAAACATTTCTGAAACTACCAAAATGATTTAAAACTCACTGGTCACAAGTATGGTAGGAGAGGGTGTGAACGAATCAGGGCCCTCACTTAAGAACAGGTGCGAGCTTAAGAACCGGTCCGAGAAAAATTCGATGTAATTCTTCTAACAAAAAAGAGAATTAATAAAGTCATCTTAACCCAAGAAAATTAAAAAAACATAAAATCGGAGTTGAAAGGTACTATAAATAAATAATCCACAAAGCTCACCTGCCCCGCAATTCGGGCCTGCATACGCTTCAGTCGCCGTACATGCAATGAGGACATGACTAGAGCAGTGTCTTATGAGGCACTGCTCCCCTCAAAGATGGAAAAAAGACTCAACGTGTATGCGGTGTGTCTAACCGAAAAAACTACTGACTGATTGTCTAAATAAGTGAACCAAAATGAGGCCAAATTTGGAATAAAAATTAGTATACAAAAATTAGTATAGAAAAAGGACTGAATAATTTTATAAATTCCAAAAGGAAAAAATCAAACATGACAGTACGCGCATGCATAGAGGTAGTGCTAGTACTTATCGAGTCGTGACCCAACCCCTGGTAGAACAGAGCTTAACAATGGTTCATCCATATCAGGGTAATAAGATCAGGAAAAAGGGGAAAGAATAACACCAACAAGAGTGTTAGTTGGTGAAGCAAGGTCAGAATTGGAATCCAAGACCATGAGTTTTCTCAAAAACAAATGCAACCATACAATCCGAAAAATATGGTAAAGAGTGCACAAAGAAATTATAACACAAATAAGGATTTATCAAATTTGGCATTGTGCTATGCTTGTCAATCCTGAAAACTTACAATACATACATGAGAAACTTGGAAGGAGAGAAGGCCTGTCAGGTTCAATGTATCATCTCGTTCCATCATAATCAGCTAGGTTGAGTTAGGAAACTAATCATGAAAAGTCATATAATACAGAAAATTACAAAATAGAAGTCTCATAAAGTCCTTGGTAAACGAACATACAAACAGTGTGAAATTCTTAGGTTACATTAACCAATATGTATAAACAGAAGTAGCATAGAATCTTTAATAAGCAAATAGGACATCAATGTAAGATTATAGAGTTACATTCCTCCAGTGTGTTTAGCCCCTTATTGATACTGTCCCATCTCAAAATCCAGCGACATACAGCTTTGTTAAGTATCAATTGAATATCACCGCCGCGTGGAGGTTTCTGTATAAGCTCAATCATCTGCCATCTTATTTCAACCAGAGAGTGATTGAATTCAAGAAAATGGGACACCAAAGGGGCATGTTCATTTTGACATCTGATGGAGCTTTTATGTTGTGAAAGGCGAGTCTTTACTTTCTGGGTAGTCTGGCCTACATAGATGAGCTTACAGGGGCACCACAACGCCTAAACTACATTTTGAGAATTGAAGTTAGTGTGGTCCCTGAGATTATACACTTAGGGGGAGATTTACTAAACTTTTGCGCCGTGTTTGCATCACAAAAGTGACGCAAAATGACGCAAAATCTTTTTTTGTAATTTACTTTCCAGCGCTAAACTTGTTTAGTGCCGGAAATAACATAAAAGTAATGCGAAGCAGCGCACTGCGCTGCTTCGCGTTACTTTGCGCCATGGGGCCGCCCAAGGGTGGTGCATGGGCGTTCCCATGCAACCACCCAAGGTTTCTCACGCTAAACCCAAATTACTAAAAACAGTAGATTGGGTTTAGAGTGAGAAAACTGCGCCCTTTTCAACTAGGCGCAAAGAAGGGGAAATGCTTTCATTTCTCCTTCCTTTTCTGACTTTGCATGCGTGCTGCACTGTGCAGCACGCATACAAAGTGTGAAAAGCTTTCCCTTGTGTCGAGCATAGCATTTTGTACAGGAAGGGTACCCTTCCTGTACAAAACCTATGCTGGACTCATGCACACACCCTAGCGCTGCGGCGCTAAGGTGTGTGCATGGCGCACGGCAGCTGTAATCAGCGCTGGCGCAAGGGAAAGGGGAGGAGAGAGCCATATCTCTGAAGATATGGCGCTCTCCTGCTCCCTCCCTGTCGCGCAACGCAGCGCAGCCTCACGGGGGTTGCGCTGCGTTGCACAATTTTTTTTGTAAATCTCCCCCTATGTCATCATGTTTAATTGTTTAGTGTTCGATGTAGATTCGCACATTAGACAATTGCCGCATCGATAATGGCCCACGATTCTATTGCGGCCCCACATAGAGACCAAATCAGGGGAATTAACCTGGGGCAAAGAAGCTCGTACCAGATGATCACCTATATTCCGGCCCCTTTTGAAGGAAAGCAAAGATTGTTCCTTAGAAATGCCTACTGATTGGATTAGTGTCTAATTTTTTCTGATAATTTTAGTAATCCCATTATTTTGTGTACCAAATGGGGTCACACATGGAATTCTCTCCACCTTTTTTCTCGGTTGGGGAGCAAGTAAAAATTCACAGTGGTTATACCAGGCCCTTTTAAGGGATCTTTTTAGTAAACGTCAGGGGTAACCACGATATTCAAGTTTTTTGGCTAAAATGTCCACCTCCCGAAAGTAGTCTGCTCGAAATCTACAGTTTCTGCGTATACGCAGAAATTGCCAGAAGGGCAATCCATCTTTTAGGCCTTTAGGATGATGACTTGTGTATTGTAATAAGGTATTACGAGCCGTCGGTTTGGTGTAAAGTTTTGTAGCTAATTTGCCATCATGGGGGACAATTGTGAGATCTAAAATGTTCACCTGCTCATTGCTTGAATGGGATGTGAAATTTAGGAGAGCAGGAATAGAGCCATTCAAGAAAGAAGGATAAGCTGGATTCATTTCCAGTCCAGATGAAAAAAAAATCACGTCGCGTCTCCGATGATGTACATTGTCAAAATAAGGGTTAACTGTACAATCATATATGTTGCGTCTTTTAAAATTATCAACATAAAATATTTCAAAGTTGGGAGCATAAGAAGCACCCATCGAAGTACCCTTCACTTGTAGAAAATACTCGCCGCTAAATTCAAAATAATTGCGAGTGAGAGAGGTGGTCAAAAGGTCAATAATAAACTCAGTCGAAACACTCACTGGGCCAGGTCTAGTTTCAAGAGCTTCCTTAATCACCTGAATCCCTTCCAACTGAGGAATGTTGGTATACAAGGACTCAATGTCCAAGCATACCAACAATTAATCATCGGGATCAAATCCATATGCTCAAGCTGGTTAATAATATCACCACCATCTAGAACATAACTCTTGGTATGGGCAGCCAAATCCTTGATAAAGACATCTATATACTTGCATAGTGGTTCAAGTACCGAGCCACAGCCGGAGACAAAAGGTCGACCAGGCGGGCTAACAAGGTTCTTATGAATTTTTGGTAAAGTTTACAGGGCAGGTGTCCTTGGTGATTTTGCATTAAGATAGTCAAATTCATGGGTAGTTAAAAAACCACTATGTTTGGCCTTGGATGTAGTATCAGCAATTAATCTTTGAATTTCCATTAAAGGATTCGATCTAAATGTTACATAATGGTTAGTGTTAGACAGCTGTTTTGCTATCTCAGCCTTATGTGCCACAACTGGTTGGATAGCAATACCGCTGCCTTTATCGGCAAGCTTGATGATCATTTTATTGTTGGTCTTTAGATTATGGAGAGCTTTTCTTTCCTCAAGGGAAATATTATATGGAATGTACTCAAAGCCTTTTCCAAGAACATTAACATCTTTCATAACCATAGTTTCAAAGGCCAAAAATTCAACGGGCATTTTATTACTCGGAGGGTTGAACGTGGGAGGTAATCTTATTCTTGAAGGATTGAAAGTTTCAGTATATTCTTTATCCAAAAATAGGCTTAAAGCTGTGATTTTCGAAAGAATTGTAGTAATTCCATTTGGGTATCAAAGAAACTAGTTTTTTCAGTAGGTACAAAGCTGAGTCCTTTGCTGAGTAATGGCATTTCAGCCGAAGACAGAACATGGACCGAAAGTTAGAAGTTCGGGATGAGAGTCGGATCTTGATCACTAAGGGGACTCAACTATTGGGGTGGACCCCATTGGTAAAACTTCCTGCGAGTCTGGCGTTCTCCTGACTGGAAATTCCATTGTGGAGGTCTCATCTTCACCCGCCCTCTTCCCCGACCACGTTGGCCTAAAAAAAAAGGCTGACAGACTGTGAAAACAGCCGAAAAGCATTACAAAGATTCTAATGCTGTCTATTAATAAAATGGAATGTCCTAAAGGGTTGGAGTGCAGGCTTTCTCTTGATGAGGAGGAAGAGTCTTGGGGAGACATATATATATATATATATATATATATATATATTCACTGAAAAAACCATAGGTTTCAGGGGCGTTATAGTTAGTTGGACATTTCACTCGTACAAAACCATAGAAATTCCCCCGTTATAGTTAGTTCAGCTAACTATAACTCGCGCGCCCGCAATGCACTGCTGATGACGTCACATATTACATCACTCATGACATGGTCAGTGACATCACTCATGACATCACTGATGACATCTCAAATGACATCACTGATGACATCATCCTTGTGATAGAGTGGCAGACCGCCTCTCACCCTAATATAACCTTTGATACACACACTCAAAAATACAAACTAACATTTTCAAAACAATGGACATACCAATACCAGTTACAACACACCTATTCTGTAATTCCAAGATCTACACACACATCCACTCATTCACCAACAGTCCCTATACAGTCCTCATACATGTACTCACTCATCATATGTACTCATACACCTATACATCCTGTTACACACCACCACTCATCCATAGAGTTACTCACACACATAGTCACACATGCAAACAAAGTAGCAAACATCCATTTACTTGCATATACAGTTATACACACACTACCACACTTACTTCTACAGAAACTTACACATACTTACTCTCTTAAACAATCACTTATAGAAACACCTACTTATTTGTACAGGAACTCTTCCAATCTCTCACTCTCACATATACTCACTTATATACACCAATACTCACATATACTAGTTTAAAACATATGTAGTTACTCATAAAGACACTATTGAGACAGTCATTCACTCACTAACACACCCATAAACATACACCTATACAGTCCTGCACACATGCGGTCTTCAACACATACAAACAGTGAGTCACTCATTCATGCATCTATGCACTAAGTAATACCCCCCACCGAACCATTCAGACACTCATACTGATACTCAAAAAACCAACTAATAACCCATATAGACACTCACGTAGCTACTCACCAACCCATGCAGCCACTTATACACAAAGTGAGAGACTGATACAGATATTTTCATATTTAAACATTACTCACTAACCCATGTATTCACTAAGATACACTTAGTCAGTTATACAATCAATTTTACAAAAAAAATCATCCATTTAGACACTTATATACCCATTTATTCTTCCATCGACCTTGAGATCTACATATATAAAACCTATTTAATTTTCAGAAAAACACACATTCACTGGATGATGTCATCAGTGATGTCATTTGAGATGTCATCAGTGATGTCATGAGTGATGTCACTGACCATGTCATGAGTGATGTAATATGTGACGTCATCAGCAGTGCATTGCGGGCGCGCGAGTTATAGTTAGCTGAACTAACTATAACGGGGGAATTTCTATGGTTTTGTACGAGTGAAATGTCCAACTAACTATAACGCCCCTGAAACCTATGGTTTTTTCAGTGAATTTCTAAGGTTTTTTAAATGCTCATTTCTAACTAGAACGTGCCTGAAACCTATGGTTTTTTTCAGTGAATTTCTAAGGTTATTTAAATGCTAATTTCTAACTATAACGTGCCTGAAACCTATGGTTTTTTCAGTGAATATATATATTTATTATACTATGTATACATGTGAAAATGTCTCGGTCCCCTGTTTGCCTCGGTGGCAAAGAAAAAATGGGTGGAACTGACGTCAGCACGCCGACGAGGTCCTTTTATGGCTCCGATGACGTCATACGGTGTCGCGAGCGGAGCCGTGCTATTATGACGTCCTCGTTGACGTGGGAGAGCTAGGAAAGAATTTCCGTGGAATGCTGATGCAGGGGATATTCACCTAAGTGTTCAGGCTAGTCCTTTGGGAGCAACTGTTTGTTGCCACTCCAGAAACCGAAACCAGTGATCCGAGGGCAGAGGCCCTGCAGATGGCACACGAGGTGGGGTGTCCAGTCGTGTGCACCGGCGGGGCAGCGAAGTGACAAGCACCACAACCCACAAAAAAGGTAACGAGGGCACTGAATAACACAGGATCTTCTCTTTGTATCTGGCAGGAACAACGAAGTTAAAATGCCCTAGTTCCAAAATGTAGAATTAGTGCTACAACTGTCTTCAAGAGGACCTGCGATGCCGCTTCTTCCTCCCGTACCCTGGAGGTGGCACATGGGTCACGCGGTACGGTCATACTGCGGTGGGACGCACACTCGTTGACCTCTCATGGCACTGCTCCACACTTCAGGGAGGACGCTTTCCATTAGCTATGTTTTCTGATGACATGTCCCGCCGGCCCCGTCCAACAACAGAACTCCTCTAGATCCAAACAGACTCTTCCACTCTCGCACCGGAAGTGAAACCAGGCCACACGGACACTTTCACAATACAACAGCCGGGAATGCACTTTTCGGTAAAAAAAACACATTCCTTCCTCCTAATTAATCAAATAAACGTCTCACTGAAGAACAGGGGCCAGCTTCGCTCGGTAAACAGCCGTTACAACGACTTTTTACTTTGCGATACCATTACAACGCATGCATTACCACGCATGCGTTGTACATCACGAAAGTCATTACTACGCATTTTTTAGAACGCATGGTCATTTACCACGCATGCCTTTACAACAAATTTTGTTGTAAAGGTATGTATGGTAAATGACCATGCGTTATAAAAAACATGTAGATGATCCATGTCGTTGTAAGGAAACGGAGGCTGTTCCGTTTCCTCATAACGACGTGCACCGCCCCTCAGAGATGACGTGAAGCAGGAACCACGAGGGAGAGAGGAACCATGAGGAGTGAGAGGTAAGGGGGATTGGGCATGGGGTGGGGGTTTCTTTTCTAGGGTTTAGGGTAGTGCAGTGGTGTTTGGGTGGTGTAGGGGGTCGATGCTGGGGGTAGTGTTTTAGGGTTTAGGGTAGTGCAGTGGTGTTTGGGTAGTGTAGGGAGTCGTGCTGGGGGTAGTGTTTTAGGGTTTAGGGTAGTGCAGTAGTGTAGGGGGTTGTGCTGGGGGTAGTGTTTTAGGGTTTAGGGTAGTGCAGTGGTGTATGGGTAGTGTAGGGGGTCATGCTGGTGGTAGTGTTTTAGGGTTTAGGGTAGTGCAGTGGTGTTTGTGTAGTGTAGGGGGTCATGCTGGGGGTAGTGTTTTATGGTTTAGGGTAGTGCAGTGGTGTTTGGGTAGTGTAGGGAGTCGTGCTGGGGGTAGTGTTTTAGGGTTTAGGGTAGTGCAGTGGTGTTTGTGTAGTGTAGGGGGTTGTGCTGGGGGTAGTGTTTTAGGGTTTATGTTAGTGCAGTGGTGTTTGGGTAGTGTAGGGGGTAGTGCTGGGGGTAGTGTTTTAGGGTTTAGGGTAGTGCAGTGGTGTTTGTGTAGTGTAGGGGGTAGTGCTGGGGGTAGTGTTTTAGGATTTAGGGTAGTGCAGTGGTGTTTGGGTAGTGTAGGGGTTCATGCTGGGGGTAGTGTTTTAGGGTTTAGGGTATGGCAGTGGTGTTTGGGTAGTGTAGGGGGTCATGCTGGGGGTCGATTTAGGGTTTAGGGTAGTGCAGTGGTGTTTGTGTAGTGTAGGGGGTCATGCTGGGGGTAGTGTTTTAGGGTTTAGGGTAGTGCAGTGGTGATTGTGTAGTGTAGGGGGTAGTGTTTTAGGGTATAGGGTAGTGCAGTGGTGTTTGGGTAGTGTAGGGGTCGTGCTGGGGGTAGTGTTTTAGGGTTTAGGGTAGTGCAGTGCTGTTTGTGTAGTGTGGGAGGTCATGCTGGGGGTAGATTTAGGGTTTAGGGTAGTCCAGTGGTGTTTGTGTAGTGTAGGGAGTCGTGCTGGGGGTAGTGGTTTAGGGTAGTGCAGTGGTGTTTGTGTAGTGTAGGGGGTCATGCTGGGGGCAGTGTTTTAGGGTTTAGGGTAGTGCAATGGTGTTTGTGTAGTGTAGGGGGTCGTGCTGGGGGCAGTGTTTTAGGGTTTAGGGTAGTGCAGTGGTGTTTGTGTAGTGTAGGGGTAGTGTTTTACGGTTTAGGGTAGTGCAGTGGTGTTTGTGTAGTGTAGGGGGTCATGTTTTAGGGTCGTGCAGTGGTGTTTGGTAGTGTAGGGTCGTGCTGGGGTAGTGTTTTTGAGTTTAGGGTAGTGCAGTTGTGTTTGGGTAGTGAAGGGGGTCATGCTGGGGGTAGTGTTTTAGGGTTTAGGGTAGTGCAGTGGTGTTTGTGTAGAATAGGGGGTCATGCTGGGGGTAGATTTAGGGTTTAGGGTAGTGCAGTGGTGTTTGTGTAGTGTAGGGGGTCGTGCTGGGGGTAGTGTTTTAGGGTTTAAGGCAGTGCAGTGGTGTTTGTGTAGTGAAGGGGTCGTGCTGGGGGTAGTGTTTTAGGGCTTAGGGTAGTGCAGTGGTGTTTGTGTAGTGTAGGGGGTTGTGCTGTGGGTAGATTTAGGGTTTAGGGTAGTGCAGTGGTGTTTGGGTAGTGTAGGGAGTCGTGCTGGTGGTAGTGTTTTAGGGTTTAGGGTAGTGCAGTGGTGTTTGGGTAGTGGAGGGGGTAGTGTTTTAGGGTTTAGGGTAGTGCGCCCAACCAGCCACAATATCCGTGGACAAAGGGGATCCTGACTCTTTGGAATGCTCCATCAATTGAATAATTTGGGTCAAGGGCCCTACCACGTCCAAGACCTATCAATTCCTTTCTTGGGATCCCTCATATACTTGGAGAAAAAAGCACATAGTTTCTCATCAATTTCAGGCGTGTGTGCCACCTTCCCCTTCAGTGAGGGCCTGGGGCATTCTCCCCTCATCCTATTCCTGACCTCCCTTTCAAGGGGTTGATGGATTTTCCCCACCACATACTCTGCCACTTTGGCGTCAGGTGTCCACTCCGCTGACCTAGGATGGTAAATTTGGGTAGGCTCGAACATGTCCGAGTGGACCCCGTCCCCAACCGGGGACTGAGAGGAGTGGGACTCTGGACGCCAGGGACGCCCCGAGTCCTTATCCTCATCGGAGGAGAAATCGTCCTCCGATACACCCTCTCCCTCTAAGGGAAACCCGCCGTCGGGGTCTACAATAGTGGTGACAGTGTTGCAATTTTCTCCGGGCCCCTCCTCCTCCCGGCAGGTTGCATGTTTTAGCGTTCGTGCACTCTTGAGGAAGGTCTCCGTAAGTTTATCAAATCCTTCCAAGTGCCCCGCGTTATGCTTAACGGCCCTTTTATTCCCCATCTGGGAGCTACTGGGACCCGCCACCACCAGATCTGGGTCACTAAACACCCCAGGGATGCTTTTCGCCAGCTTATCAACCTGATCCCTAAGAGGAGCCAGCGCCCTAGAAATAGCCAGAGAGAGGCTTGGTCCACTGCTGGAGGGAGAAGTTGGGGGGCCATTCCTCCTCCACTTCCTGGTAGGAGGAGTAAAAATGGTCTTCTGGAGAAGACATGATAGCAGAGGGTGTGAGCACAGAACAAATGCCCTTAAAATCCTTAAGGCAGCCCTCTCGCCGGTGCTCCAACAGCTGGGCTTTCCCGAAGCTGTTATAAGAATAGACTGAGGCGCAATACCAATTACCACCACCAGGTGGCGCTGGTCACTAACGTGGCCGTGTGGGGAAATCACCGCGTAGCGGTAGTCAAAATTAGGCGAGGGTTGGTCGGGAATCAAGCGGACACTAAAGGAGTGACCGGATTCCCAAACGCGCGTAAAGACAAGCGGGAGTGCTCGACGGAGCTGCCTCGCTCGGACCAGACACGCCTGACAGGATCTCACCGCGCGCAGAGCACACAGCGGGAGAAACTGCGAGGGGGAGAACGCGCTCGGGCAAGAGCCTGCTGCGCAGGGAACATGAAACAATACAAGGTAATAATGCTAATAACGTGCACAAGAAACCGCTATACAAACAGCAACAACGTCAGATTAAGCCAAGAATGTAAGGAATGCACTTAACTGACGAGCAGTGAAGAAAGAGGAAGCGGAAGCGACGTCACGATATTATATATGATGGACTGTGATATGATTGGACTATAGTTGCCTTGGAGACTACCCCCCTAATGGTTCATGGGTTGTGTAGTCTTTTGTGTAATGATTGTTGTGTTACGTTTTCTTTGAACTGCTATGCAAATAAAGTGAGGAAAGATATGCATAATCCTCGCCTCCGTCCTGCCATAGAATTCATTAAACTTTATTTAATCTGATTTAGAAACATAGATCATAAAAGTGTACATAAAAACAGTAAATCCTCTTTCCTAATACAATACAGTGAGAATTAATTAAAACCAGTAGGTAAAAACGGATGTTACAAAGCCCGGTTCAGAGCAACTTCAGGTTAACTGAATCGTAAAGGTCAATGTTTCGCAAGATCAATGTCATGTACTTCGTGCAAAATACGCAATAAGGGGTCCAAGTAAGATGTAACGCTCCAAATACCTGACCAGTTTGCACTATATAAAACTGCAGAAAAACTAAAAATAAAAGTGTTTTGCACACTTCTGTCATTGGGCTATATGTGGGCTACATCTGGGTGATATTTGTGCTACATTTGGGCTCTTTTTTCTCTGGTGGCCATTTTGGGAGACTTATTTGTTATGAAGTTTCCTAATTTCGTCATTTACTGCAGTCTCCTCAATAGGAAATGCTTTCAGTTTTTACTTTGATTCCATCAAGAAGGCATTCAGATGTGTCACACATTTGCCATAAATTCAGAATGTTAGCACTCTAGTTGTTCATTAGATCACTGTAGTAAAGGTACTGCTCACCAGGGAGTTAACTGGAAGTCTACTGCTGGTATTGAAAGTGATTGTTTCAGTCTGCATGTCAGAATTTTCTAATGAAATAGAAGAGGATTTGAGATCTCACTTAAAACATGCCCTAAATTTTCTTTCTGCAGCACTAACCATAATTCCTATGGCAAAATGAACCCCCTCATTGTGTTCCTTTTTAAATTAAATGTTTTAAGTGTTACCAGTTTATTCCAATCAAGATGGCTTCAGGTGTGCCATACTTTTGTCATAAGTAAGGCTGTTAGCGCTCTAGTTGTTCTTTAGAACACTCTGGGAAGCTGCAGTAGAACACAAAGGCATCAACTGACAGGCTGCTCCTGTTGAAATATAACAGGAAGATATTTGAGATCTCACTTAAAACATGTCCTAATTTTTCTTTCTACAGCACTAACCATAATTTCTATGACCGAATGAACCCCCTCATTGTGTTCCTTTTTAAATTAAATGTTTTAAGTGTTACCAGTTTATTCCAATCAAGATGGCTTCAGGTGTGCCATACTTTTGTCATAGGTAAGGCTGTTAGCACTCTAGTTGTTCTTTAGAACACTCTGGGAAGCTGCAGTAGAACACAAAGGAATCAACTGACAGTCTCTGCCCTTGTTGGATGAACATGTTTTACTGAGAATGTCAGACTTCATTCTCACATGACTGAGAAAGATAATGTGAATTTACAGAAAATATGCTCTCATTTTAGCTTCTGGAGCACCTTCCAAAACTGTATGGGACAAGCATGTGAAAATTGTTTTCTCTCAAACATGATTCATAATATCCCAGCAGAAGCTTTTTCACAGAGGTAAAATCACCTTAGAACACACCACAATTCCTGAAATTAGTATGGTACCATCAACAAATGAATTCTAATGTAACTAAAGTCTGTTATCACCCTTTATAGTTCTCCTTTTGGTAACCCTCAAAATCTTCGATTCACTACAATGCATTTCAATGGGGTACTATCATTTATATTGGTCCCAAGATGGCTGCCAGCAATTCCAGGATGAAGTGCTGACAGCCAATCAGATCTCACGATGACATGCGTGGTTAGGCTCCGCCCAGATATATGTGTTTTTACTTTTGATTTTCTCAGGAACTACTGAACAGATTTACACCATTTAACAAAAAGGGTTCTTTATGAACCAAGCGCTACCTTTTTGCCAAATTTGGTGTAATTCCGTTCAGCAGTTCCCGTCTGAAAAAGTTGTGGGCACAGGAGGATTTTGCAACAAGGCCTCTTTCTGCTCCTCTGTTGGTTCTTTCTGCACATCTTTTGCTTCTTTCTGTGCGTTTTTTCTTCTTTCTTCACATGTCCTACCTCTGTAGGCATAGTTAGAAACTAGCATTTAAAAAACCTTTGAAATTCACTTAAAAAATCATAGGTTTCAGGCACGTTATAGTTAGAAATTAGCATTTAAAAAACCTTTGAAATTCACTGAAAAAACCATAGGTTTTAGGGACAGTTATAGTTAGTTGGACATTTCACTCGTACAAAACCATAGAAATTCCCCCGTTATAGTTAGTTCAGCTAACTATAACTCGCGCCCCCGCAATGCACTGCTGATGAAGTCACATATTACATCACTCATGACATGGTCAGTGACATCACTGATGACATCACTGATGACATCACTGATGACATCATCCATGTGATAATTTCATACATCTTCTCACACCCTAATATAACTTTTGATACACCCACTCTAAATTACAGACTGCCATTCTCAAAACCATAGACACTCCAACACCAAAAACTACATACCCACTCACTGATTCTTAGGTCTACACACACATCCACTCACTCACCCGTACAGTCACTCATACTTAGTCACTCAGTACAGGACTATCATATGCACTCATACACCTATATAAACACTCACACACCGCCACTCATCCATAGAGGTACTCACACACCTAGTCAGTCATGCAAAAACTTAATCACACACCCATTTACTCACCTATACAGTTATACACACACCAGCTCACTTACTCATACAAATACTAGCACATTCTTACACTCTTATACAATCACTGATACAAGTACACACTCATCCATACAGCCTCTCACAATCACACACTCTCACTTATAGCCATTTATATACTCCAACACACATATATACTGCCTTTCACATATGTAGTTACTCACACATGTACCACTGAGATATACATTCAATCACTAACACACCCATACACACACTCACCCACCCATACAGTCCATCACAGATGCACTCTTGAAACCATGCACCCAGTGAATCACCAACTCACACATCTATGCACAGTCACACACACCCCACCCACACAAACACTCAGGCACCCATACAGATAATCAGACAATCAATCAATAACCCATGTAGACACTCATGTAGCTATTCAGAAAGCCATGCAGCCGCTTACAAACCAACAGACAGACGGATACAGACATTCACACAGTTTAGTCACTAACCCATGCATTCAGTAAGATACATTTAATCACTCACTTGTAGAGTCAGTCACTCCACGTATTAAATCATCCATTCAGACACTTATACACCCACTCATTCTTCAATACGCCTTTCCCTATATATATTAAACATATTTAAACTTTACAGAAACACACAGTCACTGGATGATGTCATCAGTGATGTCATTTGAGATGTCATCAGTGATGTCATCAGTGATGTCACTGACCATGTCATGAGTGATGTAATATGTGACGTCATCAGCAGTGCATTGCGGGGCGCGAGTTAGTTAGCTGAACTAACTATAACGGGGAATTTCTATGGTTTTGTATGAGTGAAATGTCCAACTAACTATAACTGTCCCTAAAACCTATGGTTTTTCAGTGAATTTCAAAGGTTTTTTAAATGCTAATTTCTAACTATAACGTGTCTGAAACCTATGGTTTTTCAGTGAATATATATATATATATATATATATATATATATATATATATAGATATATAGAGATAGATAGATAGATAGATAGATGTATAGAGATAGATATATTTATATATTACAGAGTGGCGGTAGCCACTCTGTAGTTATAGTTAGGCTGACCAGAGATAGCGATATTTAAACTTTTTGTCCCTTAATAACCTTGCACCCATTTGACGAACGTCTGCAAAACTTTGCAGACCTACTGCCCTCTTTTTATTCTTGGAGTCCTGAAAGTTTCACGGTGTTTCGTCAAGGGGGTGCAAAGAAAAAAGGGGGTTCCCAAAACAGGCATAAAATGAAATGCATTTTAAATAGACTTTTGTATTTCCTGTAGAGAGAAAACAGTCAGTTGGATTTTTACAAAATTTGGAAGGATTACATATTATGGTGGGCAGATGAGTCTCTGGGGTACTGCATGTAAGTAGGATAAGTATTTCATGTTTTAAGAGTTTTTTAATTTAGCTATGTCTGCTACCTCAGAAGTACCGCGGTACTTCGGAGGCATTTCGCGATGAAGTGATCAGCTAATGGCTGCCTTTACAAAAGTGAGAAGCAGCTATCTTGTTTTCAGCATGATTTTCCCTGTGTTCTACATTACACCATTCAATGTAGGTAAGTATTAGGGCTGGTATTTTCCCATACCTATTACCACTTTATTAAAGTGGTAATAGTTAAGGAAAACTAGTTATTAGTTTATATATATATATATTTTAATCAGGAGTACTGCAGGAAAACAGTGGTACCGAACAAAAAGAAAATTGGGTATACATTATATGGCTCTATATTTTAATAATATAATGTGCTAAAGTGTTTTTGAATTTTTACATATTTAAATATGCACTTAAAGTGTACAGAGTAGCATAGTAATTAGTAAGAATTACTGTGCTACTTTGTAAGAGAAAAGCACTTGTACAGTAATGTAAAAATGTAGTAAAAATTATAAACAAAAAATGTTACCTTTTAAAAATTGTTTTGGGGTACTGCAGTACTCCCATGCTACTCCGTAGTTTTTCAAAAAAATATATAGACAGTTATAACTATTTTGCTCTACCTATTACCACATTAATAAAGTGGTAATAGTTAGGGCAAAAATACCAAACCTAATACTTGCCTACATCAGAAGGCGTAACGTGTTTTCCTTTAACTTTTGTGAAGCCAATGATTGCCTAATCAGCTTATGACTTGTAATAACTATGTATTGTGGTATTAACACAAAATTACATCACATTTTGCAAAAATACCCCATTAACAAATATTACTAACTTTCAATACATTAAAACGTATAACATAATTACAGAACTTACCTGCACTACACAAAATAAACATGTGCGCGCCTTAACCCCTTCCGCGCTACGTACATTTTTGTGCTGTGCGGGCGTTTTAATGAGTGGGCGGGGTTCGGACGGCCCCCGGCCATCCTCCGCACACGCCCACCGTGACGTCGGATGGCCGGGGGCCGTCCGAAGCACACAAGGGGTTAACATGTAATCCTGCCAAATTTAAACAAAAGACGCCTCTGGGGCTTTCGCAAAACACAAAATGTAATAGTCTATATGACATATTTTCAATGTACGCATGTTTTGGGATCCCCCTTTTTCCTTTAAACCCCCTTCAGCCAACCCCACAAAACTTTTACTCCTTCCACTATTAAACCGGTGGAAGAAGTCTGCTAAAATGTGCGGGCATTCCTGAAACGAGTGCAAAGTTAGTAAGGTATAATTGTTTTTAAGAACCATAGGTCGATAATAAATAGATTTTTCAAACCAAAAGCGTTCACCTATTACTGCTTCTTAGAATGGTAATGGTTGTTCACAATAACATAACTTTATAATTAACTATATATTACACCCTAACATAGAAGTCAGCAAAACGCTGACCATACAATAATGCAAAATTGTAATAAAAACTACATGGCTGATTTCTACCTTTGGTAAACACAGCCATCAACCAGTCACATCACCAGTACTAACTCCCATTTACTGTGGTATACTGTGAACCTTGCACAGTATTCCATATACAACATATTTTACATTTAGATATTAAAATTCATATTTTTGAGATACAACATTCACACATTTTCACACACTTTTATGCTACATTTCATTTTAATTACATACTCTACTTTACGCCACTCCAGTGTGTAGGACATGAATTTATGCCACTGCACTCTATGCTATTTACAGTATGCTACTCCACTTTACGACACTGTATTGCTCACAACTGTACGCTATTGCACTGTATGCAACTCCACTTTACGCTATTCCACTATCTGCTATTCCGCTATGCCCCACTTTATGGTACACTACTGGAGTGTATGCTATTCCAGTGTGCGCTACTCCACTCCACAGCATTAACCTGAAATGCAGTATACACCACTGCAGTATACAGTGTACTGTATGCTATTTCACTTTGCAGAACTACATTCTGCCTCACTCCACTAAACGAGGCTTCAGTGTACATCACGACTATTATTATTAACCCGATTGATTTGTACGGCACTCTACTGTACAGTACTACACTGTATGCCACTCCAATGTACATCCCACAATATAACACCTCATAAACTCTACGTTATTACAGTAAATTCTACTTAATTGTTCGCTACTCCACTGTATGGCACTACACTTTAGACTAGTACACTATACGCCATTGCACTGTACACCACTGTAGTGAACTGTTCAGCACTCCAAAATACACCATTCCACTTTATACAAATGTACTTTATAACACTACAGTACACGTCACTTGAATTTACATAGGCCCACTGTACACCACTCCACTATATAGCACTCCACTGTACCCCACTCCAGTGTTCGCTTTTCCACTTTACGCCACTCTAGTGTACCACATTCCACTGTAGGCCACTTATTTCTATTCTATTTTAGTATATGTATATGCCTCTACACTACACAAGACTGCACTCTATAGCACTTTACTGTATACTACTACAGTCTACGCAAATACACTCTACAATATTTACAGGAAGTAACTACACTTTGCCACTCTCCAGTCTATGCTATCCCACTACACTTTATGCTTCTGCAATATACGCCACTCCACTATCCGAATTCAGTGTATGCCGCTCCACTGCATGCAACTACACTCTTCATTTCCACTGTATACCATTCCAATGTATGCCACTCCAGTATACCGAATTCCACTATATTCCACTCCAGTATACCAAAATATACTGTACCACAGTACACTTTACAACACTATCCTCCACTATCTTCTACCACACTCCACTTAATAACACTCCACACCACTAAACTGTACTAATATTACACAATTGTTACTTTCATTATAAACACCATTGAAATGCACACAAAAAACAGAGATTACAGATAAGTTATATTTTGGTATAGAAACCCAACTTAAACTACACAAACATTAGAAATTCTACAGTTATAGTCATATCTTTAATTTATCATTTAATCACCACTTTCAAATTAATATGTCATACTTATAACTCACATTTATAGTTATGCACTGCCTTAAAATTCAGATAACTTGTGCACCTCCACACATAGTCTTCTCACCTCACTCGTCACACTACATTAACTATAACTCACCCCTTCTCCATGCACTACCTCTACTCTTGCATATTACAGATGTTAGAGACTGTGAAATCACTGCACTATTAACGACACTTGTGACATCTCAAATTACATTATTGACCCGACACACTACATGGTACAGTGGCAAGTTATAGTTAGTGTAGTGTGGCGAGTGAGGTGAGAAGACTGTACGGAGGTGCACGAGTTATCTGAATTTTGAGGTGGTTCAAATGTATGCAAAATTACTGTTGGCAAACAAAATACTATCTCTCCTAATAGGGCCTAAGAAGGATTTTCACAGTGCCTATCTTTTATTCCAAAAGTTTGTCCTCTGTGGGTAGCCAACACTAAAACCGCCGCTTATTAGGTTAATCTGTGAGACTCCATTAAACAATCTGTCTGCTGGTTTTAATGCAGAGTAATAACAACCCACCCTTAAAAGACTATTGACTTTAACTTATGCTTTTCACAATAAATATGCTAGGCCTACTACCTTCATCATGATTTTTCACAATAAAGAGATCAGGCATATAGCCTTTATCAGTACTTTGACACAATAACCAACACAGTCCTACACTTCTGAGCATAACTTTCCCACGGCAAAAAGTGCAATACAAGCACTCGTTTTCAGCTAAAGCACACATCTGCCCAAGTAAATTATGTGCACAAGTACACCAACATGTGGGCTGAACAGTGTTTAATTTGAGCCGGTGCTTTCCGGTTCTCTGCAATGGCATTTAGTTGGTTTCCGGTGCTCGGCACCGGCACCTAACTGTTTTAAGTATGGTGTTGACAGTCTACCACATGGTGGCACTGCTCATCTAACTTAGAAATGAGCAGAACAACGGTTGTTTAGGAATACAATATACATTAAAGTAGTGCTAATATCTGCCTCCCCAGCCATTCCTTTAGCTTTGGGGACCTGGAATAACCTGAACTGTCGCATTTACATGCGAGAGAGATGGTCAGTAGTTGTTTTGGTAGCGATGACAAGGGCGATGTGTGGTGCAAGCCTCAGTGGCCTCCTGGTCAGAGCCCTGGCACTTAATATTTTACAAATTAAGCATTGGGCTGAGCCTAAACCCCTCTCTCAGTAGCACTTTTGAGAGTTCTTTTTCTAAATTATCACTTAAAGGTCTGGCAACAACTGCATTGTCAAGCCAGAACTAATTAAGAAGGAGTGCATTCAGTTAAGAGCCCATTTTCTGTGTAAGAGTTTGAATATACGAGCCACACAGACATGGTAGGGTTTCACAGTTTTAGGAACGCATTTCAAGAAAACGGAGTGTGACATAAGAACAGAAGATAAACATTACTGATACCGTTAAATGCATTTGTTCGACAATGTGGTATTTTACTTAAAGAGGGAAAGTGTTTGAGCTCGGGGATCTCCAACATTGGTCCAAAGAGCCCCAGATTCAAGTCAGATTTTCAGGATATCAACATAGGACTCAATGAAATTAAATAGGAATTATTTACTTATTCAAAAGTTGTCCTGAATTTCTGGCTTGACAAGGTGGGCCATCCTTGGTGCAGCACAGGCAGTACAGAATTGCAACACTTAATACACTTTCTTCACTATTCCGTGACTGGGTTGTGAAGCTGGATGATAAGTGAAGAAGACAAGGGTGATGGAGAATCGGAAGTAGATGGACATAAACTAATTTTGCTGATTGTGTCAGCAAAGGTTCGATTCACAATGGTATATGCAGCTCCAGTGCTTAAGTTCCAAACGATTTCTTAGGAGCAAATGTCGGGCAATGGTGTATGTATTGGCTGCTGAATACCAAGTCGGTTTATCCTTGATTCCACCTCATGACTTCCTTCACCACTCTGCACTTCATGCCATTTTATTTCACGTGTTTTGCCTTTCTCTCTGATGATGTGGCTCAAAGTCTGATCTTGAGAAAATAAGGTCCTGGCCAAAAAAATCACTGCCATGCCCATCACCTGCATCCACCAGCCAAATTAAGTACTGCAGTGCTCTGCAATCAACCGATGTGCACAATGGAATCTACTTTCGAAATTCAAATTCAAATCCTGATTCAATGAATTTAGCGATTCAGTGAATTGTAAATATGTTCAACCTGATTGATGGAATTTCTGTAATCACAAGTTTAAGAGCTGGGTTGATGTGTGTATTCCTATATCCTACCTGGAAAAGTAGATAAACACATGTAAGTGGGTATTTACATGACCCTTGTAGGTAGGCAGTTTGTGTCCTGGAAATGTTTGCATATTTACTCCAGTAAATGGCATGAGTTAATGTGCTGTCAATTTCCTAATGAGAAAAACCCTAAAATTAATGGAGGTGTATGGTCCCCATGGGGAATTGAAGACAGTTAAGAGTGCAAATGCAGTTTTTTCATAGATCCTTGTGCAGAATTTTGCAACAGCTGAAAAGTCTGCATGCATAAATAGTATGCATGCGAGTACTGCTGGAAATCTGTGACTGGTGTGGAAGTACACCTTGGGCTATTTTGAAATCAATGTTAGAAACGTGATCCCAACATAGGGTGATCCTACTTCAGCAATTGTTTGATTTTATTTCACTCGACTTTGTAAATTGGGCCCTGGATAATTATAAACACATATACCTGTTCTAGGCTGTGCGATATAACCAACAACTAAATGAAGGTGTGGGAAGCTCCTCACAGCAGATTTATAGAACATCCGAAATAAACTGCTTTGTAGAAGCCAAATCATAGAATGCCTTTTTTTCCATTTACTTCCTATTTTAAAGGTTAAATGCCATTTATCTGAAAATGAGTTCTCGCAGTGGGTGTTTCTTCAAGGTTTACATAGATCCTTTCCTCATCCTTCTGCTTCCATTCCAATATTTTATCACTGGATGATGTTTCACTTTCTTAAATTGTTGTTGTTAGACCTGTCAGTCTTTAGTGTGGTTGTCCTCCAAACCTTTTGCCTTATCACCCTGTTTGCTGAATTTGTTTTGTTGGATTTCTGACTGCACTTTACCACTACTAACCAGTGCTAAAGTGCTTTTGTTCACTCCTATAAACATGGTAAAATTAGCTTACACCCAATTAACACATTTAATTTACTTATAAGTCCCTAGTAAAGTAGTATCACATGTACCCAGGCCTTATAAATTAAATGCTACTAATGGACCTCGAGCAATTGTTGTGCCACCCACTTAAGGAGCCCTTTAAAACATTTCTCAGGCCTGCCATTGCAGCTTGTGAGCAATTTTAAACTGCCAATTCAACCAGGCAAAATAAAGTCCTTGCCAGGCCTAAACATTCCTTTTTAATACATATAAGTCACTCCTAAGTTAGGCCCTAAACCACCCATAGGACAGGGTGCAATGATGTATTTAAAACGTTGGACATGTACTTTTAACTTCTATATGTCTTGGTAGTGAAACACTCCCAAATTCGTTTTTCATCACTGTGAGGACTATCTCTTCCATAGGATAGCATTGGGTTGCCATATTACTTTTTAATGGGTGCTAATGTTTGACTGGGAACAGGTAGCAATGTCATGTTGGGTCTCAAAAGAATTGTAATTTAAAATCCTCTTTCATGGCAAAGTTGGAGTTTAAGTCACAATTCAGAAAATGCCACTTTTAGAAAGTTGACGTTTTCTTGCCCTAGCCATTTGTGTCCTGGGTCACATTATTGTGAGTAGTTGGCAGCTGGCCTTTGTGCATTCTTCCCAGACAGTGAGACAAAGGGGGACTAAGTGTTGGCAGGATGGGCCATCCTGCCAGGATGGGAGGGGCAGAGCTGTTCCATTTCACACTTCTATTTCAAAGGGACTGCCTCCAGCGCACTCACAAAGAACCAGTCTTTGGTCACCGTAGACCTCTTGGAGCCTAGGCAGGTGAAGGAAGGAAATTTCTAGAATCAGATGGGGGGAGAGCCTAGAAGTTTCTCCCACTTCAAAGGGTGGCCCAGGTATAAATACTGAACCCTCGGACCAGCTCTTCAGTTCACTCCTGGACCTGTGGATGACCACCAGAAGGCGAACCTTGTGCGATTGAGGACTGCCCTGCTGACTGAGGCCTGCTTTGTAATTCAGAGGACTGCCCTACTGCTCTCAGAAGACTTCCCTGCTGGTAGGAGCCTGCATTGTACTCCCAGAGGACTGCCATACTGCTGAGGCCTGCCTTGCTGCTTGGGGCCTGCCGTGTTGCTTGATCCCAGAACTACCAGAGTGACTCCAAGGGCTAGTTGGCTGGCCTTCTTTTCTGAGCTACAGGGGCACAAAAGGCTTCACCAACCTTGAACCTGCACCTAGATCCTGCTTGAAGTGAGTCCTGCCATCCAAGTGATGCCCCACCAGTCCTGGATCCTTTGAAGTGGTGCCAAAAGGTGCCCAACAGTCAAAAACTTGAACTTGGGACTTGGAAAATTTTCCACCAAAAAGTGGCCTGAGATCCATCAGGAGACCGGGACCTACCGACTTGCCAATCCAACAAATATGCATCGCCAGACGGCCTGAGTTTGCAATAGCTCCCACTTCATTTTTTTCCACAGCTGCAAATCCTGTTCAGTGGCTTCTCTTGGGAAGGGTCCTCATGGAGCCTTTGTCGGCAACAGACTGCAGCTACGTCCTGCTGGAAATTTTTGACTTCCAAAAAAGCGACAAAGTCTGAATTTAGAAATTGTCACTGCGACTTCTTCCAGCGGCTCCCCGACGACGACGCCTATTTAACAGACACCGCCAGCTGCCTTGCCCTGATAAACTTTACCTTCTCAGGCATTTTTATTAAAAATTCTTCAAAGTGCGAAGGTAAGCCAAGACCCGGCCCAATCAACCGCATGCATCCAAACCATGTCCATCGCAGTCGGCCACAACTTTTGACTTTGGCTCGGTCTTGAGACTAGATGTCCGCAGTAGGGGCTTTGATTGTTTAGATGCTAGTTTTCGCTAAAACTTTAAAAATTCATAACTCTCGTTCTACTGATTGGATTTAATTGTTTTGGTGTCATATTATTTGTTAACATTTTCTCTATTTTTCTAAATTGGTGTGGGATTTTTCTTGTGTTGTGTTTTCACCTTATTACTGCTTGATGGTTACATAAATTCCGTACATAAATACCTCACGCATTGCCTCTAAGTTTAGCCTGCCTGTTTTTGTGCCAAGCTACCAGAGAGTTAAGCGCAGGTTAATTTAGTGACTTTTTTGGGGTTCACCCTGACAGGGATTGTGGTTGTTGCTTGAGGAGGATTAACACCCCCTTCAACCGAAAACCCAATTTCCTACATTGGTGCTCAGTGGTGGTATTCAGTACTTGTGTTTTCACAGTGTCACTCCATGATTTTGTGTAACACTAAAATCCCCAAAATTAACTAGCATCACATTCAATTTTTTTTTTTTAATTTTCCTTGATAGGCCTATTTGGCTTTTTCTAAAACTCTCCTTAGTTTTTGATTTGGTCTGATCAACGTGGCTAAATATAGCAAGGCATAGCTGCAGAGGCTTTGCAAGGAAAGGGGGCTGAATGGATTGAAGATAGCCACAAAGGTGGATCTCCAAGTAGCCCTCAGAGCCTTTAAGGAAGTAAAAGGGATGCAGTTCACCCCAAGAGGAACAGGAAGACGATGGTCCTGAGGAGGTGGACTTGGAGAAGGAGGAGGACCTGGCAACAGGTCTTGAGCTACAGCAACCTGAGGCGGAGGAGGAGTGTTTTCACTTGCTCATATGAGTGGAGCCACCTGCCAGAGAAGGGAGCAGTCTGTCCTTCTACAACCTGTCCCTGGAGGAGCTGAGAAACAGTAAAGCTGAAAAGGAGTTTAGATTGCAAATGGCCAAACTGAAAATGGGGGAGGTAGAGGCCCATAGGGCTGAAGAAGAGAGAATGGCTAAAAGAGAGGAAAATTAGAAGAAAGGACAATTCTACTCACTCATGAAGTGTGTAAGCAAGAGATGCACCTAAAAGCCAAGCAAATCTCAGAGACCAGAAACAATGGTGGCAGCAATCCAGTGTCCAATAGAGAGGTGATTGTCCGCATACCCTAAGACCTGATGCCTAGCTATGTGGTGGGGGATGATATAGACAAACAGATTCAGCTATGAGGTAGCCCTGAGGATGCGTGTCGTCCCAGAGGCGAATTGGTGGGCACGCCTGTGAAATCACATGCCCGCAGTGGGGAAGAACACCCTTCGTACACTAGAGGCAGGGGATCAGATGAGGTATGCTGCAATGAAAGCCTTTCTGCTCACAAAGTTTGGGCTCACCCCAGAGAAATGCTGCATAAGGTTCAGGGATAGCCGGAAGCTGCCAAACCAGTCTTGGGTGGGTTTCTTAGACTACTCCAGCAAGGCACTGAGAGCTTGGGTGATGGACAGTAAAATAAGTAGTTTTAATGGGCTGTATGGCCTGATTTTAAGAGAGCACATCTTCAGTACTTGCTTTACAGAGTTGTACCTAAACCTGATTGACAGCAAGGTTACTCACCCCAGGGAGCTTGCAAAGGATGCAGACTGTTGGGTCTGCACCAGACTGCCCAAGAAGGCATCTTTGAGGGATCCCAAAAAGGGAGGTCAAGGTCCCCAAAAGAAGAAAGAGGGGGAGACGAAATCAAAAGGAAGGAGTTCTCCAAAGGTCACCAAACAGCTCACATGGGAAGGATAACCAGCCCAAACCTGACCAGCAAAAGAATGTGTTTATTGACAAAAAGACAGGAAAGGAATATGAGTGCTACAGATATGGGCATGTGAAGGGAGCTGTCAAGTGTCTCAAGAGGGCACAGCCCCCACTTGTGGACAGACCCAAGGGTTGGCCAGTGTAGCACTTGGGGAGAAGATTGCCCCATTTAATATGGGGGGTAGAGCAGAGGTTGTTTTAGTGTCCCTAGGTGACAAAGTGATGGTGCCCAAAGCCTGCATGCCTACTAATACTTCCAAGTATAGGCAGTGGGTTACCATCGATGGGCAGAGGGGGGAGGCTCTGAGTGACACAGGAGCCAGAATGACTACACATTGCTCTAAGTTAACCCTGACTGCTTTTGTGCCAAGGTACCAGAGGGGTAGGCAAAGGTTAATTTAGTTATTTTTTGTGATTCACCCTGGCTGGGATTGTGGTTGTTGTTTGAGGGTTAACATTCCCCTCAACCAAAACAACAATTACCTACAGTTGTTCTGATGGAGGACCCCAATTTTCTCTTCCTTTATTCCACTGCCTTTCTTCCATCAAAGTTTCTTGTTCCTTCTTTCCTCCTCTTCCTCCTCTTTTCTTCCTCCCCCCTTTTTGGGGTGGGGGTAGATGTGCGCACTTTTAAAATTCGTTTATTAATTATGGTCGCAATGCTACTCCTGTTTACCATTTTTTTCTTTTTGCGTGCCCCTTCCATATCCCCATAAATTCTGTCAAGTCTATCCCTACTCTGGTTACCTCTATCTTTGTCTCTTTTGCTTTTTTCCCCTGCTTTAATGCTTATTCGGTGTACCCTATTGAGATTTGTTCATGGGGTAGTCATTTTTTTTTTAAAAGATGACATTTTTCCCCAAAACAATATTACATGTTTTAATTATTCCAGAGTTTGATTTTGCTATTTGTTTGTCCCTAACTTTTTTTTTCTTTGTGTCGTAATTCTTTATTAAGAATTTTTTTTTTTTTAATGTTATTCCACTAAATGAGTTTTCTATTATTTTGGTTCTCAGAAACATGCTCCCACTATTGTATTTTTCTATAAATGTGCAATTTTCCAGTAGAATGAAATGGTGCGGGCAGAGATCAGTTGTGGCCGTCCCAATGCTATATTACATATTCAAATAAGTATACACTGAACACCACTCAGTGTTTGGAATTATGAGTAAAGTGTGCAAAGGTTAATGTTTTCATCTATTATACAACCACATTACAAAGCTCCCTAAACATTACAACTCTTTCCTCCATTTTTCATAGTACAAACTGAATAAATAAAGAGTAAATTGCCTTTACCACCCAATCTTTGCTTAGCTGGTGTATTTTAACATTGATTGAAGAAGTTTGTTCTTGACAACATATGGAACTTCCTATATTCATTTCCAAATAACTGCACTGTGCTAAATAATGCAAGAATGTATAGTCACAAAATTTTGAGTTAGCAGTTCATATTAACATCTCAGCTGTACATTTTCTTTCCATAGCATGATGTAGTTTATTTGATATACAATAACCCTGAGCTCGTCAGCTCCCCGAATAGTGTAATCCAGTTAGGTATTCAGCACGACCAACATGTAAAAAAATATTCCCTAGTGAAATTCATTTTATTTAAATCCGTCTCATACATATTAATTGTGGATATTGTGAAAAGCTGTCTGGATGTACCGTTTGTGAAGTGTCGTGGCTGCCCCTCTTCAAATTCAAAACAAGATGTTTAGACCTGGCTAGGATTCCTATTTTAAACTCTTGTTCTGCGTTTCTCCCAAATCAAAGTATTTTCATTGTAGGAATCCTAAAATATGTTTTTTTTTTTTCATTACAGATTTCTATGATTAGACTATCACAGTGATGTGAGGCTCCATAATCAAGATGACTGTTCTTGGAGGAGAAAATTCTGATTATGACTACAGTGCCATTAGCTGTGCCTCTGATAACTCGTTCACACATCCAATCTTTCAAGAAACAGAAGCGCTAAAGGGGGTGTTTTATCAACGCGCAAAGCTAATCCAACCAGAAGAAGATGTCTACGAAAGAGCTCGCCTTGAAGATCGCAAACACCATGCGATCATAAATGTGGGGGGGATAAAGTACCTACTCCCATGGACTACCCTGGAGGAATTCCCGTTGACGCGGTTGGGACAGCTCAAATTTTGCAACAATTTTGATGAAATCTTGAACATTTGTGATGATTATGACGTCACCTGCAACGAGTTTTTCTTTGACCGCCACCCAGGAGCTTTTAGAACGATTTTAACTTTCTTACGCGTGGGTAAGCTGCGACTCCTGCGGGAGATGTGCGCGCTCTCATTCCAAGAAGAGCTTCTGTACTGGGGCATTGAGGAGGACAGCCTGGAATGGTGCTGTAAAAGAAGGTACCTGCAAAAAATTGAGGAGTTTGCAGAGTTAAACTTAAGGGAAGACGAACTGACAGAGAATGAAAATGCCTCTGAAACAGCAGAGGAGACCAGGTCTAGTGTATGTATGAGAAAATTACGGGATATGGTAGAAAAGCCTCAATCTGGACTTCCCGGGAAAGTGTTTGCATGTTTGTCTGTATTATTTGTGACTATTACTGCAGTAAACCTGTCTATCAGCACCATGCCCGATTTAAGGGAAGAAGAAGAAAAAGTAAGTGGTCTATGGCAGAACGCGTAACTTGGTCAAAAGTAGGCAGAACTGTAACACCACTTAAGAGTGAACTGGATAAACATGCATATTTCCTGTTTTAAAGGATATTTTGGAATCAAAGCTCTGATAATCTCCACTAAATTGGTTATGTGTTAATTCATATAATAAATGTTAATTGAAGATATCCAGAAAATAGCCTGTTTGATTTTACTATTCTGTGGATGTCAGAATATCAAAAATTGTGCTACAAAAATGTTGCAGCCAGAATATCGACTACAAAAATAATGTGAAGTATGTTTAGAATTCTACCTGGGTAACTGAATAACGGGGATGCCATTCACCGAGGGATTCCGAATGACATCAAATAGGCAATAAGAGTGAAGATCGAGTGATCTATGATGGCACTGAAAGCCCCGAGTTGAAAAACATGCCCATTAGTCATAGTTTACCCAGGGCCGGACTGGCCACCGGGCGTTTTGGCATGCTGCCGAGCTGGGGGCTGATGTCACTGCGATGGGGGCTAATTTCGTTGATGGAGACCTGCGTGTGCTTCGAAATAAACAAAGCAAAACGAATTTCGTTCAGCACACGCAGGTCCCCATCAACGAAATCAGCCCCCAGCTCGGCAGCATGCCAAAACGCCCGGTAGCCAGTCCGGCCCTGAGTTTACCCATCGGGTAATTTATATTGCATATGGCATCTCCAAATCATCTGCCCCGGTTTCTAGTAAGTACAAAGGGGCATAAGAATTGGTGGGATCCATATATAACACAGCCGCGGCCCGTGCAGGTAAGAGCGGTGGGGCTGGGATTCAACAGACGACCACGAGGGAAAATTAAATAAATACTTAATTTTCCCTCGTCGTCTGTCTGAAATCCGGCCCCACCCCTCTTACCTGCATCGGCCGTGGCTGATATAACAAATAGGAACATGTGGCCTCCCACCATCTCCCCACCATCCTAGACATATACTCCTACTTATGTAAATTAGAAAAGAAATCCCTGGACTTCAACCAGCTACCCACACCATGCTCTGAATAATCCCTCCCCAGCCCATCTCCTAATATTAAAAAATATCTGGCCTCCTGCCATCCACCCAGTATATATGCCCACTACTCATTTCTCTATATGTAATGGACCAAAAAGTTGCTTGGACTGCTGCCACATAATCCTGCTGCCCTCTGCCAACCCCACCAAAATTGAAGTAAAAATAATCTGGTGTTATTTCATCCACCCCTACCACCCACTACACGCTCTCACCCCCTCCCAGCCCAAAGTCAGGCTCTCCACTCTTACATTGAGAGCAGTGAGCCATCACTATGTTGACAGTGGCTCTTTGAGAGCAGCTTGTCAGTGTGGCTTCATTTCCCCTCTCAACCTGGGTGTGCAAAGACCCATGAAGACAGGGGAGAAGGCGGGTGGCATTCTCCTGCCTCCCTTGGGCCATTGGAGACCCTAGAGAGGTTGGAGAAAGTGGTCAACACCACCAACTGTCATTCTGCCGCACTCTGGGTGTCTGAGACCTGGGCGAGGCAGCGGAACGAAGAGGAAGCAAGTGCTTCCCATGTGAAATGTACAACAGTGGTTCACCAGATTGTTTAACCAGTGTTGTGACATCATAGCAGTGAATTACCAGATCCCAATACGGGTATTACTGCTAATCGCTTCCTGTGGAAGCCATATTCAACATATAGATAAGTATAGATTAACTGTTTTCAACTCTGCATCAACTCACATTGATTTTATATATCATCAAGGTACAGATATGTGGAGTTAACTATAGCAAATGTACACTTACCCATAATTTTTCCATTGCAATATGTTTGTTGATGATATAATGGCTACAATACTTTTATAACACAATGTTTCAAATTTGATATGCTGGTAGTATACCCTTTCGGTGGAGCAACAAGCCCACATCTGGATATTCTATTCATAATTACCATTTCGCTTTGAATCCCAATGTTCATGCATGCAAAATAAGTATATGTTTAAGACGCTCGAGCCTTCGTGAAAGGAATTGCGTTCTGAAGGAGCTTCCATAAAAAGCTGTGAACAAAATGTCCCCAGGCTTGACACTGCATGCCTGTTAGTAGCTTCTGTTCTAATGGAGAAGTCTATTCCAGCCCCCGGCTTAATGGTGGGCCTTCAACATATAACAAGACAGGATGGAAAATCAGATATCTTAATTCACTTGAACCCCTGACTTTCCACCAACTTACTTTTAGTAATAAAAGTTGCTCAGAAAGTGCTGCATTTGAACAATGCTTTCAAATTGTATATTATTTATACATTTCCGTGATGACGAGAATGTTGTTTTTTTGTTTTTTTTTTCAGGGTGAATGTTCCAAGATGTGCTACAACATTTTCATTGTGGAATCTGTTTGTGTGGCATGGTTCTCGTTAGAGTTCTCTTTAAGGTTTATTCAGGCACCGAGCAAATTTGCATTTCTAAGGAGGCCCCTGAATCTTATCGACATTGTTGCGATTCTTCCCTATTATGTCACCTTGATTGTGGACAATACTTCAGCTGGCAAGAAGAAGTCGGGTACTGGCAATATTTACTTGGACAAAGTAGGTCTGGTGCTGAGGATACTCCGGGCCCTAAGAATTTTGTACGTCATGCGCTTAGCCAGGCACTCCCTGGGGCTGCAGACATTGGGCCTCACTGCTCGGCGTTGTACCAGGGAATTTGGGCTTCTATTGCTGTTTCTTTGTGTAGCTATTGCACTCTTTTCACCACTGCTGTATCTCATTGAAAATGAAATGGCAGAAACACAGGAATTCACAAGTATCCCCGCCTGTTACTGGTGGGCTGTAATCACCATGACAACCGTCGGATATGGGGACATGGTGCCCAGAAGCATTCCAGGCCAAGTTGTAGCGCTGAGCAGCATACTAAGCGGGATTCTTCTCATGGCGTTCCCAGTTACTTCCATTTTCCATACTTTTTCCCGCTCTTACATTGAGCTGAAACAAGAACAGGAAAGACTTATGTGCCGGAGAGCCCAACTGCTGCTGAAAACAAGGTTGCCGTTAAGTAATATCGCACACGGGGGCGACATTTTATTTGACAGTATCTCTTCCGAAACCAAGGACAATGATTAAATCAAAGATGACCTTTACAGTCCATCGCTGGGCGCCATTTTGCCATTATAAAACTCTTCTTACCATTTACATAGTAAGCACTTGATGAACATCCCTGTACTGCATTAGCAAGAAAAAAAAAGTCATAAAACCAACACAGCCAAAAGTCTATTTATATTTTTGCTTTCAGTATATTTTAGCTACTCTTTTTTTCTTAAAAGTAAAATATGTATATATTCATGAAGCACAATAAAAGTGTTTGCTGCGCCAGCTAAACAAACTGTACAGGAAATTTAATGTGCTTTGTGTAGGCCGTTTTATTATTTATAATGTTTCTATAGGTATATAACTTGTACATACTTCACATATGCATTTTATTCACGCGATTATTACATTATTATGAAAAGGTGGAACAATGGCTTTAATTTTATTTATAGAAATGTCTACAAAGGCGCAAATCTATACATACAGAGCATTAAAAGGTATACAGTGCAATCTGACGTCCATTGTTTCCTATATTTAGAGACCGTGAAAGTGCAGACGTAAACGTTAGAATATTCATATAACATATGTTATGAAGAAAGTTCTTTCAGAAGAGTGCTGAATGGTAGTACAGGTTACCAGATCCAGGGGTTCAACATGCTTCTTCTAGGTATATAGATCCAAACTTATTCAGGGGCTTAGCACTGGTTCCTGCAGCCCCTGCGGCGCAGATGGGCCCCCTTCCCTTCAGGGGCCCCCCCTATACTTCAGAGGGCCCCATCTGTAAATTGTCTTACATAATACTTTTTTGATCTTTCACTGTTATTACGCTTATGTCGGTGCCACATTCATGGGGTAGTGCATAATTTGCAAGAAAAATAAATAGAGAAAAGTAACGTTTTTCATAGAACCCTTGGCGAATGCAGTTGTTGCAGAATGCCAAGGCTGCCTAGTCTTGAGTGCACCTCATGCCTTTCTTTTTCCACCATAAACTTCCTGGTTCTTTTTTCATGCCTGCTTCCCAAATTTGTCACTGTGTTCATGTCTTTTTCTTCCTCCTTTTTCCTCCCTTTTATGCCTTTCTCTGTTGCTTTGGGCGAAGGTCTGATAATGAAAAATATGTCCTGGTCTCACAAAATGAGTGTTGGTGTCCACCACCTGCAACCATAGGCACAAATTAAGCACTGATGATAATGACGTGAATCACATAGAACAAAACGAAGTGTAGTTTCGAGAAGAGATTCACATAGTTGTTAGCAAATTGCACCAACCCAATATCTTTCTGTCTGCCCTTTACTTTGGGGGTGATTACCAGGGGCGGCTCCTCCGCTAACGTGGATGAGCATCGCCCCACTGCTCTTTGAGCAGGAAAACTAAAATGATAATAACGTAGTTATTTTATTTTTCACATGTTTAGGGCTGGGTTAGGGTGGGGGTACAGGGGGAGGAGTGGTTTACACACTCCAAGTGGGAATGACTGCTTGGCCAGCCGTCCTGGCCCGGCCAAACCGTCATGCGCACTTTGCATGTTTCCCACCAGGCTGCATTACACAGCCTGGTGGGGCGCATGCCCAGGCCCCCAGTCCCCATCTGAGCACCGATCAATGGTGCTCAGACCAATCACACCGCTTCATTGCAGCTTTGTAGTTGGCTATGGAGAGCCTAGGTGCTTCCCGGTTCCGGAGAAGCAGAGGAGAGACATGGCTGGCAGATGAGGTAAGTGGTATTTTATTTTTGTATTATTTTGTCCCACAACCCCACTCTCATTCCCTGCCAGCCGCTACTGATGATTCCAAGATAATTGTTGTCGGGCTAGGCTTAGTTCCCCACAAAAGGCAGCCCAAAGCCAAGAAACAAACTGGTTCTATGTAGGACACTGGGATTGGCGGAACCCTTTGTTACTCACTACATGTACAAATGACAAGTACAGAAATATATGCATGGAATTCTGGAAGATCTTACAATTAAATTAATTATTAATTATGTTGTCATAGGGTAATAGCTGCTGTGTGACCCTTGTAATACAGATATCCTTCTAACACAAGCTTTGGAGTTTCCAATGTACTTACAGAACGTGTGGGCCAAGTGTGGACACCAAAAATACCCCTGTTCTAGTTTTGATGATTTCTGCATAACAAGATGGCAGGAAAGTTTGGAGTTGTGATGGCATTGAATAACCTTCAGTTGCAATTGTTGCATTAGAAAATATAGAGAAGTATCACAATGTTGTAGTCCCGCTTAATCTCACACCTAGCATCCTTTGTCCCCCGTTGGACCATTTCAGTAAGTGGCATATTGATTGGTTGATTAATGAGGTTATAGAGTGCATGGGTACCAAACCATGTCCTCGTACTGACTTAAATTAATCAAACTGGAGGAAAAACAAACCGACATTTCTTAACAAGAACTGGTAAAGTTTAAGTTCCTCATGGAAAGTTAGATGAGTTGTGATCTGGAGAAGGAGATTTAACTTATTCCTTTAGAGAGCGGCCAAGCAAGAGAAAGAGTGGCCTTCAAGCAATGGCATAACATAGGCCCCTGCAGCCCTCGCGGTGGGGGGGCCCCAAGCTCCAGGGGGCCCCTTCAGCACAGTACCCTGGCCTGAGAGCTCCTGATTGAGTCGCAGGGGGCCCCTCCATGTACCTTGCAGGGAGGCCCCCTCAAGTTTCGTTACGTCACTGCCTTCAAGGTGCATATGCCTAATGGGAGGAACATGGAGCAGATACCGAGAGGTTGAGCGTGAGCAGGTGTACGATAAATCAAGCTCTCATGAGGGTACTTTGGACCAAGAACAGGTATGTCGTGTATATTCTGCTCCATAGTTAAACCAGGGCTATCAAGTACGTCCCTGAACAAATTACTCGTTGGTATTTGTGAGGAGATCTGACAACTGATAGTCATGCTGTATTGTGCTTTTTATTGCTTGCCCCAGGTTGAAAAGTAAGCTTGAAGTTATACTCTGCAAGAACAGAAACAATAAAATTATGCTGTTTAGGTTTAACAGACATTGGGAAGTGAAATATCTGGTTTCTGTGAAAGCTGTTACCTGGAGCTTTGTGATTATTAAGATATTGTCTCTGTTCCTAAAATGCTGCCTTTACTGGTAACATTTTTTTGTCTGCAATAGTGTAGTGTGTTTCTACTGGTGTTAACTTTCAAATGACACCAAATAAACATGTTATTTAATTTCTGGCGTTGGCCAAGACCTTTTGATTTTACTAAAATGACATGCAGTTAATATGTAAAAATATGTGTCATAGCTCAAGGTATTTCAGTGTACCTGGCACCACCCGCAACTCCTGCCGCCAAATGCCAGTGTCAGTATTTCTCTCTTGTCATCACACTTAAACAAGTGGGACATTTTGGACTAATCTAGGTCACCCCAAGCTATAGAGATGGCATGGAAATTGTAGTTTTATCATTGTTTTAGTATATTGAATTTTTTAACACTACACTGAAGTGCTCTGCTCAAAAATAGTCTAGTTGTCTGAGAGCGTCACATTTGGTTTACTTTCATAAATAATTGCCAGTGAAGGTGTTGGACACCAGCAAACACCGACACAAATTAAGCACTGTGTAGAGGATACTTATAGGGGCTTTCAGCAAGCTCTCTTCATTCATTGGGCTATTATTATGTCATTGACATTTTTCTTCTGCATACTACAGCATATGCCGTGGGGCATCCCACTTCAGCCACTGATTAACTTCACTGTGAGTGACGCCATTCTTTCCTTTTATGAGGAGCACATCCACACACAAAGGAGTCCCTTTAGTACCAGTGAGTTACTATGCTAATATTTGCTTTTTGAGCAATGGTGTAACAAGGGGGGCAGTCCGCCACGGGCAGCACAAGTTTTGGTGGTGGTGGCCTCCTCTCGCTCTTAGATGCGACTGTCGGGGGTCGGCAAACGTAGGAATCGCCAGCACACCCCCACCCCGCTCTTACATGCAGCCACGGTGGCCAACGCAGGGACCGCCATGTGAGGCCAAAGGTCTAGCTACGCAACTGTTTCTGAGACCAAAACATTTTTTTTGCTAATAGCCAATTATTTTTGGGGATTGATGAGGAGCCTTGTGGCTTTTCCAACAATAAAGTTTAGCAAATACCATAACAAGACAAGCATTGGCAAAGCCAAAAGACTGGCAGTCAGCACCAGACCAATTGGCTCTACCAAGGCTTTATTTTGTTTTTTAGATAAAATGCCACCTGTAAGCATCTTATTCTATGCAGTGTTGAAGGCATGGTAGTGTCGTGTGAGTTAGAAATGACGGAACCCTTGTGGCTCCTGATGGACTCCGTAGACCTGTGACGTAAATGTTAGAGTGTAGTTAAGTGAATGCAAGTTTAGAATATTGAGTTAGCGGTTACACACTGATGAATAAAGACGTGTAAAACTACCCTCTGTGTGTGGCATAGTCATTAGGGAGTGCCCGGGCTTGGGAGGAAGCTCCAACTAGCAATGAGATAGGTGATAAGTAACCCGAAGATCGACAGTGCTCTCCCAGAGATTTGCCGTGGTCCAGCAGACTACTCGTGCATGCATCGTGTGCCTCAGACAAAGTGCAGAATCGACTTTGGCATATGTGAGTCACAGCACAACTCAAGTAAAGCATTTAAAGATAAAGAAAGCTTCATTGAGAAGTCTAAATATATATGGTTGGCCGAGAATTGAATGAGAAGGCTGCAAACAGAGGTACTGTGCTACTATGCAATTGCTATACATCATACGGAGTGATAATGCTAAAGGCGGATATAACCAGGTTTTGAGAGAGCAGCACTTGGAGACAGCCATGCGCAAGTTAAAGCTATGATCAGACGTGCTGCAAGGCAGAGATCAACCAAGTGTCAAACAGTACAAAGAGACGCATAAACGCAAAGCCTTTCAAATTCAAAATGATTTCCTACTTAATAGAACTGAGTAAACTGAGTCATCATACCATTGCACTGGTTGAAGTCGCCCCAGAAGAAGCACCCGGGGCTGTGCTTACGAAGCTGTCACTATACGAAGCAGCAATCCACAAACTGCAGAGTGTGACTCAGAACAACTCCATCAGTTTCCACAAAAGTAAAGGGTTCCGATGAAGACCAAAAGGGAGGTCAAAGCTTCACAGACTGTCCATGATGACCCCAAGGCCAGCGCAACAGAGGGCCTTAGAGATGGTATGGAGGAAGCAGGTCCTAGTGGACAGCAGATAGTGCCAACACAGATTCCACCCTCAGTGTCAGACAATCTCATAAGTGGTTACAATGCCGCCGCCGTTCTGAAACCACCATCACCATTCGATAGCACCAAAAAGCTAAATAGTGGCGACAGATGGACTACTTGGATAGAGACATTTGAAGATTTCATTGTTGTAATAGAAGAAGAAGAAGTTAACAAAAAGATTATCAAATATCTTAAGAATCTTGCTGGTGAAGGTCTAAAGAAAGTCATAAAGGGAAAATATCAGGAGCTGACAAAATTATATACAGTCAAATCAAAGCAACCTTAAATCTCAAATTCAATCCAGTGCCAAACGTAGATTACAAGAGGTATATTTTCAGTCAGGAATGACAGAAAGTGGGTGAAACTATTGATGAAGTTGTTGAGAGACTGGACACCCTCCTCAAACACTGCAAGTTCAATTAATTTAATGATGAGGAAGCTATACGTCTCAGAGTTATTGATGGATGTCTTTTAGATTCCTTCTGATGACAAAAGCTGAGAGAAACTCTTAGCCTAGATCTAGTTCTCATGGCTTCCAGAGCTGAAGAGCATGCTGATCGAAAAGCAGCAGATATGGAGGCCAGAGGTGCCCAGAGTGAGTCAGTCATGAACATGAAAAGTAAGCTAAACACAAGGCAGAGGGACACAGAGTGAAGTCTCCATGGTAAAATAAGTTATTCTTCAGGTGTGGATTGTCATTTCTACACAAAGGTAAATGTCCTGCCATTGGACAAATTTGCAATGGCTGTGGGAAGGCAAATCATTTTGTAATGGTTTACAAGGCATAGGAAATAATATGTGCTTCATGAATCGAAGAAAAACTAGACGCTCGAACGTTCCAGAAATGACGTTCAATGTACTCACACAAGGCCAAGCAACAACACCAGCTGAGGGAAATTGACACCGAACGAAGTTGATCGTCATCAAATTCATCATTGAAAAGTTCTTCAGTTTCAATATCAAGTGAAAGTGAAGCAGATGGCTGTGCAATGTCAATGTTCACCTCCCAGACATGGGCACATGTGGGACTGGCCACATGTGAAGAAAAACATAGGTCAAAGAAGAGTCAACTTAAAAAAGCACCAACTCATTCAAACATTGTCCGAAGAGTCCATACTTTTCATCATCGACAGTGGTGCGTCGATAAACATTACGCCTGAGGAGAAGTACAATGAACTATCTCCATTGCCTCAACTTAAGCCGTGGAAAATTAAAGTGTGCACATGGGCTGCTTTGACGCCATTAAAAAGACAAGGTTCATTTGTAGCCGCAATAAACCATAAGAAAATGAATGTACAAACATCTATTCATGCACTTCAAGGTACGGCATCCAGCACCTGTTTACTCCGCTTCAGCACAGCTGCTGATATGGGACTGAGATCAGCGAACTATAACATGTATGCTCATCATGAAATAGTAAGTCTGATCCCTTCATTGATTTATGGGTTAGGAAGACTCAAGACCATGAAAGTACAGTTACACATAAATCAGGATATCCGTCTCATTGCTCAAAGATACAGACAGATTGCATTTCAATTGCAGGAAGCACTTGAAAGAGAACTTGAATCATTACTCAAATATGATATCATTGAGCATTCCACTGGTCCGACGCCATGAGTTTCTCTCATAGTGGTAGTACCCAAAGAGACAGTGAAGGAGCTGGATGCATCTGTATTGATATGGGGCAGGCGAACAAGGCATTGAAAGAGAGCAACATCCAGGTCCTCATATTGCTGACATGATAACGCAATTAAATGGTGCAAAGATTTTCTCTCACCTTGATTTAAATAAAGGATATCATCAGTTGGAACTCAAGGAGAACTGTAGGTACATTACATCCTTTTCTACACATATTGGTTTGTTCTGATATAAAAGACTCAGTTTAGTTGTGTCATCTGCTGCAGAGCTTTTCCAAGACATCATTCGGCATATCATACTTCCTGTCATGAATGCTATTAATTATAGTGATGACAAATTAGTTTTTGGAGCTACTCAAAAGGAGCATGATAAAGCTCTCATGCAAGTGTGTCATTTGCTAGCTGATGCTGGTTTAAGTTTGAATGCTGATAAATGTGAGTACAATAAGACAAAGTTAAAATTCTTTGGCCATCTCTTTTCTGATAGGTGTATGACACCCGGTCTAGCTAAAGTACAAGCGTTGTCTAATGCCAAGCCCCACAAGACCTTTCCACGTTGCGTTCATTTCTTGGCATGGCCAGTTACTGTTCCAGATGCATATGAGACTTTGCCATTGTCAGTGCTCTGCAAAGAGACTTGACGAAAAAGAATGTTTTATTTCATTGGTCACATAAGCAAAGCTTCAAGAAACTTAAACAAGCCATAGAGAACACCACTGAAATGGCATACTTTGATCCTAAACTTCATACAGAGGTTGTTGTTGATGCTAGCCCTGTTGGATTAGGCATAATTCTTGCACAGCAGACACCCAAATGCTAGAAGATATATTGTGGCATATGCAAGCAAACGTTTGTCCCAAACTGAACGTACATACTCACAACCTATGAAGGAAAGTTTAGCCATGGTTTGGGCTTGTGGACATTTCCACATATTCTTATATGGAAAGCCTATTACACTTGTGACAAATCATCAAGCATTGTTGATCAGCTTCAGCAATCCAAAGGTAAAAATGCCTTTGAGTCTGAGGTTGCAAGAGTACAACTACACAATAGTGCACCGTCCAGGATGGATGAACACCCTGCGGACTATTTCTCAAGAGTGCCATCCCAGTGCCCTGCTAGCCCTTTAAAGACAGCTGAAGCTTACAAAACTTTTATTGTAAAATCAAGCACACCAGCTGCCATTTCATTCGATCAATTGCCACTGCTACGAGTCAAGATGGTGACACATGTTAAAACTGAAAGACATTATTACTTATCAGTCTTGGACCCAGCACTCTCGACCTCTTGCCAGTGACAGTGAATACACGAAGTTAAAAAATTTCAAAGATGAACTGTCAGTTACGCAAGAAGGCATTATCTTGAGAAGCTTGAGAATTGTTATTCCTGAGAGCTTGCGACAACAGATAATCAAGCTGGCCCATGAAGGACATCGTGGAATCATTGCCACAAAACAAACTCTCTGAGACAGAGTCTGGTATCCTCATATCGATGAAAGGCCTGAAAGAGAGTCCAAGATGGCTGCCAACACTTCCTGGTTTGATCGTGTTGGCAGCTTGTCAGATCTCAGGCACGAGATCAGGGGGGGTCGCGGATCCACAGTGGCCATAGTCGTATATCTTAGAAATCTTTACATTTCTCAGAAACTACTGAACAGATTTACACCATGTAACAAAAAGGTCGCTTTCTGGACCATGTGATACCTTTTTGCCAAATTTGGTAGAATTCCGTTCAGCAGTTCGGGCTGTAGCTGTGTCTAAAGTTTCCTATGAAAATTAACATTTTGAAAAATCGTTTTGGGAACCCCTTTTTCTCGGCCCCCGCTTGACAAATCACCCTGAATTTTTCAAGGGAGCAGGCTAAGTGACTGCCCGAATAGTTCTGTAAATTTAGCGAAGATTTGTCAAACGGCGCCTAAGTTATCGGCAAATGAAAAACAGATTTTTAATGGAAATCAGGTCCTAACTATAACTATCTACTGGCGACCGCCAGTAGACAATCTGTATATATACATTATATATATGCTTGCACGATGTACTAAATAAATTCACTTTACTGGTTTAAAAAAACCTACCTGTGGATCGTTTTTCTCCGTGCTGTGGGATCCTTGCTGAGAGCAGTGTGGAATCCGTCTTTTACAATATATATATATATATATATATATATATATATATATATATATATTACCTACTGGCGGTCGCCAGTAGGTGGTTATAGTTAAGACCTAATTTCCATAGGAAAAGCGTTTTTTCTTTTCCCAATAACTTTGGCGCCGGTTGATGAATCTTCGTGAAATTTTCAAAACTAATGGGGCGCTCCGGTCAGCTCCTGTCTTGAAAGTTTCGGGGTGATTCGACAAGCGGGGGCCGAGAAAAAAGGGGGGTCCCAAAACGCATTTTCCCCATGTTAATTTCCATAGGAAACTTTAGACAAAGCTACAGCCCGAACTGCTGAACGGAATTACACCAAATTTGGCAAAAAGGTAGCACTTGGTTCAGAAAGAGCCCTTTTTAGGTCTCGCTTACGCAGCGCGCATGCGCTGCCTAGGAGGACCTTTAGCCATCGTTCAGCTCTTTTTCGAAGCACATACTCGTGTTTGTGGTGGCATACACCTTTCGGGAGTGCGCAGCGGCACGCCACAAGCACGAATATGTGCTTTGAAAAAGAGCAGGCTGCGCGCGCACGCATACACGCACGCACCACTCCTGGGCCAGCAAACACACGATTGCGCGCGACTTCATTATCTGTCTGCTTCCCTGCCCGGCCACCCCCTCTGTTATCTGTGTGCTTTATTTTATTTATTTTATTTATAAAGTTTTATATAGCGTGAACATGACCCACGCGGGTATCAGAGCGCTTTACAATATACAGTTATTAAATATTAGATGGTTGAGGTAGTATACATACATTCGATATTCGCCATTCAGTACAAAGAGGTAGATAGTAGTATATGGTTAGCATAGGTGACTGGTAGTCAACATTTGAAAGGATTTATAAAGCGCTGGCTAGACTCCGAGGTATCAGAGCGCTTTACATAAGAATCAGAACATAGTTGCAGGTTACATCGTTACAAAGGTTACACAGTTATTAGAGCATAGCTACATAATTACATGTTAGGTCGAGACAAACAGTAAGGACATATATGTAAGGGAAAAAGCAGGCAAGGGAGAGATACAAGGGGAGAGGGGGTAAGAGCAGGGGAGTAGACCTAGAATGAAGGGGAAAGAGGAGGGGAGGGTGAAAGACACAGCAAGAAAGAAGAGGGGGAGGGTGACGGGGGCACAAACCGGTAAACGCATAATAGCTGCGTCCAAAGTCCAGTAAAGTGTGATCCGAGGGAAAGTGGCACCATTCTCCCATCTCCGTTGCGAGAGGCTCCCTATTAAGCAGTGGACTCTCTCAGAGGGGTCTCTGAGACTCCAAGGTCTACCTACTGGATCCTTCCCCAAAAAGGGAGAGGGAGTGCTTTGGCAAGGGGCGCCATACCAAACCTCAACTGTGAGTGGCTCCCTTAGCGCAGTGGACTCTCTCAGAGGGAACACTGAGACTCCAGAGTATAAATATTGGATCTTTCCCCAACAAGGGGAGAAGGAGTGCTTAGTCAAAGGGCACAAGGGACAGGGAGCTAGGCGGCGTAGCAGACAGGGGGAGAGATTCAGGGAGAGGGGATAGGAGCAGAGGAGGTAGACAAAGAATGAAAGAGGAAAGCGGTGGGGGAGGGTGAGAGACAGAGAATGAAAGAGGAGGGGGAGGGTGAAGGGGGTACAAAACGGTAGACATTCAGAAAGAGAACACAGAGGTCAAAGTTCTGTGCGCCCTTCGCCAGTGCAGTATTAAAGTCTTTTAGGCCAGGGGCTCATACTGTCGTCTCCCTCTTCCCTGTGCCCCTCAACCTGTGGTAGAAGCTCTGCCAGGACTGCAGGGTCTTGCTGGACCAGACCCACACGCCGGAGGTGATGCCAACAATCATTGTCATGAGATACTTTATCATAAAGACTGTGAAGTCTGGGCCTGCTGGAGGAGAGGGCCCCGGTGGCGGGCAGGGCATGGCCAGGCTCTTGCATGTCTGCAGCCTCCAGCCCCGCTCTTGAGTGCTTGGGTGCTAGCAGCTGTGGATTCTGCTTCCCCGCCCGCCCACCCCCTTTGTTATCTGTGTGTTTCCATGCCAGCTCCACCCCCTTCGTTATCTTTGCCTGTCTGGTTCCATTAACTTTAATTGATTTTTTTTTCTTTTAATGATCCCCGTGAGCAGCGTTTAATAATGCACTAAATCTATAACTAAAATCACACGCGACTTCATTATCTGTGTGCTTCCCCGCCCGGCCACCCCCTCTGTTATCTGTGTGCTTCCCCGCCCGCCCACCCCCTTCGTTATCTGTGTGTTTCCATGCCAGCTCCACCTCCTTCGTTATCTGTGTGCTTCCCTGCCCACCCAACCCCTTTCATTAACTGTGTACTTCGCCCACCTGCCCACCCCCTTCGTTATCTGTGTGCTTCCCCGCCCGCCCACCCCCTTTATCTGTGTGCTTCCCCGCCCGCCCACCCCCTTTGTTATCTGTGTGCTTCCACACCGCCCACCCCCTTTATCTGTGTGCTTCCCCACCCGCCCACCCCCTTCGTTGTCTGTGTGCTTCCCCACCCGCCCACCCCTTCGTTATCTGTGTGCTTTCCCACCCGCCCACCCCCTTCGTTATCTGTGTGCTTGCCCGCCCACCCCCTTTGTTATCTGTGTGCTTCCCCACCCACCCCCTTTGTTATCTGTGTGCTTCCCCGCCCACCCCCTTCATTATCTGTGTGCTTCCCCGCCCGCCCACCCCCTCTGTTATCTGTGTGCTTCCCCACCCGCCCAACCCCCTCCATTATCTGTGTGCTTCCCTGCCCGCCCAACCCCCTTCATTATCTGTGTGCTTCCCCACACACCCCTTCCGTTATCTGTGTGCTTCCTCACCCATCCAACCCCCTCCGTTTTCTGTGTGCTTCCATGCCCGCCCAACCCCCTCCATTATCTGTGTGCTTCCCCGCCCGCCCAACCCCCTTTATCTGTGTGCTTCCCCGCCCACCCCCCTCTATTATCCGTGTGCAACCCCGCCCACCCCCCTCCATTATCCGTGTGCAAACCCGCCCGTCCACCCCCTCCGTTATCTGTGTGGTTCCCTGCCAGCCCACCCACCTCCATTATCTGTGTGCTTCCCCGGACCTCCATTAACCATGTGCTTCAACCCTCCATTATCCGTGTGCTTCCCCGCCCACCCACCTCCATTATTGTGCTCTGAAGAACTATATTTACATGTGGTAGGTGCCCGAATTACAACAAGAAACTAGCATGTCGGGGGCAACAGACATCTGCTGAGAATCAAGAGGCGCGCACAGGCCTGTTGTCTGCTAAAGGCAAGAAGTGTACGTTTCTAATGAGTACACGGGGCCTGCAATTGTATTCCACTATCCCTGTACTTTGCTGATTTCACATCCCTCCAATGTCTAAGATATTGATACTATTTTACATTTGCAGCTTCCTTTGTCTGAAATCAGCGCTACTTTAATGGAAGATGAATAAATGCATGTCAGTCATAGGTGCACTCTTGCAGAACTTTTTCCTTTTGTTTTTCAGAGCACTATTCCGATTGGGCACGATATCGTAGAGATGTGCACATTGGGATCCGTCATTGTATTACAAAAAACAATTTAAAAAAAAATTGCACTTTTAATTGGTTAGTGCTATCTGAATTTATTGCACCCACACACAGTTGGAGTCAATATCGGCCCAACACAAAATTCACAGCGAATTGAGAATAATCACCCATTTGCTCGAAATGTATGATTTTGAAAATAGCAAATCGTAACAATTCTTTAACAAGCATTGGTATAGCCAATAGGTCTCGCCTTTGGGACCTTATAAGTGTTTAGCCATGCAACAGTTGATGTTATTGCACTAAGGTTATTGTGCTGCATAGCTAAATACTTATAAGGTCCCAAAAGCGAGACCTATTGGCTATGCCAATGCTTGTTTTAAATGGTGTAAATCCGTTCAGTAGTTCCTGAGAAATTTGAAAAAGAAAAAGTTTCGATATCTGGGCGGAGCCTAACTACACGAGCACGAGCTTGCCTCTGATTGGCTGCCAACACTTCAAACCAGGAAGTGTTGGCAGCCATCTTGTGCCTCGGACGGAGGGAGAAAGAAAAAGGTAAAAAAAAGATATAAAAAAGCAAGAAAAGGGGGCAGGGTAAAAACACCCTGACCCCCCAGGCCTGCTCAGGGGGTGAGGCCCCAAAAAAGCATTTTTTTAAAAAAAAATTCAGGCGGGGTCGCAACAGGTGCGCGAATCCGTCTGAAAATTTATAAAAACGAAGCGCGGTCTCCCGCGCTTCGTTTTCAAAGCCCCCGGGTGGGCCAAGTCCGGGGGCAATTTACTTATGTAGCGGGGGCCTGCGGGGGACCCCGCAGCCCCAGGGACTGCCACCTCCCCGGGGCTTCTTTTATACATGCGTGGGGGGTCCCCACCCCCCCACGTTACCCCGGGGCAGAGAGGTGTAAAAAGGGGCGTAGCCTCGGACCACCTCTCTGCAACGCAGCTGTGTGGTGCTTACTGGAGGTACCTGGTGGGCTAGTTGGCCCCCAGGGACCCTCAGTATTCAAGGGGACTTAATCCCCCAACTTAGAACCTGCCAGGGGGCGCGTTTGCAGAGTGGTGGAGAAAGGGGGCGTGGCCTTTGTCCACCTCTCAGCAATCCCAGTGTGTGGGGCTTACTGAAGGTAAGAGGTAGGCTAGTTGGCCCCTAAAGGACCCCCAGCAGCGAAGGGGACATCAATCCCCATCCAAGAGTGCGCCAGGGAGCGCGTTTGTAGAGTGGTGGGCAAAGGGGGTGTGGCCTGCTCTTCGAACTTAGCAATGCTGCTGTGTGGGACTTACTGGAGGTAATAGGAGGGTAGTTGGCCCCAAGGATGTCCTTGGGGGCCAACTACCTCTTGTTACCTCAGTAAGTCCCACAGTGAGATTGCTAAGACTTCTTCGGAGGCCATGCCCCCCTTTCTCCACCATTCTGCAAACGTGCCTCCTGGCAGACTACGTATTGGGGGATGAAGTCCAATTTACTCCTGAGGGACTTTGGGGGCCAAGAAGCCCTACTGGTACCTCCTGTAAGCCCTACGCACCAGAATTCCTGAGCACTGGTCGGAGGCCCTGCACCCTTTCTCCACCACTCTGCAAACGCGACTACTAGTGAAAGAAGTGTTTGCAATGTAATAAGTAGAGTGATTGGCGTTGTAAATGCAAAAGTTTTTTACTAATGTTTTTTGGAGTGGAGTGGATGTATGTTGTGTGTAGTGGAATTATGTGGTATGTTGTGCAGTGAAAATATGTGGATAGAAAGTATGTGGTATTTAGTGTATAGGAATTATGTAGAGTGGGATTATGTGTTATGGAGAGTAATTATGTGGTATGGTAGTCATGTTGTGGAGTGGTAACCTCAGGTTTAGTCTTCCTCGTTTCCATAGAAGCTCAACTATGAACTCAGTGAGACAAAAAAAGATGGAATCACTGAGGTGCACTTGTGGACCTAGTCAGAGGTATGAGCAGGGCCACTGGAATTATGTGACTGTTTGGCTGCACCGACTTTCGCACAATTATACATTTTCTGCATTAGCCACATAATTCATCATCTGCACCCTAATCTGCAGATTTGAACAAAAAAAGCCGTGTTTCTAGCTGAAACGCGTCAAACGTTACCAAAAATGCAGCGACAAGTGTTACAGCGTGGTGGAAGGCACTTTGCAAACCTAGAATTGTCACGTGTTACTTACTGCTAAATGTGGGTGTTAAATTGGTACTAATGGTGTGCAAGCCACTCTTGCTTCCCTCTGCACCTCTCTTGCCTCTTTCTGCATTTCTGTTGCTTCTTTCTGCACGTTTCTTTCTTTTTCTGCACTTCTCTTGACCTCATTCTGCAAATCTCATGTACTTTCTGCACCTCTCTTCCCTCTTTCTGCACATCTGTTGCCTCTTTCTGCACCTCATTTGCTTCTTTCTGCACCCCTGTTGTCTCTTTCGGCACTCGTCTTCCCTCTTTCTGTACCTTTCCTGCCTGTTTTTGCAACTCACTTGCTTCTTTCTGCACTTTTCTTGCTTCTTTCTACACCTCTGTTGCTTCTTTCAGCAATTCTCTTGCCTCTTTGTGCACTTATCTTGCCTGTTTCTGCACTTCTCTTGCCTCTTTCTGCAACCCTGTTGCTTTATTCTGCACTTTCCATGCTTCTTTCTGCACCTGTCTTGCTTCTTTCTGTACCCCTGTTGTCTCTTTATGTACCTCTTTTGCCTCTTTCTGCACCCCTGTAGCTTCATTCTGCACTTTCCATGCTTCTTTCTGCACCTGTCTTGCTTCTTTCTGCACCCCTGTTGTTTCTTTATGTACCTCATTTGCCTCTTTCTGCACTTTTCTTGCGTTTTTCTGCACCTCTCTTCCCTCTTTCTGCACATCTGTTGCCTCTTTCTGTACCTCATTTGCTTATTTCTGTACCCCTTTTGTCTTTTTGCACTCGTCTTCCCTCTTTCTGTACCCTTCCTGCCTGTTTTTGCATCTCACTTGCCTCTTTCTGCACTTTTCTGTTGCTTCTTTCAGCAATTCTCTTGCATGTTTCTGCACCTCTCTTCCCTCTTTCTGCACATCTGTTGCCTCTTTCTGCACCTCATTTGCTTCTTTCTGCACCCCTGTTGGCTCTTTCGGCACTCGTCTTCCCCCTTTCTCGACCTTTCCTGCCTGTTTTTGCATCTCACTTGCTTCTTTCTGCACTTTTCTTGCTTCTTTCTACACCTCTGTTGCTTCTTTCAGCAATTCTCTTGCCTCTTTGTGCACTTCTCTTGCCTCTTTGTGCACTTTTCTTGCCTTTTTCTGCACCTCTCTTCCCTCTTTCTGCACTTCTGTTGCCTCTTTTTGCACCTCATTTGCTTCTTTCTGCACCCCTTTTGTTTCATTCTGCACTTTCCATGCTTCTTTCTGCACCTGTCTTGCTTCTTTCTGCACCCCTGTTGTCTCTTTATGTACCTCATTTTCCTCTTTCTGAATTTTTCTTGCGTTTTTCTGCACCTCTCTTACCTCTTTCTGCACGTCTGTTGCCTCTTTCTGTACCTCATTTGCTTCTTTCTGTACCCCTGTTGCCTCTTTCTGTACTCATCTTCCCTCTTTCTGTACCCTTCCTGCCTGTTTTTGCATCTCACTTGCCTTTCTGCACTTTTCTTGCTTCTTTCTACACCTCTGTTGCTTCTTTCAGCAATTCTCTTGCCTATTTGTGCACTTGTCTTGCCTGTTTCTGCACTTCTCTTGCCTCTTTCTGCACCCCTGTTGCTTCATTCTGCACTTTCCATGCTTCTTTCTGCACCTGTCTTGCTTCTTTCTGCACCCCTTTTGTCTCTTTATGTACCTCTGTTGCCTCTTTCTGCACGTGTTGCCTCTTTCTGCACCTCATGTGCTTCTTTCTGCTCCCCTGTTGTCTCTTTCTGCACTCGTCTTCCCTCTTTCTGTACCTTTCCTGCCTGTTTTTGCATCTCACTTACCTCTTTCTGCACTTTTCTTGCTTCTTTCTGCACTTTTCTTGCTTCTTTCAGCAATTCTCTTGCATGTTTCTGCACCTCTCTTGCCTCTTTTTGCACCTCTGTTGGCTCTTTCTGCACCTCACTTGCTCCTTTCTATACTTCTCTTGCTTCTTTTTGCACCCCTGTTGGTTCATTCTGTACTTTCCATGCTTCTTTCTGCACCTGTCTTGCTTCTTTCTGCACCCCTGTTGTCTCTTTATGTACCTCTTTTGCCTCTTTCTGCACTTTTCTTGCCTTTTTCTGCACCTCTCTTCCCTCTTTCTGCACGTCTGTTGCCTCTTTCTGCACCTCATTTGCTTCTTTCTGCACCCCTGTTGTCTCTTTCTGCACTCAACTTCCCTCTTTCTGTACCTTTGCTGCCTGTTTTTGCATCTCACTTGCCTCTTTCTGCACTTTTCTTGCTTCTTTGTACACCTCTGTTGCTTCTTTCAGCAATTCTCTTGCCTCTTTGTGCACTTCTCGTGCCTGTTTCTGCACCTCTCTTGCCTCTCTTTGCACCTCTGCTGGCTCTTTCTGCACCTCACTTGCTACTTTCTACACTTCTCTTGCCTCTTTCTGCACCCCTGTTGCTTCATTCTGCACGTTCCATGCTTCTTTCTGCACCTGTCCTGCTTCTTTCTGCACCCCTGTTGTCTCTTTATGTATCTCTTTTGCCTCTTTCTGCAATTTTCTGGCGTTTTTCTGCACCTCTCTTCCCTCTTTCTGCACGTCTGTTTCCTCTTTCTGCACCTCATTTGCTTCTTTCTGCACCCCTGTTGTCTCTTTCTGCACTCGTCTTCCCTCTTTCTGTACCTTTCCTGCCTGTTTTTGCATCTCACTTGCCTCTTTCTGCAATTTTCTTGCTTCTTTCTACACCTCTGTTGCTTCTTTCAGCAATTCTCTTGGCTCTTTGTGCTCTTCCCTTGCCTGTTTCTGCACCTCTCTTGCCTCTTTTTGCACCTCTGTTGGCTCTTTCTGCACCTCACTTGCTCCTTTCTGCACCTATCTTGCTTCTTTCTGCACCCCTGTTGTCTCTTTATGTACCTCTTTTGCCTCTTTCTGCACTTTTCTTGGCTTTTTCTGCACTTCTCTTCGTTCTTTCTGCACCCCTCCTACCTTTTTCTGCACCCCTCTTGCCTCTCTCTCTACCCCTCTTCCCTCGTTCTGCACCTCTGTTGGTTCTTTCTGCACTGCTCTTGCTTCTATCTGCACCTTACCTCCCTCTTTCTGTACTTCTCTTGCTTCTTTCTACACCTCTGTTGCTTCTTTCAGCAATTCTCTTGCCTCTTTCTGCACTTCTCTTCCTTCTTTCTGCACCCCTCCTGCCTCTTTCTGTACGTCTCTTGCCTCTTTGTGCACCTCTCCTACCCCTTTCTGCACCCCTTTTGCCTCTTTTTACACCTCTGTTGGTTCTTTCTGCACTGCTCTTGCTTCTTTCTGCACCTCTCTTGCCTCTTTCGGCACCTGTGTTGCTTCTTTCTGTACTTCTCTTGCCTCCTTCTGCACCTCTTAGTTAGTGCTAGTTTTAAACCCCCTGCCCTATTATGTACTAGGGCCATACAGGGGAGGTCCTGCCAATCACAGGGGTACCCCAACCCATAGTGTACCCTAGTGTATGTAGGTGTTTTCACTGTATTCTAAGTGTCTTTCACCATAGCACTGGCTCCGGGCCTGGTTAGTCAGTCAGTTACCACCAGTACCCGTCAGCAAAAAGTTGGGGGCACAGGATGACTTTGCAACAGACTCTTTCTGCTCCTCTGTTGGTTCTTTGTGCACATCTCTTGCTTCTTTCTGCACCTTTCTTCGACTTTCTGGACTTCTGTTGCCTCTTTCTGCATTTCTCTTGCTTCTTTCTCTGCCTTTCTTCCTCTTTCTGCACATGTCCTACCGTAGAATAGCATAGTTAGAAATTAGCATTTAAAAAACCTTTGAAATTCACTGAAAAAACCACAGGTTTCAGGGACGTTATAGTTAGAAATTAGCATTTAAAAACCCTTTGAAATTCACTGAAATAACCATAGGTTTCAGGGACGTTATAGTTAGAAATTCACATTTAAAAAACCTTAGAAATTCACTGAAAAAACCACAGGTTTCAGGAACGTTATAGTTAGTTGGCCATTTCACTCGTACAAAACCAGAGAAATTCGGCCGTTATAGTTATTTCAGCTAACTAGAACTCGCGCTCCCGCAATGCACTGCTGATGACGCCACATATTACATCATTCATGACATGGTCAGTGACATCACTGATAACATCACTGATGACATCATCCACGTGATAATCTGATGCATCTCCTCACACCCTAATATAACCTTTGATAGACCCACTCTAAAATACAGACTACCATTTTCGAAACCATAGACACACCAATACCAGTACTTACATACCCACTCACTGATTCCTCGGTCTACACACACGTCCACTCATTCACCCATACAGCCACTCATAGCTGCAGTCACTCAATAATACAGCACTATCATATGCACTCATACACCTATACAGACACTCACACACCGCCACTCATCCATAGAGTTACTCGCACACCTGGTCAGTCATGCAAAGAATCAATCACACTCCCATTTACTCACCTATACAGTTAAACACACACCACCTCACTTATTCATACAGATACTAACACATACTTACTCTCTTATACAATCACTGATACAAGCACACACTCATCCATACAGCCACTCTCACAATCACTCACTCACATATAGTCATTTATATACTCCAACACTCACATATACTGCCTTTCACATATGCAGTTACTCACACATGTACCACTGAGGCATCCATTCACTCACCAACACACCCTTACACACACTCAAACACCCATACAGCCCTCCACAGATGCACTCTTGAACCCATACACCCAGTGAATCACCCACTCACACATCTATGCACAGAGTCACACCCCCCCATCCACCCACCCATACAGATACTCAGACAACCAATCAATAACACATATAGACCCTCATTTAGCTACTCACCAACCCATGCAACCGCTTACACACCAACTGACAAACTAAACTGTGTGAATGTCTGTATCAGTCACTAACCCATGCATTCAGTAAGACACATTTAATCACTCACTTATACAGTCAGTCACGCACCTACTAAATCTTCCATTCAGACACTTATACACCCACTCATTCTTCAATACACCTTGGCCTATATATATATATATATAAAACATATTTAAACTTTACAGAAACACACAGTCACTGGATGATGTCATCAGTGATGTCATTTGAGATGTCATCAGTGATGTCACTGACCATGTCATGAATGATGTAATATGTGACGTCATCAGCAGGGCATTGCGGGGGCGCGAGTTATAGTTAGCTGAACTAACTATAACGGCCGAATTTCTCTGGTTTTGTATGAGTGAAATGTCCAACTAACTATAACGTCCCTGAAACCTGTCGTTTTTTTCAGTGAATTTCTAACGTTTTTTAAATGCTAATTTCTAACTATAACGTCCCTGAAACCTATGGTTTTTTCAGTGAATTTCAAAGGTTTTTTAAATGCTAATTTTTAACTATAACGTCCCTGAAACCTGTGGTTTTTCAGTGAATATATATATATATATATATATATATATATATATATATATATATATATATATACTACATACTGGCAGGACTTAATTTACAAAACTTTGAAAGACAGCAAGGGGATGTATTCAGCCTTAATGGATCACACTGGTATTCATGAATCCCATAGTTCGCTCTATGAGCGGTCTTCGATTTTTCACTCTTGAAAATCATACATGATGATATGAACACTGTATTAATAACAGTAGCAAGCTATTTCTAATCATTATTGTATTTAGGGCTTGATAATCGATTCAAGCACAATGTTTCATATTGAATTAAAGGACAAACAACAGGGAGACATCCAGAGCTAGCAAGTCACAGAAGAATCCATAATTCAAAATGTATGATAATTGCTGTTTTCAGATATGCATCCTCTATCTGATAAGACAATATGCTTGAAATACCAGTTCCATCTCTATATCACAATCAAATCTGAAATTTTGTGAATAAATTATGTACCACATTTTTGTCTAACACTGCATAAAAATCCATGTAGATATTGGGTAAACTTCAACCAACTGCACAAACCATAGATGTGGAAATAATCTAAAAATTAATGTTTCTACATGAGTATACACTCCATGATCTGAAGAGAGAGAGAGAGGTAGTGTGTGTGTCTGTGTGTGCATATATGTGAACACACATTTCTGAGAAAAGATTTTCTTTTATTTTACTTTGGGAGTCCTTTGTAACTTCGATTAAGTAACTATGCGTTGGTCATAGAACCAGGTGAGGCTGAGGTTTCTTCTCCATAGTGGAGCAAAAAAGCAGTGTGCTTGTATATTTGTATACATGCCAGTAGGTAGTTATAGTTAGGACCTCGTTTCTATTCAAAAAGCGTTTTTTGTTTTGCCAATAACTTTGGCGTCATTTGACGAATCTTCGCGAAATTTTCAAAACTAATGGGGCGCTCCGGTCAGCTCCTGTCTTGAAAGTTTCGGGGTGATTCATTGAGCGGGGCTGAGAAAAAAGGGGGGTACCAAAACGCGTTTTCTCCATGTTAATTTCCATAGGAATTTTAGACAAAGCTACAGCCCGAACTGCTGAACAGAATTACACCAAATTTGGCAAAAAGGTAGGTAAGCAACCTTTTTTTAAATGGTGTAAATCCGTTCAGTAATTGCTGAGAAATTTAAAAATAAAAAAATATTGATATCTAGTGACGCAGTGGATTCGCGAACCCTCCTGAGCACGAGCTTCACTCTGGCTGCCAACACTTCAAACCAGGAAGTGTTGGCAGCCATCTTGTGACTCGGTAACCGAGTCACAAGAAGAGTATAAAAAAAGGTGAAAAACAAGAAAAGGGGGCAGGGTACAAACACCCTGACCCCCTAAGCCTGCTCAGGGGGTCCCACAAGGACCCCCAGGGCCAAAGAAAGCATTTTATTAAATGGCCGAATTCACACTGGGGTCACGAATCCAGCTGAGAAAAAACCAGCGCTTCATTGAATTTAAGCCCCCGGGTGGGCCAGGTCCCAGGGGCATTCTAAATTATGTTGTGGGGGCCCATGGGGGCCCCCGCAGCCCCAGGGACCACTACCTCCCTGGGGCTTTATTTATGATGTGTGGGGGGCATGCGGCCCCCCCACAGCCTCGGGGACCACCACCTCCCCGGGGCTTTTTTAGAATTAGGGTGAGGGGCCTCGTGGGCCCCCGCATGTCCCGGGGACTGCCACCTCCCCGGGGCTTCATTAAATAAAGAGGGGGGCCTCGCGGGCCCCCCCAAGCCCCGGGGACCACCACCTACCCGGGGCTATGTAGATGAAGTGAGGGGGGCCACGTGGCCCCCCTCGTGGAGCCTTTGATGGCCCTGGGGACCACCATCCCCCAGGGCCAGCTCCTGCAATGACCCGGGGTGCCCACCCCCGGGACATTGCTGTTTGCAATGACAGGGCGGGAGCCATGTGGCTCCCGCCCTGTCATTGCAAACACTGCTTTGGTTCTTGGAAGCGAGAGCAGGAAACCTGCTCTCGCTTCCAAGAAGCAAAGCAGTATTGCTTTTGGGCAAGGGGAGCTGCATGTTAGCAGCTGCCCTTGTCCAAAAGCAATTCCGGCTCCCGCAGGAGGCGGGGAGCTGGCTGGGACCGTGGGGGCATTGGGGCTCCCCCCACGGTCCCCAAGGGTATGCCTCGGGGGATGGGGTCCCCAAGGCAGAATTAAACAATTTAAAATAGGGGGCATTTTTTTTTCTTTCGTGCGCTTGGAGTCGCGACTCCATCGCGTTCAGCGCGGGCCCCCAGTGTAAAAGCGATGGGTTCGCGAATCCAAGGAAAATTGTAGAAAAAAAGAATATGTATGTTTTTAATAGGTAAGATTCACTGTTGGGTTATAGGGTGGCTCTAAAAAGAGCCCTTGTGTTCATTATGAGTTTGTTGTAGCTACATGTAAGTGCGGATGCAGAGCTTTAGGTTGTTGAGAGACTCTGTTTCCCTGATCTGTAAAGTGCACTCCATCACTCCTGTAGATGCCCTCCATATCAAAACGTAGATAGTTGTTATATATGAAGCCCATCCTATGGTCTCTAAGATAAGCAAAAACAGATTTATTGACATTTTTTCTAGCTTTCTCAATCTGTGGACAGAATTGATTTGACCACTTCCATTTTTGTCTTTGGCATTTGTTAGAGTATACAAAGACAGTTTAAATTAGTCGAACACTTTAACCAAAACTTTTATTGATAATTTCTTTAATGATATTTCATACTTTTCAAATTACACCGAAGTCGCGACCCCAGCGCGACTTCTAAAATGCGCGCTAGCAAGGTGCGCACACCCATCGAGTAGAGTGGCGTAGGGTGCGCGACTTCTGTATAATAATTTTTAAAAAAAATGAATATAGTTTTGCTGACTATAAACTATTCTTAACCTTTCTTTAATATATATACATATAGTCGATTAAAAAAACTATGTTTCATGGACATTATAGTTCAAAATTAGCATTTAAAAAACTTTTGAAATTCACTGAAAAAACCATAGGTTTCAGGGACGTTATAGTTAGGAATTAGCATTTAAAAAACCTTTGAAAATCACTGAAAAAACCACAGGTTTCAGGGGCGTTATAGTTAGGAATTAGCATGTAAAAAACCTTTGAAATTCACTGAAAAAACCACAGGTTTCAGGGACGTTATAGTTAGTTGGACATTTCACTCGTACAAAACCAGTGAAATTCGGCTGTTATAGTTAGTTCAGCTAACTATAACTCGCGCCCCCGCAATGCACTGCTGATGACGTCACACATTACATCATTCATGACATGGTCAGTGACATCACTGATGACATCACTGATGACATCTCAAATGACATCACTGATGACATCATCCACGTGATAATCTGATGCACATCCTCACACCCTAATATAACTTTTGATACACCCACTCTAAAATGCAGACTACCATTTTCGAAACCATAGACACACCAATTCCAGTTACTACATACCCACTCACTGATTCCTAGGTCTACACCCATGTCCACTCATTCACCCATACAGTCACTCATACATGCAGTCACTTATCAATACAGCACTATCATTTGCACTCATACACCTATACAGACACTCATACATCTCCACTCATCCATAGTTACTCACACACCAAGTCAATCATGCAAAGAATCATTCACACTCCCATTTACTCACCTACATAGTTATATACACACCACCTCACTTATTCATACAGATACTAACACATACTTACTCTCTTATACAATCACTGATACAAGCACACACTCATCCATACAGCCACTCTCACAATCACTCACTCTCACATATAGTCATTTATATACTCCAACACTCACATATACTGCCTTTCACATATGTAGTTATTCACACATATACCACTGAGACAACCATTCACTCACCAACACAACCATACGCACACTCCCCCATACAGCACCTCGCAGATGCACTCTTGAACCCATACACCCAGTGAATCACCCACTCACACATCCATGCAGGGAGTCACACCCCCACCACCCACCCACACAGACACTCAGGCACCCATACAGGTACTCAGACAACCAATCATTAACCATATAGATACTCATGTAGCTACTCACCAACCCATGCAGCCACTTACACATCAACTGACAGACTGATACAGACATTCACAAAGATTAGTCATTCTCCCATGCATTCACTAAGACCCATTTAATCACTCACTTATACAGACAGTCACGCACCTACTAAATCATCCATTCAGACACTCATATACCAACTCATTCTTCAATACACCTTGGCGTTATATATATATATATCTATATATATATATAGATATATATATATATTATCTACTGGCGGTCGCCAGTAGATAGTTATAGTTAGGACCTATTTTCCATAGGAAATCCGCGACATTCTATTTGAAATAACTCTTGCGTCGGTTGACGAATCTTCGCGAAATTTTCAAACTTTATGGCCCGCTCCCGGTCCGCTCCTACCCTGAAAGTCTCAGGGTGATTCGTCAAGCGGGGGCCGAGAAAAAAGGGGGGTCCCAAAACGTGTTTTCCCCATTCATTTTCCAATAGGAAACTTTAGACACGGCTACAGCCCGAACTGCTGAACGGAATTACACCAAATTTGGCAAAGAGGTAGTTCTTGGTTCAGAAAGAACCCTTTTTGTTAAATGGTGTAAATCCGTTCAGTAGTTCCTGAGAAAATCAAAAGTTAAGTCACATATATATCTATGGCCGAGTAGGGTCCGCGTACCCTCCCGACCATGAGCTGCATTCTAATTGGCTGTCAACACTCCAAATCAGGAAGTGTTGGCAGCCATTTTATCCTCGGTAGAACCGAGGGACAGAAACTAAGTGCGCAAAGCGCAAAAAGGGGGCAGGGTAGAAACACCCTGACCCCCTAGGTCTGCTCAGGGGGTCCCACAAGGACCCCCTGGGCAGAAAAAAGCATTTTTAAAAAAAATCGGCAGGATGCGCTCAGGGTGCGCGGATCCTGCCGATTAGAAAAAAACCCAGAAGAAACAAGTGCGCAAACGCACAAAGGGGGCAGGATAGAAACACCCTGACCCCTAGGTCTGCTCAGGGGTCCCACAAGGACCCCTGGGCAGAAAAGCATTTTTTTTTTTTTAAACGGCGGGATGCGCTCAGGGTGCGCGAATCACGCCGAGAAAAAAAAAAATGAAGCACGGTCTCCCGCGCTTCGTTGTTAATTGGCCCCCGGGTGGGCCAAGTCCCGGGGGCATGCAGGGGTTTCTTTTTAATATGTGGGGGGCCTCTAAGGCCCCCAAAGCCAGGGACCATCACCCCCGGGGCTTAAAAAAATAATGGTGCGGGAGGGCTCTTTGCCCTCCCGCTGCCCTGAGACCGCCACCTCCCGGGGCTTCTTTTTAAATGGTTTAACCTGTGTGGGGGGCTCCAGCCCCCACACGCCCGAGACCACCACCTCCCGGGGCTTTCTAAATGTGGGGAGGGGGGCCGCGCGGCCTCACTCTTGGAGCCTGTGGTGGCCCTGGGGACCGCCACCCCCAGGGCCAGCTCCTGCAGTGTCCCGGGGTGCCTACCCCGGGACACTGCTGTTTACAATGACAGGACGGGAGCCTCGCGGCTCCGTCCTGTCATTGCAAACTTGCTTGGATATTGGAGGCGAGAGCAGGAAACCTGCTCTCGCTTCCAATATCCAAAGCAAATTGCTTTTCCACATGGGGAGCAGCATCTTAGCTGCTCCCCATGTGGAAAAGCAATGCCGGCTCCCGTAGGTCACGGGGAGCTGGCGGGACTGTGGGGGTTTGGGGACCCCCCACAGTCCCCAGCGAGAGGCCAGGCCCCGGGGATGGGGTCCCCGGGGCCATAAGTGGCCAGGGAGGGGGCCACGCAGCCCCCTCCCTAAAAAAAAAATATATATTTAAAGGCCGGCCCGGGGGATGGGGTCCCCGGGGCCAACCATGCGGCCCCCTTCCCGTTTTTTTAAATTTGAATAAAAAAAAAAAAATCCTCAGGCCCCGGGGCATGGGGTCCCCGGGGCAAAAAGTGGCTGAGGGAAGGGGGCCATGCAGCCCACCTCCCAATCAAAAAAAAAAAAAAAAAAAGACCGGCATCGTGCCGGAGGCCCCGCCCCCCTCCCTGCAGCACTCTGGAAAGGCGCCCCTGACGCATTTTGAGAGGGAAGTAATTCCCCTTGAATACTGGGGGTCCCTGGGGGCAAACTAGCCCACCAGGAACCTCCAGTATGCGCCAGGGGCTGCGTTGCAGAGAGGTGTACAGAGGCCACGCCCCTTTTTACACCTCTCTGCAATGCAGCTCTGTGGCGCTTTTTGGAAGTACATGGTGGGCTAGTTGGACTCCAGTGACCCTCAGGATTCAAGGGGACTTAATCCCCCAACTTAAAACGCGCCACGGGGCGCGTTTGCACAGTGGTGAAGGGAGGGGGCGGGGCTTCAGGTGACATGTGTGCAAACAGGCCCCCATGGCGTGTTTTAAGATGGGGAATTAAATCCCCTTCAATCCTGAGGGTCCCTGGGGGCCAACTAGCCCAACAGGTACGTCCAGAAAGCGCCACAGAGCTGCGTTGCAGAGAGGTGTAAAGGGTGTGGCCTCTGTACACGTCTCTGTAACGCAGCCCCTGGCGCATACTGGAGGTTCCTGGTGGGCTAGTTGGCCCCAGGACCCTCATGATTCAAGGGACTTAATACCCCAACTTAAAACGCGCCACGCACCGCGTTTGCACAGATGTCACCTCAGGCCCCGCCCCCTCCCTTCACCATTGTGCAAATATTCCTCTAAAATCAGCCGAAATACGAATTCCGATTTACTCACCTGTTATCAGGAGAGACCTCAGTGCTGTATCTTTCAGCCCAGTACTGGTCCTGAAAAGTAATTCTAACCGTACTTACCAGTAACTTGAATTTCCTTCCATAGACTAACATTGACTGGTTTCACTTGGAAATTCTTCTAAGTGTGCAGATTTGGAACTTTATAATATTCCTCTAAAATCAGCCGAAATACGGATTCCGATTTACTCACCTGTTATCAGGAGAGAACCCAGTGCTGCATCTTTTAGCCCAGCACTGACCCTGAAAAGTAATTCTAACCGTACTTACCAGTAACTTATATTTCCTTCCATAGGAATCCATTGTCTGGTTTTCAGCAGAAAAGTTTCAAAGTGTCGATTTTCACAAATTACAAATATTCCTTAAAAATCGCCTGTATGACTTAAACGCATTCTTTCAACTGTTTACAGGAGATGCACCAGTGCTGGATCCAGGATCCAACACTGAGTAAGAAAAAGTAACGATAACACTACTTACCTGCTAAGTGAATTTTCTCCCATAGGATAACATTGGTGATTCTATGTGAAAAAGTTTCTAAGTGTCAACTTTTAAAATACAATAATATTCCTTAAAAATCACTACTGTAACCAAAACGCTTTTACTCAACTGTTTACAGGAGATGTCCCAGGACTGAATCTAGGATCCAGTCCTGTGGTTAGAAAAGTAATCCATAAAGTAACTAATTGCATTTAACTAGAAATTCACATTGAGGTCAATGTTGCATTGTGTTTGAAATTGTGTTGCCCATTGCAACAACTGTAACTACTGTACTTAAAACTCTATTGCCTATTTGCAAACTATTTAAACTAAAGTAATTCATTCTGAGAAAGTATATTTTGTAATGTAATGTATAATGTAATTACAATGTAATTTAATAAATAAAATATCTAAAAATAAATAGTTTTAAAAAATGTAGTAAATCAGTATCAAAAAATAAATATAACAATTAATACATTTAAAAATTGTCATTTACAAAACCTTTGAAATTCACTGAAAAAAACCATAGGTTTAAGGGGCGTTATAGTTAGAAATTAGCATTTAAAAAACCTTTGAAATTCACTGAAAAAACCATAGGTTTCAGGCACGTTATAGTTAGAAATTAGCATTTAAAAAACCTTTGAAATTCACAGAAAAAACCATAGGTTTCAGACACGTTATAGTTAGAAATTAGCATTTAAAAACCTTTGAAATTCACTGAAAAAACCATAGGTTTTAGGGACAGTTATAGTTAGTTGGACATTTCACTCGTACAAAACCCGTGAAATTCCCCCGTTATAGTTAGTTCAGCTAACTATAACTCGCGCTCCGCAATGCACTGCTGATGACGTCACATATTACATCACTCATGACATGGTCAGTGACATCACTGATTACATCACTGATGACATCTCAAATGACATCACTGATGACATCATCCACGTGATAATCTGATGCACCTCCTCACACCCTAATATAACCTTTGATACACCCACTCTAAATTACAGACTGCCATTCGCAAAACCATAGACACTCCAACACCAATAACTACATACCCACTCACTGATTCTTAGGTCTACACACACACATCCACTCACTCACCCGTACAGTCACTCATACTTATGGTCACTTAGTACAGGACTATCATATGCACTCTTACTCCTATATAGACACTCAAACACCGCCACTCATCCACAGAGGTACTCACACACCTAGTCAGTCATGCAAATAATTAAACACACTGCCATTTACTCACCTATACAGTTATACACACACCAGCTCACTTAATCATACAAATACTAGCACATTGTTACGCTCTTATACAATCACTGATACAAGCACACACTCATCCATACAGCCACTATCACAATCACTCACTCTCGCTTATAGCTATTTATATACTCCAGTACACATATATACTGCCTTTCACATATGTAGTTAGTCACACATGTACCACTGGGACATACATTCACTCACTATCACACTCTTACACACACTTACCCACCCAAACAGTCTTTCACAGATGCACTCTTGAAACCATCCACCCAGTGAATCACCCACTCACACATCTATGCACAGTCGCACACACCCCTCCCACACAAACACTCAGGCACCCATACAGATACTCAGACAACCATTCAATAACTCATATAGACACTCATGTAGCTATTCACAAACACATGCAGCCACTTACACAGCAACAGACAGACGGATACAGACATTCACCTAGTTTAGTCACTAACCCATGCATTCAGTAAGATACGTTAAATCACTCACTTATAGAGTCAGTCACGCACCTACTAAATCATCCATACAGACACTTATACACCCACTCATTCTTCAATACGTCTTTTCCTATATATATTAAAAATATTTAAACTTTACAGAAACACAGTCACTGCATGATGTCATCAGTGATGTCATTTGAGATGTCATCAGTGATGTCATCAGTGATGTCACTGACCATGTCATGAGTGATGTAATATGTGACGTCATCAGCAGTGCATTGCGGGGCGCGAGTTATAGTTAGCTGAACTAACTATAACGGGGGAATTTCACGGGTTTTGTACGAGTGAAATGTCCAACTAACTATAACTGTCCCTAAAACCTATGGTTTTTTCAGTGAATATATATATATATATATATATATATAATATTCTTAAACTTTTTAGAAACACTCACAGGATGATGTCATCAGTGATGTCATTTGAGATGTCATCAGTGATGTCATCAGTAATGTCACTGACCATGTCATGAGTGATGTAATATGTGACGTCATCAGCAGTGCATTGCGGGGGCACAAGTTATAGTTAGCTCAGCTAACTATAACGGCTGAATTTCTCTGGTTTTGTATGAGTGCAATGTCAGCCTAACTATAACGTCCCTGAAACTTGTGGTTTTTGTCAGTGAATATCTAAGGTTTTTTTATGCTAATTCCTAACTATAACGTCCCTGAAACCTCTGTTTTTTTCAATGAATATATATATATATATCTATATATATATATATATATATCCAAACGAAGAGGTTGCCCTCAGAAGAAGAGCCTGCACAAGTGGGTGATACGTCTCTTTTTATTTAGAGGTTGGAGCGTAGTGTCAGAAATCCCCAACAGCGTTATTGCAATCCAAAAGCCAACGCATTTCGGGCTACTCTCCCTTTGTCATAGACATCACCTGGAGTGTCCAAGGCAGTTTTAGCGCACCTGAATTTCCTTTATAATATTTATACCCGCCCACAGTGGGCGTGGTCACTTGCACGACCTTCTGGTAAATGTGGTGCCACCAGTGTTCCTCTACTTGTGAGCTGTCTTGTACTCCATAAATAATGTCAATAAAATTCCCCAGTGGGTCGTTGAGCAGTCCTGAATACACTACCACTGCCGTCTTAAAACCTCCAAATGGACACCACTTGTCCCGGATGGTAACCGCCAGTTAGTGTTACCACGGGTCCGCTCACATGCAGCAGGGCTCCCCCATGGCTGGGCCAGCCGTACAAATCCAAACAAAGAGGTTGCCCTCAGAAGAAGAGCCTGCACAAGTGGATGATACGAGGCTGGAGCGTAGTGTCAGAAATCCCCACCAGCGTTATTGCAATCCAAAAGCCAACGCGTTTCGGGCAACTCGCCCTTTGTCATAGGCATGACCTGGAGTGTCCTAGGCAGTTTTAGCGCAGCTGAATTTCCTTTATAGTATTTATACCCGCCCACAGTGGGCGTGGTCGCTTGCACGGCCTTCTGGTAAATGTGGTGCCACCAGTGTTCCTCTACTTGTGAGTTGTCTTGTACTCCATATATAATGTCAATAAAATTCCCCAGTGAGTCGTTGAGCAGTCCTGAAGACACTACCACTGCCGTCTTAAAACCTCCAAATGGACACCACTTGTCCCGGATGGTAACCGCCAGTTAGTCTTACCACGGGTCCGCTCACATGCAGTGGGGCTCCTCCACGGCTGGGCCAGCCATGCAAATCCAAACGAAGAGGTTGCCCTCAGAAGAGCCCGCACAAGTGAATGATGCGTCTCTTTTTATTTAGAGGCTGGAGCGTAGTGTCAGAAATCCCCAACAGCGTTATTGCAATCCAAAAGCCGACGCATTTCGGGCTACTCGCCCTTTGTCATAGGCATGACCTGGAGTGTCCAAGGCAGGTTTAGCGCACCTAAATTTCCTTTATAATATTTATACCCGCCCACAGTGGGCGTGGTCGCTTGCACGACCTTTTGGTAAATGTGGTGCCACCAGTGTTCCTCTACTTGTGAGTTGTCTTGTACTCCATAAATAATGTCAATAAAATTCCCCAGTGGGTCGTTGAGCAGTCCTGAACACACTACCACTGCCGTCTTAAAACCTCCAAATGGACACCACTTGTCCCGGATGGTAACCGCCAATTAGTGTTACCATGGGTCCGCTCTCATGCAGCGGGGCTCCCCCACGGCTGAGCCAGCCGTACAAATCCAAACGAAGAGGTTGCCCTCAGAAGAAGAGCACGCACAAGTTGATGATACGTCTCTTTTTATTTAGAGGCTGGAGCGTAGTGTCAGAAATCCCCAACAGCGTTATTTCAATCCAAAAGCCGATGCGTTTTGGGCTACTCGCCCTTTGTCATAGGCATGACCTCGAGTGTGGCGGTTACCATCCGGGACAAGTGGTGTCCATTTGGAGGTTTTAAGACGGCAGTGGTAGTGTGTTCAGGACTGCTCAACGACCCACTGGGGAATTTTATTGACATTATTTATGGAGTACAAGACAACTCACAAGTAGAGGAACACTGGTGGCACCACATTTACCAGAAGGCCGTGCAAGCGACCATGCCCACTGTGTGCGGGTATAAATATCATAAAGGAAATTCAGGTGCGCTAAAATTGCCTTGGACACTACAGGTCATGCCTATGACAAAGGGCGATTAGCCTGAAACGCGTCAGCTTTTGGATTGCAATAACGGTGTTGGCGATTTCTGACACTACGCTCCAGCCTCTAAATAAAAAGAGAGGTATCATCCACTTGTGCGGGCTCTTCTTCTGAGGGCAACCTCTTCGTTTGGATTTGTATGGCTGGCCCAGCTGTGGGGGAGCCCCGCTGCGTGTGAGCGGACCTGTGGTAACACTAACTGGCTGTTCTCATCCGGGACTAGTGGTGTCCATTTGGAGGTTTTAAGACGGCAGTGGTAGTGTGTTCAGGACTGCTCAACGACCCACTGGGGAATTTTATTGACATTATTTATGGAGTACAAGACAACTCACAAGTAGAGGAACACTGGTGGCACCACATTTACCAGGAGGCCGTGCAAGCGACCACGCCCACTGTGGGCGGGTATAAATATCATAAAGGAAATTCAGGTTTGCTAAAACTGCCTTGGACACTCCAGGTCATGCCTATGACAAAGGGCAAGTAGCCCGAAACGTGTCGGCTTTTGGATTGCAATAACGTTGTTGGGGATTTCTGACACTACACTCCAGCCTCTAAATAAAAAGAGACGTATCATCCACTTGTGCGGGCTCTTCTTCTGAGGGCAACCTCTTCGGTTGGATATATATATATATATATATATATATATATATATATATATTATCTACTGGCGGTCGCCAGTAGATAGTTATAGTTAGGACCTATTTTCCATAGGAAATCCGCGACATTCTATTTGAAATAACTCTTGCGTCGGTTGACGAATCTTCGCGAAATTTTCAAACTTTATGGCCCGCTCCGGTCCGCTCCTACCCTGAAAGTCTCAGGGTGATTCGTCAAGCGGGGGCCGAGAAAAAAGGGGGGTCCCAAAACGTGTTTTCCCCATTCATTTTCCCATAGGAAACTTTAGACACGGCTACAGCCCGAACTGTTGAACGGAATTACACCAAATTTGGCAAAGAGGTAGTTCTTGGTTCAGAAAGAACCCTTTTTGTTAAATGGTGTAAATCCGTTCAGTAGTTCCTGTGAAAATCAAAATGAAAATCACATATATATCTATGGCTGCGTCGGATTCGCGCACCCTGAGTGCACCCTGCGCGCACCCTCCCGATCACGAGCTGCATGTTAATTGGCTTTCAAGTGGCTGTCAACACTCCAAGGGGCCGATTCCGATCTCGGCCGGTAGTGCTCCGAATCGGATTCGGCTTTACCGGATCCGATTCGGAGCCCTGTTTCCCGACCGAACCGTACGCGGGTCCGGCCGAGCGAGTACGATGCGAAATCGCCGACCGACTCGTCCGGGCGTCCCGACCGCTCCGACCGACTCGCTCCCGGCTCGAACCGCTCCGACCGACTCGCTCAGACTCGACTCGCACCGCACAATGGAGACGTTTCCCGGCCGGGTAAGTACGATGCGCGCCGCGAGCAGTCCGACCGAGCCGCGCACTCCGGCTCGAAAGAGCTGTCGGAGCCGTACTTTGGGGGTCCGTGTCGGACCCCCCTGTGCGCGTAGCCGCGCGAGTCGCACACAGGGGGGACCCATGGGTCCCCCCTACCTGTGCGTGTACGGCGCGAATCGCTTCGCCGCGTACCTGCTGTAGGGGGCGCCCTTGTCCGACTCGCACCCATTGAGTCAATGGGAGCCCGCGTACACGTTGTACGACCGGCTCCCATTGACTTCAATAGGAGTCCGACCGACTCGAGTCCGATAACATACGGACGCATCGTACTCGTTCGGTCGGACTGCACGGGTCCGATTCGGTCGGAAATCTCTCCGGGTCCGGCTCGGTCGGAGAAATTTCCGGCCCGAATCGGAATCGACCCCCAAATCAGGAAGTGTTGGCAGCCATTTTGTCCCTCGGTAGAACCGAGGGACAGAAACAAGTGCGCAAAGCGCAAAAAGGGGGCAGGGTAGAAACACCCTGACCCCTAGGTCTGCTCAGGGGGTCCCACAAGGACCCCTGGGCAGAAAAAGCATTTTTTTTTTTTTTAAATCGGCAGGATGCGCTCTGGGTGCGCGGATCCTGCCGAGAAAAACAATCGGCGCTGTCTCCGCGCTTCGATGCAAATTTGCCCCCGGGTGGCCCAAGTCCCGGGGGCATGCGAGAGGTGGGTTTATTGTTTATATGGGGGCCTCTAAGCCCCCCAAGCCCCGAGGGACCACCACCCCCCGGGGCTTAATCAAAAAAAATGGTGCGGGAGGGCTCTCCTGCCCTCCCGCAGCACCGGGGACCGCCACCCCCCGGGGCTTCTTTTTTAAATTGTAAATAACGTGTGGGGGGCTCCAGCCCCCACACGCCCGGGACCACCACCTCCCGGGGCACATAGAAAATAAATGTGGGGGTCCGTTACGGGGACCACCACCTCCCAGGGCTGTGCAATTCAAGGGAGGGGGGCCGCGCGGCCTCCCTCCTGGAGCCCTTGATGGCCCTGGGGACCGCCACCCCCCAGGGCCGGCTCCTGCAGTGTCCCGGGGTGCCTACCCCAGGGACACTGTAGTTTCTATGACAGGACGGGAGCCTCGCGGCTCCGTCCTGTCATCAGTCAAGCTGCTTTGGATATTGGAAGCGAGAGCAGGAAACCTGCTCTCGCTCCAATATCCAAAGCAAATTGCTTTCCACATGGGGAGCTGCATCTTAGCAGCTCCCCATGTGGAAAAGCAATGCCTGCTCCCAAGGGACGCGGGGAGCCGGCGGGACTGTGGGGGATTGGGGACCCCCACAGTCCCCAACGGAAGGGGCCAGCCCCGGGGGATGGGGTCCCGGGGCAAGTAGTGGCCCGGGAGGGGGCCACGCGGCCCCCTTCCCCAAAATTAAAAAAAAAAACAAAGGCCGGCCCCGGGGATGGGGTCCCCGGGGCCATAAGTGGCCTGAGGAGGGGGCAACGCAGCCCCCCTCCAAAACAATAAAAAAAAAAAAAAGGCCATGCCCCGGGGGATGGGGTCCCCGGGGCCGATTAAGGCCTCGGGAGGGGGCCACGCGGCCCCCTTCCAAGTTGTTTTTTTTTTTTTAAATAAATAGGGGGCAGGCCCTGGGGGATGGGGTCCCCAGGACCAATAAATTAGAAAAAGAAGGGGGGCCACACAGCCCCCTTCTTTAAAAAAAGAAAAACACCGGCATCGCGCCGGAGGCCACGCCCCTTCTTTCACCACTCTGCAAACGCGCCCCCTGGCGCGTTTGCAGATGGGAACGAATTCCCCTTGAATACTGGGGGTCCCTGGGGGCCAACTAGCCCACCAGGAACCTCCAGTATGCGCCAGGGGGCTGCGTTGCAGAGAGGTGTACAGAGGCCACGACCCTTTTTACACCTCTCTGCAACGCAGCTCTGTGGCGCTTTTTGGAGGTACATGGTGGGCTAGTTGGACTCCAGGGACCCTCAGGATTGAAGGGGATTTCATTCTCCAACTTAAAACGTGCCACGGGGCGCGTTTGCACAGTGGTGAAGGGAGGGGGCGGGGCTTCAGGTGACATGTGTGCAAACAGGCCCCGTGGCGCATTTTAAGATGGGGAATGAAATCCCCTTCAATCCTGAGGGTCCCTGGGGGCCAACTAGCCCACCAGGTACGTCCAGAAAGCGCCACAGAGCTGCGTTGCAGAGAGGTGCAAAAAGGGGCGTGGCCTCTGAACACCTCTCTGCAACGCAGCTCCCTGGCGCATACTGGAGGTACAGGGTGGGCTAGTTGGACCCCAGGGACCCTCATGATTCAAGGGGACTTAATCCCCCAACTTAAAACGCGCCATGGGGCGCGTTTGCTACAGATGTCACCTCAGGCCCCGCCCCTCCCTTCACCATTGTCCAAATATTCCTCTAAAATCAGCCGAACTACGAATTCCGATTTACTCACCTGTTATCAGGAGAGACCTCAGTGCTGCATCTTTCAGCCCAGTACTGATCCTGAAAAGTAATTTTAACCGTACTTACCAGTAACTTGAATTTCCTTCCATAGGCTAACATTGACTGGTTTCACTTGGAAATTCTTCAAAGTGTGGAGTTTTGGAACTTTATAATATTCCTCTAAAATCAGCCAAAATAAGAATTCCGATTTACTCACCTGTTATCAGGAGAGACCTCAGTGCTGCATCTTTCAGCCCAGTACTGATCCTGAAAAGTAATTTTAACCGTACTTACCAGTAACTTGAATTTCCTTCCATAGGCTAACATTGACTGGTTTCACTTGGAAATTCTTCTAAGTGTGGAGTTTTGGAACTTTATAATATTCCTCTAAAATCAGCCGAAGTACGAATTCCGATTTACTCACCTGTTATCAGGAGAGAACCCAATGCTGCATCTTTTAGCCCAGCACTGACCCTGAAAAGTAATTCTAACCGTACTTACCAGTAACTTGTATTTCCTTCCATAGGAATCCATTGTCTGGTTTTCAGCAGAAAAGTTTCAAAGTGTCGATTTTGAAACATACAAATATTCCTCTAAAATCAGCAGAACTCACGAATTCCGATTTACTCACCTGTTATCAGGAGAGACCTGAGTGCTGCATCTTTGAGCCCAGTACTGATCCTGAAAAGTAATTTTAACCGTACTTACCAGTAACTTGAATTTCCTTCCATAGGCTAACATTGACTGGTTTCACTTGGAAATTCTTCTAAGTGTGGAGTTTTGGAACTTTATAATATTCCTCTAAAATCAGCTGAACTACGAATTCCGATTTACTCACCTGTTATCAGGAGAGAACCCAGTGCTGCATCTTTTAGCCCAGCACTGACCCTGAAAAGTAATTCTAACCGTACTTACCAGTAACTTGTATTTCCTTCCATTGGAATCCATTGTCTGGTTTTCAGCAGAAAAGTTTCAAAGTGTCGATTTTCACAAACTACAAATATTCCTTAAAAATCGCCTGTATGACTTAAACGCATTCTTTCAACTGTTTACAGGAGATGCACCAGTGGTGGATCCAGGATCCAACACTGAGTAAGAAAAAGTAATGATAACACTACTTACCTGCTAAGTGAATTTCCTCCCATAGGATAACATTGGTGATTCTATGTGAAAAAGTTTCTAAGTGTCAACTTTTAAAATACAATAATATTCCTTAAAAATCACTACTGTAACCAAAACGCTTTTACTCAACTGTTTACAGGAGATGTCCCAGGACTGAATCTAGGATCCAGTCCTGTGGTTATAAAAGTAATCCATAAAGTAACTAATTGCATTTAACTAGAAATTCACATTCAGCTCAATGTTGCATTGTGTTTGAAATTGTGTTGCCCATTGCAACAACTGTAACTACTGTACTTAAGTCTATTGCCTATTTGCAAAGTATTTAAACTAAAGTAATTCATTCTGAGAAAGTATATTTTGTAATGTATAATGTAATTACAATGTAATTTAAAAAATAAAATATGTAAAAATAAATAGTTTAAAAAAAATGTAGTAAATCAGTATCAAAAAAATAAATATAACAATTAATACATTTAAAAATTGTCATTTACAAAACCTTTGAAATTCACTGAAAAAACCATAGGTTTTAGGGGCGTTATAGTTAGAAATTAGCATTTAAAAAACCTTTGAAATTCACTTAAAAAACCAAAGGTTTCAGGCACGTTATAGTTAGAAATTAGCATTGAAAAAACCTTTGAAATTCACTGAAAAAACCATAGGTTTCAGACACGTTATAGTTAGAAATTAGCATTTAAAAAACCTTAGAAATTCACTGAAAAACCATAGGTTTTAGGGACAGTTATAGTTAGTTGGACATTTCACTCGTACAAAACCATAGAAATTCCCCCGTTATAGTTAGTTCAGCTAACTATAACTCGCGCCCCCGCAATGCACTGCTGATGATGTCACATATTACATCACTCATGACATGGTCAGTGACATCACTGATGACATCACTGATGACATCTCAAATGACATCACTGATGACATCACTGATGACATCATCCACGTGATAATCTGATGCACCTCCTCACACCCTAATATAACCTTTGATACACCCACTCTAAATTACAGACTGCCATTCGCAAAACCATAGACACTCCAACACCAATAACTACATACCCACTCACTGATTCTTAGGTCTACACACACACATCCACTCACTCACCCATACAGTCACTCATACTTACGGTCACTCAGTACAGGACTATCATATGCACTCATACTCCTATATAGACACTCAAACACCGCCACTCATCCATAGAGTGCTCACACACCTAGTCAGTCATGCAAATAATTAAACACACTGCCATTTACTCACCTATACAGTTATACACACACCAGCTCACTTACTCATACAAATACTAGCACATTCTTACGCTCTTATACAATCACTGATACAAGCGCACACACTCATCCATACAGTCACTCTCACAATCACACACTCTCGCTTATAGCTATTTATATACTCAAACACACATATATACTGCCTTTCACATATGTAGTTACTCACACATGTACCACTGGGACATACATTCACTCACTAACACACTCTTACACACACTTACCCACCCATACAGCCTATCACAGATGCACTCTTGAAACCATCCACCCAGTGAATCACCCACTCACACATCTATGCACAGAGTCGCACACACCCCACCCACACAAACACTCAGGCACCCATACAGCTACTCAGACAACTAATCAATAACTCATATAGACACTCATGTAGCTATTCACAAACCCATGCAGCCACTTACACAGCAACAGACAGACAGTTACAGACATTCACCCAGTTTAGTCACTAACCCTTGCATTCAGTAAGATACGTTTAATCACTCACTTATAGAGTCAGTCACGCACCTACTAAATCCTTCATCCACACACTTATACACCCACTCATTCTTCAATACACCTTTCCCTATATATTAAAAATATTTAAACTTTATAGAAACACAGTCACTGGATGATGTCATCAGTGATGTCATTTGAGATGTCATCAGTGATGTCACTGACCATGTCATGAGTGATGTAATATGTGACGTCATCAGCAGTGCATTGCGGGGGCGCGAGTTATAGTTAGCTGAACTAACTATAACGGGGGAATTTCACGGGTTTTGTACGAGTGAAATGTCCAACTAACTATAACTGTCCCTAAAACCTATGGTTTTTTCAGTGAATATATACATATACCTCCAGTATGCGCCAGGGGGCTGCGTTGCAGAGACGTGTACAGAGGCCACACCCCTTTTTACACCTCTCTGCAACGCAGCTCTGTGGCGCTTTCTGGACGTACCTGTTGGGCTAGTTGGCCCCCAGGGACCCTCAGGATTGAAGGGGATTTAATTCCCCATCTTAAAACACGCCACGGGGCCTGTTTGCACACATGTCACCTGAAGCCCCGCCCCCTCCCTTCACCACTGTGCAAACGCGCCCCGTGGCGCGTTTTAAGTTGGGGGATTAAGTCCCCTTGAATCCTGAGGGTCCCTGAGTCCAACTAGCCCACCATGTACTTCCAAAAGCGCCACAGAGCTACGTTGCAGAGAGGTGTAAAAAGGGGCGTGGCCTCTGTGCACCTCTCTGCAACGCAGCCCCTGGCACATACTGGAGGTTCCTGGTGGGCTAGTTTGCCCCCAGGGACCACCAGTATTCAAGGGGAATTGCTTCCCTTCTCAAAACACGCCAGGGGCGTGTTTGCAGACTGCTGCAGGGAGGGGGCGGGGCCTCCGGCACGATGCCGGTCTTTTTTTTTTTTTTGCTTGGGAGGGGGGCTGCCTGGCCCCCCTTCCCTTGGCCACTTTGGCCCCGGGGACCCCATCCCCCGGGGCCTGAGCATTTTATTTTTTTTTTAAACAAAAAAAAAAAAATGGGAAGGGGGCCGCGTGGCCCCCCTTCCCTGGGCCTGTATTGGCCCCGGGGACCCCATCCCCCGGGGCATGCCCTCAATTTTTATTTTTTTTAATTTGGAGGGGGGCCGCGTGGCCCCCCTCCTCAGGCCATTTAAGGCCCCGGGGACCCCATCCCCTGGGGCCGGCCTTGCCCTTTTTTTAATTTTTTTATAATTTGGGGAGGGGGGCTGCGTGGCCCCCTCCCTGGCCACTTATGGCCCCGGGTACCCAATCCCCCGGGGCCTGGCCTCTGGTTGGGGACTGTGGGGGGGGTCCCCAATCCCCCCCACAGTCCCGCCGGCTCCCCGTGTCCTACAGGAACCGGCATTGCTGCTCCCCATGTGGAAAAGCAATTGGGTTTGCATTTTGAAAGAGAGAGCAGGTTTCCTGCTCTCTCTTTCAAAATGCAAACCAAGTTTGCTATGACAGGACGGGAGCCGCGAGGCTCCCGTCCTGTCATAGCAAACTACAGTGTCCCGGGGTAGGTACCCCGGGACACTGCAGGAGCCAGCCCTGGGGGGTGGCGGTCCCCAGGGCCATCAAGGGCTCCAGGAGGGGGGCCGCGCGGCCCCCCTCCCATCCAGTGCACAGCCCCGGGGAGGTGGTGGTCCCCGGGGCTTTGGACCCCCATATTCTAATCTTTAGTGCCCCGGGGAGGTGGCGGTCCCCGGGGCGTGTGAAGGGGCTGGAGCCCCCCCACACAGGTCAAAAAAATGTAAAAGAAGCCCGGGGAGGTGGCGGTCCCCGGGGCAGCGGGAGGGCAAAGAGCCCTCCCGCACCATATTTTTTAGGCCCGGGGGGTGACGGTCCCCGGGGCTTGGGAGGCCTTAGAGGCCCCCCCACATATTAAAAAGAAACCCCTGCATGCCCCCGGGACTTGGCCCACCCGGGGGCCAATTAACAACGAAGCGCGGGAGACCGCGCTTCGTTTTTTTTTTTTCTCGGCGGGATCCGCGCACCCTGAGCGCATCCCGCCGATTTTTTTTTTTTTTTAAATGCTTTTTTCTGCCCAGGGGGTCCTTGTGGGACCCCCTGGGCCAGACCTAGGGGTCAGGGTGTTTCCTTTACCTTCTTTGCACTTTGCGCACTTGTTTCTGTCCCTCGGTTCTACCGAGGGACAAAATAACTGCCAAAACTTCCTGATTTGGAGTGTTGACAGCCACTTGAAAGCCAATTAACATGCAGCTCGTGATCGGGAGGGTGCGCGAATCCGACGCGGCCATAGATATATATGTGATTTTCCTTTTGATTTTCTCTGGAACTACTGAACGGATTTACACCATTTAACAAAAAGGGTTCTTTCTGAACCAAGAACTACCTCTTTGCCAAATTTGGTGTAATTCCGTTCAGCAGTTCAGGCTGTAGCCGTGTCTAAAGTTTCCTATGGGAAAATGAATGGGGAAAACACGTTTTGGGACCCCCTTTTTCTCGGCCCCCGCTTGGCCGAATCACCCCGAAACTTTCAGGGTAGGAGCGGACTGGAGCGGGCCATAAAGTTTGAAAATTTCGCGAAGATTCGTCAACCGGCAAGAGAGTTATTTCAAATAGAATGTCGCGGATTTCCTATGGAAAATAGGTCCTAACTATAACTATCTACTGGCGACCGCCAGTAGATAATATATATGCCATGGTGTATTGAAGAATTAGTGGGTGTATAAGTGTCTGAATGGATGGTTTAGTAGATGTGTGACTGACTGTATAAGTGAGTGATTAAATATGTCTTACTGAATGCATGGTTAGTGACTAAACTGTGTGTATGTCTGTGTCAGTCTATCAGTTGGTGTGTAAGCGTCTGCATGGGTTGGTGAGTAGCTACATGAGTGTTTATGTGGGTTATTGATTGGTTGTCTGAGTATCTGTATGGGTGGCTGAGTGTCTGTGTGGGTGGGTGGGGGGTGTGTGACTCTGTGCATTGATGTGTGAGTGGGTGATTCACTAGGTGTATGGGTTCAAGAGTGCATCTGTGAAGGTCTGTATGGGTGGGTGAGTGTGTGCATAGGTGTGTTGGTGAGTGAATGAATGTTTCAGTGGTACATGTGTGAGTAACTACATATGTAAAAGGCAGTATATGTGAGTGATGGAGTATATAAATGATTATATGTGAGAGTGAGTGCTTGTGAGAGTGGCTGTATGGATGAGTGTGTGCTTGTATCAGTGATTGTATAGGAGAGTAAGTATATGTTAGTATCTGTATGAATAAGTGAGGTGGTGTGTGTATAACTGTATAGGTGAGTAAATGGGAGTATGATTGATTCTTTGCAAGACTGACTAGGTGTGTGAGTAACTCTATGGATGATGAGTGGCAGTGTGTATCTGTATAGGTGTATGAGTGCATATGATAGTGCTGTATTGATGAGTGACTGCATGTATGAGTGACTGTATGGGTGAATGAGTGGATGTGTGTATAGACCTAGGAATCAGTGAGTGGGTATGTAGTAACTGGTATTGGTGTGTCTTTGGTTTCGTAAATGGTAGTCTGTATTTTAGAGTGGGTGTATCAAAGGTTATATTAGGGTGTGAGGAGGTGCATCAGATTATCACGTGGATTATGTCATCAGTGATGTCATTTGAGATGTCACTGAGCATGTCATTAATGATGTAATATGTGACATCATCATCAGCAGTGCATTGCGGGGCCGCGAGTTATAGTTAGCTCAACTAACTATAACGGCCGAATTTCTCTGATTTTGTACAAGTGAAATGTCCAACTAACTATAACGTCCCTGAAACCTATGGTTTTTTCAGTGAATTTCTAAGGTTTTTTAAATGCTAATTTCTAATTATAACATCCCTGAAACCTATGGTTTTTTTCAGTGAATTTCTAAGGTTTTTTAAATGAAAATTTATCACTATAACGTCCTTGAAACCTGTGATTTTTTCAGTGAATTTCTAAGGTTCTTTAAATGCTAATTTCTAACTATGCCTACAGAGGTAGGACATGGCCAGAAAGAGGAAGAAAGGCACAGAAAGAAGCAAGAGTAATGCAGAAAGAGGCAACAGAAGTCCAGAAAGAGGAAGAAAGGTGCAGAAAGAAGCAAGAGATACGCAGAAAAAAACCAAAAGAGTTGCAGAAAGAGGCCTTGTTGCAAAGTCATCCTGTGCCCTGGGTACCCCCCCAACATTTTCCTGACTGGTACTGGTAGTAACTGACTCTGACTGACCCTGGGCTCTGCCTAACCAGGCCTGCAGCCAGTGCTATGCTGAAAGACACTTAGAATACAGTGAAAACACCTACATACACTATGGGTTGGGGTACCCCTGTGATTGGCATGACCTCCCCTGTAAGGCCCTAGTACATAAAAGGGCATGGGGATTAAAACTACCTATAAGTCCCTAGCATATAATAGGGCATGGCAGTTTAGAGGCTAGCAGCCCTTTTCTGCACTTGCATGTGTGTACTGCTGAGCCTGAGGTTAGTTTAAAAGTAGCCCTGTGTGTGCAGAAAGAGGTAAGAGAGGTGCAGAAAGAAGCAAGAGAGGTGCAGAAAGAAGTAAGAGAAGTACAGAAAGAAGCAACAGAGGTGCAGAAAGAGAGAAGAGGGGTGCAGAAAGAGGCAAGAGAAGTGCAGAAAGAAGCAGCAGAGGTGCAGAAAGAGACAAGAGAATTGTAGATATAGGCAAGAGAGTTGCAGAAACAGGCAAAAGAGGTTCAGAAAGAGGCAAGAGGGGTGCAGAAAGAGGCAAGAGAGGAGCAGAAAGAGGCAAGAGAGGTGCACACAGAGGCACGAGGGGTGCAGAAATTTGCAAGAGAGGTGCAGAAATAAGCAAGAGAAGTGCAGAAAGAAGAAACAGAGGTGCAGAAAGAGGCAAGAGGAGTGCAGACAGAGCCAAGAAAGGTGCAGAAAGAGGGGTGCAGAAAGAGGGATGCAGAAATTTGCAAGACAGGTGCAGAAAGAAACAAGAGCAGTACAGAAACTACTAAGAGAGGTGCAGAAAGAGGCAAGAGGGGTGCATAAAGAGGCAAGAGAAGTGCAGAAAGAAGCAACAGAGGTGCAGAAAGAGAAAAGAGAACTGTAGAAAGAGGCAAGAGAGTTGCAGAAACAGGCAAGAGATGTGCAGAAAGCAGGAACAGGGGTGCTGAAAGAGGCAAGAGAGGTACAGAAAGAGGGAAGAGAGATGTAGAAAGAGGGAAGAAGGGTGCAGAAAGAGGCAAGAGGGGTACAGAAAGAAGCAAGAAAAGTGTAGAAAGAAGCAAGAGAAGTGCAGAAAGAAGCAACAGAGGTGCAGAAAGAGGCAAGAGGGGTGCAGAAAGAGGAAGAGAAGTGCAAAAAAGAAGCAACAGAGGTGCAGAAGGAGGCAAGAGGGGTGCAGAAAGAGGCAAGAGGAGTGCAGAAATTTGCAAGAAAGGTGCAGAAAGAAGCAAGAGCAGTGCAGTAAGAAACAACAGAGGTACAGAAGGAGGCAAGAGGGGTGCAGAAAGAGGCAAGAGCAGTGCAGAAAGAACCACGGGATGTGCAGGAAAAGGGAAGAAGGGTGCAGAAAGAGGCACGAGGGGTGCAGAAAGAAGGAAGAGAAGTGCAGAAAGAAGCAACAGAGGTGCTGAAAGAGGCAAGAAGGGTACAGGAAGAGGCAAGAGAAGTGCAGAAAGAAGCAACAGAGGTACAGAAAGAGGCAAGAGTAGTGCAGAAAGAAGCAAGTGAGGTGCAGAAAGAGGCAAGAGAGGTACAGAAAGAGGCAAGAGAGGTGCAGAAACAGGCAAGAGAAGTGTTGAAAGAGGCAAGAGAGGTGCAGAAGGAGGCAAGAGAACTGCAGAAAGAGGCATGAGAGTTACAGAAAGAGGCAAGAGAGTTTCAGAAGGAGGCAAGAGAACTGCAGAAAGAGGCAAGAGAGTTGCTGAAACAGGCAAAAGGGGTGCAGAAAGAGGGAACAGGTGGGCAGACTGAGGCAAGAGAGGTACAGAAAGAGGGAAGATGGTTGCAGAAAGAGGCAAGAGGGGTGCAGAAAGAAGCAACAGAGGTGCAGAAAGAAGCAAGAGAAGTGCAGAAAGAGCCAGAGTGAGGTGCAGAAAGAGACAGAGAGGAGAAAGAGGCAATAGAGCAGAGAAAGAGGCAACAGAGTTGCAGAAAGAGGCAACAGAGTTGCAGAAAGATGCAAGAGAGGTGCAGAAACAAGCAAGAGAAGTGCAGAAAGAGGCAAGAGGGATGCAAAAAGGGAAGAAGGGTGCAGAAAGAAACAAAAGAAGTGCAGAAAGAAGGAACAGAGGTGCAAAAAGAGGGAAGAGGGGTACAGAAAGAGGCAAGAGAAGTGTAGAAAGAAGCAACAGGGGTGCAGAAAGAGGCAAGAGAAGTGCAGAAAAAAGGAACAGAGGTGCAGAAAGAGGCAACAGGGGTGCATAAAGTGGTAACCGGGGTGCAGAAAGAGGGAAGAGCGGTAGAGAAAGAGGCAAGGGGTGTAGAAAGAAGCTAGAGGGCTGTAGAAAGAAACAAAAGAAGTGCAGAAAGAAGGAACAGAGGTGCAGAAAGAGGGAAGAGGGGTGCAGAAAGGGGGAAGAGAGGTGCAGAAAGAAGCAACAGGTTCAGAAAGAGGGAAGAGTGATAGGGAAAGGGGCAAGAGGGGTGCAGAAAGAAGCAGAAAAGTTGCAGAAAGAAACAAAAGAAGTGCATAAAGAAGGAACAGAGGTGCAGAAAGAGGCAAGAGGGGAGCAGAAAGAGGGAAGAGGGGTGCAGAAATAGGCAAAAGGGTTACAGAAAGAAGGGACAGATGTGCAGAAAGGAGCACGAGAAGTGCAGAAAGAAGCAACAGAGGTGCAGAAAGAGGGATGAGGGGTGGAAAAAGAGGCAAGAGAAGTGCAGAAAGATGCAACAGAGATGTAAAAAGGGGGAACAGGGGTGGAGAAAGTGGTGAGAGGGGTGCAGAAAGAAGCAAGAGAGGTGCAGAAAGAAGCAAGAGTAGTGCAGAAAGATGCAACAGAGGTGCAGAAAGAGGCAAGAGGGGTGCAAAAAGAGGGAAGAGGGGTACAGAAAGAGGCACGAGGGGTGCACAAAGAAGCAAGAGAGGTGCAGAAAGAAGCAACAGAGGTGCAGAAAGAGGGGTGGAGAAAGAGACAAGAAAGGTGCATAAAGAAGCAACAGAGGTGCAGAAAGAGGGAAGGAGAAAGAGGCAAGAGAGGTGCAGAAAGAATCAAGGGAGGTGCAGAAAGTAACAAAAGAAGTGCAGAAAGAACGAACAGAGGTGCAAAAAGAGGCAAGAGGAGTGCAGAAAGAGAAGAGGGGTGCAGAAAGAGGCACAAGAGATGTAGAAAGAAGCAAGAGAGGTACAGAAAGACGCAAGATAAGTGCAGAAAGAAGCAACAGAGATGCAGAAAGAGGGTTGGAGAAAGAGGCAAGAGAAGTGCAGAAAGAAGCAACAGACATGCAGAAAGGGGGAAGAGGGGTAGAGAAAGAGACAAGATAGGTGCAGAAAGAAGCAAGAGAGGTGCAGAAAGAAACTAGAGAAGTGAAGAAAGAAGGAACAGAGGTACAGAAAGAGGCAGGAGGGGTGCACGAAAAGGGAAGAGGGGTGCAGAAAGAAGCAAAAGAGGTGCAGAAAGAGACAAGAGGGGTGCACAAAGAAGCAAGTGAGGTGCAGAAAGAGGCAACAGAGGTGCAGAAAGAGGCAAAAGAGGTGCAGAAAGTAGAAGAGATGTGCAGAAAGAGGCAAGAGAAGTGCAGAAAAAGAAAGGAAAGGTGCAGAAAGAAGGAACAGAAATGCAGAAAGAGGCAAGAAAGGCGCAGAAAGAAGCAAGAGTGTCTTGCACACCATTAGTACCAATTTAACACCCATATTTAGCAATAAGTAACAGGTGACCAATTCTAGGTTTACAAAGGACCTTCCACCACGCTGTAACACTTGTCGCTTCATTTTTGGTAACGTTTGAGCCGTTTGAGCTAGAAACAAGGCTTTTTTGGTTCAAATCTGTAGATTAGGCAGCAGATGATGGATCATGTGGCTAATTCGGAAAATGTATAATTGTGCGAAAGTTGGTGCAGCCAAACAGTCGCATAATTCCAGTGGCCCTGCTCATACCTCTGACTAGGTCCAGAAGTGCTCCTCACTGATTCCTTCTTTTTTGTCTCATTGAGTTCGTAGTTTAGCTTTTATGGAAACGAGGAAGACTAAACCTGAGGTTACCACTCCACAACACAGACTACCATACCACATAATTGCTCTCCATAACACATAATCCCACTCTACATAATTCCTATACACTAAATACCTCATACTTTCTATCCACATAATTTCACTGCACAACATACCACATAATTCCACTACACACAACCTACATCCACTCCACTCCAAGAAACATTAATAAAACACTTTTAGATTTGCAACGCTAATAGCTCTAACTCTTGCAAATGTGAGACCCATTACATTACAAATGCTTCTTTAACTGGTAGTCATGTTTGCAGAGTGGTGGAGAAAGGGGGCTGGGCCTACAACCAGCGCTCAGGAATTCCGCTGCGTAGGACTTACAGGAGGTACCAGGAGGGCTTTTTGGCCGCCAAAGTCCCTCAGGAGTAATGTGGACTCCATCCCCGAACCAGTACTGTACCAGGAGGTGCGTTTGCAGAGTGGTGGAGAAAGGTGAGCGTGGCCTCCGAAGACCTTTTAGCAATCCCACAGTGTGGGATTTACTGGAGGTAACAGGAGGGGTAGTTAGCCCCTAAGGTCAACCTTAGGGGCCAACTACCCCTCCTATTACCTCCAGTAAGTCCCACACAGCAGGATTGCTAAGTTCTCAAAGCAGGCCACGCCCCCTTTCCCCACCACTCTGCAAACGCACTTCCTGGCGCGCTCTTGTATGGGGATTAAAGTCCCCTTTGCTGCTGGGGGTCCTTAGAGGCCAACTACCCTACCTGATACCTCCAGTATGCCCCAGATAGTGGGATAGCTGACAGGTGGACACAGGCCATGCCCCCTTTCTCCACCACTCTGCAAACGCGCCTCCTGGCATGTTCTGGGTTGGGGAATTAAGTACCCTTGAATTCTGAGGGTCCCTGTGGGCCAACTAGCCCATCGGGTACCTCCAGTAAGCCCCACATAGCTGCATTGCTGAGAGTGGTCCAAGGCCACGCCCCCTTTTTACACCACTCTGCAAACGTGCCTCCTGGCGCACTGCTGCTCGGGTGATGAAGTCCACTTTAGTCCTGAGGTCCTCAGGACACAAGAGGACTTCATCGCCCCACCAGCAATGCGCCAAGAGGCAAGTTTGCAGCGTGGTGTAAATAGGGGCGTGGCCTCAGACCACCTCTCAGCAATCCCAATGTGTGGGGCTTACTGGAGGTACCTGGTGGGCTCGTTGGCCCTTAAGGACCCTTAGCATTCAAAGGGTCTTAATCCCCCAACCCAGAACATGCCAGGAGGTGCGTTTCCAGAGTGGTGCAGTGAGGGGGCGGGGCCTCCGGCGAGATGTTGGCTATTCCATTTTTTTGTATTTTTAGAAGGGGGCTGTGTGGCTCCCCTTCTTTTAGTATTTTTTGGGCCCTGGGGACCCCATTCCCCCAGGGCCTGACCCATTCAAAAAAAAAAACAGGAAGGGGGCCGCGCTGCCCTCCTCCCAAGGCCAATTATGGCCCCGGGGGCCCTATCCCCCGGGGCCTGGCCAGCCTTTTTTTTTTTTTTTAAATATGTATAAGGGAGGGGAGCCGCGTGGCCCCCCTTCCCTGGGCCACTATTGGCCCCAGGGACCCTATCCCCCGGGGCATGGCCAGCCTTTTTTTTTTAATAATAAAAAATATGTATAAGGGAGGGGGGCCGTGTGGCCCCCCTTCCTTGGGCCGCTATTGGCCCCAAGGACCCCATTCCCCGGGGCATGGGCAGACTTAATTTTTATTTTTTTTGGAGGGAGCCGCGTGCCCCCCCATCTGAGGCCAATTATGGCCCCGGGGACCCCATCCCCCGGGGCCTGGCCTTACATTGGGGACCGTGGGGGGAGCCCCAATGCTCCCACAGTCCCAGCCAGCTCCCTGCCTCCTGCGGGAGCTGGCATTGCTTTTGGGCAAAGGGAGCTGCTAACCTGCAGCTCCCCTTGCCCAAAAGCAATTCTGGTTTGCTTCTTCCAAGAAGCAAAGCAGTGTTTGCTATTGTAGGGCGGGAGCCATGCTCCCACCCTGCCATAGCAAATGGCAATGTCCCGGGGTGGGCACCCTGGGACATTGCAGGAGCCGGCCCTGGGGGGTGGCGGTCCCCAGGGCCATCGAGGGTTACAGGAGGGGGGCTGTGCGGCCCCCGGCCCAACTGATTTAAGCCCCGGGGAGGTGGTGGTCCCCGGGGCCCAGGGTTCTGCAACGGACCCCCGCATTTAAATAAAGTGTGCCCCAGGGAGGTGGTGGTCCACGGGCAGTGTGGGGAGGCGCAGGAGCCCCCCACACTAATTTAAATTATTGAAGCCCCATGGAGGTGGCGGTTTCCAGAGCTTGGGGGGGCCAGCGAGGTCCCCCGATCATAATTACAAATGCCCCGGGGAGGTGGCGGTCCCCGGGGCTGCGGGGGGGCCTCGTGCCCCCGTGCATAATAAACTAAGCCCCGGGGAGGTGGCGGTCCCTGGGGCTGCGTTGGTCCCCGCAGGCCTCCGCACCACAATGAAACATTAACCCCGGGACCTGGCCCACTCGGGGGCTTAATGAAACAAAGCGAGGGAGTCCGCACCTCGTTTTTTTTGTTTTTTCAGATAGATTCACGTACCCTGCGTGAATTCAGCTGATTTTTTTAAAAAAAATGCTTTTTTTGGCCCTGGGGGGCCTTATAAGACCCCCTTAGCAGAACTAGGGGGTCAGGGTGTTTCTACCCTGCTCCCTTTTCTTGTTTTTTATCCTTTTTTTAACTGATTTCTTGTGACTCGGCTTTACTCGGTTGGGACCCCCCTTTTATCTCGGCCCCAACTTGACAAGTCACCCCGAAACTTTCAAAACAGGAGCCGGCCCTGAGTGAGCCATTAGCTTGGTAAAGTTCGCGAAGACTCGTCAAACGGCGCCAAAGATATTGGCAAAAGAAAAAACACTTTTTAAATAGAAACAAGGTCCTAACTATAACCACCTACTGGTGACCGCTAGTAGATAATATATGTATGTATGTGTGTATATATATATATATTCACTGAAAAACCATAGGTTTTAGGGACAGTTATAGTTACTTGGACATTGCACTCGTACAAAACCCGTGAAATTCCCCGTTATAGTTAGTTCAGCTAACTATAACTCGCGCCCCGCAATGCACTGCTGATGACGTCACATATTACATCACTCATGACATGGTCAGTGACATCACTGATGACATCACTGATGACATCTCAAATGACATCACTGATGACATCATCCAGTGACTGTGTGTTTCTGTAAAGTTTAAATATTTTTAATATATATAGGAAAAGACGTATTGAAGAATGAGTGGGTGTGTAAGTGTCTGTATGGATGATTTAGTAGGTGCGTGACTGACTCTATAAGTGAGTGATTTAACGTATCTTACTGAATGCATGGGTTAGTGACTAAACTGGGTGAATGTCTGTATCCGTCTGTCTGTTGCTGTGTAAGTGGCTGCATGTGTTTGTGAATAGCTAAATGAGTGTCTATATGAGTTATTGAATGCTTGTCTGAGTATCTGTATGGGTGCCTGAGTGTTTGTGTGGGAGGGGTGTGTGCAACTCTGTGCATAGATGTGTGAGTGGGTGATTCACTGGGTGGATGGTTTCAAGAGTGCATCTGTGATAGACTGTATGGGTGGGTAAGTGTGTGTAAGAGTGTGTTAGTGAGTGAATGTATGTCCCAGTGGTACATGTGTGAGTAACTACATATGTGAAAGGCAGTATATATGTGTGTTGGAGTATATAAATAGCTATAAGCGAGAGTGAGTGATTGTGATAGTGGCTGTATGGATGAGTGTGTGCTTGTATCAGTGATTGTATAAGAGCGTAACAATGTGCTAGTATTTGTATGATTAAGTGAGCTGGTGTGTGTATAACTGTATAGGTGAGTAAATGGCAGTGTGTTTAATTATTTGCATGACTGACTAGGTGTCTGAGTATCTCTATGGATGAGTGGCGTTGTTTGAGTGTCTATATAGGAGTAAGAGTGCATATGATAGTCCTGTACTGAGTGACCGTAAGTATGAGTGACTGTACGGGTGAGTGAGTGGATGTGTGTGTGTAGACCTAAGAATCAGTGAGTGGGTATGTAGTTATTGGTGTTGGAGTGTCTATGGTTTTGCGAATGGCAGTCTGTAATTTAGAGTGGGTGTATCAAAGATTATATTAGGGTGTGAGGAGGTGCATCAGATTATCACGTGGATGATGTCATCAGTGATGTCATTTGAGATGTCATCAGTGATGTCATCAGTGATGTCACTGACCATGTCATGAGTGATGTAATATGTGACGTCATCAGCAGTGCATTGTGGGGCGCGAGTTATAGTTAGCTGAACTAACTATAACGGGGGAATTTCACGGGTTTTGTACGAGTGCAATGTCCAAGTAACTATAACTGTCCCTAAAACCTATGGTTTTTTCAGTGAATTTCAAAGGTTTTTTAAATGCTAATTTGTAACTATAACGTGTCTGAAACCTATGGTTTTTTCAGTGAATTTCAAAGGTTTTTTAAATGCTAATTTGTAACTATAACGTGTCTGAAACCTATGGTTTTTTCAGTGAATTTCAAAGGTTTTAAATGCTAATTTCTAACTATAACGTGCCTGAAACCTACGGTTTTTTCAGTGAATTTCAAAGGTTTTGTAAATGACAATTTTTAAATGTATTAATTGTTATATTAATTTTTTTCATACTGATTTACTACATTTTTAGAAACAATTTTTTTACAGATTTTATTTTTTAAATTACATTGTAATTACATTATACATTACATTACAAAAATACTTTCTCAGAATGAATTACTTTAGTTTAAATACTTTGCACATAGGCAATAGACTTTTAAGTACAGTAGTTACAGTTGTTGCAATGGGCAACACATTTTCAAACACAATGCAACATTCAGCTCAATGTGAATTTCTAGTTAAATGCAATTAGTTACTTTATGGATTACTTTTCTAACCACAGGACTGGATCCTAGATTCAGTCCTGGTACATCTCCTGTAAACAGTTGAGTAAAAGCGTTTTGGTTACAGTCGTGATTTTTAAGGAATATTATTGTATTTTAAAAGTTGACACTTAGAAACTTTTTCTCATAGAATCACCAATGTTATCCTATGGAAGGAAATTCACTTAGCAGGTAAAAACTGTTATCGTTACTTTTTCTTACTCAGTGTTGGATCCTGGATCCAGCACTGGTGCATCTCCTGTAAACAGTTGAAAGAATGCGTTTAAGTCATACAGGTGATTTTTAAGGAATATTTGTAGTTTGTAAAAATCAACACTTTGAAACTTTTTGCTGAAAACCAGACAATGGATTCCTATGGAAGAAAATATAAGTTACTGGTAAGTACGGTTAAAATTACTTTTCAGGATTAGTACTGGGCTGAAAGATGCAGCACTGAGGTCTCTCCTGATAACAGGTGAGTAAATCGGAATTCGTATTTCGGCTGATTTTAGAGGAATATTTTAAAGTTCCAAAACTCCACACTTAGAAGAATTTCCAAGTGAAACCAGTCAATGTTAGCCTATGGAAGGAAATTCAAGTTACTGGTAAGTACGGTTAAAATTACTTTTCAGGACCAGTACTGGGCTGAAAGATACAGCACTGAGGTCTCTCCTTATAACAGGTGAGTAAATCGGAATTCGTGATTTCGGCTGATTTTAGAGGAATATTTGTATGTTTCAAAAATCAACACTTAGAAACTTTTTCAGCAAAAGCAGGCAATGATATCCTATGGAAGGAAATTCAAGTTACTGGTAAGTACGGTTAAAATTACTTTTGAGGATCAGTACTGGGCTGAAAGATGCAGCACTGAGGTCTCTCCTGATAACAGGTGAGTAAATCGGAATTCGTATTTCGGCTGATTTTAGAGGAATATTTTAAAGTTCCAAAACTCCACACTTAGAAGAATTTCCAAGTGAAACCAGTCAATGTTAGCCTATGAAGGAAATTCAAGTTACCGGTAAGTACGGTTAAAATTACTTTTCAGGACCAGTACTGGGCTGAAAGATGCAGCACTGAGGTCTCTCCTGATAACAGGTGAGTAAATCGGAATTCGTATTTTGGCTGATTTTAGAGGAATATTTTAAAGTTCCAAAACTCCACACTTAGAAGAATTTCCAAGTGAAACCAGTCAATGTTAGCCTATGGAAGGAAATTCAAGTTACTGGTAAGTACGGTTAAAATTACTTTTCAGGACCAGTACTGGGCTGAAAGATGCAGCACTGAGGTCTCTCCTGATAACAGGTGAGTAAATCGGAATTCGTATTTCGGATGATTTTAGAAGAATATTTGGCACAATGGTGAAGGGAGGGGGCGGGGCCTGAGGTGACATCTGTGCAAACGCGCCCCGTGGCGCGTTTTAAGTTGGGGGATTAAGTCCCCTTGAATCCTGAGGGTCCCTAGGGGCCAACTAGCCCACCAGGAACCTCCAATATGCGCCAGGGGGCTGCGTTGCAGAGACGTGTAGAGAGGCTACACCCCTTTTTACACCTCTCTGCAACGCAGCTCTGTGGCGCTTTCTGGATGTACCTGTTGGGCTAGTTGGCCCCCAGGGACCCTCAGGATTGAAGGGGATTTAATTCCCCATCTTAAAACGCGCCCACGGGGCCTGTTTGCACACATGTCACCTGAAGCCCCGCCCCCTCCCTTCACCACAGTGCAAACGCGCCCCGTGGCGCGTTTTAAGCTGGGGATTAAGTCCCCTTGAATCCTGAGGGTCCCGGAGTCCAACTAGCCCACCATATACCTCCAAAAGCGCACAGAGCTGCGTTGCAGAGAGGTGTAAAGGGGTGTGGCCTCTCTACACGTCTCTGCAACGCAGCCCCTGGCGCATATTGGAGGTTCCTGGTGGGCTAGTTGGCCCCCAGGGACCCCCAGTATTCAAGGGAGTCGTTCCCCTCTGCAAACGCGCCAGGGGCGCGTTTGCAGAGTGGTGAAGGAAGGGGCGGGGCCTGCGGGCCCGATCGTTTTTTAAAATTGTTTTTTGTCCCTGAAGGAGGGCTGTGTGGCCCCCTTCCTTTTCCTGTTTTTGGGCCCTGGGGACCCCATCCCCCAGGGCCTTACCCCTTTTTTAATTTAATAAAAAAAAGCGGGAAGGGCCGCGTGGCCCCCTTCCCTGGGCCTGTATTGGCCCGGGGACCCCATCCCCCGGGGCATGGCCTTTTTTTTTTCTTGGGAGGGGGCTGCGTGGCCCCCCTCCTCAGGCCACTTAAGGCCCCGGGGACCCCATCCCCCGGGCCGGCCTTTCCATTTTTTTTTTCTTTTTTGGGGAGGGGGCCGCGTGGCCCCCTCCTGGGCCACTACTTGCCCCGGGACCCCATCCCCCGGGCTGGCCCTCTCCGTTGAGGACTGTGTGGGGTCCCCAATCCCCCACAGTCCCGCCGGCTCCCCACGTCCCTTGGGAGCCGGCATTGCTGTTCCACATGGGGAGCAGCTGACATGCTGCTCCCCATGTGGAAAAGCAATGTGCTTTGGATATTGGAAGAGAGAGCAGGTTTCCCTGCTCTCTCTTCCAATATCCAAAGCAGTTTGCTATGTGCAGGACGGGAGCCGCGAGGCTCCGTCCTGCCATAGCAAACTACAGTGTCCCGGGTAGGCACCCGGGACACTGCAGGAGCCAGCCCTGGGAGGTGGCGGTCCCCAGGGCCATCAAGGGCTTCAGGAGGGCCGCGCGGCCCCCCTCCCTACATCAGCACAGCCCCGGGGAGGTGGTGGTCCCCGGGGCTTCGGGGGTCCAAAACGGACCCCCATTTTAATTTGTTAGTGCCCCAGGGAGGTGGCGGTCCCCGGGGCGTGTGGGGGGGCTGGAGCCCCCCCACACAGGTTGTTCAATTAATTTAAAAAAGCCCCGGGAGGTGGTGGTCCCGAGGCTGCTGGGAGGGCTCAGAGCCCTCCCGCACCATTTTTTAAAAAGCCCCGGGGTGGCGGTCCCGGGGCTTGGGGGCCCTTAGAGGCCCCCCACACATAAAATTAAACCCTCCCACCATGCCCCCGGGACTTGGGCCACCCGGGGCAAAATACTATCGAAGCGCGGGAGACCGCGCTTCGATTTTTTCCGGCAGGATTCGCGCACCCTGAGCGCATCCTGCCGATTTTTAAAAAATTTTTTATTTTTTGCCCAGGGGTCCTTGTGGGACCCCCTGAGCAAACCTAGGGGTCAGGTGTTTCTACCCTGCCCCCTTTGTGCGCTTTGCGCACTTGTTTCTGTCCCTCGGTTCTACCGAGGACAAAATGGCTGCCAACATTTCCTGAATCGGAATGTTGACAGCCAGCTGACAACCAATTAACATGCAGCTCGTGATCGGGAGGGTACGCGGACCCTACTCGGCCATAGATATCACTATCTTTTTACTTTTGATTTTCTCAGCAACTACTGAACGGATTTACACCATTTAACAAAAGGGTTCTTTCTGAACCAAGAACTACCTCTTTGCCAAATTTGGTGTAATTCCGTTCAGCAGTCCGGGCTGTAGCCGTGTCTAAAGTTTCTATGGAAAATTGCATGGGGAAAACGTTTTGGGACCCCCTTTTTTCTCGGCCCCCGCTGACGAATCCCCCGAGACTTTCAGGGTAGGAGCGGACCGGAGCGGGCCACAAAGTTTGAAAATTTCGCGAAGATACGTCAACCGGCAAGAGAGTTATTTCAAATAGAATGTCGCGGATTTCCTATGGATAATAGGTTGTAACTATAACTATCTACTGGCGACCGCCAGTAGATAATATATGTGTATGTGTGTATGTATATATATATATATATATCCAATTACCAATCAAAGGTGTATTCCGGCACCGAAAAGAGAGACGGACAACTGCTTCTTATGCTGATACTGCCGGCCGCAGTAGCATATTTATTGTTCCATACAAGTGCAAAACTCGAACATGACGCGTTTCGGCCAACAGAGTGGCCTTGATCACATAAATGCGTCGCAAGACAGTGACGTATATATACAGTGATTAATTGACCATGTGACTTGGTGCCTACTACCTGCATAGACATAGAAAGAATACTATACATAATAAACAGTGCCTACATGCGCTAGATAGCACCTAGACTAACAAATCATACTGATTTGCAATAAATAAATATAAATATAAAACTAAAATAGAAATATAGACATCTTATTTACAGGTGAAATATACACATAAAAACGAAAGATGTAATGATGATCAATATGTAATTTCGTTCTGTTTTAAGCAAAGTCCAAATAAAATACTGTTACTATTTTAAACCCTTACATAAATATCCGGTCCTAATTGGCAATGTGGAGATATTTAAGTAATTAAATCATACTCCTCGCATATCGTAAGATAGTGACTTAACTTATATGTTCATGAATACACAAATGCATCAAGATCCTACGAGACAATTAACACAATGGACCAAAATGAAGTTAGAATTACGGGTTCATGATTTAAAGGACTTGCCATCGTTATATGTAAAATTCATTTCATTATACACATACTGATAAACAAAAACCCATATCTAATTTTAATCAATGAATCTAAATTGTTAAATAGATATTAGTTAATCTAAGGTGCAAAAAAACATTTTGTATTCATTCATATCCTCTTAAAATACTACCCACAAAATTCAATAGACTGTACACATGTGCAAAAAATCGCTAGAAAAGTGCAAAAAGTGCAATGAATAAAGTTAAAAAAGAACCTATAGAGAGAAGGATGCAAACAGATTCATTCTAAGGTCAAAATATATACAACTGACTGTATGCAAAGGACTATATATAAACAGATTGGCGAACAAAGGAAGAGACTGCTCAAATGGAGACTACACTGTATAGAATATAGAATATAGAATATAACCTTCCAAACCCTGAACAGTACTGAAATGCACTGGACCCAGAGAATCATCCCCACTAGAATCAAAATCTACATCGAACTCGATCCTAATTTACAAATGGGAAGATGGGAGACTACTGTGTAGAGGCTGGATGTATATTAAAGATAATAATGTAAATCTTCACAAATGTTCAATCCCCTCGGGGCCTTAGTGTCCAGCTCTACTATGTATTTGGTCTCTAATTGTCTCAGTAGTTTCTCACGGTTGCCCCCTCGTTTGTTCACAGAAACACTGTCTATGACATAGTATTGGAGCACATTTAAGTTGTTACCGTGTTCCAACTTTATATGTCGGGCGACTGGATATGAGGGGTCAGAATTGACTGTCGCACGTAGATGCTGCAGGATTCGCACATAAACCTGCAGCTTCGTACTCCCTACATAGCGAAGTCCACAGATGCACTGTAGAATATATACAGCGTAATCTGTGCGACAAGTGTAATGTCCCTTGAGATTAACAGGAACGTCTGAAAAGATGGTGGAATAAGTTTTCGTGTTCACCCCAAATTTGCACGCACGACATGTGCTGCATTTGAAGAAACCTTTCTTGGGGGAAAGCCACCTACTTTTCGTCTCCACTTCAGGGCTAGTTTTCACTAGATCGCTGCGCATTGAATGTGCTTTGCGATATGTAAAGTTAGGCTTGTTAGGTAGTATCTGCAGGAGCGTCGCATCCGTGAGAACTAAAGGCCACTGTGAATTAATAATACTTTTTATGATATTGGCTTGCCTGCTGTAAGTTGATATAAATCTACAGGTGCCCTTCCTCGAATTACCCAGGCTCTCTGTATCTTCTGAGTTGTCTGGAAACAAGATAGTATTAGCAGTTGTTCCTGATCTCGTTAGCAGTAGTGACTGTCTGTCCTTATTGTTGGCCTTTTTAAGGGCTATATCGAGTTTCTTGGCATTGTATCCTCTCTCCAGAAACCTAGTTCTGGCTGCTTCTTGAGCTACTGCTAATGTCTCACTGGTGCTACATGCTCTGCGGATACGCAAAAATTCCCCATATGGAAGGCTGGAGATGGTATGTTGGGGATGAAAGCTGGTGGCGTGCAATAAAACATTTCCAGCCGTCGGTTTTCTATACAAACATGTCTCTATGTCTCCGTTTTGTATATACACAGAGATATCTAGAAAGTTAGCTGTAGTAGGATCAATGTGTGCGGTAAATTTCAAGTTTAAATTGTTGCAATTAATTGCCTCCACAAACCTTTCTGCCTGAGAAGATGTTCCTTTCCATATAATGAACACGTCATCAATATATCTCCACATTTGTATAACGTGTTTATCAAATAATGCTCTGTGGTTCGCCCTGAGGACATGCTCCTCCCACCAGCCTATGTGCAAGCACGCATAGCTAGGGGAGAAGCATGCCCCCATGGCCACTCCCTGTTTCTGCCTGTAAATTTTGTCGTCGAACATAAACAAATTGTTGTGTAAACACCAGTGTATCATTTTCAATAACATAATATTGTGTTTGTACATGGAAATGCATCGTCTCTTCAAAAAATAATTAACTGCATTTAAACCATCACTGTGTCTTATGCTCGTATATAGGGCAGTAATGTCAAGAGTCAAAAGCATATAATCACTGGACCACTGTAGAGCATTTAATTTAACCAAAAAGTCCTTGGAGTCCCTTAAATACGAAGGTAAATTGACAACATGTTCTTGCAAAAAATTATCCACATATCTGGATGTGTTCTCAAAAATACTATCTTTTGCTGATATGATAGGACGTCCTGGAACAGGGTCCATTTCTTTGTGGATTTTGGGAATTAGATAAAAAGTGGGCAGAATAGGAAATTCTTTGTATAAAAAACTAAGTTCATCTTTCGTGATAAGCCCTTCCCTTTTCCAGATGTTAAGGTCGTCTTTGTATTCCTTACTGATCTTTCTAACGTAGGCCGCATTGGAAAGTTCATAACACTCCATGTCATTGATGTGTCTGAATGCTTCCATCTTGTATTTTGTCTTATCCCATAGGACAATATTGCCACCCTTGTCGGAGTTATTGATCACGACTGATGCATTATTTTTTAATTTGTCCATTAGTTGAAAATATTGCTGGGTACTTTTTTGCTTTGATTTAGATTTCACGTTTTTGGTTCTGCGGTATAGTGCTTTAAGTTCATCTGTGACACGTTCATGGAAAATATCCAGCGCATCCCGGGGCATGAGAGGCACAAAAGAAGATGGTGCCTTGAATGGACTATTTCCAGGGGTCGAAATAATAATATCCTCTGCGTCCGCCACTTCCTGTGTATTGGGCATAGGTTCACTGTTGTCTATGGATTCATTTTGCAAGGCATGTAGTGTGGAAAGCAACGGAATTTGATCCACAGTAAGTCCAGAATGTGTGGCTCTAGGAGGCTTGTCTTGTGTGGTCTTACCATGATTTTTGATGGTAAAAATTTTTGTCAACTTGAGTTTACGAATAAATTTATAAACGTCGACTCTTGTTTCCACATAATTAAAATTGCTTTCAGGACAAAAGCTTAATCCCAACGCTAAGAGTTGTTTTTCCGCTGCATTGAGTTGAATATCAGTGAGGTTCACAATTGTTTTATCAATTGTGCTGGGTGTCATTGCCAGTTTTTCTTCTTTCTCTGCTGACCTCTGCCTCTTGAGTTTGGCGCATTTACGCCTTTGCCGCCTCCGTTGGTTTCTGTTCTTGCGGATTGTGGATTTGAATTCCTCGGTCGTAGTGACATTTTTCTCTGTTCTCTGATAAAATCCATTTCCTCTGCATAGGATAAAGGGCCCATTGTTGTCGTATTTCCTTCCATACTTCCACTGGGATCTGATTCAGTATCACTGGGTATAGAACTGACATCTGAAATGGAGGCCATGGCGGTTTCTGATACATTAAAATTCACTTGGGATTGCTTTTGTGTCTGAATAATCCCTTTTCGTTTTTAGACAAAATCATACTTTCGGGCAAAAGTGAATACTTGTCCTTGCTCATAGTCATTTTTGTCACGGGCGAATTTAAAAGCTTTTCTGGCTTTAATTACTTCCTCTTGCTTCTTAATATATATATATATATATATATATATATATGAAAAAGGAGAACGTTGCCACTTCGTTGGGATGCACTCACTGAGGGTAAGCCAAAATTCAAGGCAGCACACTAGAAACCTCTCCCCACACGGGTACTGCCGACGCGTTTCGGATAACCTCCTTCCTCTGGGCAGTTTGTAGAAAAAGGAGAGGCAAACAACAGGCTAGCAGAACATCCCCTGCTATATATATATTATCTACTGGCGGTCGCCAGTAGATAGTTATAGTTAGGACCTATTATCCATAGGAAATCCGCGACATTCTATTTGAAATAACGTTGGCGACGGTTGACGAATCTTCGCGAAAGTTTCCAACTTGTTGGGGCGCTCCGCTCCGCTCCTACCCTGAAAGTCTCGGGTTGATTCGTCAAGCGGGGGCCGAGAAAAAAGGGGGGTCCCAAAACGCGTTTTTCCCCATTCATTTTTCCATAGGAACCTTTAGTCGCAGCTACAGCCCGAACTGCTGAACGGAATTACACCAAATTTGGCAAAGAGGTAGCCCTTGGTTCAGTGTCGTGCCTTTTGCTTAAATGGTGTAAATCCGTTCAGTAGTTTCTGAGAAAATCACAAATAAAATCACATATATATCTATTGCAGCGTAGGGTCCGCGTACCCTCCCGATCACGAGCTGCATGCTAATTGGCTGTCAACTGGCTGTCAACCTCGATTCAGGAAGTGTTGGCAGCCATTTTGTCCCTCGGTAGAACCGAGGAACAGAAACAAGTGCGCAAAGCGCAAAAGGGGGCAGGGTAGAAACACCCTGACCCCCTAGGTCTGCTCAGGGGGTCCCACAAGGACCCCCTGGGCAGAAAAAAGCATTTTTTTTTTTTTAAAATCGGCGGGATGCGCTTAGGGTGCGCGGATCCCGCCGAGAAAAAAAAAAGAAACAAGTGCGCAAAGCGCACAAAGGGGGCAGGGTAGAAACACCCTGACCCCCTAAGGCCTGCTCAGGGGGTCCCACAAGGACCCCCTGGGCAAAAAGCATTCAGGGGTCCCACGCAGCCCCTCCCCAAATAATTTTTTTTTTAAAAGGGAAGGCCGGCCCCGAGGATGGGGTCCCCGGGCCTTAAATGGCCTGAGGAGGGGGCCACACATCCACCCTCCAAATTAAAAAAAAAAAAATCGAGGGCATGCCCGGGGGATGGGGTCCCGGGGCCAATACAGGCCCAGGAAGGGGGCCACGCAGCCCCTTCCCGTTTTTTTTAATTTAAAAAAAAATAATAATTGCTCAGGCCCGGGGGATGGGGTCCCCGGGGGTCAATGGCAAGGGAAGGGGGCCACGCAGCCACCTCCCATAAAAAACAAAAAAAACGACCGGCACGTGCCAGAGGCCCCGCCACCTCCCTGCAGTACTCTGCAAACGCGCCCCTGGCGCGTTTTAAGAAGGGAGTCCAGCCCCCTTGAACGCTGGGGGTCCCTGAGGCTAACCAGCCCACCAGGAACCTTCAGTATGCGCCAGGGGGCTGCGTTGCAGAGAGGTGTACAGAGGCCACGCCCCTTTTTACACCTCTCTGCAACGCAGCTCTGTGGCGCTTTTTGGAAGTACATGGTGGGCTAGTTGGACTCCAGGGACCCTCAGGATTCAAGGGGACTTAATCCCCCAACTTAAAACGCGCCACGGGGCGCGTTTGCACAGTGGTGAAGGGAGGGGGCGGGGCTTCAGGTGACATGTGTGCAAACAGGCCCCGTGGCGCGTTTTAAGATGGGGAATAAATTCCTTTTCAATCCTGAGGGTCCCTAGGGGCCAACTAGCCCACCAGGTACCTCCAGTAAGCGCCACGGAGCTGCGTTGCAGAGTGTTGTAAAAAGGGGCGTGGCCTCTGAACACGTCTCTGCAACGCAGCCCCCTGGCGCATACTGGAGGTACCTGGTGGGCTAGTTGGCCCCTAGGGACCCTCTGGATTGAGGAGGAATTAATTGTCCAACTTAAAATGCGCCACAGGGCGTGTTTGCAGACATGTCACCTCAGGCCCCACCCCCTTCCTTCACCATTGTGCAAATATTCCTCTAAAATAAGCCGAAATACGAATTTCGATTTACTCACCTGTTATCAGGAGAGACCTCAGTGCTGCATCTTTCAGCCCAGTACTGGTCCTGAAAAGTAATTTTAACCGTACTTACCAGTAACTTGAATTTCCTTCCATAGGCTAACATTGACTGGTTTCACTTGGAAATTCTTCTAAGTGTGGAGTTTTGGAACTTTATAATATTCCTCTAAAATCAACCGAACTACGAATTCCGATTTACTCACCTGTTATCAGGAGAGAACCCAGTGCTGCATCTTTCAGCCCAGCACTGACCCTGAAAAGTAATTCTAACCGTACTTACCAGTAACTTATATTTCCTTCCATAGGAATCCATTGTCTGGTTTTCAGCAGAAAAGTTTCAAAGTGTCGATTTTCACAAATTACAAATATTCCTTAAAATCGCCTGTATGACTTAAACGCATTCTTTCAACTGTTTACAGGAGATGCACCAGTGCTGGATCCAGGATCCAACACTGAGTAAGAAAAAGTAACGATAACACTACTTACCTGCTAAGTGAATTTCCTCCCATAGGATAACATTGGTGATTCTATGTGAAAAAGTTTCTGTGTCAACTTTTAAAATACAATAATATTCCTTAAAAATCACTACTGTAACCAAAACGCTTTTACTCAACTGTTTACAGGAGATGTCCCAGGACTGAATCTAGGATCCAGTCCTGTGTTTAGAAAAGTAATCCATAAAGTAACTAATTGCATTTAACTAGAAATTCACATTGAGCTCAATGTTGCATTGTGCTTGAAATTGTGTTGCCCATTGCAACAACTGTAACTACTGTACTTAAGTCTATTGCCTATTTGCAAAGTATTTAAACTAAAGTAATTCATTCAGAGAAAGTATATTTTGTAATGTAATGTATAATGTAATTACAATGTAATTTAAAAAATAAAATATGTAAAAATAAATAGTTTAAAAAATGTAGTAAATCAGTATCAAAAAATAAATATAACAAGTAATACATTTAAAAATTGTCATTTACAAAACCTTTGAAATTCACTGAAAAACCCATAGGTTTCAGACATGTTATAGTTAGGAATTAGCATTTAAAAAACCTTTGAAATTCACTGAAAAAACCATAGGTTTCAGGCTTGTTATAGTTAGGAATTAGCATTTAAAAAACCTTGAAATTCACTGAAAAAACCATAGGTTTCAGGCCTGTTATAGTTAGGTTTAGCATTTAAAAAACCTTTGAAATTTACTGAAAAAACCATAGGTTTTAGGGAAAGTTATAGTTAGTTGGACATTGCACTCGTACAAAACCCGTGAAATTCCCCGTTATAGTTAGTTCAGCTAACTATAACTCGCGCCCCCGCAATGCACTGCTGATGACGTCACATATTACATCACTCATGACATGGTCAGTGACATCACTGATGACATCACTGATGACATCTCAAATGACATCACTGATGACATCATCTACGTGATAATCTTATGCACCTCCTCACACCTTAATATAACCTTTCATACACCCACTCTAAATTACAGACTGCTATTCGCAAAACCATAGACACTCCAACACCAGTAACTACATACCCACTCACTGATTCTTAGGTCTACACACACATCTACTCACTCACCCGTTCAGTCACTCATACTTACGGTCACTCAGTACAGGACTATCATTTGCACTCATACACCTACATAGACACTCACACACCGCCACTCATCCATAGAGGTACTCACACACCTAGTCATTCATGTAAATAATTAATCACACTCCCATTTACTCACCTATATAGTTATACACACACCAGCTCACTTAGTCATACATATAGTAGCACATTCTTACGCTCCTATGCAATCACTGATGCAAGCACACACTCATCCATATAGCCACTCTCACAATCACACACTCTCATTTATAGCCATTTATATACTCCAAAACACATATATACTGCCTTTCACATATGTAGTTACTCACACATGTACCACTGAGATATACATTCAATCACTAACACACCCATACACACACTTATCCACCCATACAGTCCATCACAGAGGCACTTTTGAAACCAAGAACTCAGTGAATCACCCACTCACACATCTATGCACAGAGTCACACACACCCCATCCACACACTCAGGCACCCATACAGATACTCAGAGAACCAATACATAACTCATATAGACACTCATGTAGCTAGTCAGAAACCCATGCAGCTGCTTACACAACAACAGACAGACAGATACATACAGACATTCACACAGTTTAGTCACTAACCCATGCATTCAGTAAGATACGTTTAATCACTCACTTATAGACTCAGTCACGCACCTACTAAATCATCCATTCAGACGCTTATACACCCACTCATTCTTCAATACGCCTTTCCCTATATATATTAAACATATTTAAACTTTACAGAAACACACAGTCACTGCATGATTTCATCAGTGATGTCATTTGAGATGTCATCAGTGATGTCATCAGTGATGTCACTGACCATGTCATGAGTGATGTAATATGTGACGTCATCAGCAGTGCATTGCGGGGGCGCGAGTTATAGTTAGCTGAACTAACTATAACGGGGGAATTTCACGGGTTTTGTACGAGTGCAATGTCCAACTAACTATAACTTTCCCTAAAACCTATGGTTTTTCAGTGAATTTCAAAGGTTTTTTAAATGCTAAACCTAAATATAACAGGCCTGAAACCTATGGTTTTTTCAGTGAATATATATATATATATATATTCACTGAAAAAACCATAGGTTTCAGGGACGTTATAGTTAGAAATTTGCATTTTTTTTAAAAACATAGAAATTCACTGAAAAATCCATAGGTTTCAGGGACGTTATAGGTAGTTGGACATTTCACTTGTACAAAACCAGAGAAATTCAGCTGTTATAGTTAGTTGAGCTAACTATAACCTGCGCCCGCAATGCACTTCTGATGACGTCACATATTACATCACTCATGACATGGTCAGTGACATCACTGATGACATCACTGATGACATCTCAAATTACATCACTGATTACATCACTGATGACATCATCCAGTGACTGTGTGCTTCTGTAAAGTTTAAATATGGTATATATATATATATGCCAAGGTGTATTGAAGTATGAGTGGGTGTATGAATGTCTGAATGGATGATTTAGTAGGTGCGTGACTGACTGTATAAGTGAGTGATTAAACGTGTCTTACTGAATGCATGGGTTAGTGAGTAAACTGTGTAAATGTCTGTATAGTCTGTCAGTTGGTGTGTAAGCGGCTGCATGGGTTGGTGAGTAGCTACATGAGTGTCTATATGGGTTATTAATTGGTTGTCTGAGTATCTGTATGGGTGCCTGAGTGTCTGTGTGGGTGGGTGGGGGGTGTGTGACTCTGTGCATAGATGTGTGAGTGGGTGATTCAATGGGTGTATGGGTTCAAGACTGCATGTGTGAAGGGCTGGGTGGGTGAGTGTGTGTATGGGTGTGTTGGTGAGTGAATGGATGTCTCAGTGGTACATGTGTGAGTAACTACATATGTGAAAGGCATTATATGTGAGTGTTGGAGTATATAAATGACTATCTGAGAGTGAGTGATTGTGAGAGTGGCTGTATGGATGAGTGTGTGCTTGTATCAGTGATTGTATTAGAGAGTAAGTATGTGTTAGTATCTGTATGGATAAGTGAGGTGGTGTGTGTATAACTGTATAGGTGAGTAAATGGGAGTGTGATTGATTCTTTGCATGACTGACTAGGTGTGTGAGTAACTCTATGGATGAGTGGCGGTGTGTGAGTGTCTGTATAGGTGTATATGATAGTTCTGTATTGATGAGTGACTGCATGTATGAGTGACTGTATGGGTGAATGAGTGGACGTGTGTGTAGACCTAGGAATCAGTGAGTGGGTATGTAGTAACTGGTATTGGTGTGTTTATGGATTCGAAAATGGTAGTCTGTATTTTAGAGTGGGTGTATCAAAGGTTATATTAGGGTGTGAGGAGGTGCATCAGACTAGCACGTGGATGATGTCATCAGTGATGTCATTTGAGATGTCATCAGTGATGTCATCAGTGATGTCACTGACCATGTCATGAGTGATGTCATATGTGACGTCATCAGCAGTGCATTGCGGGGGCGCGAGTTATAGTTAGCTCAACGAACTATAACGGACAAATTTCTCTGGTTTTGTACGAGTGAAATGTCCAACTAACTATAACGTCCCTGAAACCTATGGTTTTTTCAGTGAATTTCTATGGTTTTTTAAAATGCTAATTTCTAACTATAACGTCCCTGAAACCTATGGTTTTTTCAGTGAATTTCAAAGGTTTTTTAAATGCTAATTTTTAACTATAACTAGCCTGAAACCTATGGTTTTTTCAGTGAATTTCAAAGGTTTTTTAAATGCTAATTTCTAACTATAACATAGCAGTCGCGTTTGCAGAGTGGTGGAGAAAGGTGAGCGTGGCCTCCGAACACTCTCTTAGCAATCCCACTGTGTGGGATTTACTGGCGGTAACAGGAGGGGTAGTTAGCCCCAACGTCAACCTTGGGGGCCAACTACCCTCCTATTACCTCCAGTAAGTCCCAAACAGCAGGATTGCTAACTTCTCATACTAGGCCACGCCCCCTTTCTCCACCACTCTGCAAACGCCCCTGGCATGTTAGTAAGTTGGGAATTAATTCCCCTTGAATACTGAGGGTCCCTGGGGGCCAACTTGCCCACCAGGTACCTCCAGTAAGTGCCACAGAGCTGGATTGCAGAGACGTGGTCCGAGGCCACGCCCCTTTTTATACCACTCTGCAAACGTGCCTCTTGGCGCACTGCTGGTGGGGCGATGAGGTCCTCTTGTGTCCTGAGGACCTCAGCACACAAGTGGACTTCATCCTCCGAGCAGCAGTGCGCCAGGAGCCGCGTTTGCAGCGTGGTATAAAAAGGGGCATGGCCTTGGAACACCTCTCTGCAATGCAGCTCTGTGGTGCTTACTGGAGGTACCTGGTGGGCAAGTTGGCCCCCAGGGACCCTTAGGATTGAAGGGGACTTAATCCCCCAATTTACAACGTGCCAGGGGGTGTGTTTGCACACTTGTTATATCAGGCCCGCCTCTCCCTGCACCACTGTGCAAACGCGCCCCTGGTGCGTGTAAGTTGGGGATTAAGTCCCCTGAATCCTGAGGTCCCTGGGGGCCAACTAGCCCACCAGGTACCTCCAGTAAGTGCCACTGAGCTGCGTTGCAGAGAGGCGTAAAAAGGGGCGTGGCCTCGGACCACCTCTCTGCTACGCAGCTCTGTGGAGCTTACTGGAGGTACTTGGTGGGCTAGTTGGCCCCCAGGGACCCTCAGGATTGAAGGGGACTTAATCCCCCAATTTACAACGCACCAGGGGTTGCGTCTGCACAGTGGTGCAGGGAGGGGGCGGGGCCTCGGCAAGATGCTGGCTGTTTAAAAAAAAAATTCTCTTATTTTATGGGAGGGGGGCTGCATGGCCCCCCTTCCCTTGGCCACTTTTGGCCCCGGGGACCCCATCCCCCGGGGCCTTGCCAGCTTTATTTTTCTAAATTTTTTTTGGGAAGGGGGCCGCGTGGCCCCCCTCCTCAGGCCAATTATGGCCCCGGGGACCCCATCCCCCGGGCCCGGCCTTCATCGTTGGGGACCGTGGGGTGAGCCCCAATGCCCCCACGGTCCCAGCCGGCTCCTCACCTCCTGCGGGAGCCGACATTGCTTTTGAGCAAGGGGAGCTGCTAACATGCAGCTCCCCTTGCCCAAAAGCAATCCTGCTTTGGTTTTTGGAAGCGAGAGCAGGTTTCCTGCTCTAGCTTCCAAAAACCAAAGCAGAGTTTGCTATGACAGGGCGGGAGCCGTGCTCCCGCCCTGTCATAGCAAACAGCAATGTCCTGGGGGTGGGCACCCCGGGACATTGCAGGAGCTGGCCCTGGGGGGTGGCGGTCCCCAGGGCCATCAAGGGCTCCTGGAGGGGGGCCGGACGCCCCCCCTCCCTTCATTTTCAAAGCCTTGGGGAGGAGGTGATCCCCGGGGCTGGGGGTCCGTAACGGACCCCCGAATTTGAATAAAGAGTGCCCTGGGGAGGTGGTGGTTCCCGGGGTGTGTGGGGGGGCTCTTGCCCCCACACTTCTTTTTTTTTTTTTTTTTAAACAGAGCCCCGGGGAGGTGGCGGTCCCCACGGCTGCGGGGGGGCCGCGTGCCCCCCCCATACAATTAAAAAAGCCCCGGGGAGGTGGCAGTCCCCGGGGCTGTGGGGGCCCCCGCTATTTCACTTTGGCATTGCCCCCAGGATCTGGCCCACCCGGGGGCCTCATTAAAATGAAGCGCGGGAACCCACGCTTAATTTTTTTTACATTTTCAGCAGGATTCGCGCACCCAGCGCGCATTCTGTCAATTGTTTTTTTAAAAAAAATGCTTTTTTTGGCCCTGGGGGTCCTTGTGGAACCCCCTGAGCAGGCCTAGGGGGTCAGGGTGTTTTTACCCTGCCCCCTTTTCTTGTTTTTCACCTTTTTTTTTTTTACTCTTTTCTTGTGACTCGGTTACCGAGTCACAAGATGGCTGCCAACACATTCTGGTTTAGAGTGTTGGCAGCCAATCAGAGTGAAGCTCGTGCCCGGGAGGAGTCGTGACTCCTCCTCGGTGCTCAGATATCGAATGTTTTATTTTTTAAATTGCTCAGCAACTACTGAACGGATTTACACCATTTAAAAAAAAGGGCTCTTTCTGAACCAAGACCTACCTTTTTGCCAAATTTGGGGGCATATTATCAAGGGCTCATCGCCACTTAAGCGTCACTTTTTTGATGCTAAAGTGGCAATATTTTTATCGCCCTATTAGCAAGCTGTCGCTAACAGGCATTAGCGACAGCTTCCCGGAGATAGCACCCGTTTTTTCAATCGCCTTGCATGCCAGCGATAATTATCGCTAATGACATGCAAGGTAGGAGTTCCTTCTCTAAATTTAGCAAAAACTCCCGCTAATCCCCTTCGCCCTATTAGCAAGGATAGGCCGGACCTCTGAAGCGATAAAAAAAGTCACGCTAAGGCCCGTTAGCTGCAGGAACTTAAGACCAGAAAATAGCTGGTCTTAAAAATGGGGACAAGTCTTGGGCCCACATCTATGCATGTTTTTGGTGCTGGACAGCGCTGCAAGCAATGTTGCAGCACTGCCCTGCGACAAAAATACAGTGCAGGAATGTGCACCATCAATAAGATAGTGCGCATTCCTGGGCCCCAGTCATGAAAAGTGTTGCTGCGCTGCGACAAGACAGCGTTGCAACACTTCTCATTACGCCCTCCTTGCAATAGCATGGATGCGCTGTACTCACTGGACAGCGCTCCATGACACAAGTAATGACAGATACGTCAGGAATCCTGACATATCTGTCTGCGCCAAAGTCACGCATTGCTGCAGTCGTGTCACAACCATGACGCAACTCCAGCAATGCATGGGGCCAGCCTATCCCTGTGGCACTGCCTCACCCCTGCCATAAGGCAGGCGGAAGGTACTGACGCAGTGCTGTTCATGAGGGGTGCCCGAATGTCGGCGCAGTTGGAGATACATCGGTGGTGGTTGGGCGCTGCAGTGTCATCGTTTGGAAGGATTGGTGGAGTGTTAGTGCAGAGAGAGTTGACGAGATGCTCTTCGGTGGCCTTGATCCAGCTGCGATGATGGCGGTGGCGTCCGGTGGGCAAGGTGAAGACGTGATGTTACCAATGATGGTTGGTCCAGGAAAGTCCGGTGTTGTGGCTGCACTTGAAGTTCAAGCTGGTGGAGGTGACGTGCTCAACCATGTGTCCTGCTATGTGGCTTGTTGTGGTGACTTGCTGCCTGCGTCTGATGTAGGGGACCTTCCCCATGAGGGGGTGGTGTCCTTGTCACTGGGTTTCTCCAGGTGGAACTTGAGGTCACCGAGTAGGATGTCGTCGGTGGATGGGAGATCCTGGGGTGCAATGAGGTCTAAAATGGTATTGGAGAATGGGGGGCATGGCCCGGGGGCCTGCACATGAGGGTGCCGCAGAGGATGCACCTGTGCCTGGTCCGGATCTTGGAGTTGACGTGGTCCATGGTCACCCTTGGATCATTAGAGTGGGTGGTCAGTCGGAGTGTGCTTCTGTAGGTGATGGCAATGCCTCCTCCCTGACGGTTGGTGATGCTCCTTGCGGGTGATACTGCAGCCGTCAGTGATGGTGATGGCAATGTCCAGTCCGGAGCAGAGGTTGGTCCTGGCAGGTGAGGTGGTGTCCAGGGTTGATGGCGAGGAGGCTGCTGGCGTTGTATCGTTGGAGTGTCCAAGAGGAATGCTCCTTGGTGCGGAGCGCGGTCCAAGGGCAGACGGACGCAAACGGCGTAGCCTATGGGTTGCCTTTGGCATGGGAGACGACCATTACAACGCAGGCAGTTCATCGTTAACAACGCAGGTGCCTTAACATCGCATTTGAATACAACGCATTGTGAGGTCAGTAATGGGGTAATTTCAACTTTTTCAGGTGTGCATGGGTATTGGATGTAAAACATGAAAAATGGGGTGTCTTTTTGGGGTAAAATATGAAAAATTGGGTGTTTTTTGGGGTAAAACATGAAAAATTGGGTGTTTTTTGGGGTAAATTTTTGAATTTGTGTGTGTTTTTTTGGGGTCAAATTTCTAAATCCTGGGTGTTTTTTGTGCCAAAATAAAGAGAAATTTGGGGGGTGCATTTGTCTCAAATGTGACCTTTTGGGTGTCTTTTGGGGGTTCACAAATGAATTCCAGGGTTCACGGTTGGGTCTGTTGTGCAAAGGTTATTCTTGGGTCGCACTCACTGTAGTGGGAACAGTGATCGTCATGTCACAGCTATGTAACACCTACTCTACTGTTGCAATGTGCCTAGTATTAGTATGTATTAGAATGGAATGTGATGTCATGGCATGCATCGCAACTACGTATGTGCCATTGGCACACGAGTGGTACGCCCGCTGTGCATGGGTGTACAGCAGCCACCATTGAGAAGTGCGGGGGGTGTCTGGACAGCTGTGAGGTGGTAAACCCCGTAATGAACACTGGATGGTGCGTGGCCGCGGGGATGTGTGTGTGAGCTTGTGTAGTCAAAAATGAATTGAGGGAAGTCTCACCTCTAAGCCGTGTCCCGTGTCTACGTAGCTCCTGCTCTCCAGCGTCTGCTTCCAGGAAAAGGAAGTAGGCAGCCAGGCTCCCTCGCATGAGTCATTCACAACGCTGCGATGCGGCAGTGGTATTGTTATTTGGCAACGGGACAAGTCATGCAGCCAGGGGCCGGAGAGGTGGGCATGTTCTCCATGCAGGCTGCAATGCAGCCTGCATTGCGAACAGAGAAGTGCACATGTCTGCATTGGGCGGCCTGAGTGGGCCGACCAAACAGTCATTGCGCACTTGAGTGTGCATGCCAATGCACACATTCCCTACTCCGTGTTTGGAGCAGTCCTACCCACCCGCCCAACCTCTGAGGATACATAGCATGATTACATCCGTTATTTATCCCTTGTTTGTCCCTTTTTTAACTGTTTCATTGGCTTCTCTGAGCCCGCACTACATGCTTCCTGCCGCTGCTGCCCCTGCGGCCCCGTGCCCCTGTCCTCGCACATTTCTGCCTCCCAGCTGATCGTTCCTCCACCCTCCCCTACTTAATGGCGGACGCTGCGTAATTGCGCAGTAGACAGGCGCTGCTGGCGCGCAGAAGGCGCACCTAAGGCAAGCCCGTCTGCGCACGTCTGCAACAAAACCGCGCCAGTAAGCCTGGATCACGGGCCACCCACTGCTACCACACAGCCACCCTCCATGCACTCAAACCCGGGAAAGTCAGAGACTGACAACAGGCCTCGGCAAACACGACCCACAGCCAGTTCTCCTGCCTCCACTGCCGCCAGAGCTTCACCCCAGACTCCAACACAGCCGACACCAGCACCGGCGACACCCTAGGATGCATCCCCCTCAACGGGCGCTCCGTGCACTTACACGCCGCGGAAATCTGGAACCTACTTGACTCTCTCTCGCCCGACATCGCCTTCTTCACGGAGACCTGGACCAACGCTTCCTCTGCCCCCGACATCAAGACCGCCATCCCGGACGGATACAAGATCCAGAGGAAGGACCGCACCAACCACCCGGGAGGGTGCCTCGCCATTGCACACAAGAGCACCCTCCGCCTCACCACCTCCAGCGGAACCTTCCCCTCCGCCAAACACCTGCACTTCCAGATCCAGACCAGTCACAACTCCACACTCTGAGGAACCCTCGTCTACAGACACCCGGGCCCCGGACACACCAGCCAGCCCACCATCTCCACCTGGACGCCAGTCACAGCCGAAGACACAGCCTCAACCATGAAAGGCATGCACTTGTGGGCCCCCACCAACACATGCCCTCCCACATCTACCACAGAGCCGCGGCCGCCATCACACACGAACTGCAATGCACCAACAACACCACCTTCAAGACAACAGGCACCTACCCAGACGACTGAAAGCGTGCAGAAGTCTAGCCCCTTCTCAAGAAGACCACAGCTGACCACACCGACCTCAAGAACTACCGGCCCATCTCGCTCCTCCCCTTCGCAGCCAAAGTTGCAAAGTTGCAGAGTAAACAGTCAACAGGGAAGTGACACGATTCATTGATGACAACGCCATCCTCGAGCCGTCCCAATCCAGATTGCAAACCAACCAAAGCAACGAGGCCATCCTACTGGCCGCCACAGATGACATCCGCACACTCCTGGACCAAGGCCATTCCACAGCCCTCATCATACTCGTCCTTTTCAGCGGCCTTCCTCACCGTCTCCCCCCACACACTAGTCGCCAGACTACACAACGCCAGCATACAAGGAACAGGCCTCGACTGGATCCGATCATTCCTCCCCGGAAGAAGCAAAAGGATCAGACTGCCAACCTTCCTATCCAATCCCACGTAAATCACCTGCGGAGTCCCAGAGGGTTCATCTCTGAGCCTGACCGTCTTCAACATCAGAATGGCACCCTCGACGCCAACGTCCAACAACACAGCCTCAACATCATATCCTACGCTGATGACACCCAGCTCATCCTCTCCCTCACCAAAAAGACCACCACCGCCAGACTCAACTTCCAGAACGGAATGCAGGACGTCGCAGTCTGGATGACCAACAGCTGCCTGGAGCTCAACGCCGGGAAAACAGGAGTCCTTGTCCTTGGAACCACACCTTCAGCATGGGACAACACCTGTTGGCCTTCGCCCTCGGAAGCCCACCTACCCCCTCGGACCACGCCAGAAACCTCAGCATCGTACTCGACCCATCCCTCACCATCAACAGACAGGTCTACGCCGTCACCTCCAGCTGCTTCAACACCCTCTGCATCCTCCGCAAGACCTTCAAATGGATACCCCCAGAGTCAAGGGAGACAGTCACCCATGCACTCATCACCAGCAGCCTGGACATTGGAAACGCACTCTATGCCGCCATTTACAAGTCCCTACTCTGCAAACTACCGACATTACAGTACACCACCGCCAGACTCGTCCTCGGCATCTCCCGGCACTAACACATCAGCCAACACCTACGTAGACTCCAGTGTCTCACCGTGGTGATAAGAGTCACCTTCAAAATCATCAATCACGCCTACGAATGCCTACACAACAACGTAACCAAATACCTCAACAACTGAATCAACTTCCACGTACACAAATGAGACATCCGATATTCCAACATCGCACTGTCCAAAACGCAGCGCATCCACAGAGCCAGAGCAGGCGGGAGATCCTTCTCCCACATTGCATCCAATACCTGGAACGATTTACCGGCAGACATCAGAGGTGCCCCCTCCCTGAACACCTTCAGGAACACCCTCAAGACCTGGCTCTTCGGCTTACAGATCTGCGGACCCCCACCCCTCAGTGCCTTGCGACCCTCACGGGTGTGTGGTGCGCTTACAATTCCCCTGAGTGATTGATTGATTGAGTTATCATCATGTGATGATTGTTCCTCTTCTGCACTTCTTGAGGTGGTGGGGCAATGCTCTTCCAACATAGCGGTAGACCCGCCACGGGGGGTGCGTCATCTACATGTGATAGGTATGAGCGACTCCCCCCCGGCCTTCCTGCGCTACGCGTCCCACCTTCTCCTTACCTGGACATTGACCCCGTGGCGCGATCCACTGCACTCTCTCCACATCTGTGACTCAGCCAGCAGGAGCCTGAGCCAGGTGTGCTTTCACTGGGCTGGGTACAGCAGTCACTGTGTAGGTGGCTGGTGGACCGCCCGATGCAGTTGATGCAGCAGGGCTCCCTTAGGCGTGTAGTTGCAGCGCTCAGTCCACACAAGTTCGGTGTCGCACAGGGGCCTCACCCTCCAGGGCGTACGGCCAGCCCAACATCATCCAGCCTGTGATGCAGGGAGACGGCACACACCGTTGGTAATGCCCTCCGTGCACCCTGGTGTAGTGGTGGATTGTAGTATGCGATGCGGACCTCACTACGTTGGTGCGCAGGAGCGCCTCTACCATTAACTGCTCCAAGGGACGCAAGGCGGTCTTCTCACACAGGTCAGCTACGTGGCTCCATGCGACCTGCCAGACTTCACTACCAGGTACGGGCGATCGTTGCACATCAATGTCTCCCGCCACGGCTCATCGACTCCACAGCTCCTCCACATCCCACTCAAGGCTCCAGACGCAGGTCCAGCGAGGCATCCAGGCTCAAGACGCTGGTCCAGCGAGGCATCCAGGCTCAAGACGCTGGTCCAGGGAGGCATCCAGGCTCAAGACGCAGGTCCAGTGGGGCATCCAGGCTCCAGACGCAGGTCCAAGGAGGCATCCAGGCTCAAGCCGCAGGTCCAGCGCGGCATCCAGGCTCCAGACGCAGGTCCAGGGAGGCATCCAGGCTCCAGACGCAGGTCCAGGGAGGCATCCAGGCTCAAGACGTAGGTCCAGTGGGGCATCCAGGCTCTCATCCTGGTCATCCTGGATGTTGGGTGGCTTGAGGGGGTTGTTGATGTGTGCTGCACTTGGCCCTGGCTGCTCCAATCTGCATTAAACTTTTTTTTGGGGCATCTTTTCTATGGGAGGTGGTCTGTTAGGCTATTTTTTAAGTTAGAGGGAAAATTCACTCATGTTGAGCTGCCTAACGTGCGTTTTTTTATCGCTAATGGGCTCATCGCCACTTTTTTAACGTTAGCGCGAGGATTTTTTTCACCGTCCCGCTAATTTTATCGCCGGACATTTCAGCCGGTAAGAGAAACTATCGCCTGTTAGTGGCGTGTTGTTAATACGCCGCTAACACGGCGATAATTTCCCGCGGTAGACGGCGATAAAAAAAGTCACGCTAACGGCGGTTAGCGATAATTATCGCCACTTCTTGATAATATCCCCCTTGGTGTAATTCCATTCAGCAGTTCGGGCTGTAGCTTTGTCTAAAGTTCCTATGGAAATTAACATGGGGAAAACGAGTTTTGGGACCCCCTTTTTTCTCGGCCCCCGCTTGACGAATCACCCCAAAACTTTCAAGACAGGAGCTTACCGGAGCGAGCCATCTTTTTGAAAATTTTGCAAAGATTCGTCAAACGGCTACAAAGTTATTCGCAAAACAAAAAACGCTTTTCCTATGGAAACTAGGTTCTAACTATAACTACCTACTGGCGACAGCCAGTAGGTAATACATATATATATATTGGTCCTTGTCTGCAGATTTGAAAATAAATTTACCTGCAACCTTGATCGTGTGGGCTCGAGCAATCTTTTCTCGGATTTCTTGTCCTTTGGAAATATATATATATAACATATATATATAACTATTCCATCTAATAAACACTGACTGGACTCTCTGTGATGAGTACAGCTGGGGACCTCCATGTCTGCATTGGATGTGGGCCTAACAGCCGAACGCACAAGAACCCAGTTGGCTGAGTAAAGCTTTAGAAAATCCTTGCAATCTGCTTTAGGGATTTAATTTCTATGGAAAGAATTAAGTCATGTTAAAACAAAAATATAGATATAAGTAATCGGCCATCCTTTATCAATGACAGATTAATCTGCTGCTTAACATGTCATATGGCTCCTCGCTTAAAGTCTGCTACAGAAAAATATCTTATTTTAAAAGCGTGGGAAAAGGCCGCAACTAAAGTCCTATCTTCTGCAGAAACTGGATCAACTTCTGATCTTCCACTTTCTAATATTATAATGTCACTAAGCCCTTTTCTCTCATGTCTACATTTACTAAAATCTACCTGGACTAGTTACTAAATCCACAGCTGATCCACCGGGTTTAGCTAATCAACTCAGCTGAACCCAGATCTTCATCTTTTCTTCATTTTCAACATTTGCAGCAATTACCTAAAATAGTAATCCACTAAGTAGGCACTAAGGTTTATTGGATACTTTGTGGTAGTATCACAATTAAATAACTGCATAAGTGCAACTGCAAATTGTGACGTTATGGCAAATTTAGCATTAATTGTGGAATAGCACATAGAAGCAGTTTTTCCACATGTTTTTCCACATTCAAAAGTACAAAGTTAGCACCTCCTTTGTGATGGTGTGAACAGGCATTACATTCACAGCTACTGAAGTTGGATTAACACATTTTCAATCGCAGTAATACCACAGGACTTTAAAGAGCAAAAACCTTTTAAGTACTTAGAAATTAGTTTACCAATAGATTCCTCTCTGTGACATTCTATAACGGAGCCTCTGAGGTTTAGATTTACAAAGAGTTGCGTGGGCACACATGCAGTAGTAAGTTGATGCAATACTCTGAACCACACAAACTACTACTCAAAAAAGTTAGTAAGTAGACCAGTAACACCATCTTTATGAATGGCAGCATAATCCCAACAGACTGTAATGGCAGAAATTGGCAAAGAAACAAGCCAAAAACTTGTAATCACCTTTGAATTTGGTGTGTTACCTTGTACGCTCATAGCGCTCAGATCGACCACTTAGCCCATATCCTACCTCTGCCTTCTTTTTTCGCTTGTTTGCACCTATAGCTGTGCTGTCCTGTGCACTCGAGTTTCTCCCCAGGTCACCAGCACTTGCACTTCCGCCCAGCGACGCGATCTAGTGCTCAAGGGGGTTATCAGCTGCTGCACAGCAGGGCTGATTGGTGGGGTGGGTGGAGGGAACTGTTTAATTGCCGCTGTCCACCAAGGGTGTTCCATATGGCCCTACCGGGAGTAGAGAGGGAGGTCCTTGACCTGCTTAACGGATCTCTGGAGATGGGTCGTGTCCCCGCTAACCTCAAGGAAGCCAGGATTATCCCCCTACTAAAAAAAACTGCGGCAGATGTAGCCAATAATAAGAACTATAGGCCCAGCTCCCCTTCCTGGCGAAAGTAGTGGAACAACATGTCCTCAAAACTTTGTCACTCTTCATTGAGGAACAACAGCTACTCCAGGTATGGCAGGCAGGCTTCAGGGCCCACCACAGCACAGAGCTGGTGATGCTGTCAGTGCTAGATGAACTTACACTCACGGCCGACAACAGGAAGCCGAGCGCCCTGGTTGTGCTAGACCTATCAGCGGCGTTCAACACTGTCAATCACGAACAACTACTGGCCCGGATCTCAGAATTGGGTAGCCATGGGCTGGCACACCAATGGATTGCATCCTTCCTGTCATCTCGGTCTCAAAGGGTCCAACTGGGTGACCGGGTGTCTAATATTGGCGCACTAACTTGCAGAGTTCCCCAGGGCTCAGCGCTGTGCCCCTTTCTCTTTAACATCTACCTCCAGCCACTTGTGGCCACTCTGGCTCGCATGGACAGCCAAGTGTATAATTACGCGGACGATACACAAATAATCCTCCAGATTGACAATTCCTCCCAGGCCCACGCACGCGTGCAAAACATACTTAGGTACACGGTTAACTGGATGACTGCCAACTCGCTTAAAATCAATCCCGACAAAACCGAGGTCCTCACCATCACTACCAAAAACAACCCCTGGAATTACCTCTTCTGGCCACGAGAGCTGGGTACCACCCCTACGCCAGTCCCGGTTGTAAAAAGCCTAGGCATCAAAATAGATGCCAAGCTCACCATGTCGAACCAAGTTTCCACTGTGGTCGGGACCTGCGTGGGCTTACTGAGACAACTGCGGAAACTAGCTCCCCTCCTTTCATTCGCCACACTACAGATGGTCGTGTCGGCAATGATTGTGTCACGGCTGGACTACGGCAACGCCTTATACATTGGTCTCCCTGAGAAACTGCTTACTAAACTACAAGTGGCCATGAACGATGCAGCTAGGCTGATCTTCAGGCTCCCAAGACGGGCGCATGTTACTCCTTTACTGCAGCAGTTGCACTGGCTCCCCATTAAACAGAGAGCGAGGTTCAAGGGTCTTTGCATCGCCCACAAAGCCAAATATGGCCAGGCCCCAGTATACATCAAGGAGCGCCTAGGGAACTATGTGCCTGGACGTACTCTCCGGTCGTCCGAGGCAGGCCTACCGGCCTGCCCACGATTCAAAACAACCTCTAAAGGCGGCAGAGCCTTCTCTGTATTGATCCCTCAACTATGGAATAGGCTACCAGAGAGCCTACGTAAGGAATCCGTCTTTCTCCCTTTCAGGAAAAGACTCTTCTGTTCATAGGGGCGCTGGGCACAGCATAAGCCTCGACCGGGTGTATGTACATATGACCGTTGGTGGGGTTTAGTTACTCTCTCGCAGCGCTAAGAGACCTGCCGGTGATTATGCGCTCTACAAATCCCAGTTAACATAACATAACATATTTCTCCACACCAGGAATTAACTAGACCCCCAGTGACAGCAATTCTTGATATGGTAAATAACAGGATTATTCCACAACACTGTAATGATGGCCTAAGGGTCTGGAGAGCCCTCTATTTCCTCACTGTGAATGGTCTCTGATCTGTCTCCAACCTCATTCTGCAACTTATTGCTCCAGCTCGTATGGACCTTGTCACCACTCAGCCTTCTCATTTGGATCAGTGTAACAGAGTGACCATTGCGGCTGTCTAGAATTTTCCAGTGGAGCTTGTCCGCTGCAGCGCCCCCTTGACTCCCCAACAGGTCATTCTCAGGCGTCAAATGCATCTGGCCTCAGAGGACGCACCCACGCCCACGCCTCACCATAAAGTGAGCATGGGTGCAATGTTTAAGTGTATCATTGTGTCTGTGTTCCTTTCTCTCCTTTTTCCTGATCAACCATTACTTAAAGGGTCCCCTAATTCTAATAGGTGACCCTTTTGGAATGGTGCCTAGTAATTTTATTAACAATACGACTTTCATGCAGTTTGCCTAAATCAGACCAAGACTCTTGCAATGATTTAAAAAATAAAAGCAGAAACAAATAGTGTAACAGATCAAGACACCAGGGAGCCAGCAGATTTTCCTGAGGTGGGGTGGGATGTGGGTTCATCGGGGAAGGCAGAGGATGAGTCTGGATGCAGCGTTCTGTATTGTCTGAAGTCTCTGTAGAAGGTGTGCGGCGATTCCTACATAGAGGGCATTGCCGTAGTTCAGTCGGCTGGTGCTGAGGGCTTGCGTCACGGTGCGCCTTATGTTAGGGGTATCCACTTGAAGATCTTACGTAGCATGCGCTGAGTGAGAAATCAGGTGGAGGAGACACCGTTGATCTTTGATTTCATGGTTAGCTTGTTGTCAATGATGATTCCGAGGTTTCTGATGTGGTTGAGGGAGTGGGTGTGGGTCCTAGGTCTGATGGCCACCAGGAATTGTTTGATGTGTTGCTGCTATTGCCAATGATCAGTACTTCCTTGTTGTCTGTGTTTTACTGCAGGAAGTTGTTCTTCATCCAGTTGGCGACATTTGTCATGCAACTGTGGAAGATGGTTCTGGTGGTGGTGGGGTCGTCGGTGAACGAGATGATGAGTTGGGTGTCATCTGCGTAGGAAATTATGTTGAGACCGTGGGATCTGACAATGTTGGGCAGCGGAGTCATTTATGTGTTGAAGAGCGAGGGGCTGAGACATGATCCCTGTGGGACACCGCAGGTGATCTCCTTGGGTTCAGAGGTGAAAGGTGGGAGGTGGATCCTCTGGGTTCTTCCGGTGAGGGAGGAGGTGACCCATCTGTGCGCTTCCCCTTGGATGTCGATGTGGTGGAGTCTTTCGATCAGTGTGTGGTGGGATTCGGTGTCAAAGACTGCAGAGAGGTCGAGGAGGATCAATGCTGATGTTTCTCATCGTTCAAGGAGTGTTTGGATGTTGTCAGTTACTGCAATCAGGGCAGTTTCGATGCTGTGATTGCTGTGGAAGCAGGATTGGAAGGCATTGAGTAGCTGATTCTGCTCCAGGTGTGTCATGAGTTGATTGTTGATGATCTTTTCCAGTACCTTCACCAGGAATGGGAGCAGGGAGATTGGCCTGTATTTTTTTAGTTCGCTGGGGATGGCGGAAGGTTTTTTGAGTAGTGGTCTGACTTCAACGTGTTTTCAGGCATCGGAAAATGTTGCAGTGGTGATAGGAGTTGAGTAGGGTAGTGAGTTCCTGACCAATCCTTTGGTTTCTGAGGTTGAAGATGTGGTGCGGGCATGGGTCTTTGGGAGCTCCGGAGTGGATGGATTTCATGGTGGAGGTGATGGCCTGGGTGGAGAGGATGTTCCAGGTGGTCAGTGTGTGGTCCGTGTCGGTTACGGTGGTGGCATATCTGTCGAGGAAGTCCGTAGGTGTGGGTTGGGGTTCAACGTTTCTGTATATGGTTGCGATCTTGTCATGGAAGGAGTGGGCGAGGTTGTCGCACAGCTCCTGTGAGGGTGTGATGTTGTTTTTGCTGGCAGCCAAGTTGGAGAGTTCCTTAACAATGTTAAAAAGTTCCTTGGTGTTGTTGGCGCTGGTTTCAATGCGTGCGGCAAGGGCTGTCTTCTTTGTTGCCCTCAGCAAGCGGTGGTAGAGTTTGAGGGAGGTCTTGAAGGCTGCCCTGTCAGAGGTGTCCTTGCTGGTACGCCATCTCTTCTCCAACTGTTTGCTGTCTCGTTTCGCTGCATGCTGAAGTGAACAGCACACATCTACTGTGTGGGTTTCTTCGATGTTCATCGAAAAATAAAATGTGTACATGGTGGGTTTGCTTCCCGTACAAATCCTATGCTAGACAGCTCACACTGACCTCTCGAGTGGGCAATGCATGCAGCCTTTTGCAGGGCGCGCGGAGGAGATGACAGTCCCTGCAGCCCAATCTTAGTAGATTTGGTTCTGCACTATGTATTCCCCCTTGTTCAATACAGCACAACAAATTTGGTTGCTACTCTGAATTGCATGAAAAATGATTACATAGAGTGCCTCAGGCAGGTTGGTCACCATGCAGACCACAAATAGGGAGAACAGGTCTCTCAGAAAAGCAAGCGTGGCTCTGGGCGATACAGGAAGATGGAAAGGGTGACAACAGTTTAGCCTCTAGTCTCATAATGGACAGTCACACTTTAAAGTCTGATACTTTGGTTGGGGTAGCATATAACTATAAACACTGGGTTTTCTTACATAGGTAGTTGTCAGCACTATCATAAAAGCTCCTCCTCCTGTGCAAGTAGATGCTATCAGAGAGAGCATGAATATATTTTATAGTCATAAAGCGCTGCAAGGAGTAATAGCAGAAATGGGCTTCAAGAACTGAAAATGGGGACAAATTGATCAACATCTTCCAAATCGTGAAGACAGTCACTGAAGAACAGCCATCTATGCTTGTTTTTTCTAAATCAGTGCCTGATGGAATTTACTTTAGATGATTAGACCCCTATGTTTAAGCCTTAGTCCATTAAACTATTAGCATTCTTTATAGAACCGTGTTGATGGTGACTCTATTAGCCTAACAAATGTATAAATACTTACGTGGGCGGACAGGTGATGCCCACTCATCCAGTGATATTTGTAGGACGTCAGTACTTTGAAAATAAGCAGATTTCTCGTGGAAATACAAAACAGGGCTCTAAATGCTGTAGGGATTAGGTCTCCATTAACATGAGCTTTCAACAGCCTGCTGCAGACTTAATGGTCTTGCGTGGGGTTTGCAGTCTGGGAGGCCAATTTAGGATGCATTCAGGGATGAAAGATTGACAGTGAGTACAGTTGCCATACCTGAACAAAAAGAACAGTTTTTCTATGAAGAAATCGTAGTTCAGTAGTTGTGAGACAGTACTCTAGCCAAAATAGAGCAGTGCGTAGCATTCTTGAAAAAACACATCTATCTGCAAAAAGCTCTTGGTGCAAAGTCAGCAGGATTGGGGTATCACATTTGGGAGTTAAATCTCGTGTAAGTATTTAAATCACATTTGTTGTATCATCTGCAAGAGTGCAGAAATCTTCTAGGTGCAAAATCACATACCGGTGCAAAATCACTTTTAGTGCAAAAAACACATTTATGTGCAGCATTACTTTTAGGTGCAAAATCATATTTAGGTGCGAAATTTCATTTAAGTATAAAACCACATTTAGGTACAACATCGATTTTACATGCAAAATCACTTATTGGTGTTAAATTACTGTTGCATTGGTTGAACTTTAGAATGTTTTTAAAGGTGTAAAAATATCCTCTGTGCAAAATCACCTGAAATAAGGCATTGTATTTTGGTGCACAGTCACCCAGTACAAAGAAAGAAATGGTAGTAATATATCAGATTAAGCGTAAAATGTGTAAAAGGTATGCATTAGGATGACATTTGGTTGATAGCACATTGGCTGCGAAATCACCCTTAATGTAACATGAGTATATGTATGGAAATCTTTAAGGAGAAAAAAATGACATTCACTTGCAAAATCACATTTAGATGTTAGATCACATTAAGGTACAAAGTCGCCCTTGATGAAGAGCAGCAGAAGTATGGTATCCCACATAGGAGCAAAATCATATTTTGGTACAGAATCTCATTAAAGAGCAAAATCTCTCTCCATGCATCTTCAGGGGAGGGTAAACAATCAATTAAGGAGAAAAAAAAAGGTTTAGGTGTAAAATCACATTTAAGGACAAAATAACAATCAGGTGTATGATAACTCCTGGTGCAAAATCCACAGGAGTGAGAAAGCATGTTTAGGTACAAAATCACGTCAAGCGTGAAATTACTGTTCGTGCAACATCAAGAGGAGACGCCTTTAGACGGAAGAACATAGTCATAACCTAAATCATATTTATGTCTGCAAACATATTTTGCTGCAGATTACCCCTTGGTGAGGTCAGCTGCAGTGTGGTATCGCTATTATGGTTAAAAAAAATCCAGTAATTAGGAACATTACTATTGTAATATTGCTTCATAATGAAGACAATTCAGAGGACAGTCAATAAAGGATTTTTTATGAAGCTACAGCAATAATCGCCTTTGGCGTCAACTTTCCTTCAAGAATATTTTCTAATTCAAAGTATGGCGCATATGAAATGTTTTCTGAGCCTCCATTTTGACTTGGACAAGCTTAGAATCAGTTTCAGGATTATTGTGGTCTGTGTGAGCAACCCTGCTTAGCCACAATGGATTAGTCAGTAACTCTGAAAGAGCTGTAGAGAGTTGTAAGAGACAGCTGTGCTAGAGGTAAAACGCTCTGAGAAGAGCCTGTCATGAGTCAACCCTTCCAAATGTCTGACAGGACAAGCCACCCCTTAAGGAAGAAGCTGATATTGACTGTAATCGCTCACCCTTGTGGCGACTTAGGCCACCCATTATGAGGACACTGGAGGAGAGTGTGATATTTTTTGCACCCGATAAAATCCACAGGGGTCCGAATTTATTATGTGAGTGAGATAACTAGCAAATATTACAAATTATACCTTAAAAATTGGACATAACTTTGGATGTTGGTGCTTGCTGCACTAAAATCAGTGTGCCCCAGTAATTGTGAGGCATTTATTCCCCTGCCATGTTCTGGCTGAAATGTATCTGGGGGATGCGGACTTGATGGCACCGCCAGTGTGTCACATTTTCCCATATTAAAAATGACGCACTGGCGGCGCAAGGGGCTTGTAAATAAGCCCCTAGGTATGATCAATTCTGCATAATTTGCACTTCTGACCCCTGCACATTTTTTCAGCTGACTCATAACAAGAGGCTAAGCGCACTAGGCCACACCAAACACTGCAGCCGGTGACAGACCATCTCACAGAATGGTGACTCGCCTCTGTGATGCAGAGACAGTGCATGAATAGTCATTATCTCCTGCAGTCACAGGAGATCCAGCAGTCTGCACTGCGTTGTGCAGTTCCTGAGCACCATCAGGGTTGAGTTCATGTGCAGAATCTTAATGGGGATAAAACACTTAGGGGCATATTCACAAGAACGTGTGATAACCACCGCAAGTTTAGCTTAACGCAACTTCTCACATCGCAGTCCATCACGGGAAAACAATGCCGTGTTAACGTAGCATTCTCAACCTGGCGTCACCATGCGATAGTCCCACGATAACGCATCAAATGACCGTGTTAAAAACAACGCGACGCCGAAAAAATGAGAAACACCAACGCGAATATAGTTGCGATGAGGCCAACCACGAAAAAAAAAAACAGCGACAACCAGCAACAGGCCTGCAATCCCCACGTGTCTGGCGGGAAAATGCACCATAAAAGCTGAACAAGAAAAACACACCATAAACAAATCAAACTGCGCAGCAACATGGATGCACCCGGAACCAGTGCCCAGGTCAATGCGAACCCCACAAGCCCCACAGACCACCAGCAAGGAACCTCGGGGTCGGGGAAGGCCAAGGAGCAGAGGAAGAGGAAGACGGGGTACAGTCTGCAGGAAAACCCGATCGTCGTCACGGAGGTGACAGAGCATCAACAACTGTCCGTCACCACCACCGTGTCATTGGCAATACAGACGGAAAAATGGCATCCCATCATGAATGCAGTCGGAGTGCCGAGGAGGCCAAGATGCGCTGGCATGATGTCAAAAGCCAAACCAAGCAGAAACCCGCTCCCAACAGGAAGGCGGCAATGGCGAATGGAGGTGGGAGTCCTGCGCCACAGGAGGAGCTGGAGCAAATGGTGGCCACAGTCATTACTGTGGAGACGGTGCAAGAAGTCTGGAGTCCGGACCCTGCTCGCCATGACCTGACACAACATCAACAGGGTGAGTAACGAACAGGGACTGGGGGGACGGGCACAATGGCACACATGCACAATGACGTGTAGCACAACGCACACCCACAACGACCCTGGGTCATGTCCCTGATCCCCGTGGCACACTGCAGCTCACATACAAACATCAAGTAGGCCCCCGTACATCATGTGCCCGAAGGGGTCCCACCCCACACAACACCAATTCCACAACACACACATGCACCAGTGCGAAACACAGCAAAGATGCGTATGCGAGAGCCACACTGAGAACGCAAGTGACACCACATGACAAGCAGCATGGCCGGAGTACAATCACCATGACACTGTGCACGCCACAAGACTGAGGTGGCTGATTGTGGACCACATCCGGAAGGAGCAGGCCACACTCTGACACATCCACGTGCAAAACAACCACTAACGTCAACAATACATCTACAGACAAACAATGCACAAGAGTACCAAAACCTTTCCAAGAGCACAAATGACCCAAGTCGCAACATCACAGCACCTCAAAAGCACGAAAGCCAAAGGCACACCGCCTCCAAGGGATAAGGGGCAGCAAAATCACAGCTGCAGGTGCGACCCTCACACAATGCAGCACACACACATAGCAATCACAGCACATCCACATGGACGACAACGTGGGACACAGTGCAACACTTACACTGCAGAACAGAGGACACAACTGGGTCCGCCTGTGCGTAGAAAATGGCCAATCACATCTGACATAGCAGGAAACTGTGAGATGAAAATGTACGTGTACAACATCACCCACCTCATGTAGTCCAAATGTCCACTCTCACGCATCAAATAGTCCGCCCTTCCCAAACAGTCACAATGTACATTGTCATGCAGTCTGTATGTAAACTCGAACAATGCGTCAACATACATGCCAACACAATGTCAACAAGCATCTCCCCTTCACATTGCAGAGGGACAAACAACACCTCCAGCAGAGCAGACCTGACAACCCATCAGTGATGCTGAAGAGGACCTCCACACTTCTGACACCGAGGTCCCACAACAGTCCATGGAATTCCCAGGCAATAGAGCTCCAGGAGCTGGGCAGCACCGCTGCATCGAGGATACACCACCCCCTGCACGGACAACACAGCTGGACGCACCCACCACCCCGGCTGGCTCCCAGCAGCCCACCTAAGCACACATCCCATTCCAAGGCCAGCTGTCAGACTGCCAGAAGGGGCTGGCCGAACAGGTGCGGGTGGGGTACTACTTCATGGAAGACGAACTAGACCACATACGTGGGTGTCCAAGTCCTATCAGGGACCACCTACACTCCCCAATGGAGACCCACACTGCGACAGAGACACATGCCTTTGCACATTTCCAGTACTGAACCACACCCAGAGCCACGGGATAATCATCCACCCCCCCACGCTGGACTGGCGCACACCGGCCCAGGTCACTCCTCTTACGTATTGAGTGGGGGACGACAAAGCTACATGTGCAATGTCTCACCCGCTGCCTGTGGTGACAGGGCTGCATCCTCTGTACATGGCACAATGTAATGTTGTAGGGCCCGGGGCCCTAATGCATACATCATGAGCACAAGGACACACTCAGTTCGTTGAAATGGCTACGGGCACGTGCGCTCGACACCTTTATTGGCATGGTCACATTTACAGTGACGCATGTGCTGGATGTGTGTGGGGTGAGTGTAAGCCAGCCCTCATGGAGTCGTTGATGCTGGCAACAACTTGAACAGTGATCACAATAAAAGCGGAAACAGAAAACACCAGCATAACAGAAACAACTGTGAAGCATCATGGTGGTAGCTGGAGAAAGTACAGTGTGCACCCAACATGCAAGCAGAATGGTCCATGATTTGTGGTGCATTGAGTCAGTGGCACCTGAAGAGCTGAGCAGGGTATCAAGCTGATGATGGCACCCACGACAGGTGTGAGCAACTCTGATAGTCCGGCAGTAAGACACTTCGACTCTGGCACCTGTTGTTTGGAGTTGGTCCTGGCGGGGGTGGCGTGTGCATCCTGTGGTGATGCGACGTCCGGGCAGGTCAGGATCCGATTTGATGTGTGAGACCAGGTGGACCGCAGTTGAGGCCGGAGGCAGCGGACAGCGCAGGGCCACAGACACATGGCCTTGATGACCCCCAGTCCATCGACCCAGAGGCCATCCAATATGCTATCAGACAGGGGCCATGACTTGAGCTGCACAGAGTTAGTGGCCCCGGATGCACTGCGGCTGGCACAGGCACACCGCCACAGGACGGTGACTTGCGGTGCAGTGAGATAGGGCCACGCAAGGTGAGCGGGTCCTCGTCGATGTCGAAGGTGAATGTAGCGGAGGTTTGCGGGGGACAGTGGAAGGTGTCCTCCAGGGCATGATGCAAAGGGCAGAAGCCGGCCGGAAGCGGCAAATGGAGGAGTGGAATGCTACAGCCTCGTTTTTGCCACAAAGTCAGTATCACCGACATGATGATGAAGACAACCCCCAGTCCATAGACTCAGTCGCCACCAAAGTTCAACCAGAAAGTGTCCATGGATGTCGGGGAACAGACTTAGTGGCACCGGAGCGGAAAGGGAATGCAGTCTGCGATGAGGCCAGTACAATGATATCAAGTCTGCCATAAATGAATCATGACTGAATTCCCAATGTGTGACCTACTCGACCACAGTGTAGGCCGAAGGCATAGTCATCAAGGGCCCAAAGACACGTGTGGTTGGGATGCCATGCACATACTTTGTGTCACCACATCGAAGGGAGTATAGTGATTTAAACTCAGCATTGATATGTGTACTCGGCCATTGTGTAATCAAGACTCAGTTCCAGATGTGTGACCTACTTGACCGCAGTGTAGGCCCGAGGCAGCGGTCAGCAGGGGCCCACAGCCACGTGTCGTTGGCCCGCGATGCACAGAGTTAGTGACACCAGAGCAGTTGTCGGCAGTGTTCGATCACCTCCGTAACGATGATCCTTTTCTCCTCCGGACTGAACCGCGTCTTCCTCTTACTCGTCTCCTTGCGTACTTTGATATGAACTCCGCCATGCAGAACACAAGACTCAGTTCCACATGTGTGACCCACTCGACCGCAGTGTACGGCGAAGGCAGTAGTCAGCAGGGGACCACAGACAGGTGTAGTTCGAATGCTATGCACAGAGTTGGTGGCACCACATCGAAGGGAGTACAGTGATATAAACTCAGCCATAAGGTGTGTACTCTGCCAATGCATAATCAAGACTCAGTCCAAAATGTGTGACCTACTTGACCGTAGTGTAGGCCGGAGGCAGCGGTGGAGTACGTCAACGAGAAAGGAGTAAAGCGGGCCTGTGTCGCGGAGGCCGTGATGGTCTGAGGAAGCTGCCAAGGTCGCGGGCTTCGGGCTTGGAGCTTGCGCCGGCACGTGGTGGGCCCTCTTTGACACACGCCGGTGTCGGCAGATGAGCAATGAGGCCTGGCTGCGCAGGGGCAGGCATGACGGGTTCGGGGACCAGCGGCCCGGGGTGCAGCAGGCGCACTGGATCGCAGGCCACACCGCTCACAGCGACGGCCTCGTGGCGGGGTGGGAGGCGCCGCCCTGGCAGACACGTTGGGCATTCAGGAAGAGAACCACGCCCAGTGCTACGTGCTTTTTATTCACACCCCTGCGCTGGCCTGGCGTCCTCCGGGCCAGCCCACTCCGCACACGCTTACAGGGGGGGACGTCACAAGCTACATTTCCGTGATCTTCCCCACTGGCTGGGGTGACATGGTTGCGTCCACTGTCCACGACACTGCAAACACCAGCAGTGCAAGTAGACATGGCTGTGTCTGTGGTCTGCATACTGCAGTCTGTCCAGCACATCTCCGCCACACTTGGCAATGTGTACATACTCATTCATGGGTCACTTGCCTCTTTCGCACATGCCTGGTTCCCACCTCTCCCCACATTCTGGTATTGTGTGGCTGAGGTGCCATGCCGTCGATGGCTCATGTACATGGCTGACCAAGGTTGCCACAGTAAGTTGTGCTGTCGTGTCCGGTGGGGGGGGCATGTTGTTTGGCATGTTGTATGTGATTTTGTGACGTGTGCAGTGCCAGAGTTGTGAGTTGCATGATTGTGGGGTTGAGGTGTGTGGTGTGTTCATTTGGTATTTGCCAACGGGCAGTGCATTCCCATGGGTGCCATCCTGGAGGCGCTGGTTGATGTTGGACTGTCGGAAGATGAAGGGATCATGCACACTGCCTGGGTAGTTGGCCATGACATTGGTGAGGAGTCCCCTGTGGTCCACTATGGCCTGCACGTTGATGGGATGTGTGTGCTTTCTGTTGGGGTATTGTGTGCGGTGTTGGCAGGGGGCACAAGTGGGACATGTGTGCAGTCGGTTGCCCCCGACACGTGTGGGGATCCAGCTATGGCGTATAGTCCTTGCTTGGTCTCCAGCTGTTCCTGCGCTTTGTGGGGGATGTATGGGTGCTGGGGTCCCTAGCTGGTGAGGGCATCCAGGACAGGTGTGAGGAACTTGGATGGGGCTGGCAGTGGGACTCCTCCGACTCGGGCGGTTGTTGTTTGGGAGGAGGCCAGAGGCCAACAGGTGCAGCACAGCCAGCAGCTTTGTCTGCGGAGGGATGTTGGTTGTCCGCTGTGTTGGTACCGTCAGCCTGTGGGCAATGATGTTCAGGATGCGGAGGATGGTTGTCCTTTTGGGCCTGTAGTGGGCATTGGCATTGTCTGGTGTTAGGTCTGTGGGGCTGGTGCATTTCCTGAAGGTCTGCTGTCTTTGTCTGCGCTGCCTCTGTGGTGGTCCGGGGAGGTGGCGGGGGGGTCCGTTGGGGGGGTGGCGGTCCTGGGGGTGGTAGCGGTGGGTGTTGTTGCCCTCTCGGGGCTCCGGGGTGCATGGTGAGTGGCTCCATGGCATCTGTTGTTCTTCATGTGTGGCTCTGGGCTGGGCTCCCTTTCATGGTGCAGCTTGTCGTCCGACTTTACACCAGGTCAGAGCAGGTGTTAATTTCCTGCTGCTAACGCACCTTATCGCCTGTTTTGTGGTCTTATCATCGATGTGGCTGGTCGTTGAGAATGTTGAGGTGTGGTGTTGTCGCGGTTTTTTGCTCGGGAACGCCTACTCTGCATCTCATTAGCGTTGGTTGCCGGGGTCATCTGTGGCGATGTTTTTTGCGACTGCTTTCGCAGGAAAACTGGTGTTATGGGCTGTTAGCACCAGCTTGTGAATGGGGCGATAAATTTAGCACGACTTTGGATGAGTTAAAGTGCCGATAACTCGGCGATAGCTCCTTGAGAATGTGCCCCTTAAGGGCAGATTTTTTCAACCCAGTGATTGCGAAGCCAGCCCCGAGTAACCTACATGTCTTTTAACCCCAGACTTCAAAGTTCTATGTGCAACAGCTCACTGAGGCCAGCTCAGGTGCAGCTTAACGAACAGTGCGGACTTCTTCAATATTGTATTTTTCTAGTAATTCATCCCTTGATTTGGTTCTCCAACCTCCCTGGACAGCCGCATTTCTTCTAAGGAGCTCTTTTTGAACACATCAAGCTCCATCAATTAGTAGGCCCTCAATCAAACAGCTTGCATCCCTTCTCAGCATTAATCTGAGATTAACTTCGAACAGTGCTTTCATCTTCGTATAATCATAGTGTTATTTCATATTTTTAAGGTGCATATAGCCATTAGGTCAATAGTTAGTTGATGTATACATGTTGGGTTACATTTCCATGCCTGAAGTAAGGAGTAATGTTTTCAGAAATTTGGTGGAGCACAGAGGTAGGTTGAGGTTACTGAGGCTAAAGCCAGGGCTATGATGCACTTCGGAGGGCCTGTCTGCTACGGACTTAGATTCGAGGCGCTTGTTATGTATCTGCTCGCAGTCCTACCACCATTGCTCTGATGAAGCATGGATATGCAAGTTGAGAGCAGCTTCTCCTGTTTTCATGGGCACTTAGTTTCATAATCATTTCTCTATTCTCTCCACCTGGGGAGCACTGCTGCCCATGCCCTCATCTCTCGCTCGGTACGAGCACCGGGCTGGACGGGTCCCTTTTCCTAATCAATGGGCACCCCTTCACCTCGAGTTGTATCTCTTGAAAGAAAATGTTGTGCAGCTATAAAAGACACCACTGACTAAAGGCAGACATGAGAAACAATACATTCATATGCGGTGCTAAATTTGTAAAAAATAAAAATAAGTGCAGGGGCCCAAAGTTTTTCTTAAGAGTCCACCACCAATGGGAACAAAAGCATGAGCGTCGAGTACCAAGCCTGCCTAATCTTGATTTCACTGCGGGCCTCTTTCTCCCATCCCTCTGAACTTCCTGTCTCTTTTTACCACTCTTACAGGTCCCTTTTCAAACCTGCATTTCCCTTTTGTCACTCTATTTCGATGATTCTCTTCCTCCTTTCTTACTTTCTGCCTTTCTCTTTCTTGCTCTGGGTAAAGTAAAATCTAATGACAATTTTGAGGATCTGAACTTGTTGCGCACAAGTGGATATGAACAGTACTGCATTGTATTATTTCTGGACTTCCACCATGCAATATGTCCCCCGGGCCTGCACAAACTCTACCAGACAGTGTCAAAACACTGCAAATTATTATTTACATTTCAATGAAAAGCATGACTGTGTTTGTGATATTACATAAGCATACATAAGCATACATAAGCATACAATGACCCTCATTACAAGTGGCTTAGGAAATCACCTGGTAACTCCCTCCCATTAAGTTACTGATACTAGGGGGCCAGTAATTTCAAGAGGGAGTAGAGATTGTGGGAATAAATGACAGATCGAAGGGTTCACTTAGAAATTAATAATTATTAGGAAACTGATTATGCCGGGTCCACATTCCCCAGAAATTCATCATTTTATTCAGGCATTTCAATTGGTGTTTTCAGCAGCCAATATCACCAGGTGGTGAAATCTCCAGGTGAAACAAAACCAGTCCACATTATTTCCACGGATCTCCATATAAAAATTAAAAGGTCACTCGTAAATGTGGGCCTATATGCCACACATCAAGCTGCCTAAAGTGTACGACAAAAAGCAAAAAGAAAGGGGCAGATTTACAAGCTCCTTGCGCCACTTTTGCGTCATTTTTAACATGGGAAAAGTGACGCAAAAGTGGCGCAAGGGGCTTGTTAATCTGCCCCTTAATCCGTGCATGCCCTGCACCCTAAACGGACCACACGACTATAGCATCAACATAATCCCCTCTTATGGTGAAGAGCACAGCTCGCGCGTTGCATTCCTTTCACATCTTTCACATCTTTCACATGCTTAAGGTGCTATTTATACTTTGTAGCTCCAACCTGTAATGAAGGTGTGCCAAGCGTAAAAAACCTCCCCTCCACCCCTCCACACCAAAGGAAATAGCTAGCAGGGACCGCAGAGTACAATGTGAGTAACGATGGGTTGTCGGTTGTATATCGTGGTCAAAATATCAACCTACAAAAATATTGCACCCACTACATCGCCTCCCACTATATCACCACTATGGGCCTCATTTACTATATTTTGATGCACGGCAGTGCAGCAAGCCTTCCTGCTGCGCTGCCGTGCGTCAAAATAAAAGGGCAGGAATGCGCTGTACCTAGAATATATGGTGCATTCACGTCCTTCTCCTCTGCGCCGTGCACAAACAACAGCCGTGCGCCAATGCAGACACCCTTGTGTCATGTTGCAATGGTGCTTGCGTTGCGAGAATGATTGTTTTTGTGCAGGAAGGGACACCTTCCTGCACAAAAACAATAATTGATGGCATTTTCCTCTTTCTTTGCGTGCTGCAGAATGCAGCACACATAGAAAGAGGAAAAAACTAGGAGAAATAAAAGTATTTCTCATTGTTGCGCCACTCCTACACCTCCCCCTGGGGAGGCGTAGGATTCCCAGCTTTACAAAATGTTGTAAATCTGGGAATGTGTCAGGTTCCATTATTGTTGCATGGGAACACCCACAGCAACACCCATGGATGCCCCTCTCATGCAGAGTAATGTGTGAAAGGGGCCCATATTTACAAGGCCATGAAAAGTCACCCAGGGTGACTTTACGTGGCCTTGTAAATATGGGCAAGCCCATTGCGCTCCCGGTGCATCAAAAAAAAGTGACACACTGGCAGCGCAAAGGGCTTGTAAATGAGGCCCTATGTCTCTGCTATTCTTGACTGCATTATTTACCTTGACTTACCCTGCAATGCAGAAGTTAGGGCAATATAGTAGTTGCAGTATTTTTGCAGGTCGATGTTTCGGCCACATTATAGTGGTAGAACTCTAAGGTGCCTGACAGCACAGTGAATGTAGTAAAATTTCTGCTCCCAAGTGCTGCATCAAGGACACTGCTAGTAGCTCACAAGGACATTGCACTTTCTTAGGTATCAAGTACACTATTGACCTACAGAGAAACAAAAAATAGGAGAGACAATTTCATTGAGTATGAGAAGAGAATTGAAAGTAATTTCAAAAAGAAGAGAATGGAAACATATATGAACAAGAGATATTCCTTCAAGTAACTTAGAAAACCTAACTACTGCCACAATTGAGGAGTACAGCTGTCAATAGTCCAGTGGGTGCAGAGGCACCAGAGCTCAGGTGTATGAGGAGACATCTTTATCCAATTATGTCTGTCTGTTGCTACCCAACCAGCGGTTATGGGGCCTATTTCCCTTGCCTCTATTGCGGCCCATGGCAACGTTGCTATGCAAGTGCCACCATTGGGAATTAGTTGGGTTACCTCTTATCCTGCTCCTATGGGCTTCCCAAAGGTGGAGTCTGTTTGGTTGCGAGGGAAAGGGAGACAAATATGGACGGACCCAACCTGTGTTGATGTTTTTGCCTCTCAAATAACCCTAGCAACAGGCAGATGTGCTGGTAACACCGGTATCTACAAATTAACTGTGTTGGATCTGGCCCTTTCTGCAGGGCCACCCCAGAATTTTGGCCTCCTCCGCCTTCCTTTGATGAACTCATTTTTGTTGGCTTTTAGGACTCTCTTCATGTTTCCCTGCTAATCAGTGGTAAAGTACTTGTACTCTCCCTTGAAATTATGGTCAAATTGGCCTACACCTGATTGGTACATTTATTTTACTTTTAAGTCTCTAGTATATGGTACCACTTGTATCCAGGCCTGTAAATTAAATGCCACTAGTATGCTGCAGCCCTCATTGTGACTTTTAAAATATGTTTTAAGCCTGCACTGCAGCCTGTAGTGCAGCTTTAAACTGCTATTTCAACCTGGTAAAAGAAACCATTTGCCAGGCCTAAACCTTCCTTTTTAAAACTATAAGTCCTCCCTAAGGTAGGCCCTAAAGGATCATAGGGCAGGGTGCATGGTATTTAAAAAGTAGGACATGTTTATTTAAGTTTTACATGTCCTGGCACTGAAAAACTCCTAAAGCTGTTTCGCACTTCTGTTAGGCTATCTCTCCCGTACACTAACACTGGGTTACCTTATTATACTTAATAAGTGCTAACATCAGTTTGGGACCAGATAAAGATATGCTGTTTACACTCAAAATTAATTGTAATTTAAAATCCTCTCTGATGGTAAAGTCAGATTTTAAGTTAGTATTCTTAAAATGCAAATTTTAGAAAATTTGTATTTTTCCGTCTAAAGCAAATATGCCTTTCTACCTGTGTCGAGTGTCACCTACCTGTGAATGGCTCCCCTGTCCTGTTTTATGTATTGCTTACAGACAGTGAGACAAAGGATTACTAGGTGTGACAGAAGAGGGTCTGCCTGACAGAATGGCTAGGGAAGGAGCTGTACCCTGCCGTGATTGCACTTCAAAGGTCCCTGCCTGCAGCACACTTAATGAACCTGACACCAGGCCTGCCCTTGCCTTTTGTCACCCTAGACAATTTGGAGCCAAGACCAGAAGAGGGGGAAGAAGTGATCAGAAACCATTTTGAAGGGAGGACATGGAATTCTTCCACACAAAGGCTGGCACTGAGAGTAAAAATGGGACCTTTAGAAACACTCATCAGAGAACTCCCGGACTTGTGGAAGATTCATAACAAGGACTGCCCTGCAATCTGAGGAAGAGTGACTACCCTGATGACTGAAGAAGGAAAATTGGACCTTCTTGCATTGAACCCAGGCTACCCAGAGTGACTCCAAGGGTCAGTTGGCTTTCTTCCTGTGTGAGCTACAGGGTCACAACAAGCTTCCAAAAGCCTTCCTGCAACTGCCTAACTGACCAGTATCAACTGGACCTGACTGAGCCCTGCTGCTGGCCTCTGCTGGAGTGAGTCCTGATATAGAAGAGTTTACCTCAGGTCCAAGTTTTGGGGTCATTGTGACCCGCAAATGACAACTTCACGCTGAGAATTGACCTCCCTCGACAACCGCCAACAGAAAGCTACAATGGGACCTGCTGTTCATGCAGATATTGACCGCAGAAACCGGCAACGTAAAACATGCACTTTGTGCTGGCAGCGACCGTCCACAATGATCAACTAACATGAAGCCCCAGTGGCGACCAGCTCTTCGCACTACAGCAATGACCGTCTGCGATGCTTAACCTGCTCCTCGTGTCGACACAGTCTGCTCTTTGCGACCTCGCCAGCATGAACTGCACCCTACGTGCTGGGCTTCAGCAGGCAACTCCTTAGCTAGACTAACCTGGTCTCTGTATCTGACCCAGGCTCCATTGTGGTCGGCCTGAACCTGTGACTTTCCACTGTGTCTAGCGTGGCCAGATAACCATGACTGGCACCTTGTGCTTCTTGGCGCCATTTTCACCTAAAACTATGACAACATATATCTCTGGTTCTACTGATTGGATTTTGATCATTTGTAGGTAATTTTATTTATAAAAATGTACTCAAATTTTCAAAATTGGATTGGGATTTTTCTTGTGTTGTGTTTTCACTGTATTACTGTGTGTGCTGCATAAATACTTACTCGTTACCTCTAAGCTAAGCCTGACTGATTTTGTTTCAAGCTACCAGAGGGTAAAGCACAGGTTTATTTAGGCAATCTTGTGGTTCACACTGACAAGGATTGTGTTTACTATTTGAGTAGGGCTTCCACCCCTCTCAACTAATAACCCAATTTCTTACAAACTGCATTCATCATGAACTAAATACAGAATACACACCAAAATGCTCTGGAGAGTGGGTGCATAGGGTGTGCCACCCCACTTCATTTATAAGGGGGAAGGTGGTTCTTCCAGCTGGGTAAAAACATGATCTGTTGCTGAGAACAGTGAAGATGGAATAAAAAACTCCTCATTGGGCAGTTCTAAACACATGGTAGCCAAGCTTTTAACAGCAAATTACAACACCTCTCATCAGAGATCCACAACCTTTCATGGAGCAGCAATAATACTTCTCTGAATGATTTTTAATCCTTTAGCAACATAGTATAATCCCTTATTGAAGGTCACACCTGAGAGTCCACTGATTGAATGAACACAGTTTGAACAATAACCTCACCATACAGATGTAGTATGATTTAGTGTGATACATACTAGTCAGCAGAGTCAAAGGTTTGCACAGCTGTGTGTGAAATCTAGTCATAGTGCTCTCAGTGCAGCACCTTTTTATGATCTCTCCCATACCTGATGGGTAAGTTGCTGACAGTGTCCAAACCTTGACGAGCTTTCCTTGGCAATGTCCAATTCGAAAATCTCCAGATTTAAATATAGAATAGTTCTATCGTTATCAGTGGTGCTGATGCAAGGCAAGTCAGTTACACCTCGCATTGAACTGACACTGTTAGCCTTGTCAGAGGCACCTGGTCTTTTATTAAAAAGAAATTGGTGTGTTAATGGGCCTGGCACCGAACTGATTATTTTGCTTTCAGAAGCCAGCCTTTAGCATTGGTGAAACGGTACGGAAAATTGGCGTAGGAAGCTGGGAGTACTAACTTATTAAAACAGATTTACATTAAGTCACAACACAGATCACTGAGAAACCTCTGCTTAACCCCAGGATGCTACGGCAAAGCAGTAGTCTGTTCCACAGTGAAATACGTGATAGGTTCAAGCACCACCAAACAATATTAAAGGTAAGAACGCAACACAATAAAGTTTCTAAACCAATTTAGAAACATCTTGAAACGGTTATTAAGAAATTTCCTGAAAGTAATTAAAATCAGATAAAGAAAACCAGAGGAATGGATCTTAAATATTTTTAGACAAAAAGCACTAATCAAGGTGAATGCTTATACAAACTGGAACCAAGGCTCAATTTCAGGCCAACCACACTTATGGAGTCATTTAGAGCTGGCCACAGAGTCACCAGGTCACAGTGGAGCCTACCCCACCCTCTTTTGGATAAAGCAACAGTCACTGTATTTCCCGGCCCAGTACCATCACACAAGGCACTGTGCTGGTGGGCAGGGAAAGCTGCTGGGGATATGTTCGTCCTTCAGTGTAACTGCTGCACCAGGAGTTGTACTGAAGGCAGACATTCCAATGCTTAGCAGGCATGGATCTCATAACATAGCAGGCAGTCCTACTCCAAGGGATCGAAGGTCAGGGCTTCCACTAATTTAGCAGTCTTGTTGGGCTTCCCTCCAGGGTCCAAATGTCACAGTCTATTGTCTTGCAGTGGCGGGCGACAAGGCTCGCGGGTGGCGGAGCAGGCACAGGGGGTTGCAGGGGCGCATAATATATATATATTGTTTTAAATGAACTTACCTTGCCGCCGGGTGCCGCGTCTCTGCTCCTGCTCTCCTTGAGGAACAGGAAGCACAGCCAGGCCCCACTGACCAATCACAACGCAGCAATGCTTGGTTGATTGGTTTTGAGCATCCTGGTTCAGCGCTCAACCAGGGAATGGGGGCCTAGGAAGTTCTCCACGCAGGCTGTAATGCAGCCTGCATGGAGAACGGGGAAAGTGCGCATGACTGGTTTGGGCGGCCAGAGAGGGCCGACCAAACAGTCATTGCACACTTAGGAGTGGGCAAACCACTCCTCCCCTGCCCTGCTCCGAGATCAGAGCAGCCCAGCCCACCCGTCCGCCCGCAAAGCAGCACAAACATAAAATGATAATAACTGAAAGTTATTATCAATTTATGTTTCTACTTCTCGCACTGCTTGAAAGCAGTGGGGCGACGCTCCTCCGCCATAGCGGAGGAGCCGCCACTGTTGTTTTGTTCTCAGAAATCCAGGACTCCCCAAGGCAAGAGTACTCTTTGGGTTGGATACTTCTTTTTAGCAGTCCTGCTGTAGCCTCAGACTTCAATGAAAAAATCTCCTTGCAAACCAGACCAGTAATCCTTAGCTTCTTAAGGCACTCCTTTCTCTGTGAGATTTGGTGCTGTGTCCTGGTCCCTCAGAGGTAAAAAAAATCCAAATTCTAGATGAGGATCAATAAATCCCTCAGCATCTCTTGCACAGATCCTAGGTTTCTAAGGAAGCCTTCAAGGTGTCTTTACAGCCTGGGCTTCAAAAAGGCCCAGTACAGTCCATTCTGAACAGGGTAAGTGGTTCTCCAACGTACTTGCTCAGACTTTTGTATCCCTGTGGCAGCACATACTGATCCTTGAAGAGCACTTCCAGTCCCTGAATTTAAAAAAAGCATGGGACAAATGAGTTTTTTTTAAGGCAGGTAAGTCAGTATTTTTCCTTCTTCTGATATTTCTTCCTGATCCAGAAGTGTGCTGATGGGCTTTTGGTGAGGTGCCATGTCTATTCATAGTTCTAGACAGTGATTTGTGATATTTCTAGGCCCAGTTACTTCATTTTTATTCCACTAGTCATCCCACTTTTGCAGCACTTCCCACCTTGCTTACCTACAACATTTACATCCTTTGTCCAAAATGCCATACAACAGGCTCACCTCAGCACAGCCCATATTCCTTTCTCAAAACAATTGCAGGTCTATGCTGGGGCTCTCTACTTTTGCTTTACTACTTAGGGAGCTTTCGTTTCTAAATCAGACATAGGAGATTGTTTAGAAGAAGCTACACTCTGACCCTGTCATTTTAGGTCTTTGGACAATAAATACAGTTTCACACTTATGACAAAATCTTTGTCTCTGGAAACATCTCCCAATTATTCTATGATGGTAATAATGGCTTTTTTGAAGAGCAAAGCTGTAGTCACTTACATGGCAATGCCAGCCAAATGTATCCAGATATAAGGAAAGAATATCTTAATTACTATACCCTTCTGCCACCCAAAGATGTAAAGAAAGATAAAGTCTTATGCTCACTCCTGGAAAAGAGGCTCCTCAGGAAAACCTGCTAATGGCCTGGGATCTCAGAGACCAGGATTTCTGGACCATACAATTAAGGGGCATATTCACAAGGACTTATCGCCGATTTATCGGCACTTTAGCGCCGCAAAAGTGGCGATAGATTTATCGCCCCATTCACAAGCAGGTGCAAACTGCCGACATCGCCAGTTTTCCTGCGATAGCTACCGCAAAAAACATCGCCACGGATGAGTGCGACAACTAACGCTAATGATATGCAGAGTAGGCGTTCCCGTGCACAAACACACGAAAACACCACTTCGCAAGATTCTCAACAACCAGTCAGATCTGCGATGCGAACCAAGAACAGGCGATAAGGCGCGTTAGCAGCAGGGATTTAACACCTGCCTTTTGCTGGTGTTAAGCAGGACGACTACCTGCAGTATGAAAGGGAGCCTAGCCCAGAGCCACATCTGAAGACCAACAGATGCCATGGAGCTACTGATCATGCAGCTCGGAGAACCAAGAGGGCCACAACACCCACCGCCACCACTCCCAGGCCCCCCCCCCCGGACCACACCCCCCGGGTTACCACCTAGGCAGCGCAGGACAGCGTACGATCCTAAAACGCACCAGCCCCAGAGACTCAACGCCAGAGGAAGCCATTGGCCAACACAGGCTCAAAAGGACAACCATCCTCCGCATCCTGATCCACATTGCCCACAGGCTGACGGTACCAACACAGCGGACAACCAACATCCCCCCGCAGACAAAGCTGCTGGCTGTGCTGCACCTGTTGGCCCCTGGTACCTTCCAACCAGAGTCGGAGGAGTCTCACAGCCAGCCCCATCAAACTCCTTCACACATGTCATTGATGCATGTCCACAAAAGCAACGGCGGGCCCCTGTATCCGCACCACACGATAGTTCCAATTCGTAGTGTACCTGCGCAACCAACCCCAACGCCAGCTCTGCTAGACGCCTCCGTGCCCCAGACCCAAGATCGTAGTAACCGAAATGTGGGTGCGCCAGGTCATGAAGTCCAGTAGTCAACAGTAGTGTAAAAACAGAACTTTATTACAAATACACAAACAAACAAAACGAAAAGCTCAGCCAACGCATTCCATTCCCAACGGGGAACTTCAACAGGGCAACGTGTCTTCAGAAACCTGTGGGAGAAATGGTGACAATGGTCAAACTTCCGTATAGTCACATGCCTAATCTGGTACAGTGTACTGCACTTGGACAAACCGGAATGCTCACAGGCATGATAAATCATGCATGAGAAGACCGTAACAGAAGTTCATGTGGACGTAACCGTTGTAGGAATGAAAAGGAAGGTAACGACCACACGAACTGCTGTTACGGTCACATCATGCAGGACTCATCCTACCTGAAAGCATCACGGTGTGCGTCAGCTCGATACCCCTGCCCCTCACTCCCCCCACACTGCGCAGGAACATCTTGAGACCACGCAAGGGAACTACGCCATAGCTGGCGTCACGCACGTGTTGGTGGCAATTCACAGGACACGTGTATGACTTGTGCCCCCTGCCGACACTGCACACAATCACCGCAACAGCAACCACACACATGCCTTCAATGTGCAGACAAAAGTGGACCACCGTGGCCTGTCCACCAATGTCGTCGCAAACTCCCCAGGCAGTGTGCATGATTCCCACATGTCCGCAAGTCCGCCACCAACCAGCGCTTTGAGGATGGCACCAATGGTAATGCACTGCCCATCGGCAAGTACCAACTGAACACACCACACACCTCAACTCCACAATCCTACAACTCACAACTGTGGGAATGCACACGTCACAAATCCACCACCAAAGTGACTACTCGTAAACTCCTCGCTCTTAACAGCCAAGATTCCAGTAGAGTGGAAACTTGCTGCGGTAAAACCACTCCAAAAGAAACAACTGGCAGATCCTACTACTCTTTCCAACCTACGCCCCATCTCGCTCCTACCTAGTCTGTGTAAGTTGACTGAAAAATTTGTTAATAGTCAACTTACAACATTTTTGGAGAAAACAAATTCGCTGCACTCTAATCAATCAGGTTTCAGAGCTCAACATTCTACAGAATCTGCCCTATTGTATACGACTGAAACCCTAAGAGCAGCCCTGGATCAGGGAAAGATAGCAGTCTTGGTGTTATTAGACCTGTCGGCTGCTTTCGACACGGTCTCACACGTCATTCTTTTAGACCGTCTCGCTTCATCTGGTATATCTGGCAGCGTCCTAGAGTGGATAAAGAACTTCCTGCAAGATCGCCGTCAAGTGATCACACTAGGCCAATATAACTCTCAAGAAAAGGCACTTCTTTTAGGGGTACCCCAGGGTTCGAGTCTCAGCCCGACCCTTTTTAATGCCTATATGGCTCCATTGATTAAGCTGATATCGTCCTTTAGCATAGACACCATCTCATATGTGGACGATACGGAGCTGATTTTGGTCTTGGACAATGACACTACACAGGCGGAGGAAAATCTCCGCAAATGCCTCACAGCGACTTTCAGTTGGATGAATAATAACCACCTGAGGTGTAATTCTGAAAAAACCGAAATTCTACCTTTAGGCCAACAAAATTTTTTCTCGCCTAAACTCTGGTGGCCAGTGAATACCACTCCCCCCAAACACAGTAGACGTGGTTAGGAATCTAGGAATAAAATTTGATACCACCCTATCATTTAAACAGCAATCTTTGGCAGTTGCCGGTACCTGCTTCCACATCATAAAAAGCCAAAAGAAATTCTTTGATCTGATTCCCATCTCAGTAAGGCAAACTGTTGCCGTTGCCCTTATTACATCCACAGCGATACAAAAGGGAATGATGGACGGAACGTTTGAGCCAATCAAACACTCACCCCCAGTCAACTGATCTGGGTTTAATCCATCATCATTCTTTAGCTCACTCCACCACCCCAGTTCAGACATGGCCATATGCAAATCAGTCTGACCCTGTGCCTCATGGGAACAGTCCAGCCCGAACTGCCAAGCCATGTCTTCCCTGGACCGGAAACAAGCATCCTAGGACCGGTTTCTGGCATTCCAGCCGTCATCAGCCAGGCTTGCTTGAATCCAGTGGCAAAGTGAGCAAGGGACCCAAGTCTGGGCATACCCCTGCCAACTTAGGGCGAACAAAGCGATACAAAAGGGGATGATGGACGGAACGTTTGAGCCAATCAAACACTCACCCCCAGTCAACTGATCTGGGTTTAATCCATCATCATTCTTTAGCTCACTCCACCACCCCAGTTCAGACATGGCCATATGCAAATCAGTCTGACCCTGTGCCTCATGGGAACAGTCCAGCCCAAACTGCCAAGCCATGTCTTCCCTGGACCGGAAACAAGCATCCTAGGACCGGTTTCTGGCATTCCAGCCATCATCAGCCAGGCTTGCTTGAATCCAGTGGCAAAGTGAGCAAGGGACCCACGTCTGGGCATACCCCCGCCAACTTAGGGCGAACAAAGCGATACAAAAGGGGATGATGGACGGAACGTTTGAGCCAATCAAACACTCACCCCCAGTCAACTGATCTGGGTTTAATCCATCATCATTCTTTAGCTCACTCCACCACCCCAGTTCAGACATGGCCATATGCAAATCAGTCTGACCCTGTGCCTCATGGGAACAGTCCAGCCCGAACTGCCAAGCCATGTCTTCCCTGGACCGGAAACAAGCATCCTAGGACCGGTTTCTGGCATTCCAGCCGTCATCAGCCAGGCTTGCTTGAATCCAGTGGCAAAGTGAGCAAGGGACCCACGTCTGGGCATACCCCCGCCAACTTAGGGCGAACAAAGCGATACAAAAGGGGATGATGGACGGAACGTTTGAGCCAATCAAACACTCACCCCCAGTCAACTGATCTGGGTTTAATCCATCATCATTCTTTAGCTCACTCTACCACCCCAGTTCAGACATGGCCATATGCAAATCAGTCTGACCCTGTGCCTCATGGGAACAGTCCAGCCCGAACTGCCAAGCCATGTCTTCCCTGGACCGGAAACAAGCATCCTAGGACCGGTTTCTGGCATTCCAGCCGTCATCAGCCAGGCTTGCTTGAATCCAGTGGCAAAGTGAGCAAGGGACCCACGTCTGGGCATACCCCCGCCAACTTAGGGCGAACAAAGCGATACAAAAGGGGATGATGGACGGAACGTTTGAGCCAATCAAACACTCACCCCCAGTCAACTGATCTGGGTTTAATCCATCATCATTCTTTAGCTCACTCCACCACCCCAGTTCAGACATGGCCATATGCAAATCAGTCTGACCCTGTGCCTCATGGGAACAGTCCAGCCCGAACTGCCAAGCCATGTCTTCCCTGGACCGGAAACAAGCATCCTAGGACCGGTTTCTGGCATTCCAGCCATCATCAGCCAGGCTTGCTTGAATCCAGTGGCAAAGTGAGCAAGGGACCCACGTCTGGGCATACCCCCGCCAACTTAGGGCGAACAAAGCGATACAAAAGGGGATGATGGACGGAACGTTTGAGCCAATCAAACACTCACCCCCAGTCAAATGATCTGGGTTTAATCCATCATCATTCTTTAGCTCACTCCACCACCCCAGTTCAGACATGGCCATATGCAAATCAGTCTGACCCTGTGCCTCATGGGAACAGTCCAGCCCGAACTGCCAAGCCATGTCTTCCCTGGACCGGAAACAAGCATCCTAGGACCGGTTTCTGGCATTCCAGCCGTCATCAGCCAGGCTTGCTTGAATCCAGTGGCAAAGTGAGCAAGGGACCCACGTCTGGGCATACCCCCGCCAACTTAGGGCGAACAAAGCGATACAAAAGGGGATGATGGACGGAACGTTTGAGCCAATCAAACACTCACCCCCAGTCAACTGATCTGGGTTTAATCCATCATCATTCTTTAGCTCACTCCACCACCCCAGTTCAGACATGGCCATATGCAAATCAGTCTGACCCTGTGCCTCATGGGAACAGTCCAGCCCGAACTGCCAAGCCATGTCTTCCCTGGACCGGAAACAAGCATCCTAGGACCGGTTTCTGGCATTCCAGCCGTAATCAGCCAGGCTTGCTTGAATCCAGTGGCAAAGTGAGCAAGGGACCCACGTCTGGGCATACCCCCGCCAACTTAGGGCGAACAAAGCGATACAAAAGGGGACGATGGACGGAACGTTTGAGCCAATAAAACACTCACCCCCAGTCAACTGATCTGGGTTTAATCCATCATCATTCTTTAGCTCACTCCACCACCCCAGTACAGACATGGCCATATGCAAATCATTCTGACCCTGTGCCTCATGGGAACAGTCCAGCCCGAACTGCCAAGCCAATGCCTTGCTCACTTTGCCACTGGATTCAAGCAAGCCTGGCTGATGACGGCTGGAATGCCAGAAACCGGTCCTAGGATGCTTGTTTCCGGTCCAGGGAAGACATGGCTTGGCAGTTCGGGCTGGACTGTTCCCATGAGGCACAGGGTCAGACTGATTTGCATATGGCCATGTCTGAACTGGGGTGGTGGAGTGAGCTAAAGAATGATGATGGATTAAACCCAGATCAGTTGACTGGGGGTGAGTGTTTGATTGGCTCAAACGTTCCGTCCATCATCCCCTTTTGTATCGCTTTGTTCGCCCTAAGTTGGCGGGGTATGCCCAGACGTGGGTCCCTTGCTCACTTTGCCACTGGATTCAAGCAAGCCTGGCTGATGACGGCTGGAATGCCAGAAACCGGTCCTAGGATGCTTGTTTCCGGTCCAGGGAAGACATGGCCTGGCAGTTCGGGCTGGACTGTTCCCATAAGGCACAGGGTCAGACTGATTTGCATATGGCCATGTCTGAACTGGGGTGGTGGAGTGAGCTAAAGAATGATGATGGATTAAACCCAGATCAGTTGACTGGGGGTGAGTGTTTGATTGGCTCAAACGTTCCGTCCATCATCCCCTTTGTATCGCTTGTTCGCCCTAAGTTGGTGGGGGTATGCCCAGACGTGGGTCCCTTGCTCACTTTGCCACTGGATTCAAGCAAGCCTGGCTGATGACGGCTGGAATGCCAGAAACTGGTCCTAGGATGCTTGTTTCCGGTCCAGGGAAGACATGGCTTGGCAGTTCGGGCTGGACTGTCCCCATGAGGCACAGGGTCAGACTGATTTGCATATGGCCATGTCTGAACTGGGGTGGTGGAGTGAGCTAAAGAATGATGATGGATTAAACCCAGATCAGTTGACTGGGGGTGAGTGTTTGATTGGCTCAAACGTTCCGTCCATCATCCCCTTTGTATCGCTTTGTTCGCCCTAAGTTGGCGGGGTATGCCCAGACGTGGGTCCCTTGCTCACTTTGCCACTGGATTCAAGCAAGCCTGGCTGATGACGGCTGGAATGCCAGAAACCGGTCCTAGGATGCTTGTTTCCGGTCCAGGGAAGACATGGCTTGGCAGTTCGGGCTGGACTGTTCCCATGAGGCACAGGGTCAGACTGATTTGCATATGGCCATGTCTGAACTGGGGTGGTGGAGTGAGCTAAAGAATGATGATGGATTAAACCCAGATCAGTTGACTGGGGGTGAGTGTTTGATTGGCTCAAACGTTCCGTCCATCATCCCCTTTTGTATCGCTTATTACATCCAGGCTGGATTATTGTAACAGCCTTTATGCAGGAACTAATAGATCAGTCCTGCACAAGCTTCAGATGGTCCAGCATGCGGCTGCACGGCTGGTACTGAAGTGTCCCAGGAGGTCGTCCGCATCAGCGGCGCTAGATATACTACATTGGCTGCCAATTCACAAACGCGTCCTGTTCAAGGTCCTTATCACTTTTAGGGCCTTTCACTCCTCGGGCCCCCAATATCTTCGAACTGGTTTTAAACGCTATGTTCCCTCCCGAAGTTTAAGATCAGCAAATGCCAAACTGTTGAAAATACCGGCCTTCAGATTGATGTCAAAGGGAGGAAAATCGCTCACAGTTATAGGCTCAAAGGCATGGATTAAACTCCCTCCACAACTTCGCCAGATTACATCCGAGTCCCTGTTTAGGAAGGCACTAAAAACCTGGATTTTTGGTGCACCGGATACTCTCTGCAAAACTCTGATCTGATCTCCTATTTTCTACCGTTAGCAGTAAATCAGCTTTGCTTCCAGCTTTGGTTTCCGTCTCAGCACCAAGATGCTCCTCGGAGTGACAGTTGCGCTATATAAATATACCATTACATTACATTACATTACTACTGCGTGTGTCTCAGTCTCCGCCATAACCTGTCCATAGGCCTACACACACGTGGCCGACCACCTTCAACGGGCAGATTCACACTGGAGACGAGGTGGCTACGTCCCAAACCAACCCGTGCACATCACGCCATTGCATGCAGGGTCGTGTCTGCCAGGGCTGCGCCCCCCACCCAGCCATGAGGCCGCCACCGTGACCGGTGGTGCCTGCACGATCCTGTGCGTCTCCTGCACCTCAGCCCTGGTCCCCAGACCGGTCCACTGCCCAGCGATGACTGGCCGCCCCTGCGCACCCAGGCCTCAATGCTCACCTGCCGCCACCGGCGTGTCTCCAAGAGGGCCCACCACGTGCCGGTGCAACCTTCTCAGCCGATCGCTGGATTCCGCACCACAGGCCCCCAGCGCACCCTGCGGCACTGCACCGCGGAGTCATGTGTGTGCTGACTGCTGCTTTCGGCGTACACTGCGCTCCAGCAGGGCCCTCAATTCAAATCGAATCTTGACTTGCAGGACGGCGTATCGAGGTCCACGCATCATCGCAGGCTGCACACCCGCTCAGCTCTTCATGTGCCACTAACCCTGTGCAACGCATGTCATCGTCACGTGCCGGTAGGCCCCTGCCAGCCGCAGTGCAGCGGGTGCCACTAACCCTGTGCAACACAAGTCATGGCCCCGTGCCGGTAGGCCCCTGCCAGCTGCAGTGCAGCGGGTGCCACTAACTCAGTGCAACCAAGTCATCGCCACGGCCCGTGCCGGATGCAGGCCCTCGGGTGCCACTAACTCCGTGCGCCACAAGTCATGGACCCTTCATGATTGAGCCACGTGGTGCGGACGCCATCATGTCATCTCCGGCAGTGCGAAATGTGATGTGCTAAGCCCCTTTTATTGGCAGGGTCACATGTCCTGTGACGCCTGTGCTGGATGGGTGTGGTGTGGGTGTTAACCAGCCCTCAGGGAGTGGCTGTGGCATGCTGACAACTAGACCAGTGATCAGCAGATCACTACAGGGAAGACCTGGGACATGTAGCTTTGTCCCCCCCCCCTCTGAGCGTAAGCGGAGTGGTCTGGCCTGGCGTATGCCAGGCCAGCGTAGGGGTGGGAACAATGACCCCGGGGCTCTGGGCGTGCTTCAGTTCTGGGCTGGACAAGGAAGTAACTGATGCTTGTGTCTCTGTTTTAGTGTCTACGCCACACGGACCGCAATCGGCAATGTTGCACCCTGTGACTCAAGTCCCACGACATGAGAAACATGGACGTAAGGGGGAATCACTGACCCTACATACATTCATACTTTCATACTTGAATGATCAAAGACATGACACATCTGTGCGATTCTGAATGTTTAATTCACATCCAGTGGAGTGTTGCAGCTGGAGCAGTACAGGGCCATGCAAACCCCACTTCACGTTATTGGCCCGTGGAGGGCCGGCCAGAGTCCTTCAGGGAATGACAAGTACATCGGATGAGGAAGAGTTCAGTCCGCAGTCTGATCGCTGTGTCATTGGTAACCAAACAGAATATGGCAGTCCATGTCGAGGTCCAAGGTGAGTGTCGCAGAGTGTATCGGGGGACAGTGGAAGGTGATGATGCAAAGGGCAGAACCAAGCAGAAACAGGCCATATGGCTGAGATGAATGCTACTGCCTCCTCCTTACCAGTAATGTTGATTCACCCGCATCTTCGTCCTCTGATGTCACATGTGCCTCACACGTGGGTGGTGGTGGAATGGCGGCCGCACTGTGTGCCACTGACACATCAGGGGCCGGAGGTGAATTGCCTGCCGCACTGTGTGCCACTGACACATCAGGGGCCGGGGGTGGATTGCCTGCCGCACTGTGAGGCACTGACACATCAGGGGGCGGAGATGTGGATGTAGAAGCAGCAGCAGCATTCATCTGCGCCAGGCCTTGAGGCAGCAATGCCATGACGATGTGCTGCAGGGCATGGAAGGTCCCAGCCACATCTCGCTGGTGTGCAGACGTGGCAGCCATTCTTTCCGCCTGCATCCGCTCCATGTTCTCCATGAGCCCCCGCATCTGACCCAACTCCCGGCTGACATCCCTGGAGCCACTCTGACTGGACAATTGTTCTTGTCTCAGTATCATGACTCCAGCGATGTCAGCCATGGATCGTTGGAGAGCATGGAGCGGACTGTGGGTGTCCGTTAGGGACTGTAAGTGGTCCCTGATGGGAATCAGACACCCATGTATGGCCTCAAGTTTGGCTGCCATGAGGTCGAACCCCACCCGCACCTGATCTGCCATCTTCTCCTGGACCTCTAACACACGGCGTTGGAAGTCCATGTGTTGTTCGTGGGGGTCCTGGGAGACAGCCGGGTGGTAGGTGCTTCCTCGTGTGTGGTCTGTGCAGGGGGTGGGGTCTCCTCGATGCAGCTGGGCTGCCCTGCTCCTGGAGGTGGGGTGCTGAAGCTGTCAATGAGGACTTGGAGGGCTTCGGTGTCGATGTTGGGGATGTCCTCATCGTCATCAGTGAAGAGTTGTTGGGGCTGCTCTGCAGGAGGTGTTGATGCTCCCTCTGCAATGTGAAGGGGAGATGCAGTATTACATTGTGTTCACATGTATGTTGACGCATTGTACAAGTTCACATACAGACTGCATGACAATGTACATTGTGACTGTTTAGGAGGAGCTGCCTATTTGATGCGGGACAGTGGACATTTCGACAACATCACGGATATGTGTTTGTACTTGTACATTGACATCTCACATTTTCCTGCTATGCCAAATGTGATTGGCCAGTTTCTACACACAAGCGGCACCTGTTGTGTGCTCTGTCCTGTTGTAAACGTGTTGCAGTTTGTACCACATTGTTGTCAATGCTGATGTGCTCTGAATGTCATGTGTGTGTGCTGCATTTTGGGAGAGTCGCCCCTGCAGCTCTGATTTTGCTGCCCCTTGTCCCTTTCAGGCGGTGTGCCTTTGACTTCTGTGCCCATACAGTGCTGAGATGTTGCAGACTTGGGTGAATTTGGGTCTTGGTGGGAGTTGGGACTCTGGGGCATGGTTTGTCCGCAGATGTGTTGTTGACGTCAGGGGTTGTTTGTGCAGGTGGATGTGTCAGAGTGTGACCTGCTCCTTTACAGATGTGGTCCACACTCAGCCTCCTCAGTGTGGTGGCGTGCACCATGTCATGATGATCGGACTGCAGCCATGCTAATCGTCATGCAGTGTCACTTGCATTGTCAGTGTGGCTCACGGACCCGCAGTTTTGCTGGGTTCAGCACATGTGCATGGGTTGGTTGTGAGATAAGTGATGTGTGGGCGGGCCTCCTCTGGGCACATAGTCGACGGGGGTCTACGTGCTGTTGCTATGTGTGCTGCAGTATGCCAAGGGGATCAGGGACATGATCCAGAGTCATTGTGGGTGTGCACTGTGCTCCGCTTGATTGTGCATGTGTGCCATTGTGCCCATCTCCCCCCGTCCCCCTAGTCCCTGGTCGTTACTCACCCTGTTGCTGTTGTGTCGGGTCATGTTGAGCAGTGTCCGGTCCCCCAACTCCTGCCACCATCTCCCCACTGATGACTGTGGACACCATTTCCTCCATCTCATCCAGCTCCTCCTGTGGCGCTGGACTCCCACCTCCAGTCTGCATTGCTGCCTTCTGGTTGTTGGTGAGTTTCTGCGTGGTCTTGCGCTTCACATCATTCCAGCGCCTCTTGACCTCATCCATTGTCCTCCTCAGTACTCCGACTGCATTCACCTTGTCCATGATGGACTGCCATGTTCTATTTTTTGTTGCCAATAACACAGTGGAGGTGACGAACAGTTGTTGATGGTGTTCTATCACCTCCGTGATCAGGATCCTGTTTTCCTGCGGACTGAACCGCGTCTTCCTCTTCTTCTTGTCCTTGCCCTTCCCTGTCCCCGAGGTCCCAGGCTGCTACTCCGGGGGCTTGTGGGGTTCTGGCCATCCTCTGTACCTGCTCCGGCTACCTCCATTGTGCTTCGCTGTAGTTTGGTTTTTGCTTGTGTTTTTTTTTTCTGCTTTTGTAGTGGTTTTTCCCGCCTGACGTGTGTGAATTGCAGGCCTGGCGCTGCTTTTAGCTGATTGTCTTATCGCGGTTGGGCCCATCGCACCTTTTTTCGCGTTCGGGTTTGGATTTTCATCGCCGTCCCGGTAATGTTATCGCGGACATTTGACGCGTTATCGGGAGACTATCGCATGTTACTGCCTTGTTGAAAATACAACGTTAACACGGAGTTATTTTCCCGCGATAGACGGCGATATGAAAACTTGCGTTAACCTATTTTGGCGATGTTTATCACACGTTCTTGTGAATATCCCCCTAAGTCTCTCCTACACTGCCAGCCCCGGTTGAAACCTTCATGATTAATGAAGGAGCAGCAAATCAATATCCTTAATAGAAGCACTTATTCAATTCCTTATTGAACATGGTGCTACATGACTGAGTTCCAGATATATGATAATGAATAATAAGTCTGCATACTAGCCAGCCATGTCTTTGTACCTTTTGAAGGTGAGGTTCACCTTTTACACTATGACGATAGCCTTGACATCGCAGTCCATGAGGATAATCAGGAACACAAGCCAGCGCTACAGGCCTCAATTGAGATCAATAAGTTCAAATGGTTTCCTCAAGGCTCAGTTGAAGAGGTTTCAGACCCAGGAGAAGACTTTCCCTCTACTTGCTTGACTCGTACCAGTTAAATATTGGCCCTCCTACGTGGTGTATTCCATTAGTTGAATGTATGCTTTATAATTTACCAGCAACGCTAAAGGCACTTTCATCTATATTGGTGTTCTAAGAACTTTCAGGTGAGGAGAGGTTCTTCATACAAGGACTCAAATCCTTACCTCCAGTAGGAGGGCATGGCTACTACCACTACTGCGCGTTTGTAAAATGTGACAGCTCATGGTATCTACATAATACTAGATCTGTACAATTTAAACCCATTAAATCCATTCCTCTCTGCTAGCAGTTGAACAGTCTGATTCCGACCCACTGAGCAGTTTAGAAATAAGACATTGGGCCTGATTTAGAGTTTAGCAGAGAGAGTACTCCATCATAAAGGCAAATGCGCACCCTCTCTGCCAAACTAAAGTTCCACCCGTTTCATTTATAGACCGAAGGAACAAAAAGATGTCAGCAATGGAGACTACTCTGTCTCCACCACGGACATACACCTCCAACAGCCCGGCAGATTAAGGGCCGTCAAAATCTAGTAATTTGCCCGCCTGCCTTATATACAATGGGCTGTCAAACAACCAGTTTTCAAGGTCTGTCACTGCCAGGTAAAACGTGGCGGTAATGCCAGTTAAAACATGTACATTACTCCTTTGCCTTGGGAGAAATCACCCATGGTGAGTGGGTAATAGTGTTGTTTTTTGTTTTGTTTTTTTTAAAGAAAATCCCGCTTCAGGATTTGGTTTTTGAAAATGAAAAAATATTGAAGGTTTCCCGAACTGCTCCATCATGTTGAAGGAGCTGTCCTTCAAACTTTCAATGCATTGATAGGAACCACTGTGACATTGGTTCCTGCCAATGCAAGAGGTATCTCCTGGGAAGGCAGACATCTCTAAATTCGGCACATGGACTTCAGTACACTTCTGGACCTGAGGATATTATGCCAGGAAGAATGACTGCTGTGCTGCCAAGATGGATTGCCACTCTGCTGAACTGCTTTGCTGTGTTGACCTGCTGCCAGCTCCTCTTGCCTGGGAGTGAGAAGGACTGGATCTGCATCTTTACATCCTCACAGAACTTAAGTGACTCCAAGGCTTGCTGGCTTACCTCCTGTTATGAAGTCTCAGGGACATCAAAGACTTCTTTCAACCATTCTACAGCTGCTGGACTCTGACAACTGAGAGTCTTGCCCTGCCAAGAGGTGCCAATCCAGTCCTGGGTCTTGACATTGGGTTTTTCAACTGTTTTCAAAACCCACGCATCTTCGCCCTTGCACTAATCGATGCAGATGCATTACCTTCAATGCCGACACAGCCGCTGCTCGACGACATCGCTTCAACGGACTGCATGGGTCGACAACGACGGACTGCGCGGCTTGACAACACATTGCATCCATCGTAAAGAGGTTCACCAACGAAGTCTACATTGACTGCGTGGATCAGAAGCGGCATATCGTCTTCATCCATGGGATGGATGACAATGCATCGCCTCCTCTGTTCCTCGCATCAAGTCTTCAACGTCGACGCTTCTTCCATCTAAGGTACTTTTTCAGTGGGACCTGCATGAGTTCTGTAGCCATCCTGCCCTCCAGCGCGGTTGGCCTAATCTTTGGATTTACCCCAGTCTAGTGTGACCAGATGTCCCAGGTTGGCGCTTTATGACTCTAAGCACTATAATTTGATATAATCTTTTAAAAAATCATAACTCTGGTTCTATTTATTGTATTTTTGTCATTTTGTTCTTGTTTCTAATCTGGTGTGGAGTCCTTTTCATGGTGTTTTCATTGTGTTACTGTTATTTAAGAGTTGCACAAACAATTTACACATTCCCTCTTAAGGTAAGCTTGACTGCTCTGTGCCAAGCTACCAGAAGATGAGCACAGGTTAATTTAGGATTTGTGTCTAGCTTACCCTGACATGGGTTGTGGTCCCTACTTCGACAGGGTTCATACCTTTGCCAACTAGAGACACCATTTTGAACAAACAACAGGTTCTATTTGTTATAGACTATTAAAGGAAGGGCCACTGAGAAGAATTGCCCATAATATCTCTATAGGTCCCCCCACATAATTTGTTAATGTTAAAATGTTTTTGTTTTTTCCAGATATAAAGGGTTCCTGTCTATTGGTTAATGTAGGCATGTGCCCTTTCTGTTTGGTTATCCCCACACTTTTGTCCCCAATGCTGATGGTTATGACTCTGAAAGTGCACTGGAGCCTGCTATCCAGGCCCTGGTGCCAGTGCTTTCTCCCTAAAAATAATATGTGTAAATTGGTAACCCCAATTGGGAAGGGCTTTAACCCCCTTATAAGTCCCTGGTAAGTGGTACCAGGAGTACCTAGGGCATAGGAGTTAAAGGGATCACCAGGGCCTGAAGCACTGATTGTGCCACCCTGAGTGACCCAATTAAACAGATGACAGAAAGTCTGCCATTGCAGGCTCCAAGAGCAGTGCAAACTGCCCGAACTCGACTTTCCCCTCACCACGAGGGGCAAAGTCACAGCACTAGTTTTAATAAATGTCAGTCACCCCTAAGGTAGGCCTCCTGAGCCTAGGAGGCAGGGTGCGTTATATTAAAGGTGTGGACATATAAGTGCAAGCTTATGTGCCTCTTTCTATTAAGTGCTACTGAAATTGTTCAGGGGGTATAGGATAACATGGGCTGACACCCAGGCACCTAAGGTTGCCAGCTCCATGATAGTCCCACTGAAAAGTGTCATGTTTGGTATCAAACAACTTGTCTCATTAAATCTGACTTTTTCTCAAAGTCAGATTTAATGTGACATGCACCCAGGTGGCTACCTTAGAGGTTGCCAACCTAGTTGTCTGAGCCTTTCCAGTGCCCTGGCTGGCAGCCTGCAGCTGCTAAAGCCAAAACAGGAACAAAGGCCTGTCTGGGTAGGAAGTGACATCTTCCTCCCTGACAGGGTGGCTAGTGAAGTGGCACTTCAAGGCGGTGAGCTTCAAAGCTTTCACCACCTGTGATATATGCAACCAGGCTACCTCCCAAAGGAGGAAAGAGTCCTCCCCTTGTTCACAGGCACATTTGCACGCAAGCAGGCAGGAAAATTAAGTAGTTAGGAGGTGTACACCCCCCGGGGGCTGGCCACATCCCTAGACTGAGTTACCTGGTCTATACAAACAAGGAAGGTTTCAACCATTTTTAAAAGTGGCAAGATGGAGGGTTTTGGGTAGAAAAGGTGACACACACCTCCGGGTGTCATTACCTCAGGGGCGGATTTGCCGCTAGAGCTAGTAGTCCATTGGCTACTTGCATCCACGCTGCCTAACGCCACTAAATCTAGGATGTAAGGGGCACCCCTGGCACCAGAACCACTGATCTGAAACAACTTGCAACAAAAGAAAAAGAAGAGATCAGAGTCTACAGCTTCAGGACCTGCACAAAGTAAAGGCTCATAACCTGCACCTATAGCAACCACCCTGCGTCTGCACAACTGTGACTCGACCCGGACCAGAGACCAGCCCCAAAGTAAGGGGGAACCTTTCTGGGCACCAAAGGCAACTCCAAAACTCTCTTGGAGCAGAGGTACTAGTCCCCTGCAGCCCGCAGGTAAAAGCACGCTCCCGGAATCAAAGAATCACTGGCTATCGGGCCCGCCCAGGAACCGTGCAAAAGTAAATGGTCTAGTGCATTGTGGAAAATGTAGTCCTGACCTCTGGCAAGTTTTAGATGGCTACTTTTTTCCCACAGACTCCAGGACGTCGAAGTAACCCAAGGCTGAGCTTGCTGCGGCCAAGGCTTGTTGGTGGACAGCCCGACTACCATTACTTTTGTCCGACACTGTGCCTCAATGGAATTCCGCAGCTCCTTCACCTGGCCACCTCAGTGGCCCTGTTGTTGAGTGTTTGCATCCATTTCCTCACCAGCACCTTCAAAGCCATAAAACCAGCAGCACCGCGGCTACCGCTTCAAAACCAAGGATAGCCAGGACAACTCTGCACCCGGATCCCACAAGCCAGGTAAAATTGAACTGACTGTTGTGGTTTGGTCCTGGGACCTTCATTATCTTAACCCTCAGTGGATTCCACTGAACTCGACTGGCAAGTGACCGATTGTCACTTGTCGTTTTCTCCATTGACTGCAACGTTAAAGTTTTGCTGTAGTGAAATGCACTGATTTTTTTTTTATTCTTAAATCCATAACTCCAGTAATACTTATCCGATTTTGTTTGCTTTGGTGTCTAAATTTATATAGAATTCAGCTCTATTTTATAAATTGGTGCCGGATTTCTTTTGAGTCTTGTCAATTACTTAGCGTCCATTTTGGTACTCTGAAATGCTTAACATGTTCCTCTAGTTAAACCTGACTGCTCTGTGCCACTTTTCCAGGACTGAGCTAGGGATTTATTATTGTGAATCCAAAGGACCTATTTTGGGGTATTGTGAGAGTATTGTTTAGTGAAGCCTAACCAGCCTCACTGCATCATACTCCACTTTCCTACAATTTGGTTCAATGTGGTAATGTTACATATCACTGTCCTCCTGTCCATCAGAAAACAGGAAGGCAATTATTCATCTCAACGTCCGCCTGCTTGAGGTGAAACTGTGAAAGTAGATCATTATCAGAGCATGTAAATCCTGTTTTCGCATCTTTGGGGTGCTTAGTCAGTAAACACACAGGCTGGGCTGGCATAAACTAGAACGGCACCTGTCAGGCAGGCAACACCAAGACACAGATGCATCACTAAAATCTCTCCATGTATATTGGAAGGACTCCCAGAACCATGGAAGTAAATCTCATATTGGACTGGTCAAAGAGGGTTCACCATTCCTTCCCCTGACTCTCAGAAGGGATTTAAAGCGTGTTCATTCACACCTAACCTTTTGAACCACTTACCTTTTGGAATCATTCGGCTCCAGCAATGTGAAATAGCTTTCTTGGACACTAGTCCATGATTGCCATCATGTCCACAAGACCAACTTGCCTTACTTGTCAATCAGCCATGCATTGCTATTGATTTTCAAATGATCATATTCAGGAAATAGCTTTCCTCCACCCGAAGGAGTTGACTGAATTTCATATGAATGAGGATATTTTGGTCCCAATCTTGTTTCTGAGTATTCACACGTTCTTGACTGTGAAGGTGCTACAAAAGACACATGCAATGTTTGCACTTCACGAGACATTCACGAGAAAAGCTTTATATCACCAACAATGTAGCAGATGAAGGCACGTCTGCCACCAGGACCATAATTGCTAGCTAAAATACTGCCTACCTCTCTTGTTGCTATTCCTTACCATAGATGTCCCTTTTGTCAACTATTCATGCACATTCCACCAGAGATAAGGCGATGTTAGCGAAGTTCCTACCAAAACAATATGCAGGGCTTCTATACGGAACCTTCCCCAGACATTCTGTAGTAAGCACTAGGCTTTTGATGCTTCATCATAGGGCTATAAGGAATTGTCCAAGAGATCATGAGAGATTTGTTTCCCTATCTGGAAGTCCAGAAATGCCTTTCACCTCTAGAATAGGAGAGGCTTGGAAGTAGGAGTAGTATAACTGCATGACTCCTGTTCTGAGGCTTCTTCAATTGATCTAAACATCTCATAGGTAGGTTCCTTTTCAAAAGAAATACCTAGTGAGGGTACACACTTGCATAAGTAGATCCTCTTGCCTGCACTGTTCGGGCCACACAAAGCTCCCAATTCAACTAGTTTCAGAAGCATTCTCTGACCATACCACTACATTGGCTGGTTTAGAACAGAAAAGACCGAATGGACTAAGTGCTACAGAGTCACCGTAAAGGTAACCTTTTCTTAATGCCACCAGTCAATAGATATGAATAAAGCAGGTGGTAAGACAACTATGAACCAATGCATTCAGTGCAAAGCTCTCTGTGCAGTATGAGGGCCACTGGTTCAAATGCTTGCAAATCCACACAGCCTCTCATGCTTTTGAGGTTGTTACATGGACTTCCAGTAAAATGGACAACAATTATTCTGGCAATGCACAGATTAATCAATAGCATTGTCATGGAAGAAATATATCCTTTAATTATAAAAAAAATCAGTACATTATTTTTCTATCAGAAGTGCATTTGGAAATCAGAACAGGCTTGTAAAAATAAAGTCACATCACTCCTCATCTGTAATTATTTACTACAGATGAGCAATGGCGTCACTTCGTCAGCCCATGTGCTAACTCCTGCTTCTAGACCTATAGAGTCAAGCTTCAGATTGCACAACTCATCTCCGAGTCCCTAAATCCGCCCATAAAAGACACAGCAGTGCAGGTTAGGACTAGGACATGTAAAGTTGCCTCTCAGCAGCACAGCAAAGATGACACACTGCAGTAATAGTCCTCATCTGCCATATTCCTGAAACACACTCAGTTTCCCCCCGCCTTCTACCCATACATTCTCAGAGAGCAAACACTTCAATATTTGATAATAAAAGAAATGGATACAGACCAATGTCCTTCATAACCTGATCCAACGTAAAGCATGCCACTCAGCATACAGATCTAGAATCATGACAGCCAAAGCAAGTTTCTTTTATGAATAAAGCAAATAAAAAAGAAAAGCATTCGATAAAGCACTCAAACACTGTACCAGCCCCCTACCAGATATTCCAATCACACATTCAATGGACAAGTGCAATGCCATCAATCACTTCTTCATCAAGAAGAGAAACACAATCTTTAGATATTCACTCTGTCTCCGAAACCCTGTCTCTTCTTTCCTAAGTGGACTAAATTTGACATCTTGCTGCACAATTAACAGTCTAAACTCCCTGAAAGACCCAATCTACGAAACTGCATCCTACCATCATTCGCTCTTCAATCCCGACTAGGAGGGACTCTAAAACCCCTCCTGAACTTTGTCAACTCCACCCTCAGCCTGGGAACCGTCTCAGATTTCTTTAAAACAGGACTGAGTCTTCCGTGCTAAAAAAAAAAAAGAACTCACCAACTTCTGCCACATGCACACCCATCATTCACCAACAAAATATTTCAGTGAAAGTAGTCTATGCTGCATTATAGTAGTAGATGAGCAAGGATATCCTCTTACAGGACCATCAATCTGGGTTCAGACAACACTGCATCACAGACTGTACAACCCTTCCAGTAGTCAAAAACACACTCTTGATCAAGGACAAAGAATTATTCTTGCCACCTGATCCTACTTGAACTCTTCTCAACCTTCATTTCAGTTGACCAGCAAAGTATTGAATCTCTTCTCAACCTTCATTTCAGTTGACCAGCAAAGTACTGATTCATATCTTCAGACCAATCATAGACCTCTCTCACAAGATCATGCAGTGGTTACTGTCATAACTGCCTTCAAACTGTACACATGGTATCCTCTAGATACAAGATACTCTCCATCCCAAGTGGACTAATTCAGGGATCTACCCTAACCCCCTCACCTTCCATTAGTACCTGGATCCCCTTAGATCCATACTCACCAGCAACAGCAAATGATATGGCTAAGTCTCAATCTCAAAGTCCTATTGACTCATTAAATCCAGTGACTCAGAACCTGCCTCGCTCTAATACAGAACTGGATGTCAAGCACTTACCTAAAGCTTAACCCGACAAAGATAAAATGCCTCCTGCTTGTCAAAAATCACAGATTCAAGTTTGGGTGAACAACAAGATCTTAGATGACAGTCAGTGCAATATCACTTGTATTTAACACAATGCCAACAAAACCAAAACACCATGGTATTAAGGGGCATATTTACAAGCCCCTATCACCACAAGAACGTCACTTTTTCGACGTTCCTGTGGCGATAGGGGCTTCACCTTATTTACAAGGCAGTGTTAAGCCACTTAATGTGGCTTAATGCTGCTTTGTAAATAAGGCACCCTTTCATGCTATACTTAGCATGAAAGGGGTGGGCAATGGGTGTTGCGGTGGGCGTTCCGCCGCAACACCAATTGATTTTGATGCTGCCGCCTATTTACAAGGGTGGCGTAAATAGGAGGCAGTGCCAACATTAAGACAAAAAAACCTGGCCTTAACATGGCGAAACAATGGGAAATGCTTTATTTCTCCTCGTTTTTGCTGTGTCTGTATGTGCTTCATTGTGCAGCACACAAAGAAACAGCAAAACGCCAAGCATGATTGTTTGTGTGCAGGAAGGTGTCCCTTCCTGCACATAAACAAACATTTTAAAAATGAGGAGTTGCAACTTCTATGTGTACTGCACAAAGCAGCACACATAGAAGTTACAAATACCCATTTATGGTTGTTTATGTGCAGGAAGGGACACCTTCCTGCACATAAACAATCATTCCCCTCAACGCAGGCCCCCTTGCACTATGGTGCAAGGGGGCCTGCGTGTCCGCTAGGCAGCTGAAATTAGCGCCAGCGCAAGGGGAAACACAGGGCTGCACCGTATTGTTGTAAAAACTGTGCAGTCCTGTGTTTCAGAAGTGGCAAGGCGCGGCGTTAAGCCAAGAAGGCTAATGCCACGCTCCATCACTTCTTTGTACGCATGCTTCTAAGTCTCACTCCTGAAAAAGGCAGATACATCACCTGCCCAAAATTGACTTCAGGTCAACACTGGAAGCCTGAATCCTCTACCAACCATGATGGAGGCAACATTCTGGTTAAAGGCCTTCCTTACACCACCTTGGCACCCCTGAAAAGTGTCCGAAATATGCAACTCATCTAATCAAATGCTTAAGGAAGTTGGACCACATCACCTCAACTCTAAATGAGCAACATTGACTTCTCCTCTGCATCACCTACATGATCAACAGAAATGTTATCACTGTATTACTGGCTTAGTAAATAACCACCTCAGGTGTACAGTGCCACACCAGCAGTTAGGACAGCACCAGCATCAAGATGAAGAAATGCCAGAAGAAAAAGATCAGAAGGTAGACGGTCATCATTTGTGCACTGATGATCCAGAATGACATCCCAATTAACATTAGAATGGCTTCCATCTTCCTACAAATTCGAAAGAAATTGAATGTCCATCTCTTAAAAGATTAATACCTGATGGAGCAGGGTTTTTGCAAAAATAAAACCTGCACGGATTGAACCCTCAGTAATATTTACTAACCGTGTGCAGTGAAAATTATGCTGGAAAAAGTCTAACATGTGGGAAAAAGCTAATGTGCAAACGCGTACTAAAGTTATAATAGTAGGCCGCAAATGCTTTTTGACTAATGAAAATAAAAAGGACTAATGTTTACTAATGCTGCTTTTGTGCACGTTATTAACGTTTGCTAGGAAAAGATGATAACTAATATGGGTTGCGCAAGGATTAATGCAGTATTGGGATGGTGCGTAGAGAAAAAAGCATTATAAGTGAATAATAATGTCTGTGTTTGTTCCATTTAGAAGTATGGTTCGCAAACTCTGCATGGCAAACAATGGGTTAAGGAGCCACTGGAAATTAAAAACGTTTAAAAAATGAAATTCAAGAGTGAATAAGGAGATGGAATACTATTCTGTCCTTCAAGTCCTGAATGCGTGCCAAAAACCAGTATGAAAGAACAATGCGACAAATAGAGGGAAGCTTCCTCTGCAAAGAGGCGCTCAGCGAGAAAGATATACAAAGTTTGCAACATTTGCCGGAGAAGAGGAAGAAAATAACGGTGGCTCAGATTAGTATTTCCTGGGGTGGAAGTTTATGTCATTGATTAAATAAAAACAATGGGACATTTAGGGGCCGATTCCGATCTCGGCCGGTAGGGCTCCGAATCGGATTCGGCTTAACCGGATCCGATTCGGAGCCCTATTTCCTGACCGATCCGTACGCGCGTCCGGGCGAGCGAGTACGATGCGTATTCGCCGACCGACTCGTCCGGGCGTCCCGACCGCTCCGACCGACTCGATCCCGGGTCGAACCGCACCGACCGACTCGCACGGACACGACTCGCACCGCGCAATGGAGACGTTCCCCGGCCGGGTAAGTACGATGCGCGCCGCGAGCAGTCCGACCGAGCCGCGCACTCCGGCTCCAAAGAGCTGTCGGAGCCGTACTTTGGGGGTCCGTGTCGGACCCCCCTGTACGCGTAGCCGCGCGAGTCGCACACAGGGGGGACCCATGGGTCCCCCCTACCTGTGCGTGTATGGCACGAATCGCTTTGCCGCGTACACGCTGTAGGGGGCGCACTTGTCCGCATCGCACCCATTGAGTCAATGGGAGCCCGCGTACGCGTTGTACGACAGGCTCCCATTGACTTCAATGGGAGTCCGACCGACTCGAGTCCGATGGCATACGTGCGCATCGTACTCGTTCGGTCGGACTGCATGGGTCCGATTCGGACGGAAATCTCTCCGGGTCCGGCTCGGTCGGAGAGATTTCCGGCCCGAATCGGAATCGGCCCCTTAGTGTGGCAGACATGTTGAGAATGGTGTGACCATACACCCCCTTCCTTAACCAATCAAATGTGAAGAAAACCTTTAGCTTGATACATGTGTGGGTTGGACATTTGGGTTTTAGGGTATAATTGAGGTGCCTGGTGGGAGGGGTTAAGAGACTGACTCGTGAGACTGTTGGGAGATCGTCGTTGTCGTCGGTTTGCTGTTGTGTTTCCTGTCTACAGAATCCTGACTTAGTCTTTGCCTATTCAAATCTTCTTGAAGGGTCTTGCTGCTCTCATGGCCAGAGAGTAGATTTCTAATTCTTACTTGGGTTAGTATAGACTGAAGACTGAATTTGCATAAATATTTGCAAATGTATTTCTCTTTGAAATCTTTTGTCTCTTCGCCTATCCACTCCTTTATGCATTGTCATTGACATGAATTTGTCATTTTCTCTTCAGATTTTGTTTGCCTTGTGACAATCTATGATTCATGCTGTAAAGTTGATACCAAAGAGCATTATTTCACATTATTTTAGAAAAACATTATCAATTTACAAATGAGTCTGTCTTTATTAGAAGTGTTTTATTCCTGAGGTTTGATTTGGCAAATGTAATCAACTAAATAAAGATTGCATCGCCAATTTTGGTATTCTAGAGATGAGAGTATATTAAGCTTTGGATTAATTTAGAATTACACTAACCCAGCGTGAAGGGACTTGTTGGATAATGGTAATTAGGCCTTGTCTTAAAAAATTTCTATTCCTGAATCGCTGGATCAGTTTTGGTAGCAGAAATTGATGGTTATATTGGTTAGGTTATTTTGGCGAATTAATGATTGATTTATTGATTTAAGACTATTGATTACTAATACGAAAAGTTAGTGTCTTTGTTTTTATGTAGTCTGGAAGTACGGGTACGGAGTTGCCTAAGATCCCGGGATGCTAATTTAAGCCGTTGTGGCATAGTCATAGTGTGGAGAAATACCACACAGGAAGTTCTTTGTCTGTTGTTGTAATATTGAACAGTGAAATGCTGTTGATGTTATTTTAGGGACTTACTCTGTTGTAAGGAGAGTGTATGAAATAGTGGAAAGTCCGCTTCCGAAACTCTGGCCTTATCCCCAAAGGAGTACCAAGACCATTTTTAAGAAAAAGTCCTCTTTGAAACTTTGGCCTTATCCCTAGAGGAGTACTAAGACCTCTTTTCACTTGTTTGGGAGTAGAGTGACGCTGGTCGTTATTTTACTGGAAGTAAAAGGAAATCTTTTAGAGTAATTAAACTATCTCTTTATTAGTGGAGCAGACAAAGGCGCTGTTTTGTGTCGTTTCTAATAAGAATTTAGTTAGAAAAAACGTTGTTTTCCATTTCCGTAATATTTTTGTAAAGGGAGGGTCATTAGTAGTAGTTATACTGACGTCACAAAAGTCGCGCTGGCATTGTTCAGAATAGTGGGTGTGTATTGTGCTGTAATTGGTTGGTGTGAGCCGCGCTGGGATTGGACGAGCGTGAGCCAAAAAAGTGAGTGGAATTACGGAAGGATTGCCTTAGTTTTCCGAAATAGTTAGTGAAGAGAGAAAAGAGAGTGTTGAAAATGAAGTTGATTAAAGCCATTCAGGATTTCTTTAAGAAGGACAAACCGATTGTGATTAGAGAGGGAATTCCTGTACCTCCTCCAAGATTGCCTGCTTCCTTTATGATGTTAGAGCGTGGATATCATACGTGTACATGGTTGGAGAACTGGGTAAAATATACAGAGGATGATTGAGTGTTAGCTTTCCCAGAGCATGGTACATTTAATGGGAAAATTTGGGAAAATTTGAGAAGACAAATGAATTCTTTGAAAACAAATCCTAGACCTATGCAGTATGAGGCGCTTGAGGAATGGGAGCATGAAGGGTACAGAAGGGAGAGAGACAGGAATGGATTGAAATACAAGAATACGATGAGATGGTTTTCAGAGGCTAAGTGGGATGCTCAAATGAAGAGATGGAGGAGAGATGCAATTCTAGATGGATTATATCCAGTAATGGTTGCTAAGGATCAGGCTGGTGGAAAATGTAAGGAGGAAAAGAATAATATAGAAACTTCAGAATTAGATATGGATCCAAATGAAATTGATGATGAGTTACTAGAGGAGATGTTACTGAAAAGACCTCCACCGTATCAGGCGAATCCAGATAGGGTTACTCCGAGTGCACCATTAATTGAAATAGAAGCTCCCCAAATTCCACAGGTTTCACAGGTTACCCGAATATCACAGGAAAAGGAGATTGAGATGCTTAATAGAGCAAAGGAATAATTGACTCAGAAAATTAATCAGATGAGTTTAAATGCAGAAGCATTGTCAGTTCCAGTTACGATTGGTCCTATAGTTCCATTGTATAGTGAGGGTCAAAATATTTCAAGAGTACATGCATTAACAGTTCCGGTGAATGGTGTTAGGAATGTTAGTGAATCAGAGTCAAATGAGGCAAGTACGTCATTGATCGATCTTCCAGTAAATGGAAATGTGACTGAAACACCAAAAAGAAGTGTTCAGATAGATCCTAGGAAATTATTGCCAAATGCGAGAGAAACAACTTCTATATCAGAGGGTTCTAGTTCAGTGGGACCTTTGCCGGAGGAGTTGGATGAATGGATAAGAGGAATGGTGTCTAATAAATCTAAATCAAGTATGGATTTAGGGAAATTGAAAGTAGATTTGGAAGTAATGATTATTGTTACAATATTCCAGAGAGATTGAGTAAATATCAGGATGAAGAGATGTTATTCATGTGTAAACATATTACATTGAGAGCGAAAAATTTGCATGAGAAGTTGGCAGAAGCTGCACAAGAATATGGTGTGGATATAGAAAAGTCAAAGGCTTTGCAAAAGACGTATAGGTTGGATTTTAGTATTAAGGATCTGGAGAGTTTGAATGCTTCTGGAAAACGATTGCAAATAAAGGAGTTGATAAAAACTCTGAAAAGATGGGGTGATGTAGCACGATGGAAAGGCAGATGGACGAGAAAGAAAGAAGAAGCGAATATGAATAAGGGTATGACTGCTTCTCCTTTACTTCCGTTAAAAGAGACAGAGCCTGCTGAAATGATATATCCAATGAGAGAAGTTCCGGGTGGTGGATATGTTCATATCCCTTGGTCAAGACAGGATATATTGTCTTTCACAAATGATTTCCCCAGATTGAGAGAAAAGCCTGTCAAATGGTATAAACAGGTAGAGAGATTTGTAAAAGTTTCAAAAGTCTTGTTGAAAGATTTGGATGGCTTGTTTGATATTGTGTTTCCAGCTGATTTATGGACTGAATGTAAAATTGCAGTTGATTGGCCAAAAGATGAATATCCTAGAGATATTAAAACAGGAGCGCCTTCAGAAGAGGTGATGAAAAAATATAACCAAGTGATTACTTATTTGAAAGGTAAGATTTCTCCAGAAGAAACAGACTGGGTTAAGATTGACAGGACGACACAGGAATCGAAAGAATCAGTACACACTTATTATGAGCGGTTGTTACAGGTGTTCAAACAGTAAAGTGGTTTTGAAAGCATTACTGATAAAGACATGGGACATTTTGTCTATAAGTTTGTGTTTGGACTGAAACCGGAGATTAGTAATATGATTCAGCAACATTTGATTTGCTGGCAGAACAAGACACTGGATGAAATTCTGAGGTATGCAAAGTATTGTAGTGATGATATTGAATCAAGAAGTAAGAAATTGAAGGAAAAAGTGATGTGGGCACAGGTGAAAGTGGCGCAACATAATAATGGGAATTTTGTTGATGGTTCGCAAACAGGTTACCAAATGAAAGGGCAGTCAGGAACCAATGAATGTAGTACCAAATGGGGTTGTTCAAGTGCAGTTACCAGGGAAAGGTAGAGGCAAGGGTAATAAAGAAGAAATGAAAAAGAAATTTCCGTGTCATGGATGCGGCCAATTAGGGCATTGGAGGAACAAGTGTAAGTCTTTGTTGAGAAATAATGGAATGGTTCAAAATTTCAATCCAATCAAAAAACGGGGGGAGGTAGAGGTTAAGGTTAGGTTCACACTCCTTACTGAATGCAGTTCCACAACATCCGGAATACCGGAATTAGAAACCTAACCATAGGAAGAACGGATTCCAATGAACATGTGTGAAAAACCCTCTTTCCAGAAAAAAAATTATTTTCTGGAGTCCCCTCACCCACCAGGGTTACCCCTAGGTGGCATGCTTCATCATTGGGGTCCTCTCAATCCACTGCGGATTGAGGCGTGCTGCGACTTGCGAACTACCTAGAAGCACTTACTTATTGGAAAATATGTGTGGTGCAGTGAAGTGGAGTGGGAAAAATAGATTAAAAATACCTAGCTAGTGAGCTAATATTTTATTCCTGCTCCTAGTCGGTATGTTTTAAAATCAGGGGTTAATACTAGGGAAAGGCCTAACTGTAATGAGTATGGAGTCCCTAGTATTGGGTCGACATGTTTCGAGCTTTCCCCTAAAACTCTTCTTCAGGACCACACGAGGGCCAGCCCTGTGCGTACCACTCCTAAAGAATCCTGTGAGGAGGAAACAATGGGGTGCACACCTAATGTGTGTTCACCTGATACTTAATACATATGGTTGTACACTGACACGCTGTATTTTTGTTTAGGCAGAAATATGCTTCATGATCTGCAGGGGTAGAGGGGCTTGTATTCACACCTTCGTTAAAGCACTCCTCTCGGAAAATGACCTGATGGCACCCCTGGAGACGCGGTCATGTTTCTGCCTAAACAAAAATACAGCGTGTCAGTGTACAACCGTATGTATTAAGTATCAGGTGAACACACATTAGGTGTGCACCCCATTGTTTCCTACTCACGGGATTCTTTAGGAGTTGTACGCATGGGGCTGGCCCTCGTGTGGTCCTGAAGAAGAGCTTTAGAGTAAAGCTCGAAACATGTCGACCCAGTACTAGGGACTCCATACACGTTACAGTTAGGTCTTTCCTTAGTATTAACCCCTGATTTTAAAACATACCGACTAGGAGCAGGAATAAAATATTATCTCACTAGCTAGGTATTTTTAATCTATTATTCCCACTCCACATCACTGCACCACACATATTTTCCAATAACTAAGTGCTCCTACGTAGTTCGCAAGTCGCAGCACGCCTCAATCCGCAGCGGATTGAGAGGACCCCAATGATGAAGCATGCCACCTAGGGGTAACCCTGGTGGGTGAGGGGACTCTAGAAAAGAATGTTTCTTTCTGGAAAGAGGGTTTTTCACACATGTTTAGTGGAATCCCTGTTCTTCCTATGGTTCGGTTTCTAATTCCGGTATTTCGGATGTTGTGGAACATCAAAATTTCAATCAACAGATGCAGAATGAGGTGGTTGTGAATCAACAACAACAGCAACAGCTAGTTACACCACAGGTACAACAGGTACAAGTGCCTCAAGCACCTATGCCAAATATTGTGAATGCAGGTACAAAGATACAGTGTGGATGCTGGTTTTCATGTGGGTGAACAAGTTGGTAAGAATCAAAATGTACAAATGGCTTCGCAATACTGGTTGCAATGTTCTGAGAGTGATTCAGATTAATCTCAATGACGGTGCCTGAGGGGGGAGGAAGAGTGCGTGCTTGGCGCATCTCTAGAGGTAGATCAGTCAGGTCCTTTTGTAGATGGGAAAGTGGAAGGTAATGATAGTACATTCCTTGAGGATACTGGCACTACCCATTCTACTGTGAGAACAGTGGAAATTCCAAACCTGCCCCTCTCGGGAGAAACTATCCAAGTTGTAGGAGTCTCAAATAGACATATTAAGACTGCAGTAACCAAGCCAATGGAGGTTCATATTGGAAAATTCAAAGATTTGCATTGGTTTGTGGTGTGTGACTCGAGTCCAGTGAATCTTTTAGGTAGGGATTTATTGTGCAAAATGAATTGTACAATTTATTGTATACCCGATGGCACTTCGTTCCAAACACCAGATGAGGATGTTGCTTTTAAGATGATGTTAGCAAAGCAAGGGACAGAAGTGAATGATTTATATTCTATGTTTACAACAAGTGATTTGCCTGTTGAATTAAGAGACACGGTGACAGCTGATGTGTGGGATCTTTCAGGGAAAGACATCGGATTAATGAAAGATGTTGATCCTATTCAGATTATGGTTAAGCAAGGTGCAGAATTTCCAAAAACACCACAGTATAAAATGAGTCCGGAGACAATAGAGGTAGTTACTCCAGTGATTGAGCAAATGATTGAACAAGGTATTTTGAGAGAGATACTAGGGAGTCCTTGTAATTCACCTATTATGGGAATTAGGAAACCGAGTGGGAAGTATAGGATTGTACAAGATTTGCGCAAAGTTAATAAGATTGTGGTACCTTGTTGTCCAATAGTGCCCAATCCTGCAGTGATTCTTTATCAAATTCTTTGTGACGCGGAGTGGTTCACAGTGATTGATTTGTGTCAAGCGTTTTTCTCGATACCCCTGCATCCAGATAGCCAGCATCTTTTTGCTTTCCGGTTTGGAGATCGTGTTTTGGCATGGTGCCGAGTTCCTCAAGGGTATACAGAGAGTCCTTCAATTTTCAATCAAATTTTGAAAAAGTGTCTGGAGTCATTAGTTATGCCAGAAGACTCAGTATTGGTGCAATACATCGATGATCTATTGGTGGCATCAAAGACACGAGAGGCATGTGTGACAGATACAATTGCTCTACTGAACCATTTGGCAGTAGGTGGGCATAAAGTGTCACCAGCAAAATTACAATTTTGTCAAAAAGAAGTTCAATATTTGGGACACAAAATTGAAAAAGGAGTTAGGAAAGTATCACAAGATCGAATTGCTGTGATTTTGCAAATGGGACCTCCCAAAACGCAGAAAGAAGTTCAAATGTTTTTGCGTATGGTTGGATACTGCAGACAGTGGATTAGTGTTTTTTCATTGACAGCTAAGCCATTACAGAGATTGACTCACAAAGATGTAGTCGATCCAATTCAGTTGGATGAGGAAAGCATGAAGGCTTTTATGGAATTGCGAGATAATCTATGTTGAGCGCCTGCATTGGGAATGTCAGATTATAGTAAAGAGTTTGCATTGTTCTGTTGTGAGAGAGATGGGTGTGCACTTTTGGTCCTGACACAGACACATGGAATGGCACGTCGACCAGTGGCATATTTCTCTGCTATCTTAGATTTGGTGGCTGCAGCGTTGCCAGGCTGTTTGAAAGCAGTGGCTGCAACTTGTGTGAGTTTGGAGCAGAGTGAGTCAATTGTAATGGGACATCCAGTGAGAGTGTATGTGCCACATTCTGCTGAAATCCTACTGACATGTACTAGGACTTAGCATATGACAAGCAGTCGTTTGACCAGATATGAAAGAGTGATCTTGGGTGCTGAAAATGTGACAGTAACAAGATGTACTACATTGAACCCAGCGACTTTGTTGCTGAGTTCAAGTTGTGAAGAAGTGAAAGATGAAGCCGATCATGATTGTTTGGATGTGACAGAATTATGTACGAAGCCGAGGCCTGACATAAAAGATGTACCGCTGTCAGAGTCAGATTGTGTGATGTTCGTGGATGGTTCATGTCTGAGGGATGAAAAAGGTGTTCTGCGTGCTTCATATGCTGTATGTACAGTGGTCATGGTTCTTGAAGCATCTTGTCTAAAAGGGATAAATTCAGCCCAAATTTCGGAATTGGTCGCTTTGACCAGGGTGTGCATAATTGGCAAAAATCTGAGAATAACCATATTTACGGATAGTCAATATGATTTTGGGGTGGTGCATGACTTTGGTCAATTGTGGATGCAACGTGGATTTCTGACTTCTTCAGGATCACCGATTCGGAACAGTAAAGATGTAAAAGAATTATTGAATGCACTACAATTGCTCAAGGAGATTGCAGTGGTTAAATGTCCGGCGCATAGATCAGGAAATTATTATGTGACCAGTGGAAACAGTTACGCTGACCAAGTGGCTCGTTTCTGTGCACAAAATTCAGTTTCGATTAACAAAGGATCAGAGAAAAAGAATACAGATTGTCACTTGATGTTGTCTACTATTGAAACATTGGATGAAATTAGACAGTTGCAGGAGGAAGCCAGTGAGGAAGAAAAAGAACTTTGGATTAAATCAGGTTGTGTAAAGAGACCTGATGATGAAATATGGGTGTATACAGATGACAGAGTAGTAATGACATATTGTTTACTTTAACAAATGGCCAGGGTGTACCACGGAATTACACATGTGGGAAGAGATGCCATGATTAGACTCTTCAAGCAGTCATGGTATAATCTTAAGTTTAGGGTTATTGCAGAGAGTCTATGCCAAAGATGCATAGTGTGCCAGCAGCAGATTCCAGGCAGAAAAACATTTGTTAGTTGGGGTAGAATTGGGAAAGCAGCCGGACCTTATACTAGGTTACAGGCTGACTTTATCGAGCTCCCTCCGGACTAAAATATGTGCTGGTTGTTGTTTGTCTGTTTTCTCGTTGGGTAGAGGCTTATCCAACACGAAGAAGTGATAGTCTAACAGTTGCTAAATTGCTTTTGAGAGAGATCATTCCTAGATTTGGATTTCCAGTCTCTTTAGAAACAGATAGAGGTACTCACTTTAATAATGAAATAATTTGGATGATTTGCGCAGCATTACAAATTGAACAAAAGCTGCATTGTGCCTATCGACCAGAAGCCTCAGGTGTGGTCGAGCAAATTAATGGCACTATTAAGTCCAGATTGTCCAAAATGTTTGCATTCACAACATTGAAATGGCCAGATGCTTTACCCTTGGTGTTAATGAGTTTGAGAAGTATTCCTGATAAAAAGACTGGATTATCCCCTCATGAAATTATAATGGTAAGCGCATTGAGACAGCCGATTGTACCAGAAAATCAACTGATGAATATTACTGATGATCTAGTGCTTGATTATTGCAAAGGATTGGCTGATGTGGTGCGTTCTGTGCCCCATCAGGTTGGAGAAATTGCAACCACAACACAGCAGGAGCAAGCACATGAATTAAGTCCAGGTGAGTGGATCCTGGTGAAGAAACATGTGAGAAAGTCGTGTTTGGAACCTAAATGGCATGGCCCTTACCAAATCATATTGGTAACAACGACAGCAGTGAAGTGTGGTAGCTTGCCGAATTGGATACACGCAAGTCATACAAGAAGAGTCCCAAGTCCACTTGAAAGACAAGAAGAAGAACAGCAACTGGTGGAGAGACAAGAAGAACCAGAAGCTGAAGAACGTGAAGCTGCATAGTCTGAAGCTAAAGACTTTGAAAGTGTTAAACACGTGCTTGATCAAGGAAGAAGTTAGATAAAGTGGGCACCAGCTACTGGATCTAATAAGACTGCTGTTGAGGGTGACAATGGAGAAGTGTTGAATGAAAATCAAGAGCAAGTGAAACGGAGAAAAGGACTAAATAAAAGAGCTTGCGAATTTGACACTGATGTTGATGAAACAGTTCAAGTAAAGAAAGCAAGAAAAGGTGATGTGTGGCCAGAAGGAGTGAAAAGACTGAAATACACTCTGAAACAAAGATCACCTGAGACAATAATTGAAGTTCAAGATCAGACTGAGCAAAGTGAGTCTGAAGAAGAATCAGTTCGAAAAACAAAAAGAGTAAGAGTTCCAAACAAGAAATACACAGCTCCAGAATGAACCTATGTAGTGTTGGAAGAAATTGAAAATTCAGATCAGATCAAAGAAGACGTTGGTACAGAGCAAAGTGAAGGAAACGGTTTTGAACCACTTTAAAAGAACTGTGTAAAATAAGGTGTAGGATCAAGAAAATTGAAAAATTATTGAAAGAATTACATAAAATTGAAGCAGAAGATCTGATGAGGAAGAAATAAAGAAAAAAAGAAAAAGAAAAAAGAGGGGGTAAAGAAGAAAGTCATAAAGTGTGAGGATACACTACTTCGGATAGATTTTACAAAATTTTTATAGATTGGATTTTTGATAGATTTTTGAGTTAGATTTTTGAGTTTTTTTCTTAGGTTTTTTTTTAGTTGTTTTTTTTAGAATTGATACAAATTTTATTAGAAATGGCAAATACAGCAGAGACTGGACATCAAAATCGTAGTTTTAAACGTAGATGTATTAATGCTTGCTTATTTAGTATTTTTCTACTAATGTTGGTGTGGTTAACATTAATTGTTATTGTGCCTGTCTTAATGGTAACTAATCACAAAAATAATACTAATACTAATGGTGTGATGAGTGATAAAGTAGATACTAAAGGTTTTGAAGAAGACTCACATACTAAATCAGAAAAAATGAAAGATCTATCATCACGATAAATCAATTAATGATTTTTCGTTAAATGTTTTCACGAAACTGCTTTATGAATACGTGGATGTAATGGATGCGAGAGACTGCTATGTGTGCATGCAATTACCGTCATCTGTCTCAGAGGTGGTGACTTACCATCACCTACCTTTAACATATGGTGTGTCTTGTAGTGTATTAACAAGTCTGTTCTATGGGAAGGGAAGTTTGCAGTATACTACTCTAACAGGGATTTAGTATTTTCAGAAATTCCTTTTAGAAAGAACATGAATAGAAAATATAGTGCTAAAAATGCAGAATATATGGGAGAATTTTTTCATTCTACACAAACAATAGATACAGTATATGCACATAGACACAATTTAACCAGTAGATTACGATTTGAAGAAATAGAATTCATTAATATGGTTGAAGATAGAAGACAAGAGTTTCGGAGAAAAGCTGCTGAGCAAAAGTCACATGTACCTCCACGGGCTTTCAGAGAAGGAAATTATAAGAAAGGCGAGACTTATGCTGCCATGACCCTAGACTGGTATCATAGAAGGAAACTTTGTTTGCTTAGACAGAAGACTGATTATAATAACTATTTCATTGGTTCTAGTGAATGTGATCATACTTTCCTAATTACGGGAGGAGGAGGAATAAATGGAGGAACTGATTCTGTCTTTCCAGGAATTCATTATGTGTGTGGTAAGAATGCCTACTATAGGTTACCTGAACATTGGTATGGGTGTTGTTATTTAGCAATAGTATTTCTGAAGATATATCACATGGACAAGAATAATAGAATCAATGAAATAAAGAATGGGCTAATAGGTCATAAAAGAGCAAGTTTTTCAGAAATAATTGGGGTTGTTTTTGGAGCATTGATACCTTCAGTTGTAGTTATTCTAAATTCACACAAAATTAGAAAATTGCCTACAGTGGTTGATCGCTTATCAACAGATACTGCTGGTGGGTTCTTAATGGTTGATACTGAAATGGTCGCAATTAGGTCTATGGTTCTACAAAATCGACTTGCCCTTGATGTGTTATTGGCCAAAGAGGGTGGAGTCTGCAATATGTTGAAAATACAACAATGTTGCACTTATATCCCTGATAAGAGTAAGAGTCTTGAAGGGTATATCAAGAATATTACAAATCTTCATCGAGATTTGTCTGAATTGAAGGTTGATGGTGCTTGGGAGAAACTTGGTAAGAGTTTTTCCTCTGTGGGTAATTGGTTTTCTACCTTTGGAAATAATGTATTAGGGAGAATACTAACACATATTATTGCAGTGACTACAGCAATACTAATTATTTTTCTGATCTATAAATGTTGTGGATGTAAAGGAGAATCACCAGATAATAAACGAAAAGCAAGAAAGAGAAAGAGAGAGGAAATAGAATTAGAAGATATGAAAGGAAATTATTGTGAAGTAATGAATGATTTAGATGGAATAATGGTAAAACGAGAGAGAGCATCTGCTTTCTGATAAGTGACAACTTGTATTGGTGGGTATTTTGGTGATGGCTTAAAACGCCATCTAAGGGGGGATTGATGGAGCAGGTTTTTTGCAAAAATAAAACCTGCTCGGATTGAACCCTCAGTAATATTTACTAACCGTGTAAAGTGAAAATTATGCAGGAAAAAGTCTAACGTGGGAAAAAGCTAATGTGCAAACGCTTACTAAAGTTATAATAGTAGGCCGCAAATGCTTTTTGACTAACGAAAATAAAAAGGACTAATGTTTACTAATGCTGCTTTTGTGCACGTTATTAACGTTTGCTAGGAAAAGATAATAACTAATATGGGTTGCGCAGGGATTAATGCAGCATTGGGTTGGTGCGTAGAGAAAAAAGCATAAGTGAATAATAATGTCTGTGTTTGTTCCGTTTAAAAGTATGGTTCGCAAACTCTGCATGGCAAACAATGGGTTAAGGAGCCACTGGAAATTAAAAACGTTTAAAAAATGAAATTCAAGAGTGAATAAGGAGATGGACTACTATTCTGTCCTTCAAGTCCTGAATGCGTGTCAAAAACCAGTATGAAAGAACAATGCGACAAATAGAGGGAAGCTTCCTCTGCAGAGAGGCGCTCAGCGAGAAAGATATACAAAGTTTGCAACATTTGCCAGAGAAGAGGAAGAAAATAACGGTGGCTCAGATTAGTATTTCCTGGGGTGGAAGTTTATGTCATTGATTAGATAAAAACAATGGGACATTTAGTGTGGCAGACATGTTGAGAATGGTGTGACCATACACCCCCTTCCTTAACCAAATCAAATGTGAAGAAAACCTTTAGCTTGATACATGTGTGGGTTGGACATTTGGGTTTTAGGGTATAATTGAGGTGCCTCGTGGAAGGGGTTAAGAGACTGACTCGTGAGACTGTTGGGAGATCGTCGTTGTCGTCGGTTTGCTGTTCTGTTTCCTGTCTACAGAATCCTGACTTAGTCTTTGCCTATTCAAATCTTCTTGAAGGGTCTTGCTGCTCTCGTGGCCAGAGAGTAGATTTCTAATTCTTACTTGGGTTAGTATAGACTGAAGACTGAATTTGCATAGATATTTGCAAATGTATTTGTCTTTGAAATCTTTTGTCTCTTCGCCTATCCACTCCTTTATGCATTGTCATTGACATGAATTTGTCATTTTCTCTTTTGATTTTGTTTGCCTTGTGACAATCTATGATTCATGCTGTAAAGTTGATACCAAAGAGCATCATTTCACATTATTTTAGATAAACATTATAAATTTACAAATGAGTCTGTCTTTATTAGAAGTGTTTTATTCCTGAGGTTTGATTTGCCAAATGTAATCAACTATATATTGATTGCATCGCCAATTTTGGTATTCTAGAGATGAGAGTATATACGAGAGATTGGTAAACTTTGGATTAATTTGGAATAACACTAACCCAGCGTCAAGGGACTTGTTGGATAATGGTAATTGGGCCTTGTCTTAAGAAATTTCTAGTCCTGAATCGCTGGATCATACCTCAGCACTCAATCGCAACCTACATAAAAATTGCTTTTCTGTAGTAAATTATCTTGTACTCTAGGGCTCTCCTGTGTTCTTTATCAGTTCATTGCTCTCCAACTGGGTTTGCAGTTTAGAAATGCCACTTCATACTTACATACGTGCATGCGCGCTTACACAGATGGGGCTCGGGCACCTGGGATTGAGCTGGGACTGCAAGCACACCGCAAAACTCATAGGGGCTTATTTACAAGCCCTCTGCGCCGCCGGTGCGTCACTTTTTCCCATGTTAAAAGTGATGCACCAGCGGCGCAAGGGGCTTGTAAATAAGCCCCATAGAGTTCTCCCTCATCTGGAGTTGGTCTGGGGTAATAATACCTTCGCCTTTTGTCAAGAGGTGTGTCCTGAGCAGGTGCCGGAAGATGGCAAAGCTGAACAACCACACCTTATAATCCCAAAGATGCTCTATGCTAACAAGTTGCTCTAAAGATAAACCGATATGAAAGGGTTCCAATGTTTGGAGAATTGTGAAAACACACAGGTCCCTTGTGCTGCCGGAACGTCACTTTTTGTGACGTTCCGTGGCACAGGAGCCTGCTTCATATTTACGGGGCAGCACTAAGCCATATTTTTTGGCTTAATGCTGCCTCATAAATATTGTCCCCTTTAACACAGTTTTCTGCGTTAAAGGGGCGTGCAATGGGTGTTGCTAGGGGTATTCCCAGCAACATCCATGGCATTTTGCCACCGCCCCAGATTTTTCAAAAAAACGTAAATCTGAGGCAGCACCAAAAACTTACGCCTCCCCAGGGGAGGCGTAAGGGAGGCACAACGAGGAGAAATATCTTTATTTCTCCTCGTTTTTCCTTTTTCTATGTGTGCTGCATTCTGCAGCACACATAGAGAGAGGAAAAAGCCTCTTGTGGTGGTTTTTGTGCAGGAAGATTTCCCTTCCTGCACAAAAACAATCATCCCCTCAACGCAGGCACCCTTGCACCATGGTGCAAAGGTGCCTGTGTTGGCACACGGCAGCCCATTGTGCGCCGGCGCAGGGGAAAAGGACAGGAATGCGCCGTATCTTATAGATATGCAAAAACAACAGTTGATGGACAGAATGCAGAACAATGTCATACATTCACCCCAGTACAGAGATCTGGGCCTAAATCCATCGTTTTTTTGCTCACCATGCCATTCCAGTTTGAACCCAGCCATATGCAAATCAGTCTTGACCCTGTGCCTCATGGGAACAGTCCAGCCCGAACTGCCAAGCCAGGTCCTCCCTGGACTGGAAACAAGCATCCTAGGACCGGTTTCGGGGTTTCACCCCTCTTCAGCCAGGATAGCTTGATTCCAGTGGCATGGAGAAGCACGGGACCCACGTCTGGGCATACCCGTCCCACTCGGGGTGACAAATGCAAAAACAACAGTTGATGGACAGAATGCAGAACAATGTCATACATTCACCCCAGTACAGAGATCTGGGCCTAAATCCATCGTTTTTTTGCTCACCATGCCATTCCAGTTTGAACCCAGCCATATGCAAATCAGTCTTGACCCTGTGCCTCATGGGAACAGTCCAGCCCGAACTGCCAAGCCAGGTCCTCCCTGGACTGGAAACAAGCATCCTAGGACCGGTTTCGTCCATCATCCCCTTTGGTATCGCTTTGTTCGCCCTAAGTTGGCAGGGTATGCCCAGACGTGGGTCCCTTGCTCACTTTGCCACTGGATTCAAGCTAGCCTGGCTGATGACGGCTGAATGGCCAGAAACCGGTCCCAGGATGCTTGTTTCCGGTCCAGGGAAGACATGGCTTGGCAGTTCGGGCTGGACTGTTCCCATGAGGCACAGGGTCAGACTGATTTGCATATGGCCATGTCTGAACTGGGGTGGTGGAGTGAGCTAAAGAATGATGATGGATTAAACCCAGATCAGTTGACTGGGGGTGAGTGTTTGATTTGCTCAAACGCTCCGTCCATCATCCCCTTTGGTATCGCTTTGTTCGCCCTAAGTTGGCAGGGTATGCCCAGACGTGGGTCCCTTGCTCACTTTGCCACTGGATTCAAGCTAGCCTGGCTGATGACGGCTGAATGGCCAGAAACCGGTCCCAGGATGCTTGTTTCCGGTCCAGGGAAGACATGGCTTGGCAGTTCGGGCTGGAATGTTCCCATGAGGCACAGGGTCAGACTGATTTGCATATGGCCATGTCTGAACTGGGGTGGTGGAGTGAGCTAAAGAATGATGATGGATTAAACCCAGATCAGTTGACTGGGGGTGAGTGTTTGATTTGCTCAAACGCTCCGTCCATCATCCCCTTTGGTATCTTATAGATATGGCGCATTCCAGCCCTTTTCTTTTGCCGTAGGGCAGCGCAGCAGGAAGGTCTGCTGCGCTGCCCTACGGCAAAAACACATAAATGAGGCCCACAGGATTTCTAAAAAAAATCGGATGTAGTTAAAAAATATGAGAAACCAACAATTTCTTGTTGAAAGATCGCCTGAAAGATATTCTATCTTCAATACAGACAGAGGCATTAAAATTGCCATTCAATGGCAATGTAAAATTTCTTTACAATCTAATGGAATATATATAATGCATGCGGATATTTGTATATAATTGTAAAAGTAATAACCGTGTATACAGCACAAAATGCAAACTGAATTCTTTCTGGTACTTCATAAGTGTAACTTACTACAACCACATTCAATATCACTAATTTTATCAACATCAGATAACTGACAAGCTCAGTCAGACTTTTAAGGATTCAAACTGATGCCTCGTTGTTTAAATTGTAGATGTTTTTAAAAGGCATAACTCGCTGAACAGTGCACTAGGTCGAAAAAAATGTGGTGATGTGCAGAGTATAAAAGGATGATTGTAAAAACCACTAAATCCACAGCACTTTGTTTTTCGGATTTAAACATATAATCTGCAGCTTGAGGCTAACTGTTTAAACACAGGTCTCTATAGCAACAGCATTACCCACCCGAGCTACCGTGCGAACAATATAGCTTCAGAAATGCTTTTAGACATGGATGTCTTAGGTGAGTGCCTTGACCCTTTCAGCCGTATTGCCTAGTTTACACTTGAGCAGCATATACACCTGTACTAAACTGGTGCTATTTATTTACACTCCATGCAAATACTGACATATTTTGCATTGTATCCCTTGCCAGTCACTGGATACATTGGGGCATATTTACAAGGCCCCTACGCCACCAGAGCGTCACTTTTGTTTACGCTCCCTGGCGCACAATGCTGAGCCATATTTACAAGGCCACGCAAAGCAACCTTGAGTGGCTTTTTATGGCCTTGTAAATATGGCCCCCCTTTCACGCATTACTCTGCGTGAAAGGGAAGTTTCATGGGTGTTGCTGTGAGTGTTCCCACGTGACACCCATGGATTCTGACGCATTCCCACATTTACAAGGGTTCGTAAACCTGGGAATGCGTCAGATTCTAACGCCTCCCCAGGGGAGGCGTTAAAGTGGCACAACGAGGAGAAATATCTTTATTTCACCTCGTTTTTTGTTCTTTCTATGTGTGCTGCGGAATTCCATCAATTATTGTTTTTGTGCAGGAATGTATGCCTTCCTGCGCAAAACCAATCATCCCTGCTATGCAAGCACCCATGGTGCAAGTGATCCTGCTTTGGCGCTAGGCAGCCAATTGTGTGCCGGTGCAGGGGAAAGCCTAGGGATGCGTTGTACTGCTGTAAATATGGCACATCCCTGCACTTTCCTAATGATGCAGCTCGGCACAGCAAGATAGTTTGCAGCAGCCCGCTGCGCCATTTTCTAGTAAATATGCCCCAATGTTTAAAAAATGGCTGGGGTTGAGTGACAAGAGATGTTTTTGGTTTGAAAAGAGACACATATACATCAACGTGCCTGGTGTGTTCTTTAGCAGTTTAGCCCAGAACTTGTTGGCAAGGTTGGCCAGCAGTGATTTACTGGTAAAAGAATATTAATAGCAGCACAATTCAGAATCTGGTGGGGCCTAGTCCCCGTGCTGATAGTCAAACACATTGTTCACATGTAAATTAGATTCGGAAGTTAAGATTAGCGCGGGAATATTTAAGCAACTGGGGGGCATATTCAGAAGGAATTATCACCGATTTAGCGGCACTTTATCGCAGCCAAAGTGGTGATAAATTCATCGCATCATTCACAAGCTGGTCTTAACAGCCTATATCACCAGTTTACCTGCGATAGCAGCCGCCAAAAACATCGCCACGGATGACACCGGCAACTAATGCTAATGATATGCAGAGTAGGCGTTCCCGTGCAAAAAGTCGCGGAAACACCACTTCGCAACATTCTCAACGACCAGCCAGATCGGCGATAAGAATCAAAAACATGCGATAAGGCGCGTTAGCAGCAGGGATTTAACACCTGCTCCTACCTGGTGTTAAGTCGGACGACAACCTGCACCATGAAAGGGAGCCCAACCCAGAGCCACACCTGAAGAACAACAGATGCCATGGAGCTACTGATCATGCAGCTCGGAGCCCCAAGAGAGCCACAACACCCACCGCCACCACACCCAGGCCCCCCACCCCCCCAGGACCCCCCCCCCCCCCGGACAAAGATATTTCACATCTACCTTACAAATTCATGAACACAACAATTCGCCTGATGTCGCACCAGTACAACAATTAACATTCATGTGTGGTAAGAAAAAGGAAAAACATTCATACATATTAGAATTTCAAAAATAATTATTTTATTCAAATTTAACTCAACACTAATAATTGGAAGAGTCATGGCGGGTCTTCTCTGGACAATCTGTAAGTCACAGCCTGCAAGACAAAATTGAAGATAAGAAGGTGCGTCATGCGCTCAACAAAGGACAGAGAGAGAGAGAGAGAAAGAAATGTAGAGAGAGAGAGAGAGAGAGAGAGTGAAAGAGAGGGAGAGAGAGAAAGAGAGAGAAAGGGGGAGAGAGGGAGAAGGAGAGAGAGAGCAATAGAGGAAGAGAGAGACAGTGAAAGAAAGAGAGGGAGAGTGAGAGAGAGAAAGATAGAGAAAGAGAGGGAGAGAGAGAGACAGTGAAAGAAAGAGAGGGAGAGTGAGAGAGAGAAAGAGAGAGAGAGAGAGATAAAGATAGAGAAAGAGAGGGAGAGAGAGAAACAGTGAAAGAAAGAGAGGGAGAGTGAGAGAGAGAAAGATAGAGAAAGAGAGGGAGAGAGAGAGACAGTGAAAGAAAGAGAGGGAGAGTGAGAGAGAGAAAGAGAGGGAAAGATAGAGAAAGAGAGGGAGAGAGAGAGAGAGAGAGACAGTGAAAGGAAGAGAGGGACAGGGAGAGACAGTGCCGACACTGCGCACCCAGGCCTCACAGCTCACCTGCTGCCACCGGTGTGTCTCCAACCACGTGCTGGTATACACTGCAGTCCACCAGGTCCCTCATCTGAAACAGAGTCCACAGCTAATGATGGCAGAGTACATATCATTGCACACAGCAACATCGCTTGGCCACCCCTGCGCACGCAGGCTGCTGCACCCCATCCCCTCCCGCCGCCAAGCAGGGATTGCCCGCCCCTGCGCACCATGCCTCACTGCTCACCTTCCGCCACTGGCGTGTCTCCAAGAGGGCCCACCACGTGCCCGTGCAAGCTCCAAGCCCGGGGCCCGCGACCTTGGCAGCCTCCACATCATGCAGCCCCGCACCGCGGTCCACCAGGTCGCACACTTGATTCTGTGTCTTGATTTTGCAATGGCAGAGATCATATCAGTGCACAAAGCATCATCGCAGGCTGCACACCCGCCCAGCTCTATAGGTGCCACTAACTCTGTGAACCGCGAGGCAACGCCACGTGGCGGTAGGCCCGCGCTGCCCACTGGCTCAGGCCTACACTGTGGTCCACCAGGTCGCACACTTGATTCTGGGTCTTGATATTGCAATGGCAGAGACCATATCAGTGCACACGGCATCATCGCAGGCTGCACACCCGCTCAGCACTTTAGGTGCCCCTACCTCAGTGCACCGAAAGTCACCGTCCCATGGCGGTAGGCCTGTGCCAGCCGCAGTGTAACCGGTGCCAACGACTCCGTGCAACGCAAGTCATGGACCCTATATGATTGAGTCTTGTCATATGCCAGGCGGACGCAGCCATGTCACCTCCGGCACTGGGGAATAACTGGGACACGTAGCGTCATCATCCCCCCCTTTATACGTAAGCCGAGTGGGCTGGCTCGGCGTACGCCAGGACAGCGTAGGGGTGTGAACAATTATCCCTGGCCTCTGGGCGTGGTTCATATCTGGGCTGCACAGGAAACCAACTGATGCGTGTGTCTCTGTTGCTGTGTCTGCGCCACACGGCCCGCAATCGACAATGTTGCATGCAGCCGGAGGGCGTCCGCGCACGAAGGGATTGTACAAGGAGCGCAAGGCCGCTCAGGGTCTTGGCTCATACATGCCAACTGTTGTGTGTTCCTCGCTTTTGGTGCACCATAAGCTCAAGGCCTAGCCTCAATTGCAGCGCGAAAGCCACATCACATTCCCAGGATATAAGCAGTAGTCAGACTAACATTAGGGATGAAAGCCCCTTTGTCTCAATACAGAAGGCAGAAGGACATCTACACCTCCGACCTTGGAATTGCATGCGGCAGGCACCCCCTGAGAGAGATACCATGGCAGATGATGACGACTCCCACACTACACACAGCGCTAATGAAAGATCAACGTATCCACACCCCACACACAGAAGTCCTTGCACGAGGTACTCCTGCATGGAATGGCCTTGACACCTACGTACAGGACAATCCATACGTCCAAACTTTGCACACTCGTACGACTCATTGCTCCCAGCTGTGGCATATCATCCACATAACAGTTGCAGGTCAGAAGAGTGCCGGTTCTACGTGAGCGAACAACGCAATATCAGAACATCCCGGACACATGCACAACCCCAGTCACGTGGAACTGTACCGTGACCGAATGCTGCATTTGTTGGGGGCACTGCCACTGGCAGTGTTGCGCATCAGTTACCGTCTGAGCTTCCGTCTTGCGTACGTCACCTGCGTCCAGCCGTGGTTCCACTGTCGATCATGCATATTCGAGTGGCCCATGGATGTCTGCCTATCCAACACAACGGTAGCTGAACTGGATTATGACATGTGTGTGCGTCCCCTGTTGGACCACGACCAGGAGTGTAACCGTGATACCCGTTCATGGGATGCCTTGGTATTTGGCGTATGTGCTGGCAGTTGGGCATGTGAGATTGCACAATTCCTCATGTGCAGTGACCACATCGAAGCGCTCCCCTATTGGGCTGTGTTGCGAATTGGTGAAACGGCGTGGACGGAGCACATCTGTCCGGACCAGCTAATAGATTTGCTCGCCCCCGTGTTCGTTGAAGTCGACAACGACGTACTCTTGGAACTGATTGCCCATGAAGCTGCGCTCGCTTTCATGGACGAGTAACTACGTTCCTGCAGCCACAAAAGATTGTAACCCATAGCACAGGTCCCAACACCCTTTTGCATCTTGGAGAAATGGACGCATATCCCACCATAACAGTGGACATGGCTGCATTCGCCTGGACTCAGAATGCATGTGCGTGCAACACTGCGGGTTGACACACACCTGTGCAAGGTGAGTGGACAGCGGCGCCTGGCAACGTTCCTCAACCTGACACACCGCTGGAGGGAGTGTACACACATGGCAATGTAGTACTACATGTGACCTTGTTGGACTCCTTCACCTGCTCACTGTCAGCAGAGCAGACAGTCAGCACAGTCTGGTGGTACAGGACTATGCAGATCCCATGGGCTGTGAGTGGTGTCCCCTGACACGGTGCAATGAGCATTCGCGAAACACCACATGAGTCGTCCAGCAAGGCAAGGTGGGCTGAGAACGTTGGCATCCGTAATGATTGGTGTTCATTTGTGCCTCCCCATGTCTTGCACCCCTACATGTTCCTTTGCTGCCTGTTAGAGTATGATGCATTGGTCTGCATGTTGTGGCCTTTGTCTTGCCCGTACTGACACGCACATGCTAATAAAGTGTACGCAACTTCACTAGTGTTCAACTGTGATGAGTGTTGATTAGCATGCCAAATCGTGTGCCTCAATGAGCATTGTCCGTACACAGGGAGGGACTGACTGACGCATTTCACTTAGGGGTGAGTCCCTATTGCCAGCTCCACCTCTGTGAGCCAGACATTGTGGTTGGGAGAGTTGCTGGTAGACCTGTGCGCTTACGTGTCTTCAGCAATGTGAGTATGGTGTCCAACTTCTTGCCATGTGGATCAATGTGTTCCATCAGACCAGGCTGTGTCCACACAGTTGAGTGTGTGTAGGTATGCGAAGAGATGTTCTGTTGTCACATGTGATGTGGGACACTACTTTAGGCCTCCTACCGACTTTGACATTTTTGAAAACACAGCCCTATTTAATACATGGACGTGGGGCTACGTTGGGGAGTTGCGAGATTGTTGTTCATGATCAATGAGGCCACAGCTAGTTCACACCTTCACAGTCATCTAATTGGCCATGTGTGTCATGGTCAAACATGCGCATTGATGTCATTTCCCAGGGTGTACCTTTTTGTGCAATCAATGTCCCTACAGTCATCCATACTGTTATACTTGATTCAACATAGACTTGACACATCTGTGTGATTAGGAATGTTTTATTCACATTCTGTGGAGTGTCGGAGCTGGAGCTGGAGCAGTACATCGCCATTACATGGTTGCCCAGTGGAGTGCCAAACAGAGTCCTTTAGGGAATGACAAGTTAATCGGTAGAGGAAGGGTTGAGTCCGCAGCCTGTTTGCTGTGTCATTGGTAACCAGAGCAGATATGGCAGTCCATGTCGGGGTCCAGGTGAATGTCGCAGAGTGTTTGGGGGGACAGTGGAAGGTGTTGTACCAGGGCATGATGCAGAGGGCTGTACCAAGCATAAACAGGCCATATGGCGGGGGATGAATGCTACAACCTCCTTTTTGACACAGAGTCATTACCATCCACATCTTCGTCCTCTGATATGTCTTCTGTGTCAGGTGTGCCAGGTGTGTGTGGTGGTGTTATGGCTGCATCACTGTGTGCCACAGACACATCAGGGGGCGGAGGTGGTATGGCTGCAGCACTGTGTGCCCCTGACACATCAGGGGGCGGAGGTGGTATGGCTGCATCACTGTGTGCCACTGACACATCAGGGGCGGAGATGTGTGTGTCGAAGTTCCTGCAGCAGTCATCTGGGACAGGCTCTGTGGCAGCAATGGCAAGATGAGGATATGCAGGGCATGGAAGATCCCAGCTACATCTCGCTGGTGTTCAGCCGTGGCAGCCATCCTTCCTGCCTGCATCCGCTCCATGTTCTCCATTGTCCTCCGCATCTGTGCCAACTCTGTGCTGTCGTCGCTGGAGCCTGTCTGACTAGACAGTTCTTGTATCCGAGTAATGGCTCCAGCGAGGTCAGCCAAGGATTGTTGTAGGGCATGGAGCAGACTGTGGGTGTCCGTTAGGGACTGTAAGTGGTCCCTGATGGGACTAAGACACCCACGTATGGCATCTAGTTTGGCTGCCATGAGGTCAAAACCCACCCGCACCTGTTCAGCCAGCCCCCTCTGGCAGTCTGACACACGGCGTTGGAATGCCATGTGTTCTTCAGTGAGGTGCTGGGAGCCAGCCGTGGTGGTGGGTGCTTCCTGCTGTGTGGTCTGTGCAGGGGGTGGGATCACCTCGATGCAGCTGGGCTGCCCTGCTCCTAGAGGTGGGGTGCGGAGGCTGTCCTTTAGCCGTTGGAGGGTGTCGGAGCAGACAGCCAGGGGGTCCTCCTCATCATCACTGAATAGATCTCTGGTCTGCTCTGCAGGAGGTGTTGATTGTCCCTCTGCAATGTGAAGGGGAGATGCAGGTTAACAGTGTGTTCCATGTATGTGCACGCATTGTACATGTTTACATACAGACTGCGTGACAATGTACATTGTGACTGTTTTGGAGGAGCTGGGTATTTGATGGGAGACAGTGGACATTTCGACTACATGACGGATGTGAGGTTGTACTCGTACATTGTCATCTGACAGTTTCCTGCTATGCCGGATGTGATTGGCCAGTTTCTACGCACATGGGGCACCAGTTGTGTCCTCTGTTCTGTGGTGTAAGTGTAGCACTTTGTACCACATTGTCGTCAATGTTGATGTGCTGTGATTGCTATGTGTGTGTGCTGCATTGTGGGAGAGTCGCCCCTGCAGCTCTGATTTAGCGGCTCCTTATCCCTTTGAGGCGGTGTGCCTTTGACTTGTGTGCTTTTACGGTGCGAGATGTTGGCGACTTGGGTCATTTGTGCTCTTGGACGGATTTTGGACTCTTGTGCATTGTTTGTCTGCAGATGTGTTGTTGACGTCAAGGGTTGTATGTGCACGTGGATGTGTCAGAGTGTGACCTGCTCCTTTGAGGATGTTATCCTCACTGGGCCACCTCAGTGTCGTGTCGTGCACCATGTCTTGTATTTTGACTGCAGCCATGCTATTGGTCATGCAGTATCACTTGCATTGTCAGAGTGGCTCACAGAGCCGCTGCTTTGCTGGATTCAGCACATGTGCATGGGTAGGTTGTGAGATTGGTGATGGGGGGCCATTTGTGCGCATGGTGGACGAGAGCCTACTTGGTGTTTCTATGTGTGCTGCAGTGTGCCAAGGCCATCAGGGACATGTTCAACAGTCATTGTGAGTGTGCAGTGTGCTACACATAATTGTGCATGTGTGCCATTGTGCCCATCTCCCCCCGTCCCCCCAGTCCCTGGGCGTTACTCACCCTGTTGCTGTTGGGTCAGGTCATATTGAGCAGTGTCCGGACCCCCGACTCCTTGCACCGTCTCCGCACTGATGACTGTGGCCACCATGTCCTCCAGCTCATCCAGCTCCTCTTGTGGCACAGGACTCCCACCTCCAGTCGCCGTTGCTGCCTTCCGGTTGGCAGCGAGTTTCTGCTTGGTTTTGCTTTTCACATCATGCCAGCGCCTCTTGACCTCCTCCATTGACCTCCTCAACACTCCGACTGCATTCACGTTGTTCACGATGGACTGCCATATTTCCGTTTGTGTTGCCGATGACACAGTGGAGGTGACGAACAGTTGTTGGTAGTGTTCTGTCACCTCCGTGACGATGATCCGGTTTTCCTGCGGACTGAACCCCGCTTCCTCTTCCTCTTCTGCTTGCCCTTCCCCGGCCCCGGGGTTCCTGGCTGGTCGTCTGTGGGGCTTGTGGGGTTTGCGTTGTCCTCTGCACTCGGTCCGGGTGCGTCCATGGTGCTACGCAGTTACATTTTTTTCTCTTTTTTTTTTCCTCTGCTTTTATAGTGCATTCTCACGCATGACGCGTGGGAATCGCAGGACTGTCGCTGGTTATCGCTGATTTTTGTATCGCCATTGGGGACATCGCCACTTTTTTTGCGTTCATGTTTCGCATTTTTTTGGTGTCGCGTACATTTTTATGCGGGAATTTGTCGCGTTATAGTGAGAGCATCGCATGATGCCGCCGGGTTGATAATACTGCGTTAACAGTGTTATTTTCCCGCGATAGACTGCGATGTGAGAAGTTGCGATAAGCG